>CM071873.1:22506417-22521507 GCA_036759665.1 Gynandropsis gynandra
TGATTGCTACCAAACATCCCCGTAGCTTTGCACGACTCGGGCACTCAAGGAACACGACCTGGGAGGTGTGCCCGCTCGGGTCCATTTGGTGTGCCCGCTCGGGCTCATTCATGTCATGAAATCCCCGTAGGTTTGCACGACTCGGGCTGAAGATCTACACGGTCGGGCATGGTGCCCGCTCGGGCTCAAAGGTGTGCAACCCGGTCGAGTAGAGGTCTTGCACGAGCGGGTAAGGGACATGCCCGCTCGGGTCCTTGATTCTCAACAAACTTTCCTAAGATCTAGAACGGCAAAATTAAAAGGAAAAGGAGATCTGAAAGGGGGGATTCGAACCAGAAGAGAAGAGATCAGAGGAGATAGAGAGAAATTAGAGCAAGAGGAAGAAGGAGGAAAAGACGGATCTACGGATCGGGAGCGTGGAGAATCTACCGAAGACATCGGTTTATGAATAGGGAGTTATCTGTTTCCATATCTATGTCGAATCTAGACTTCTCTTGTGTTTCCTTTTCTGTATCTATGTCTGAGTAGATCCTTTGCCATGGGTTAGAGAGATTTGCTATGTTGTAACGAAGTCTACGCTTAATGAATGGTGGTACTTAATGCTTTCATTACCTGTACGCCACTTGAATGAATGAAATCGGTATTTTATCATGTTTTCAGATCTCATGGTTGTCCTTAATGCTTTCTTTACCTGTACGCCACTTGATTGAATGATCTTAGAAGCCTAATAAACCAACGCCAGGGCATTAGGTTTCGGAACTTAGCCATGATTTAGGGTTTAGCCGGTTTAGAATCTACGCCAGGTCAATCGGTTGAATCTAGGGATTAGGATAGCGGTCATAATGCGTCTATGCATGTAAGATACGCAATGGATACATTGGTATATGCATGCTAGATAGTGGACAAGTCTACGCCAGTCAGTTACTATAGGAGAGCTTGAATTCCCTTAATTCATGATAGTACCTAGACCAATTATCTTTTTAGAACTTCGTTACTTCATTAGGCAAACTCTCGACACCCATGGTGCTTAGCCATAAGTTTTATCTCTTCGATTTAGTTTAGTTTAGCTCAATCACAATCCCAACTTTAGTCATCTCACACGTCTATTCAATTAGTTTAATAGCTCATTAGTCGCATTAACTCCTTGTGTTCGACCCTAGTTACTACACGGTCCGTATTCTTGCGGAAGCGTTAGTCTAGGTTTTTATAACTTGATATAACGCACATCACTATGTTCATCCTTTGCATCTTCCTGTTCAGCTTCGTCATCATAGATGTATTCTCTATCTATGTGAGTTCTTGTGAGAAAATCTTCCCAATTGTTTGTATCAATTTACCGTATCGACTCTGTGTGATCGGGTTGCAACAGATCTTCTTTTTCTTCTATGCTTATAACTCCCCGTGGTTTAATCTGAACTACATTGATGTGCGTAGACTCAAGTAATAAATTACCTAGACTAACGCTTCCGCAAGAATACGGATCGTTCGGGCCATTAGCTGCCAATCACCCCCCGTAGCTTTGCACGACTCGGGCACTCAAGGTACACGGCCAAGACGGAGTGCCCGCTCGGGTGGAATTGGAGTGCACGAGTAGACTTGTCCACTATCTACCATGCATATACCAATGTATCCATTGCGTATCTTACATGGATAGACGCATTACGACCGCTATCCTAATCCCTAGATTTAACCGATTGACCTGGCGTAGATTCTAAACCGGCAAACCCTAAATCATGGCTAAGTTCCGAAGTCTAATGCCCTGGCGTTGGTTTATTAGGCTTCTATCATCATTCAATCAAGTGGCGTACAGGTAAAGAAAGCATTAAGAACAACCATGAGATCTGAAAACATGATAAAATACCGATTTCATTCATTCAAGTGGCGTACAGGTAATGAAAGCATTAAGTTCCACCATTCATTAAGTACGAAACTCCATTACATCTTGGCAATACTCTCTATCCTATGGCAATAGATCTATATGAACATGAACTCAGAAAACGAAACACAAAACAAATCTATATTCAACATAGAAAGAGAAAGAGATGACTCCCTATGTCTTCAATAGATCCTCCATGCCTCGGATCCCTCGTTCCGTCCTCCGTGATGTCTCCAATTCGTGCTCTAATGCCTCTGAATCGTCCCCCTTCGTCGTCCCCCTTCTGTTCTAGCTCGAATCCTCTTTAAATAGATCTGATTTCCCTTGATTTGGCCGAACCAAAACTTAGGAAAGTTTGTTGAGATCTGAGGACCCGATCGGGCACATCTTGTACCCGATCGTGCAAGCTATGTACCCGACCGTGTGCATCCATTTTCGCCCGAGCGGGCACCTTTGCCCGAGCGTGTTCCTCTTCAGCCCGAGTCGTGCAAAGTTACGGCATATTTTGATGATCAGTAACCCGAGCGGGCGCAACATTTCCACCCGATCGGGCACTCATGCCCGACCATGTTCCTTTGGCACCCGAGTCGTGTAAGGCTACGGGGTTGTCATGGCATCAACTACCCGATCGGGCACACTTCTGATGCCCGATCGTGCACGACTTAAAATGATGTTTTCGCTCCTTTTGCTCGGTGTTTGCACGTTCTCTTCAATCCACGGTCTTGCACAAGCTGAACCTTGTCATTTTGGGGTTAAATTGCCAATTTCTCTCGTGTTTCTCATCATGTCTTCGTTTCCTACACAAAACACGAAATGTAGATGAAGTCCTCGAATAAATACGATAAATGAGTGAAATCTACTAAATCTAATCAAAACTAGGCCTAAGAATGATATAAAAACTACTATGGATTACGTGTTATCATACATCCTACCACTCCTCTCTTCAACGTTTCAATGTTATTGGATATTGCACGTAATACATTTGACCTACTTGATCTATTGTGATGAATGGATCATATTTTCCATATTGTCATGTTGGGTTGATGTCAATTCATTTCCATCAATTTTTTCATGTGCCATGTCCTACGGTTGGGACGAACCACTTACAATTAAAAATCCTTACCTTTAATCCAACGACAATAAGATATTCCACATGTAGGATTTGGTGCAAAATGTCATAAAAAATATCATCCTCTATTTCACTATTAATGCAAACATCATAATTGTACATGCTTCTATGTTTTATGTGTTCGTATGTGTGGAATATATAACCCCGAGTAAAATTAATTGGACAACACAATATATTTTTTCCAGGACCATTAGCCAAATCACTTAACCAGGTAGGATGGCTATCATCGAAACATGTGACCTGTATAATATAAAAATGAATGATTATTATTATTATTATTACAACATAAACATACATAATCTAACAACCATGATGCATAATGTTGAACTTTCATTTTGGTGAATTTATTTGTGTTTAGATAAGAATATGTATCCATTACTTCTTCATCAAATATTGTCATGATTTTGTACCTTTCGAAAAGTAATAGATTTTGAAAATTTAATAATATATATTTGTGTGGATGTGATTATACTCCTCAGGCGTGAGCCAATATTCTTCCGATTTCCCTCCTTTACGTCCAATTGGTGTAAAGATCTACGAAATTGTGCCTAATTGAGGATTATATTGATGTAGATAGTTTGTATGATCATTTTTTTATCTTCTCTATTTCTTTGAAATATGTGATTCGAAATAAAATATGCTGAAATATGTGATTTCTTCCAAGAAGTATTGTTTAACAATAGATACTTCAACCGTTGCTTTGTTGTTTTCTTATAGATGAAAGACAAACCTTTCGGAAGGATATATCCATCTGAATTGAACTGGGCCTTTGAGTATTGCATCATCTGGTAAATGTATTGGTAATTGTTCCATGACATTGAAGAAGTAAGGTGGAAAAACTCTTAGCATAATTGATGCAATCGTCGCTGAATCAATACTCTAGAACGAAGGTAGTGACGAATGATCCTTGCTGCAGCCGAGCCGGAAGACTCCTCTACACAAGGCGTGTGGAATGATAGGTCGCACAAGAGTTGCGGAAGGCTCTTGATGTGCCAAATATTCGCATCAAGAAAGAATGAAATTGTGTTGGATATTACACACCAACGATGCTGGATATTACACACCAACAAAGGAGATTTGTCAAAGCTAATATTCAAAATTCAAATTGATGGAAGATGAGTTCTACAATAATCAAGAGTGGAGGAACGTGGATATGAGAAGGGGGGGGGGGGGGGCATAAAAAAAGAGAAGTCATGCAAGATTTCATTGCCACCATAAATGCATGCAAGCCATGCAAGGCTTGTAATAAATGAACAAAAAATTTGAAATTATAAATAAAAATTAATGTAATGATAAAGTACTTTGATACGATTGCCGTATGAAGTCTCGAGTCAATATTAGGGGGACGGAAGTGAGTCGTGGCCTCGTTAAAAACCTATCGTTGGAAAACCACGTGGGACAAAACCAACGGTGGAAAAAGAGCACACACGACACACTTGCCCTAGTTGTTGATCGTTGTAAGTTGAGCTTTGGCATGTAGTATGACTCGGATGTTGGAGCTTCCTTGTGGACTCGAGCACTCGTCTTGAACCCGCACGGCCGCCAGTAATCCGATGATAGCTTCGTTGAACGTCCTAGCTTTAGCTCGGGTCCCGAGACCTGCTGGTATGGTTAAGGCATCCTCCTCTCTAGCTTTAGCATGGGTCACGGGATCGATGTTCTCCGTTCTCTCCTTAGGATGGATCGCTTCCGCCTTTCTTTCCTTAGGAAGGGTCGCATCCTCTTCTCTCGTCTCTACTCAGATCGCATCCTCATCAGCACGGGTCGTGTCCTTTTCTCTTGCTTTAGCACGGGTCGCGTCCTCCTTTCTTGCCTTAGCTCGGGTTACGAGACCTTTTTGTAATATTGAGGTGTTTCCTTCCTGCTCGGGAAACTTCTATCTATGATCATATCATCCCCTCCCTCGTGAAAAGGATTTGTCCTCAAATCTGTTTGATCTGCGACAAAAGGTACCAAGTCAGTAACATTAAAACTGGAACTCACATTATACTTACCTTGCAAGTCGAGTTGATTAGCGTTGTTGCTGATTCTCTTGGTCACTGTGAAGGGTCCATCGATTCGAGGTATCAACTTTTGCTTTCTCTTGTTCAGGAAATGCTCCTTTCACGAATGAACCCACACTTGGTCGTCGGGTTCGAAAATCAGTCGCCTCCGTCCCTTGTTTGCTTGCTTCGCATAGAGTTTTGTTTTTTTCCTCTATGTTCTTCCTAGCCTTCTTGTGGATCTGCTGTATCATTTTAGCTTTCTTTTCTCCGTCCAAACTAACTTGTTCACTCAAAGGTAACAGCATTAGATCCAAAGGTGAGGTGGGGTTGAACCCGTAAACGATTTCAAATGGTGATCATTTGGAAGCATAGTATACATTATGATTATATGAAAATTCTCCATGCGGTAAACATTCTTCCCACGTTCTCAAGTTTTTTTAACAATTGCATGCAAGAGAGTTCCTAGGATTTGATTAAGTATCTCGGTTTGACCATCAGTTTCTGGATGACACGTCGTGGAAAACAAAACTTAGTTCCTAGCTTATACCATAGTGTTTTCCAGAAATGAATAAGGAACTTTGTATCCCTATCGGAAACTATCGTCCTAGGCATCCTATGCAACCTAACTACTTTTTTAAAGAATAGATCTGCTACGTGCCGTGCATCATTCGTTTTGTGGCAGGCTATAAAATGTGACATTTTAGAAAAGTTGTCTATAACCACAAAGATTAAATCATTTCCAGTCTTAGTCCTAGGAACCCTAATAGAAAAAACCCATAGTTATATCAGTCCAAGGGTGATTTGGGATGGGTAAAGGGGTATACAAACCATGAAGTTAAACTTTAGACTTAGCTTGTTTGCACGTGACACATCTTTCGCAAATTCGTTCAACATTCCTCTTCATGGGCAGCCAATAGAAGTGATCTTGTAATATCTTAAGTGTTTCTTAATTCCAAAATGACTCATACGACCACCACCATGGGCTACTCTAACAAACAATTCTCGCATAGAGCAGTTAGACACCCTCAATCGGGTATCATAAAACAGAATGTCGTCGTGCCTAAAGTAACAACCTGAAGCAAAATTTTCACTCGTCTTGTATACTTCTCTGAACTCCAAATCAGATGTATACATTTCTTTAAGTTGTTGAAATCCTAGCAGCTTAGCATCTAAAGTAGTTAGCAAAGCATACCTTCGAGATAGTGCGTCCGCTATGACATTTTGCTTACCTTGCTTATACTTGATGACGTAAGGAAATGTTTCGATGAATTCGAGCCACCTCGCGTGTCATTTGCTTAGTTTATTCTGACCCTTTAATTACTTGAGTGATTCGTGGTCGGTATATATAACAAACTCCTTCGGTCATAGGTAATGGTGCCAAGTTTGCAACGTTCTTACAAGCGCGTACAACTCCTTGGTCTCCACCGGGTTGGTACATTAAGCTGGCCGATTTGGAAGTACGGCTCCGGGATGAAGTCAATTTGATGTTCGATACCGTGTATAGGAGGTAATCCCGTAGGATTGTTTTCTGGAAAAACTTCTTCATAATTATGCAATAAAAATGTGATCTTACTCGGCAACACCGATGCAAGGTTTGTTAAGCTCGAAAGAGCTTTCTTAAATACGAATAATGTAACCAATTGACTATAGTGAAGAGATTTCTTGATCTCACCCGATTTAACGTAGAAGTTCGATGCCTTTAGTACACGTTCTTCTTCATACTTCTCAATCGAAGATTCAGATTCTTCCGCATTGGATTCAATCTCGCCATCCTCACGAATAATCATAGCTCTCTTGTTTGTACATTCATTCGCATGATGACCCCTTCCTTGACACTCAAAGCACTTCACGTCCCAAGCTCTCGATGTAGTGGCCTCGACTTGTCCTTTGTCTCCTTGAACCATTGGAACCACTTTTACATCGTCTTTTGCTAGTGGGACAGACTTGTCATTCCTAAGAGAAGTAGGTTGTTCATCCCGTTGAAAACTTAATTTTCCAGCCCCAAAGTTAGAACGAGAGTTTCTTTTCCTTTTAAGTTGTTACTCGATTAGAATTGCTTTGTGTAGCTCTCGATGACAGTTATTCGGAACAACCGCTTACACATTATAGCTTTCATTTCCAACCACGTCTCTATCGGTTTCTCTCCATTACATTGCCTAGAAGTCACTAACTGACCCACCAACTCAAAGCGTAATCGTAGAACTCCGATGCAGCAACCCTAACCTTCTTGGTCTCGGTGTAGTGCTGGCAACCAAACACGAGTTCGATTTTCTTCTCCCATTCCAAATAAGCATTCGGATCAGCCTTGCATGGAATGGAGGGATCTTGAGTTTAAGACCAGCAAGGTCGTCCCTCGGATCGTCCCTCTGTTCTCGCACCCTCGGCGTCATGTTTGACTACTTCGAAAAGATGAACTTCCTCGTTCATAATAGTTACTGTCTTCTTCATGCTGAATCATGTCTTCTTCCAAAACTCCTCCATTTTGGTGTTAAGAGTTTGCTCCAATCGAGCCCCAAGAGCTTCAACCAACAGCTTATTTACTCGACTGGTTTCTGCACCGCTTTCCATTGCGCTTTGATGAATATACGCACAACAACCACAACGGACAGCCTACACACGTAACAAACAAGAGCAGCCCACAAGCAGTACACGTAGCACATTGATGTCGGAAATCTCAAGCAATATATTTCCTAGACCACTTCATTGCAAGTAAACGGATCGTGTAGTACCAGGGTTGAACTCTAGGGACTAATGCAGCCTTATCCTAAGAATATCACTAAACTAAGACGATGAAAAGTAGGTGAAAGATTGGTGCGAAATATCTAAAAGACTAAGCTAAATGGTGACAACGATAGTGGGGGTTGGAAGACTTGGCGATGAAGAACACTACGGGTGTCGGGATACCGGGAATCGTATGGATTTAACAATTAAAGATCATAAACCTATCGAAAACGATGGTAGGGGTTGGAAGACTTGGCGATGAAGAACACTACGGGTGTCGGGATACCGGGAATCGTATGGATTTAACAATTAAAGATCATAAACCTATCGAATTATCTTGATAACAAGAAATTCATGCTCTAAGGTGAGGAATGATTCTGCCGAGCCTAGACCTCCTAACCATGAATACGTGCAACCCTACCTTCCAGCAGTGATTAACCCGTACTATGGCAGCTTTACGAACGCAATCCTAATTCCTAAGTCGATTAACCGACCGATCAGATTCTCATTAATCGAACTTAACCTACAACTCAACAGTTCCAGATTCATACTTTAACCTTCCAGAAAAATATGAATTCCTATGTTACTGAGTGGGCAGCACCAGTATAAGAGTGATGATGTTGATTGTAGAACCGAATATCAAGATGAATAAGATAAATCTAAGCATTAACGCATAAATTTGTACATCCGTTACAATCCGATATCCCTAACCCATAGTTGGGACTCTACTCACTCATGGAGTTTGCTATCGAAGAAGATGACATAACCCTAAACAAGATAAACCCTAGGAAACCCGATACCTCGGTCTTCCCTATTGTGTTACCGATGTAAGGATTGATGTTTCTCTCCTTCTCCAGCGTCTCCCGAGCCATTCTTGATGATTTCTACCCTTTCCTTGCCCTGTACGTCGCCCCCTTGCCTCTAGATCCGTTCTGGTCTATTAATTAGCTCGTTTGAATGCAAGATCTAGTTTGTTGCGAGAAAGGCGGCCCGCTCGGGTACACCTTTTACCCGGTCGTGTAGAGTCTCGCCCGGTCGTGTACTCCGTCTTGCCCGATCGGGCATCAGCACCCGATCGTGTGATTGAACAGCCCGAGTCGTGTAAACTCTCGGAGATTTTTAAGACGAATTAACGCCCGAGCGGGTACCTTGTTTGCGCTCGATCGGGTATCACTACCCGATCATGTTGTCTTCGTGCCCAGGTCGTGCAGAGTGTCGCAATTAAACCCCGTAGGTTTTCCTTTGAGTTCTGAGACTGGATTTCGGCTCCGAGTGAATTATATCTTCAAATGTGTGGTTTTACTCAGTCATTTAGGTCTCGTCGCCTTAAAATCTGAAAACCAACAAAACGGGCATGTGTAACTCATAATCGTATCGGATATGTAAACCTAACTATAAAATATATGCGAAAATGGCACTAAAACCTAACCTAAAATTGATACACTTTCAGTGTTATCAAACTCCCCCAGACCTAAACCTTTGTTTGTTCTGAAACAAAACTAAAGCCAAGTACAAGAAGAATCTAATAAAGATGGATACTAGCACGAAATTATTTGAAGAGTTAGTCATTCCGCAAATCAACGCGTCACATGAACAAAGGCCTAAGCGTACCGAGTATAGCCTTATACCTACCGAAAGTGCTGAGCCATGAAATCCTACCAAAAATCGAAGTCTATTTCACAACCCTAGACAACGTCCAAGCAATCTCCATACCAATTTCACTAAGCTTTTGATATCATTAAACTCGCTTTTCTCGTTCTTATTCATTTTTTGTCTTTTTTTTTCGACACTTAGATCCACGCTTTGTTCCTAGGACGTCAAGTCGAAGAGGGATGGCTTTCTACTTAGACCCAGGCTGCCTATGGCACACTCATAAGGTCGTGTGACCTTAGCGGAGTGAAGAGGTGCGTTATTGAAGATCTTATTTTTTTCGTTTTTTATTTTCTTGATTACGCATCACTCTAACCCTTAGGACGTAAAACAGCGCCTCTACCCACCACTTAGACCCGAACCATCGATCATCGATGTACTCATGTCAATCCTAACTCGGAATAGTCATAAACTTATCCTAGATGACAGCAGAGTATAAGCGTGTGGAATCTAATAACTATGAACGGTAAAAATATATCAACTAAGCAAAGGCTAGATGGTATACACAGAGATATGACTACTTGGTACCGAAATCTAAGGAGTGAATTCAACTATAGATAAAGGCTTCAAACACAACTACTCGACTAATCGGTATCCAAAAGGCTTCTAAGCAAACCTAGACCATTATCCACGATTCGACAAGGTCGCAAAGATGACTAAAGCTCGAAAACATTCACTAGGTATCCATCTTATTCCTAATCCTAATCCTAATCCTAGTCTTAAGCGCAAATATGTCACTCTAAATAAAAATCCGTATCACTCTACACGAAGAGTACCCCCCCAGACCTGAACGGAACACAGTCCCAGTGTTCGAGACCTATGAGGGATACCCGCATGCTAAAAATCCGAGAAAATATAAAAACGATAACGAGTACACCTGATGTGTGTAGCTTTCTCGAATTGTTATACATCCGGATTGTGTGTTACTCTTTTGCTCTAGTGCATGTGTTAGCGTGAAAGACCTGAGATGAAAATCATGCAATGCAAAAGATAGAGCAAAGATCACTACATCAATTAATCTGAAAGAGCGCACATAAGCGCGAAAACTAAAAAGAAGAAAAATAAGAAAAATAGGTCCATCAAACAAAAAAGAAAAAGAAAGAAAAAGGAAAAAGGGAAGAGTGGTCTAATCCTCATCCTCTCCCCCGCGGGTGGTCGGAGGGTCTGCTGGCTCCACGTGTGCCCCTTCCCCAGGTGGGAAGTAGAAGGACTGCAGCTCGTAAGGAATATGTGGGCGATACGGGATAGCTCCAGTATGATAGTCCTGCGGGATCGGCACGTACGGCTCCTAGTAATGCTGCATACTGAGCTGCTGGAACCTACGAACGGACTCCGTGAGGTAGTACGGCTGCTCCTGGAACTGCTACTGCTCCGCATACCTCGCAGCCTCGATGTCGTGCCTCGCCGCCTCCAGATCATACCTTTGCTCTGCCATGAAAGACTGGTACCTGGTCTCGTCCACAACATACCTGAGGGCGTCGGAGACTCCTTCCATGGAAGGGAAGTCGGAGCGGTGGTCATGGTACTCTGGGCGGGTGCGTGAGTTAATGGCGCGTCGGCTGTGCTACCTGGACATAGATGGTCCTGGTGCAGCGGCCGGAGGTGGATCTACCTCACCTAGCCTCGGGCCGATGTGTTCGATGGCTGGATCAATCCTGAATCGGAAGCCCTCCTCGTCTAGACCCGACATCTGAAACTCGCTTAGGTCGACTTCCAAGTTACGACTGTGCTCGTCCTTGTAGCTCCAGATGACATTGTACCTCTCTATCGTAATCGCCCTTCGGTTGCGCAGGTTCTGGAGGTTCAGCTCGGGCTCCTCATCGATCTTGTCCTCAGTCAGGATGCCAAGGTTGATCCCGACTCTTCGTGCTATCATCGTGACAATGCCACCGCACATGATCTTCGTATCTGTGCTACACTTCTCGGTGGCGATGTCAAGGAAATGCCACATGACTAGCGACGCCAAATCGACGTCTAAAATGTCCCACTCGTCTGGTGCAAAGCCTGACTGCACCACCCGCCTAAGGTACGCCAACTCTGTGTGGTTGACTCCGCCTTGTGCTCCTTTTCCTAGTATTGAAGAGACTAGGAAGCAATGAAAGTACCTTAGGGCGCGGTGGCGTACATGGCTGGCCTTCGACCTCGTCGAGTAATCACAGTACGCAATCTGAGCCCAGAATTGCGCTTGACGGCTCCAGTTGTTGCTCAAGCATCTTCGTGAAGTTGCAATGCGGAGCGTCAAGGATGATTGCGAACTGTCTCGCGCTGAGCCTGTATTTCTGTCCCAACAGATGAAACTCCATGAAAGCTCGCTCCCGATCTCCGGACTCGGGAAAGAATGCTGCATATGACGCGAAGAACTCCGCCGTGAGGTTGCGGTAGGTGTACTCCTGCGTGTCCCTCAGTCCCGTCCATCCCAGAGTGTTGAAGATGGCGTCTATGTGCTCCTCGATGTGGAGAGCACTCATCGCTTAGGAGGATAGAAGCGGGATGGGAAAATCTGCGGTTGAAGCTCAGTGAATCTCGACTTCTGACCGGACAAGAAGGTGGTTGTCCGGTAGTTGTATTGCTGGCGGGATGTGGTGATCGGCATGTACGACGTCAATTCCGTGACGGCATCCGACCTCGCTGGCCATCCGTGCTCTGGGTCATATGCGTCAGATCGACGTTTCTTTGAGCTCTGAAAGATCTTCGGGGCCATATGCAAAACAAACGAAGAAGAAATATAAGCAATAATCACGGTTTTGCATGATGCCCGATCGGGTAGGAGATGTTGCCCGGTCGGGTACAAATTCCGAAAATACCCCCGTAGGCACTGCCCGACTCGGGGGAACCAACCACCCGATCGGGTACAAATCCAAGTTGCCCGACCGGGTACTAAACCTAGCCCGGTCGGGTTGAATCACGAAATCGCGACATGCAGTTTGCGTTTCATGATTCAATCAACGATTTTGCCCTAAATCTTTCCTAATCACACCTAGATCTAACCCATAAGAGTCCAAATCACAAAATAGTTCATAGATATACCTGCAATTCAAGAGAAGATTGAGGAATTTTCGGGGTTTTTCAAGAGATTGAAGGAAGAAAGGTATTTTCGAGTAACCGGTGACGGTGGTGAACGGCGGCGGAGCACGAGCGACTCCGGTAGGTGAGATTGCGGCGTCAGAGGCTGAAAATTCTAACAGCACGCTCGGGTTGAATTTTTGAAGTGAGGGTGGCCGCTCGTGTTACTCGAAATATAACTTACCTTGCAGATTTTACGGTGCCCGATCGGGTACCCTGTGACGCCCGATCGGGCGTCTCTCATGTTGACCTACCTGATCGGGTCCTCTGATGCTACCCGATTGGGTTCCCTTGGATCTGACGTTGCCCGCTCGGGTGGAGGTGTCTGCCCGACCGGGCTCTGCTGCAAAAACCGAAAAATTTATACGAGGAAAACCAATGCAACAAAAATCGATAGACCACTAAATTCCTAAATCCTAAAAATATTGTCTAAGTCTAAAGAAAATAAAAAGAGTTCAAAGATATAGAAATAAAACGAAAACGACTAAAAAGATACGGGGCTCGGGTTGCCTCCCGAGAAGCTCTTGTTTAAGGTCGTGAGCTTGGCCAAAGTGTGCTACTCATCAGGTGGACATCCTCGACGTCGTGTCGTACGTAGCGCTTCGCATGCAATATGTGCTCGATACGGTGTAGCAAGCGAGTCGAATGAGTCCCTATCACGATCGGTAGTGTCGTCCCTAAGATTGTTCATTATATGCTCTATGTTGGGGGCTCGATCGTGATATCCAAGCATTCTGGTTGAGCTGTCGATAAGTCCGGATGAGTACTCCATGTAACCGGTTAGGCGTTTATCGTTCGTTTCCTTCAGCTTCGCCAGAGATGTTGTATGTGTGAGCCTTTGCGATGAAGGCTTCATCTTTACCTTGGGTGCTTTATCGATGTCCCAATTGTGAGCTGGACGTTTGGTGCAGCATCTTGGCATCTCGGGGTCATTTGTGTACTGACTTGCACCGCAATTAGCTCGGGTTATGTTGAAGTCTCGGTCGGGGGATTCCTCTTTCCTTTCGTTGATTAACATCTCATTTGATGCCTTTTAGTTTCCTTCAACGGCTGCTATGAGATCCATATGTAAGGAATCCTTAGTCTGAAATTCTTCACAACCTTCCTCGGCTAAATCTTCAAAGATGACTTTGGGGAACACGAAGTCAATAGGGCATGGCTGCTCAATCGTGTCCACTAAGCTGAATTCTACTTCTACCTCGGGTTTCTTCGTGTGCTCATCAATCTCCGTAGCCTCATCCATCGCCGTGTTAGATTCATCTTCTTTTTCAATCAAGGATGAACTTGGTTGATCTACCGTCTCAAAATCCCTTGGGTAGATTTCGCTGACATATTCACGAGGATTTATTTTTGAACTTTCCGATGCAACCTCTTGTGGTTGCAATACCCCTTATGCAAGATCTGAAGCTTGCGCGTCCAATTGTCCAAATAAGTTGCCTATCTGCTCATTTGCGCTTTCTTGTCCCGCTTCCACTCCCATAAACAAGTTGTTTCGATTCTCAAACAGTTCAAGGAGGTAGTTGTACATGGCGGGATAATCGAGGGGTGCTACGGATTGCGTTGGGTATGGCTGAGGCACATATGACTGATAGCTCTGGGTTTGGGGTTCCGTCCATGGCTGAAAGTTCCCAAACGATTGCTGTGCATTCACCATACTCTTGGTGTTCCTGTACGGGAAGTATAATTTTATGTGTTCCCGTAAGGCTTAGCGTAGCTGTCGTAGATCTCCTCTTCATACCCCCAAGAGTTTGGTTCCCATGATCGCTCTGAGTATTTGATCATCTCGTTTTCATACGTATTTCTTGCACAATTTAAGAGACGTTTTCGATATATATGTGTTGCTTTACGTATGATTTCATATCCGTTTTACTTGTTTCCGTGCTTTTCATGTTCTTACAGGTCTTTACGCGTATTTGGATCATTTTGGAGCTAAAAGGACATGCACGGAGCTAAGGAGCAACTTCGAGGATCATCACGGGACAAACGGGACGAGATTGAGCATGGAAAGCCTCCACTTGGTCGGGCACAACTCTTGCACGACCGGGCAAGACCTTCGGCCAAACTTGTGCACAATTTGCACGACCGGGCATAGTCATGCCCGACCATTTGCCATGTGCCCGAGCGGGCACACATACCATGCCCGATCGGGCATGCATTCCAGCTGCACATCCCCGCGTTCCACCCTAGCCGTACCCGAGCGGGCACACTCAATGCCCGAGCGGGTCGCAGCCCGAAACTACCTTTTAAGTTAAGTAAACTTAGCTTAAAACAGAGGGAACTCGTGGGGGCAATTTAGGCAACATCTAGACCGACTTAGGAGGCTTAAAAGGAGGCAAAAGACGTCATTAGAGCAAGCATACATGGGAGATTAATTCAGTAGAAGATTAAGGAGATTCTTGCGAGGAGACAAGCAAGGAGCATTGGAGATCAAGCCCTGACACTTCGGTTTTGTTTGGTTTTCATATTCCTTAGACTTTCTACTTTGTTTATGTTTCTTTACAGACGCATGAGCGAGTAGTTTGTTTGTTCTAGGAGAAGGGATTAGCCCTTGGCTATCCCGAAACCACTTTTGATCTATTTTGAATGCATCTTCCCATTTTAGTTTATCTATTCTCTATCTGAGTGCTTTAATTTACTTGTGTTTGCGCTGATCACGTAGATGCATG
>CM071873.1:22537552-22552016 GCA_036759665.1 Gynandropsis gynandra
AACCTTTTAGGGGAGAAAGAGTGCCATGAACCCTCTTGGCGAGAGTGAAAATTTAATAGTTTAACTGCTTTTAGATCAAATCGAAGTGCAATTGATTTGGCATGTAGCATAACTCGAGTCATTTCTTGTAATATTCAATTATATTTTCTTACAATATCATTCTATTGTGGTAAATTAGGAGCAAAAAATACATGAAAATACCATGTTTAGTGCAAAATTTTGTACATAATTCATTCCTTTTTCATGATCACTTCGAATTTTTTCCGATATTTCTCTTGATATTTTAACTATCGCTAATGTAAGATTTCATAACTCTTTGATTCCTCTCTAAAAAAATATCCATATAAATCTAAAAAAATCATCTACACAAAAAATACATACCTATTTTCACTTAAACTTTCAGATTTTATTGGTTCTATCAGATCTATATGTAGCTATTTTAACATTTTTTTTTGTAATCACATCAAGTATTTTCTTATAATGTATGTTAACTTGTTATCCCATAAGATATGATTTGTATACTTCCTTTCTGTCAAGATTCGGTTTAGCTATACCTCGGACAATATCAGATTCAATTACCTTGACCAAAGTTCGATAGCCGATGTATCTCAATATTTGATGCTAGAAATTTAGGTTGTTTAGATGATTTAAAAAATTTGTGATTTCGTTCCAATATAATATTTGTTTAATGTTCGTTTTCCTAAAAAACCACATTTGCGTTAGAATTTAACATAACACATTGATATTGAATAATTTGTACATTTAAATCATTTCAATTGATTGCTTTTTATGAGATTTTCTTTTCATCCATGCACAAAATGAACATTTGTAAGCCTATATTGTCCCGGTACAATTAAATATTATTTTTAACAACCATCCTTTTGTTTCCCTCTCCAATACTTACGCTCCTAGCATTGATTTTCTTATAGAAAATGGAGAGGAATTCATAATTTTCAATCATATGTCTAAAACATCAATTGACAAAGTATCAAATACTACTATGATCTTTTTGAATAGAAGTGTATATCATTACACTTAATTTCACTTTTTCTAATTCAAATTTGCTTTATTTTAATGCTGGAGTAATTACCTTGATTGTGTATACTTTACATATAATAACATTTGGCTAACCTTGATTGTGTATACTTTACATATAAAACATTTGGCTAACCTTGATTGTGTATCTTTTACCTTGATTCTCATTAAACTTAATTATTTTTTAAAAAAATATCCATCACTAGTTGATAATTTCGACCGATTTTTTAGGAAGATAACTCATCAACTCTTTAGAAAGTTTTTTTAACAAGTTTCTTATCAATTGAATTCATCATTCTACAAAACTCTTTTAGTATTGAATTTTTAACTACCTTTAATATCCAAAAAATGATATATATGTCTTTTATGGCCCGTTCTAATATCAATTGAAAATATTAAATAACAAAAATAATAAGATATAAAGATCTAAAACAAATTTGTTTCATAGAACTAAAATTTTTGTTCATAAATCTAATTCTAGATACAATTTTGTTTTCTTACATAACAAAAAAATATGTATATAGCGTTGGAGACAACTTTTTTTTTTTGTACGAAAATACAATGTTCAATGTGGTACTTATGATAATATGGCATTGGCTAGGTTACAATTAATAAACGTTAAGCGTTGCATTTTGCTTTGAAAATCTATATTTTTTAGTTTTTTAATAATAAAATACAAATATCAATTATGATTTAAAATATATTCTATTCTCGCAATTTTGATCTAGGGTTTTGAAAAGGACAATAATCCCGATGCGAATGCGGGTGCAAGTGGGTGGAATGCGATATCGATGGACATAAAAGCTCTATGTTTGATTCAATATCAGCGAGCTTCGGTTTGAGCGCCAATCTTGGCCATTTGCTCGTACTGCTATGCGGTGTGAGCCTCACGTGTAATCATCACTGTTTCGTCTCCTAAAAAATTCTTGCGTTTTGGATTTCAACGAGCTTACACCAAATATAGAGTTTCGTTAGTTTTGACTGGAAGATCTAAAAAAAATATTATCATTATTAAATGATTATTAAATAGTTTAAAGCATAACAAAATAACATTTAAATACTAACATCCATTTATAGTTTGTTGATCATCACTTAGGTACTTTTAGGCAATCTTAATCCTGCTTCCATACACACATATTACATTTAATATATAATCAAAT
This sequence comes from Gynandropsis gynandra, assembly GCA_036759665.1. Lineage (NCBI taxonomy): Eukaryota > Viridiplantae > Streptophyta > Magnoliopsida > Brassicales > Cleomaceae > Gynandropsis > Gynandropsis gynandra. Next base: position 22,539,748 of record CM071873.1, read on the forward strand.
ATGTTGAATCGTATTTTTTCCAATATCTTCGGCTATTTCTTTAGCTTTCCCTAGATCCACGTTATGTCTTGTTTTTTTGGATTTTCAGCATGGACTTTAATCTTACTTTTTCTAGTTCACTTCCCCATTATTGGATCAAACAAATCACAGTTGAAAAGTATAATCTTTGGTCCAAAAAATCCTCGATATTCAAACTATAAAATTTCCTTAAGAATACTGTAAAAGCGTGGTTCTTTATCCTTATGTTTGAACCATAGCTGATATAATTCTAGATTGATGTTCTATTTATTGGAGGATGTAACTGGAATGAAACTCACTATCTATCCAATAGTTGAACTTAGAATTTGTCTTACCGAATAAAGGACATCTTAAATCCACACTAAAACTCGACTAAAGAACCTCAGACACATCAAATGCCACCACAACACTTGTAATCTAGTGTTGATAAGTCGATAAACAATCCGAAATCTATTTAAGAGTTTGATGGCTAAATCTCAAAGATTAGCAAGGAAAAATACATTCTCTAATCATCATACTGTTCTTTAAATGTCATACAATGGGTTATAAATTTATAGTTTGGTGTGGAACTAGTTTTAGATTTAGGATACTCTGTCGAGTTGGGTAGAGTTATTTATGTGTCTGTAGTGTTATGAATATTTACTTTATGTTATGCATTCGGGACTGGGAGAATATATGGCACGGAGTACGTGCACATATTGATCTCAATGAGTATGTCTTCGTCCTCACTCTTTTGTGGGCTATCTTAGAAGACTGGTTTATAGCAAGCAACATAAGCAATGAGGTTGAGTAGTAGCAGAACCCCAACATATCATATGAAGGCATTTAGCAAGCCTCGATTATTATACATTTCATATTTATTTTGATTATGATTTTATATGTTTTCTTTCGCTACATAGTTCGAACCATTTTCATTTGAAATATATTCTATAAATGTGTTAGAGCGATGACACGTGTAGTCACCTCTTGGAGGTGATGGTGGACACTCCTAGTTTCGAGGTTGTTCAGTGGATGGAGGTGTTATAGTTCCATGCTCAATTATGCAAATACATCTTGAAACTCTTTTGCCTTGCTCCTAATTGTGTGTTCTCGTGAGAACACGTCTTGAAGCTCCTTTTCTTTGTCCCTCATTGTTTTTTCTTATGCAACTTATGGTGGATTCGAGATCTCAATCACATTATGGAACTCTCTCTTTAAAAGGATGTATCCTCAAATCAAGCCCTTCAATTTGGGAAACGTTAAGCTTGGTACATTTGTGGACTATAAAAGGTCCATCTATTTGCATCAGAAGCTATGATTTGTGCCTTTTTAAGAGTTTTTATTTGTGCACGTGCATTCAAATCTCACCTCTCGGTCATACCAAATGTAGTTCCTTCGCTTTATCTTGTGATTACTTCTTCTAGAAACCATCTTGAGACCCCTGCAATAAATTAATAACAACTAGTCACCTCTTTATGTGTAAGCACATTCATCAGTTGAGGTATAAAGATCATGTTCTCTCTCATACTCAATCAAAGAAACATTCTTCCTATGAGTGTTCTGTCATAGGCCTCTTTCTGGGTTTTTCTCAAGACCTGATTGTTGTTGAACATCTCACACCTTGCATTCCCCAGTAGTTACTGCTCATTTCATGTAATTCCAAGACTTGGTGCACGTGTGATTTTTCCTTTGCTCCCTCGTGTTCCTAAAAACTTTCATCCATTTTTTGAACCCCATGGTCATTCCCTTGTATCACGTCGTCATTTGGTTCTATCACATGTGCGACAACTGCACTTACAAACATTATTCGATGGTGCAGAAAATCTTCGTTGTAGTTACCTCGACCCTGATATTCGAGACATATAATATCACGGTTAACTATAGGGTTTTTTTACCTTGTGTTCTTGGTCTAGATGTATATTTGTAGGATTTCTCTTTTCTTCGACCCCCGTGAACCAAACGTTGTGGATGTTGATTCGCCACTCTACGATAATAAGATGACGTAAATCGATGTCTCATCACTGTACATATTTCATCCAACATCACTATTGGTTTGTCTCATTACCGCCAACGTGAAGGAGTATGCTCAACCGACCATGCAAACGCATACTCAATGAACTTTGTCGAAGCTAGCTTTAATTTTGTAAGTTTGGAATACTGATGGTAATTGGGAAACATCAATATTTTTCTCACCATCTCTAAGTATGTTTCCACATCACTCCGTCCAATGAACATAGTAATCTCCATCTTGAAGCTGTCAATGTCATCATCAATTCGATTTCCCGTGCGCTTTTTGCTTCTAATGGGACAATCATACTCTTTATCTAGAACTCTAACATACTCATCCTCAGTCATGTCTAGATGGTATGGATTACAAACTGTGTATGGGCTCATCCATAGTTGTTCAAGGCGAATCTTAGACAAACGAACATGTTAAATAATCAATATTCATTTTTTCATTAATTTTTCAATTCAATCTGAGCAAGTCGTTGGTCGAATTCTTAACTTTTTGAGCCTAAATACATCAATCAATAAGTGCATTTGGGAGAGTCCCGTATCTTCTGGTGTTTCGCCGTGATAGATCTTGGAACTAGACATTTGAAATTTAAAACATAAAATATAAAGAAAAAGAAGATGAACGAAGCTCACATTCTCTCAAAAAGTGTTTCGCTCAATTTCACTCACTCGCATATCTTTTCCTCGAATTTTTCTCTTCGAAAAAAGTTCATAACTCTAGAATGAATGAAAGTGAATTTTCGAAAATATCAAATAGATCTGAACGTCCGAGTAAATAAGCTAATTTTCCTAAGCTATTATGCTTCTATTTTTATCCAAGGACTCTTTATATTTCTCTTCTATCATTGCCTATTTGTTTTTTAGCCTTTCCACTGTCTATTCTTCTTTCTTTTTTTTATTTTATTGGTTATTTTTGTTTTCACTTTGTTTATTTTTTGTGGTTTTTTGTTTTTGTTTTTTTGCTTTCTTTTTCTTATTTCTTCAGCTTTGTGATTTTTCTTTTTTTGTGTATTTTTCCTTTTCTTTTTCTTCCAAGTTTTTTCCTTTCTTCTAAAACGAAAAAATAAAACAAAGTAAACTGAATCAAAATAAAGAAAAATATAACTAAAATGAACATAATATGATAGAAATGAAACTGATAGGCTGACGCAAGAACAAGGCTCCAATATAACTTGATATGATCTTATATCGATGTTCTATTGTTAAAAGGATGCAATTGGAATGAAACTGTTTAGCTGCCCAATTGTTGAACCTAAAACTTGTCTTATCGAAGAAAGGATATCCTAAAACCATTCTTTAACTTGACTATCTTAGACGCAATGAACAATGCCAAAACACTTGTGATCTAGTGTTGACAAGTTGGTGAATAACTCGAGATCTCTACAAGAATTCGATGACTAAATCTCAAACATTAGAAAGGAAAAATACACTATCAAGTCATCATAACTTTCTTTGAATATCACACAATGTGTCTTTTATTTATAGGGACCAAACAATAATGGAAAAAAAATAAATAAGTTAACTTAAAAAACTTGGTAAAATCGCTCTGTCGAGCGATTGGATAGCTCGATCGAGCGCCACATAAGTTTTAACCCTAAAAACCTATAAACTAAATTAAACTGAACAATAAAAATGTTTGGGTCGAGCATTTCTTGCTCTGGTCGAGCACCTTGGCCAAACTAGTCAAACATTGCATGATGCTCCTATTTCTTGCTCCATCAGATATGCTTTTGTTCCTTTCTCTTCATTTTGTGTCCTCGTGCGAACACTTCTTGAAGCTCCTTTACCTAGTCCCCAGTTGTTTGTGCTTCTACAATTTATGGTGGATCCATCTCGTTCTCATCAAGGGCTATGTATGTGAAATGTGTAACAACAAGTAAATATAATAGGGCAATTTTTATTTATCCTCATAGTAGGTCCTACTAAGTCATGCAACCATACAGACGAGAATGTATATCGATTTTCAATTGAAAACCTAAAATAATATTATATATATGGTTATTGATCATCATCATAATTATATAATTATAAATTTGCTTTATATATATATATATAAATCAATGCTTACACAATTTTTTAGTCATTGAGCATATGTTTTTTCATCTATAAAATATGAATTCTTTCTTCTGATGCACGAAGGAGGGTACGTTTCACTCGGTTGTGCGGATGGATGCCTTTGAACCCATAGAGGGATACGTGCTGAAGAACGTTGGCCCAAATCTCAGTGAGACCGTCCAAAACCCTTGAGCATATGTACCTCTGGAACTCTTAGGACGATAGGTTTTATTCCTACAGACAATGCACAAAATAATCCCTAAATTATAGGTCTTCTTGGTACAATTTGAATTCTAATTTGAATTTGAATGACACAAATCCAAGACACTTCCTCTTGATGGGTCTTTGTGTGATCCATGGGCTTGTGAGGCTCTAAACCCTTCAAATGATCTTGCTATTTAATCTCTTGGGCTTCTAAAATATCTTGAACCTTCTCCTGTAGCCTCTTGTTCTTAGATCTAGTGCAAGGCCCCTTTAACATGCTTGAAATCTCAGAGTTTGGCTCTAAGTGTGCACTAGAGGTCTCATCGGAAAAGTCGCCCGAATTTCGCCAGACTAGTGACGTTCTAGAAGTGATCCGATAGTCATCTGAAAGATCAATGAGTGATGATTCCAATGGTCTTTATTTCATCGAATTTGGATTTCGGGAAGGCCTCCATTTAGGTGTTTTTGTAAAAAGTCTCATCTATGAGTTAGGCGGCCCGCGAATATCGGACGCGACTTTATTCCGCGAGTCTCGTCAATGGTCAGCGTATCTGCATCCTCATCAGCATCCCACACGTCCTCGTTAGCGTCCCGCACGTCCTCTTCAGTGTCCCACATGTCATCTTCAGTGTCCCGTGTGTCCGCGTGATTGTCTAGCCCGTTCGACCCATCCGTTCCGTCCGTCTGTTCGAGGCTTGCATCGTCTTTAGGTTGTGTGCTAAGGACCCGTCGTGTCACCAAGAGTCTTGCAAGCGCTGGATCCTCGTCTATCTCCTCCTCGGAGCTTATCTCTTCTGCTTGTTGCTTTCGATCGGATGAATTATCAGACATGATATCGTTGTTTTCGAGAATGATCATGGAACATCGGTCTAGGCAATCCCGAGCATAATGCCCTCGTCCAGAACACCGAAACAAGTGATGTCTCGGGTTCAAGTGCTTGCGGTTTGGTGCTCCCTCTCTTGGGCTATTGAACGTTGGGTCTAGGGTCGAGCCTCGGTGCTCGAACGCTTTCCCTCGGATACTGCCCAAGTCATGGTTCTGATCACTGTGCTCGGTCTGTGCTAGGTGATGCCCGATCGGAACGCACATTTGTGCGTGCGGGTCGCTGCTCGGCTCGGTCTGGGCGGTTGTTTTGCAAAAACCTTTGTCGCGTGTTTGAGCTGCTTCCGTACCGCTTGTGCCTCGACCTCCTGATTGGTTGTCTCTCATATAATATGGCGAGATCCAGCAGTTCGTTGAGCGTTTGGCACTGATGTGGCTCCACTTGTTCCAAAATATTGATGTTAAGGCCTCATTTGAAGCGGTCCATGGTGGTCCCCTCGTCTTCTTGAGTTTGCGCCCTCACCATCAACTTTTGCATCTCCTTGTAGTGATCTTCCACGGATAAGGATCTCTGCACAAGGAAATTCAGATTGTTATGCACTTCTTCATAATTGTTCTTCAATGACGCAACTTTTCACTCGGCTAAGGTTACAAGACCTTATGAGTGTGCCTTAAACAGCCTGGGTCTAAGTAGAAAGCCATCCTTCTTCGACTTCGACGTCCTAGAAACCAAGCGTGGATCTATTAAAAAAAAGAGAAAAGAAAGGAGAATAAGAACGAGAATACGAGTTTAATGATATCTCAAGCTTAAGAGAATTGGTATGGAGATCACTTGTACGTTGTCTAGGGGTATGAAATAGACTTAGGTTATTGGTAGGATCGCATGGCTCATGACTTTTGGTTGATAGAAGTCTGAACTAGGTACGTTTAGGCTTACGTTCATGTGACGCGTTGTTTTTCATGATGGCTAATCCTTCGAAGTATTTGTGCTAGTGTCCATTGTTGTTTAGCTCTTCTTGTACTCGACTCTAGATTTGCTCGAGGACGAGCAAAGGTTAAGTTTGGGGGAGTTTGATAACATGTAATCCGACGTAGTATTTACATGATTCTTAGGTTTAGTTTTGATTAGATTTCTTGGATTTTACTGACTTATTGAGTTTATTCAAGGACTTAATCTACCATTTCATGTTTTGTATAGGAAACGAAGAGATGAAGCGAAACACGAGTGATTACGGTAATTCCACCCCGAAAACGTGATTGAATGACAAGATACAACATGTGTAAGGCCACGGATCCAAATCGAAAACTCAAGCATCAAGCGAAAGGAGCGGAAACAGCAAGTGAAGACCTACACGCTCGGGCATGGAGAGTACCCGCTCGGGCTACACTTCTGCAATTAGGACTGAAAATCCCTGAAACCATGCCCGACTCGGGCTGGTAGACCACATGGTCGAGTAAGCATGCCCGCTCGGGCTGCAAAAGGGGACCCGCTCGGGCTCCAATTAGGAATGAAAATCGCCGAAACCGAACACGACTCGGGGTGAAATCCTACACGGTCGGGCAAGCAAGCCCGCTCGGGCTGAGAAGAGTACACGCTCGGGCTGCCTTCTGTAGAATCAGGCAAGATTTGTACCCGTACAGGCCACCAATCTCGGAACTAACTTATTTGAGTGTTTGAATGGGCAATTAATGAACAAAGAAGCCATATATGGCTAGGGGACGAACCAGACATGAAAGGAGACATTCAGAGACACACACAGAGAGAGAGAAGGACAGAACGAAGTAGCCGAAGCGTGGAGGAGCTATTAAAGACGCCGGTAATAGAATAGGAAGGGATCTCATTCTCTATCCATGTCTACTATAGTTATCTTTTGCATTTCTTTTGCTGAGTTCATGTATGAGTAGATCCATAGCCATAGGTTAGAGAGCTTGGCCGATATGTAACGAAGTCTTGTTCTTAATGCTTGGTGATTCTTAATTCTTTTATTCTTGAATGCCACTTGAATGAATCATTTTGGTATTTGATCTTTTTCAGATTGATTGGTTGGTTTTAATGCTTTCATTCTTGTACGCCACTCGAATGAATGATCATAGAAGTTTAATGAATCTATGCTAGGGGATTAGACATTGGAACTTAACCATGATTTAGGATTTAATCGGTTTAGAATCTACGCCAGGTCGATCGATTGAATCTTGGGATTAGGATAGCAGTCTTAATGCATCTAGTGAGTGAGATTACCCAATTAGGAGATTGGTAGTAAGCACACTAGGTAGTGGACAAGTCTACGCCAGTCAGTTCCTACATTAGAGCTTGAATTCCCTGAACTCGAGATAATATCTAAGACCATGATCTTGTTAGAACTTCGTTGCATCATCGTGCATCTCTCGAAACCTGGGGTGTCTAGTTTATTGAGTTTAATCCAATAGTTAGTTAATTAATTAGTTTAGTTGCATTCGCATTCCCATCACCTATTGATTTCACATGTCTTATTCATTAGTTTACTAGCTTTAGAGTTGCACCGATTCCTCGAGTTCGACTTTGGTACTATATGATTCGTATTCTTGCGGAAGCGTTATAGGTAAATTATTACTTGAGATTAACCACATCAAGTTTCTGGCGCCATTGCCGGGGAATTGATTACAGCTTTAGAGTTAGGATATTTTTAGATTAAGACATAGTTCTTTCCAGAGTCTTATTTGTTTCTTTTTCGTATTTTTTGCTTTCTTAGTTTTGAGTCAAATTTGCTTACTTCTCGGAACTCACACACTTTTTGTGTTTTTTTCTTTATCTCGTGCAGCTCACTTGTGCATGAGAGGTACCGGAAGTGTTGTTCTAGTTTACGACCCAGATATCGATAAAACGCTCAGAAAATTAAGGAAACAAACGAGAGCTAGTGCAAGCCAACCAGTCGATAACACACAAGTGCACTTAGACTTCCGTCCCGAGATAGTAATCGAACCACAGATTGTAGACAAGAGCGAAGAAGAGTTAATGGCAGAACGTCGAGACTTGAAGGTGCCACAAATGCAACCGAACGTGCCACAAATGCAACATGCGATAACTTATGGATCATACACGGTCCCTAAGCATACACAACTCTTGTCCTGCATCACTAGGAGAGACGCTCGCGTGGAATTACAGCCGGCATTCATCCAAATGCTCGGTAATGCAGCGTTCAGAGGGAGACCCGCCGAGGATCCGAACCAGCATCTTACTGACTTTAAGATGCTCTGCAGAACTATCGGAACCGGAGACGGAAGCTCGGTTGAGGACGTCATGCTCGCTGCCTTCCCATTCTCAGTGAAGGATAAAGCACAAGGCTGGTTGTATTCCCAACTGGCAAACTCTATAGGATCATGGGGGCAGATAGAGGAAAAGTTCATGATGCGATTCTTCCCTCAGAGTAAAGCTCAGCTTGCCAAGAATCAAATCAACACGTTCGTTCAAGGGGAAGCTAAGAGTCTATACGAAGCGTGGGAACGATTCAAAGGCTATCAACGCCTTTGCCCACATCACGGCATGGATCAAGGTTATCTCATACATAATTTTCTACAAGGACTCATGGATAACACGAGGATTCTGATCATAGCCGCCGCTGGAGATTCCTTGAGTAATCTCATGTTTCCACAAATGGAAGACCTAATTGATCGTATGGCTGATGAAGGCAGCAACACCGCTGGAGAATACAATCGCAACACTCCAGCAAGGGTAGCTAACTTGAACGACACACATGCCATATATGACGAGATAGCTGCAGTAAAGGATCAGATTAGTGGAATCTATAATATGATGTCTGAAGCGCATCGATCGAAGTGCTTTGAGCATTCGGTAACCCCGAGTGGAGAAATCTTCCTAACCTTTCGTATAAGAATTCCGATGGTGCATTCAATGCACAACGTTTATCGGGGAATTTCCAACCACGGATGATGCAACGAAATCAAAACTTTCTGCCAAGGACACACCCCCAAACTCAGAACCATCAGCCACGTGCATCTCAGTCACAGCCAAACCAATCCGAAGCAGCCCCCAATATCAACACCATGTTCACTCGTCTCTCTCAGTCACAGCCAAACCAATCCGAAGCAGCCCCCAATATCAACACCATGTTCACTCGTCTCTTCCAATTCCATGAAAATCAAGGTAACTTGATGTTGGAAATACAACAAAGTCAGAGTAATTTGGTGAGGAATCAAGAGAACGACAAGAAGCAGCTAGAGAGCTTTCAAACTCATCTTAGACAATTTGAGACACAAGTTGCACAACTTGCACAAGGGGCAGCACGACCGCAAGGAGTTTTACCGGCGTGACCGGAAGCAAATCCTCATGAGTAAATCAACGCCATTCACTTAAGAAGTGGTAAGAAATTGGATCAGTCCACTCATTCAACGTTTGAAAAGGGAGAATCATCTAAGACAGTAGAACGAGGATGCTCAATTTGCATCCTCCTTTGCCATTCGCTCAACGTCAACGCCAAAAGAACGAGAATGCTCAATTTGCAAAGTTCGCTAAGATGTTGAAGAAGATGCACATCACTATTCCATTCCACGAAGCATTGAAGAAGATGCCTTCATACGCCAAGTTCCTTAAAGACGTACTTACAAACAAGCGAGATGTGGAGACGGAAACCGTCAGGGTGACTAACTCGATGCTGCAGCCAAACCTACCCAAGAAGATGCCCGATCCAGGTATATTCGTGATCCCTTGTAAAATAGGAGATTATGAAATTAACCACGCACTAATCGATGTCGGAGCAAACGTAAACGTGCTACCATTGTCATTATACGAAAAATTGGATCTTAAGGGTAGGATGGATCTTCGACCTACACGAATGGCGCTCACCATGGCTGATCGAAGCGTTAGAATACCCGAGGGCATGCTGGAAGACATGCCTTTGCAAGTGGGGAAGTTCTTCGTCCATGTTGACTTCGTAGTCTTGGATATGGAGGAGGACAAGAAGATCCCAATCATCCTCGGTAGGTCATTTCTTAATACGGCTAAGACGATCATACATTGTGCAAAAGATAGACTCACGTTGAAGTTTGGAGATGAAGAAATGGATTTTAATTTGAACGACACGCTCAAACAGCCTTGTATGTTAGACTCGATATTCTACATAGACGTCTTAGAGAAACTAGCAGAGGAAGTTATGGAAGAGTTTGGGAACATGGATTCTCTCAAGATGGCTCTTTTAGCAGCTGGAGAGGGACTTTATAAAGACCCTAACGAAGTGAAACATTACAAAAAGCTTCTGAACGAAGGAAAGATGAAAGAGATACCGAACATCGAGCTAGACGCACTCCGAACAGATTTCTTTGCGATCCGAGCACAACAGGTCGTAACCAAGAAAAAGATGGAATTTCGGACAATCCTTATCAAGGAGACTTCTCAAATCATAAACATATAAGCACAGATCAAATGGGGAGGGATTCAAGACAATAAAACGCCATAAACGAGTGCACAAACCTCCGCGCATGCCAGACAGATTCCAGCGCGCCTCAAGCGGCTTACAACGCTAGTTTGACCACTTCCGATGTGCCTAATAGCCAAACCAAGCGTCCAAAATCTGACTGGAGTGTTGATTAAGCCCCAAAAGTGGAGTTGAAGCCCTTACCACAAGGGTTTAGGTACGAATTTCTTGGACTCGAATCTACTTATCCAGTGATAGTGAATGATAACCTAGACGAATCCCAAAAAGCACGATTGCCAGAAGCTCTTAGGAAGTATAGGGATGCCATAGGTTATACATTAGAGGATATTAGAGGATTTATTCCAGCCCTTTGCATGCATAGGATTCACTTAGAAGATGACGCTAAGATTTCCATTGAACATCAACGTAGATTAAACCCGAACATGATGGAAGTAGTTAAGAAAGAGGTCCTTAATTTGTTAGACGCTGGAATTATATATCCTATATCGGATAGTGCGTGGGTGAGTCTTGTACATGTAGTTCGGAAGAAAGGAGGCATCGCCGTCATCCCAAACGCGAATAACGAACTGATTCCGACAAGAACGGTCACGGGATGGCGCATGTGCATCGACTACCGCAAGCAGAACGCCAACACGCGGAAAGATCACTTCCCTTTACCTTTCATTGATCAAATGCTTGAACGTTTAGCTCTTCACTCCTATTTTTGTTTCCTTGAGGGTTATTCAGGTTTCTTTCAGATACCAATTCACCCGAACGATCAAGAAAAGACGACGTTCACATGCCCCTTCGGTACATTCATGGACGATTTCTCGGTTCATGGACCTTCCTTTGATGTTTGTCTAATCAAATTGTGTAAAGTGTTAGACATGTGCGTAGAAGCGAATCTTGTGTTGAATTGGGAGAAATGTCATTTTATGGTTCGCGAAGGCATCATGTTGGGGCATAAGATATCAGCAAGGGGAATAGAGGTAGATAAGGCAAAATAGAAGTTATTGAGAAGTTGCCACCTCCTAGGAACGTTAAGGCCATCCGTAGTTTTCTAGGTCATGAGGGGTTCTATAGACGGTTCATCAAAGATTTCTCGAAGGTATCTAAACCCCTCACTGATCTATTAGGCAAAGACGTAGCATTTGAGTTTACAGCCGAATGTCGAGCTGCATTTGAAAAGTTGAAGAAGGCGTTGGTTTCTCCACCCATCATACAACCGCCGAATTGGGAGCTTCCGTTTGAGCTCATGTGCAATGCGAGCGATTATGCAGTTGGGGCAGTGTTGGGTCAGCGAAAAGATCGGATGTTGCACGCCATTTATCATGCTAGTCGGACATTAGACAACGCCCAATGCAACTACTCCACAACCGAGAAGGAGTTACTTGCAATCGTCTTTGCGTTTGAAAAGTTCCGCTCATACCTAGTGGGCTCCAAGGTAATAGTTTACACGGATCATGCTGCCTTACATTACCTACTCACCAAGAAAGACGCAAAGCTGAGCCTCATTAGATGGATCCTACTGCTGCAAGAGTTTGATCTTGAAATACAGGATAGGAAAGGAACCAAGAATGGGGTAGCTGATCATCTTTCACGTCTTGAAATCCCCGAGTGCACTCCTATCGACGACTATCTCCGAGATGATGCGATAATGTCCTTGACTTGCACTTCCATTCCATGGTATGCTGACTTTGTAATTATTTAGGCTTGTCGAGTATTACCGGAAGGGCTGAATGATCATCTCGTTTTCATACGTATTTC
>CM071873.1:22552758-22627209 GCA_036759665.1 Gynandropsis gynandra
GAACGGGCGAATCACAGAGTTTATGGGTTTAGTTCATGGTGTCAGGCCACGAAAGTAGGGGCAGCTTGTCTAGATCACGTGTCTATGCCTTGAGAGAGGGTAGATATCGTTAGGATCGTCCGCCTTAGATAGCTTTAATCGGGATTGCATGGTAGATAGGTTGATCGTCGGTTTCGGTAGTCTTGTGGTGAAACCGGATTCCTAGGACGTTTGTCTTATCGTTAGAACCCCAGTAGTTTATTTACATTTAGTATTTCATTCCTCATCACCATTCTTTCGTTAGCAAGTTTGATTCGTAGTTCGGGTTTAGGTAGTGTTGCGTAGTCTCTGTGGGATCGACACCTAAAATACTACACACGTGCCATGCACTTGCGGGTAGATTAGGTTATTTATATTTAATTCTGATAACTCATCACTGAATTACAATGTGAGAATGAAGTTTCTCCATGACGTCAAGGCGTATTATTGGGATGAGCCTTATCTTTTCAAAAGAGGCATAGACGGAATCTTTAGGCGCTGCATCCCCTAAGAAGAAGCTCCACACATACTGTCACGTTGTCATTCCTCAATCTATGGAGGACACTTTGCTGCAGCCAAGACAGCTGCAAAGGTGCGGCAAGCGGGCTTCTATTGGCCTACACTCTTCAAGGATGCCCACAATTACGTCACATCATGCAACAATTGCCAAAGGACGGGTAATATTTCTAGACGCCATGAAATGCCACAACAATATATTCTAGAAGTCGAGCCATTTGATGTATGGGGAATAGACTTCATGGGCCCCTTCCCATCCTCGTGCGGAAACCTCTATATACTAGTCGCGGTGGACTACATAACGAAGTGGGTAGAAGCCTTGGCAAGTCCAACAAACGACTCAAAACCAGTAACCAAGATGTTCAAACGTGTCATATTCCCATGTTTTGGAGTCCCGAGGGTTGTGATCAGCGATGGAGGTAAGCATTTCGTGAACCGCATCATAGAAGGGTTGTTGAAGAAGTACGGCGTTCGACATAGGATAGCAACTCCATATCAACCTCAAACCAGCAGCCAAGTTGAAGTTTTTAATCGAGAGATCAAGTCGATTTTGGAGAAGACGGTCTTTAAGTCTAGGAAGGATTGAGCACTGAAACTCGACGATGCATAATGGGCTTATCGTACAGCATTCAAAACGCCAATTGGAATGACTTCGTTTCAGCTAGTGTACGGTTGCCATCTACCGGTCGAGTTAGAATACTGAGCGTATTGGGAAATCAAAGCACTTAATTATGATTACAAGTCAGCTTCTGAGAAACGGACGCTACAGCTCCATCATCTAGAGGAGATGCGCCTCCATTCATACGAGAATGCAAAGATCTACAAGGAGCGCACGAAGAAGTGGCATGACAGACACATAGTCCAGCGGACATTCGAGGTAGGTGATCGTGTACTTGTTTTCAGTTCACGTTTGAAAATTTTCCAGGAAAACACAAGTCACGCTGGTCCGGGCCATTCACAATCAAAAGCATCTCACCACACGGGGCAATCGAGCTAATAGGAACCAATGGTCTATTTAAAGTGAACGCCCAACGCTTAAAGCTCTACAATGCGGATAACATGGATTATACTCAAGCTACACTCGCTCTTTCGGAGCCAACACATGAGTAGAGTGTTTTGGTCAGGCTCGCGACCTTAAACAAGCGCTTCTTGGGAGACAACCCGACTTTTGCATTTTCTTTTTATTTCATTGTCGGACCTATTCTTATTCTTTTTACATTGATGTACTCGGTGGGTTAGTATTATTTCACATTGATGTACTCGGTGGGTTAGTATTCCTTCTTTTGGATTGTGTGATTCTTTTTCGCAGGTTTTTCAACGTAGATATCATCCTTGAGGAGGAGACACAAACAACGTCCAGCCGCATCACTAACTCGGGATTGCAAGATACACAAGGTGCACAAGTTCCAACCCTTATTTTCTCGTTGTTTGGTATGCGAGATTCTCTTAGGTCTTGAACACCAGGACGGTGTTTCATTCAAGTCTGGGGGAGTACTCGTCGAGTATGATGCATGTGATTAGGATTAGATGTTGATTTTTTTTGTTATTTTTAGGAATAAACGGATGGATACCTAGCATGAATTTTCGAGCTTTAGTCGTTTATTGTTCGACTTTTTCGAATCGTGAACAATAGTCTAGGTTTGCTTAGAAGTCTTTTGGATACCGATTAGTTGAGCAGTTGTGCTTGAAACCATGATCTATAGTTGCATTCACCTCCTAGGCTTTAGTACCAAGTATCCATATCTCTGTGTATACCGATTGATCTTTGCTTTGTTTGACATATTTCACCGTTCATTGATCATTAGATTCCACACGCTTATACTCCATTGTCATCTTGGAAAAGTTTTTAACTATTTTAGGTTTGTATTGACATGAGTACATCGAGATCGATGGTTCGGGTCTGAGTGGTGGGTTGAGGCGCTATTCTACGTCCTAAGGGTTAGAGTTGAAGCGTAATCTTGAAAAAAAAAAGAGAAAATTGTTCTTCAATGACGCAACTTTTCACTCCCCTAAAGTTACAAGACCTTATGAGTGTGCCTTAAGCAGTCTGGGTCTAAGTAGAAAGGCATCCCTCTTTGACTTCGTTGTCCTAGAAACCAAACGTGGATCTATAAAAAAAAAGATAAAAGAAAAGAGAATAAGAACGAGAATACAAGTTTAATGATATCTCAAGCTTAGGAGAATTGGTATGGAGATCGCTTGGACGTTATCTAGGGGTATGAAATAGACTTAGGTTATTGGTAGGACTGCATGGCTCATGACTTTTGGTTGATAGAAGTCTAAACTAGGTACACTTAGGCTTACGTTCATGTGACGCGTTGTTTTGCATGATGGCTAATCCTTCGAAGTATTTGTGCTAGTGTCCATTGTTGTTTAGCTCTTCTTGTACTCGACTCTAGATTTGCTCGAGGACGATCAAGGGTTAAGTCTGGGGGAGTTTGATAACATGTAATCTGTCGTAGTATTTACATGATTCTTAGGTTTAGTTTTGATTAGATTTCTTGGATTTTACCGACTTATTGAGTTTATTTGAGGACTTTATCTATCATTTCGTGTTTTGTATAGGAAACGAAGACATGAAGCGAAACACGAGTGATTATGGTAATTCTACCTCGAAAACATGATTTAATTACAAGATACAACATGTGCAAGGCCACGGATCCAAATCGAACACTCAAGCATCGAGCGAAAGGAGCGGAAACAACAAGTGAAGACCTACACGCTCGGGCATGGAGAGTATCCGCTCAGGCTACACTTCTGCAATTAGGACTGAAAATCCCGGAAACCATGCCCGACTCGGGCTGGTAGACCACATGGTCGGGTAAGCATGCCCGCTCGGGCTGCAAAAGGGGATCCGCTCGGGCTCCAATTAGGAATGAAAATCACCGAAACCGAACACGACTCGGCTGAAATCCTACACGGTCGGGCAAGCAAGCCCGCTGGGTTGAGAAGAGTGCACGCTCGGGCTGCCTTCTGTACGACCGGGCAAGAGTAGTACCCGCGCGGGCCGCCAATCTCGGAACTAACTTATTTGAGTGTTTGAACGGGAAATTAATGAGAAAAGAAGCCATCTAGGGCTAGGGGACGAACCAGACACGAAAGGAGACATTCAGAGACACACACAGAGAGAGAGAAGGACGGAACGAAGTAGCCGAAGCGTGGAGGAGCTATTGAAGACGTCAGTAATAGAATAGGGAGGGATCTCATTCTCTATCCATATCGACTATAGTTATCTTTTGCGTTTCTTTTGCTGAGTTCATGTCTGAGTAGATCCATAGCCATAGGTTAGAGAGCTTGGCCAATATGTCACAAAGTCTTGTTCTTAATGCTTGGTGATTCTTAATGCTTTTGTTCTTGAACGCCACTTGAATGAATGATTATTGTAGTTGATCATTTTTAGATTGATTTGTTGTTTTCAATGCTTTCATTCTTGTATGCCACTCGAATGAATGATCATAGAAGTTTACGGAATCTACGCCAGGGGATTAGACTTTGGAAGTTAACCATGATTTAGGATTTAATTGGTTTAAAATCTACGCTAGGTCGATCGATTGAATCTAGGGATTAGGATAGCAGTCTTAATGCGTCTAGTGAGTGAGATTACACAATTAGGAGATTGTTAGTACGCACACTAGGTAGTGGAAAAGTCCACGCCAGTCAGTTTCAATATTAGAGCTTGGATTCCCTAAACTCGTGATAATATCTAAGACCATGATCTTGTTAGAACTTCGATGCATCATCGTGCATCTCTCGAAACCTGTGGTGTCTAGTTTATTGAGTTTAATCCGATAGTTAGTTAATTAGTTTAGTTTAGTTGCATTCGCATTCCCATCACCTATTGATTTCACACGTCTTATTCATTAGTTTACTAGCTTTAGAGTTGCATCGATTCCTTGAGTTCGACCCTGGTACTATACGATCTGTATTCTTGCGGAAGCGTTAGTCTAGGTAAATTATTACTTGAGATTAACCACATCAGTAATCACTCAACCTTCATATCAAGCTTAGTCCCCGATGATTGTGAGGTCTACTAGGTTCCTTTGGGATCCGTTGGTGAACTGATCTCAGGTTCCTTAGGACTCTCTATCTTTGAGTTCACGCTTTCAAAACGTGTTCTTCGTCTGGGTCCAAGTGCTTTGCCGCGAGTGTGTGTTTCTCGTGTGTTGAGTCGCCCTTTGGTGATGAACTTAGGATGGTGTCTCCTTGGTTTAGCCTCTAAGGAGTGGCCCTTCGGGCTCTTTGTTTCTATTTTAGTTTTCTTTCTTTTGTCTTTTACTCTTAGGTTCTTTGGCCGTTTTCTTTGTTTTTCTTAGACTCTTTGGTTGTTTCTTAATTTTTCTTAGGCTATTTGGCCGTTTCTTCTTTTTTTTAATTAAACTTTAAACCTTAAATGACTCCTTGTTTGAACCTACAAGAGAGAGAACAACCAAATCCTCTAGGAATAAAATGAGCAATAATTGGATAGATACAACCGTGTGAACGTGGCTCTGATACCAACTAATGTGCGATCGGATCGTATGTTTCAATCGGTTGTGCAGATGGATGTCTTTGAACCCGTAGACGGATATGTGCTGAAGAACTTTGGCCCAAATCTCAGTGAGACTGTTCAAAAAATTGGGCATATGCACCTCTAGAACTCTTAGGTCAATAGAAGACGCCACAAGCAACTGTGGTTCGTTACTTGAAAACTCAAGTCGAGCAAGTCCCGTACTTGATCGATTTGTGTGAGATGAATATCTCAATCTCAAGAACATTGAGCTAAGCTCTTTTGGTCTGTCGTTGGTTCGAAAATAACTTGTCCTTTGTTTTTAAAAAGGGAAAAGGCCAAAACAAACTCCCCACATTACACTCCTATTCAAAAGTCTATGACTCTTATTGACCACTAATCTTCCTAGATTTTATTCCTACTGACAATGCACGAAATAAGCCCTAAATTATAGGTGTTCTTAGTATAATTTGAATGCAAATTTGAATTTGAATGACACAAATCTAAGACACTTCCTCTTGATGGATCTTTGTGTGGTCCATGGGCTTGTGAGGTTCTAAACCCTTCAAATGATCTTGTTGTTCAATATTTGTATTGGGCTTCTAAGATGTCTTGAACCTTCTCTTGTAGCCTCCTGGTCTTAAAACCATTTTGTGTTTGTGCATAACTTCTCTGGTGATGAGTTTATCATCTTGCTACTCTATGTGGACAACATGTTGATTGTAGGCAAGAACATGGAGAAGGTAATTGAGTGAAAGAAGCAACTCAGTCAGTTCTTTTCTATGAAATATTTGGGACCAGCGTAGCAAATTCTTGGAATGAGAATTGTTTGTGACAGAAGTAACAAGTTGTTGTATCTGTCGCAAGAAAAGTACACTGAGAAAATAATTCAGCGGTTCTATATGTACAAATCTAAAAGTTGTGAGTACACCTCTTGCTACACACTTTAGATTGAGTAAGCAATAGAGTCCAAGTACAGATTTAGAGAAGGAGCACATGAGACATGTCCCGTATCCCTTTGCAGTGGGTAGCTTGATGTATGTTATGGTTTGTATAAGGCCAAAATTAGCTTACGTCATTCGTGTTGTCAATCATTTTGTTTCTAATCCGGAAAGAGAACATTGGAAGACAATGAAGTGGATTCTGAGATATCTTCATGGGACTTTCGATTTGAGACCTGTGTTTGGAGGTGACAAACCTCTATTGGTCGGGTATACAGATTCCGACATGGCCGAAGACACTAATTCTTTTAAATCTACTTCGGGTTATTTGATGACCTTTGCGGGTGGAGCTATAGCATGGATATCAAGGTTGCGGAAGTGCATTGCACTTCCTACCATTGAGGCAGAGTTTATTGTTGTAACTGAAGCTTGTAAAGAGGTTTCTTGAGTAGCTTGGCTTCAAGCAAAATAGGTACGTCTTGTTTTGGGATAGTTAGAGTGCCATTCATCTTGGGAAGAATCGGACATGATGACTAAGGCATTGCCTAGAGGGAAGTTTAAGATATGTCGTTCTATCGCTGGGATGGCGATTTCCTCCCATAATTGGGGGAGATTTTTTGGTGTTCCTCCTCATGTAGAGGTGAAGAAGTGTCACTTTGTGCACATATTTTTTGTTTACCAATTTTGTAAGTATAACTAATTGGTTGGTGTGCACATTTTTCATTTTCCTAATTGGTAGGTGTACCTAATTAGAAGGCAAATGAGTTGCTATAAATACCCATTGGTATTGGTTTATAGAAACACACAACCAAGAGAAAAACATCCAAGACAAGAGATAGAAGAGAGTGAAGGAGAGGAGAAGAAAA
Organism: Gynandropsis gynandra; assembly: GCA_036759665.1. Classification (NCBI taxonomy): domain Eukaryota; kingdom Viridiplantae; phylum Streptophyta; class Magnoliopsida; order Brassicales; family Cleomaceae; genus Gynandropsis; species Gynandropsis gynandra. The sequence continues at coordinate 22,559,586 of CM071873.1, forward strand.
CAATTTGAGCGTTTGTGATAAAGTCAATGATTGACCGACTTACCTTAGTCGGATTGGCGTCTGTGATAAAGCCAACGATCAATCCAACGGTTCATTTTGGAGAAACGAGCTGATTACAGTGACTATCCTCTGTTGTAGTTTCAGACGCGCAGTTCCGGTTGTTTAGAAAATCAGACGGCGGTTCTTCTCCGATTAAGCTTAAATTTGGTAGATATATTTTGCACCCTCTGGCCTTTGATTTGTACAGTTGGATTAGACATTGGTTTCCGGAATCATAGGATACGGAGGTTGCTTACAGTCTAAGTTACAACTTGGTGTTTGGACTCACTTAAGTTTTTTGGGATTGGAATCTTGATAAAATATTCTTTAAATATCGGTGTTGTATCTCTTGTTATATTGGTCTTTGTGTGGATGTTGTAACCCAGAAATTATTGTCGTGGATTTTTGGGTGGACTACGGTCTCGTGATTTTTATTCCTCACACCGGGGAAGTTTTCCACATTAAATTGGTTGTATTATCCAATTTCTGTTATCATATTAGATATTTTCATCCTCATAGCTTCACATAAGTAAGGGGTTTGTGTTTTGTAGGTTCACAACGAATGTGACGTGGTACCCTCTAACTCCAACACTTTGATCTAAATATGTGTCAGAAAAGAAATTGGAGGTGGATCTTGAAATGGGTAAAGTGATACAAAAGAATGGATCAAAAAGTTCAACTTGGGAAGACATATTTCACCTATCAAATTAACTTGGGAATATACCTTGTTGAATAAAATTTTTCTCACAAAAGGGCTCGAGTAGTGAACTTGGTGGAAATATAGATACAAGTAAAATTGAAGAGTTTTTAATTTTTTTTTTGTACTTAGTTGAACAATGTGTTTATGTATTTCACAGTTTTGCTTACGTTAAGACTTAATTTTTTCTTAAACTTTTAATGCACACTTTTTGTTTGTCAATCAAAAATCCAAAGGAAAAGACTAATAATACTAAAAATAGAATATCATAAATTTTTTAGTTTTTTTTTTACTTGAGGTTGTTGAAGATTTTGTGGAAATAATCTGAATTTTACTTGGTTATTAATAGATACACAGAGTCTACTTAAGATACAAAAATTAAGAAACCTCAAAAATCTCAGACAAGTGTAATTGGATTATTATAGGTTGAAGATTAAGATATGTAGAAATATCACCAAATGCAATTGGTTGTCAAACAAGATATCGAAAAAATCTATAGAATCTTGACAAATGCAATCGGCTGGAGGTTGGGATATAAGAAAAAAAACTCTAGACTCTCGATAATTATAATTGGTGGAAACCAATATAGAAAAAGTGTTGGTAGAGCTTTAGACCAAACATTGTGAAAAAAGTGTGTTTTTGTGTGGCAGATAGTTAGCATTTGTTAATCCTGTATATTAGAATGTGGATTTTTGTATTTATTGTTTGAACTAGAAAAATTACCCGTGGGATGATACTTTTTTATATAAAGCTTTATAAATATGAAGAAATAATAAATGGTATGTTATAGTTTTAATAGATGTTGTAGTTCAAGTTGATGTTATAATGTTCGTTGTATATAAATTTTAAATATTAGTATGTAAAGTATATGGTTGAATCCAATATTTAAACTTGGCGATAGCTACATTGGTCTAAGCGATTTCGCATAAGATTTGATTTGTTTATTTCAAGACATGGGTTTATTAGAAAGGAAAAGAATGGTGTTATTTCGTAAATGAACCGTTCAACAACCCCAAGATTGAATTGAAAAACCTAAAATCTTCAGATGAAAGTTAAGCAGTCCTTAAAGATTTTTGTAGAGCAGACCAACAAGGTGAACTCCAAAACAAACAAACATAACCTAAAAAATCATCGACCTCAAAATTCCTCATTCACCATTGCTCCCACTTATATTTGGATTATCTCTTGTTTGTTTTCTCCCTCGTCTTAATTTTCCCTTTAAATCCTAACTTTAACGTTATTTCATAGTTTTAGTTAGAGAATTTTTTTCATCTTATATATATATATATATATATATTGTAAGATAAAATTGCATATCCTATTATTCATTTCATATTCCTAAATTACTCAATTTAAATTATTATTTTTAATTATTTCAAAAAATATCCTACTCAAAATTCTTCATTCACCATTGCTCCCCACTTATATTTGCATTATCTCTTGTTTGCTTTTTCCCTCGTCTTCTTTTTCCCATTAAATCCTAACCTTTAACGTTATTTCATGAATTTAGTTAGAGAATTTTTTACATCTTTATATATATATATATTGTAAGATAAAATCCTATATCATATCATTCATTTCATATTCCTAAATTATTCAACTTAAATTATTATTTTTTAATTATTTCAAAAAAATATCCTACTACAAATTCATAAATTTGGTAAAATTTAATTCAAATACAACCTTTTTCACCAATTTGAAAATTAAATGTGATGAATTTATTTAAATTCCATGTTACAGTGAAAATATTAGTATCAATTAATAAAGTTATGACGTATTTTTGTCTCATAATTATAATTAGTGAAGCACCACCATTTGATCCTTTCTTCTGTGAGTACATTAATTATGCATTTCTCAATACTTTTTTGTTTCAATTTAATTTTCATTTAATCGCCATGAAGATATTATATATATAGGTGTGCAATAAATAGAAGTTATAAGATTCTCTATTCTATTCCATGTATTAACAATATATATATATATATATATATTAAAAATATACTTGCTATAAAATAATACCTACAAACAATACCCTATAATCTCACTAATTTCGTTTGCCCTATATTATATATATATATATATATGTGTGCATGTATCTTTCAACTTATTACATTAATTTTTGCATCTCTCCTCTTTAATTTATTTTGTATCTCACGCAGCATAATACCTTGTGTATCACAGAATCTCTATTTTTTCTTATGGTTCTCCCTTTAAACGAAATTTTTTACTTTAAATACACAACTAATCCAAGAGGAATCGCCACAAAAAAATTTTCATCTTTTCATATTTTATTTTTTCCTCTCTTTCTTTTTAAAAAACATATTCATTAGAAAAAATAGGGTTTTTTTTTATTTTTTTACAGATATTAATATTGTACTTGTCACAAAATTTGAAAATGGTTTATTTTTAGAGTTTTCTCTCCCTATACAATAAATCACGAATATAGTTTTGATGTTTTTCCCTTTTCTCTCCTTAATTCACTTTCCTCTTGTTTCTCTCTCTTTCTCAATCTCTCTAAGATTTCACTCTCTTTCTCTCATCGCTCTTCCTCTCTCTGAAAAGCAAAAAAATATCTTGAAGAGCCATTGGGACCAAATCCATGCAAGTTCTCTTTTCGTAATCCATCTATATATCCATGTTTTTTTATCTTTTTTAATTTTAAAATACATTGCGTACAAATTTTAAAAAACAATGAGTCCTACTATAACGTCTTTCCATTTTTGTTCCCATGATATTTCTTTTATAAATATCCAGATATATATTCGATAAGATTAAAATCTAAAACAAAAAAGTTATACGCAATAAATATGTGTCTTTCTTCCAATCTAGCGTCAAGCTTCAAACGCCAAGATAAAAATACAAACATCAAAATTAAATATAATATAACACCCATTTATATTTATCATAAATCTTTGTAAATCTTTAATGGATTAAAAGAATGCAAAAATTGAGTTTTTCTCTCCTGATGAGGTGGCGCAAGGAGAAGAGAGAGAAAATCCTTTTTTTATATATAGATTTTTATTATATTATTTGAAATAATCAAAGACATAAAAAATATTCTTTTTTATGAGATGAAAAACCTCTTATATATATATTTAATTAATTTACATTATAAAAAATTGAATTGTTACAATGGATATTAAATCTAAGAATAATTACAATGGATTTACAAATTTAGGTTAGTAGCTATAAAGAATTTGTAATGGAGAATAAATTACAAAAAATGTAATTGTTGCAGAGGTGGCACAAGGAGAATACATCATTTTATCCTCCTTTTTATATATAGATTTTATAAATATTTTTATAACAAATATGATTTTTTGTAAAGATTTTTTTGTAGGTTAAACTTTTATCAAATGTAAACGTAATTTAAGTGGGAATAAATGGGTGAGAAGAAAAAAATTTTATGGATAGAATTTGTTTTGTAAGGTAAACATTTAATACTCCTTGCAAATAAAAAAAAATTGATATTTAAGGTGAATCGATTTTATAAAAATTTTTCTTTGTAAAGATTATGATTTTATAAATATTTTTGTAAAAACAAATAATGATTTTTTGTAGGTTAAACTTTTATCAAAATTAAATGGAATTTAAGTGGGAATAAATGGATAAAAAGAAAGGTTTTTTTATGGATATATTATTTTGCAAACATTTAATAATCCTTGCTGAGGTGGCTTCACCAGAAGCAACCTTGCAAGGAATATAATATATATAACTAGTTAATATGCATGCGCGATACGCGAGTTTCTTTGAATTCAATTCAATTGCAAAATTTATATTAAAAGATAATTTTTTAAAATGTTTAAATGGTAATACTCTATTTACATGTATTGCAAATAAATCATTATTTTAAATAAATATGATAAAGATATTATTGAAAATTGAAACAACTATTGGAAATCATTTGAGTAGTATGAACATATTTGATATTATGAAAGAAAACTTGGTTGCTAATAATTTTAAAGAGAGTAAAGCAAACATTGTTCGTAGCACTACACGCTAATAGTATTAGTGTAAATTAATGTCTGTTGGGTAAAATACATCTAAAAAGGACGATATGATTATTTAAAAAACTCGTCATTTGTCATTATCCTAAAATGTGAGAAGATAAAAATAAGGTTAGTAAAAAAATAAATTTGAGAAATATATACATATAAAAATGAATAATATTTGAAGTGATTAAATAATGAGTTATAATCAACAAAAGTTGTTATTGATGATAATTTGGGTTATAATCTGGCATCAATGGTTTGGTGTCATCTTTTGTAGTTGTGTTATAGGTTGAAATCCTAATGTTTTTTTCAAATGGATATGTTCCATTCTCACTGTTTGCTTTCTATTCATTCATATATAGATAATTTTGCTAGGCTATAACCCGGAATCCTCATATCATGTCATTGATTTCTTCGTAATTCAAAGCTCATTTGGGATTCATATATAAATAGTGTTTTTCCAATTTTGAAATATCATGCATGTAATATCATTGTGGATATGTTTAGTGAGAAATTACAACCATTCTACATATATGCTTTAGAGGGTTCAACATATAATTTGCTTATGTGTATATAGAGTTGTCTTAAATTGGTGATTCTAAGGCGGGAAAAGAGATACAATATCAAATACAATAAAACTATACTACACAATCCTTCTAAATAGATCAGATTTTTTAAATTTGAATAATTATGAACGATATCAAAATATCGATGTTCTTTTATGCCTAACACTTCCTCAAGTTCAATCATCTATTGAACAACTATATTCTCTTTTATCATAGTGTTGTCCCTCTCTCACATTTCACCTCTCCATTAATTTTGCAGAAAATATAATAAAACAATGAATAACCGGATTGGTTGGAGCTTTTCACAGGAGGATCTTCAGGCAATGGTTTGGTAGCCTTACATTCAAGAACAAAGGTTGATTTGTTAAGAGTCTTAGATTTTGCAGGAGAAGCTTTATCAAGGAAGCAACAACTTTTTTCGGCTAGAGATTGAACCTTCAATATCAAAGTTTAAAGCTTAATTTGTTAAGAGTGTTAGGTTTTGCAAGAGAAACTTTAACATGGAAAGAAGCATCATTTGTGGCTAGAGGTTGAACCTTCAGTAACTCTCCCGCAGGTGTGCTTTGAATATCTTCGGCCTTGGTGCAGGTAATCAGCGAAACCTCTAGTTCGACAAGCTTATATATCTCAAGCACACGCTCATTTAGAGTGATGCCATGTTTACAGTCCCGCCTTTTTTTCCCTAATTATTTATATTGTAATTTGTGGTCGAAAGGTTGTGGTTGCGGGCTTGGGTTAGGAATTGGATGGGGTTTTGGGACAGCCTTTGGGAGCAAATACTGATCATTTCGAGGGAGCCTTTTGAAGGTATGGAATTCAAGAGGTGCTATAAATGTGAGCACAAGGAAACAGAACACATGCCAAAAAGCACCTACGAATTTGGTTCATAACAAATTTAATTTTGTCTTTCTAAATAATGATGCATTTGTGATATATAAATTTCAATTGTATGATAAAAATTTGATAAAACTCTATGCATCGCGCATGTTCTATTACTATATAAATACCATCTAAATAGATGGTGTATGTTCATTGAAAACGGATCAGGACCGCACTACAACTATTTTCATATGTTACTTGGTTGATATTGTGATTCCTCCATGGTAAATCAACAACTATTATCATGTGTATCACATCAAAGGATGTTTTATCATGAAATAACATCATCATATCTTATGTAGATCATGCTTTGGAGAAATTCTCATTTGTTTATTATCCAATGAAATGAACAAATGATAAAATTGATAATTGCCTATTATATTATATCTAAAACAACTCGTTTTATATTCGCAAATTTTTTATATAACATTGATATCACCATCATATATTATTGAGTTATAATAATTAGATATTTTGATGATTTTAAACAAAAATTTAAATATATTATCTATTTTTTCGTAAAATGATATAAGAAATATATCATCACATTTAATTTTTTGTCTTTCTAAATAATGATGCATTTGTGATATATAAATTTCAATTGTATGATAAAAATTTGATAAAACTCTTCACATCGTGCGGATTCTATTGCTATATAATATCATCTAAATAGATGGTGTATGTTCATTGCAGACGGATCAGGACCGCATTACAAATATTTTCATGTTACTTGGTTGATATTGTGATTCCTCCATGGTAAATCAACAACTATTATCATATGTATCACATCAAAGGATGTTTTATTATGGAACAACATCATCGTATCTTATGCAGATCATGGTTTGGAGAAATTCTCATTCGTTTGTTATCCAAAATGTTTGGATGTGGCATAAATCCGAAATCATGGAACAACAACCCTTGAAATTTCTTTGTCATTACTTATACAAAAAACATGATAGAGTTTTGATTTCATTTTTTAATATATTTTATATTGTTATATAAAATTTGAAAAAAAAAATGGAAGAAAAAATAAAGATTGCAAAGTTAATTAAAATTCTAATCAATAAACACCAAATATAATGTATCACCATATAATAATATATTACATATGTTACATGTTTAATTTTTTTTCACTCTACTGTGAGTGAGTTGATTCATTATTTTGTTTTTCATATGATTTTAAGATATAGAAAAAAATATTATAACAATCATTTATATTTTAGACAAAAATATTCACATTCATAGTTCAATACAATATATTTTCATTCCATTGATATTCTATTAGTTTCATATTTTTTAAATGTCATGTGTTATTAAAAGATTATCTAAAATGTATTTTTTTCACTTAATTTTATTATTATACTAGATCAATTTTATGTTATAACATTCTGATATTATTTATTAACATTTATTACCTATTATTCGATAAAATAATATATACGTAATGACATGAACCAAAATTTTAAATATTTCCAAAATATCGATTTATTTTTAATAAATTAATTTTTATTATATATTTACTAATTTTTAACATCCCACACATTGCGCGAATTTTTTTTTAATTTATATATTAAAAATGCAACTTTTTGCTTGCTTCTGCGCTTCTCGCTTATCATCCCTCGCTTATCGTCCCTCCACCTCATCAAACCTGCATTTATCAAAATTTACCTTCTCTCCCGCGATTTCTCGGTAGTCTAAGCTGAATAAAAAAATGGCTTTTCTCTCTCTCATGATTTCTGACCATGTACTTCCAATCCTCTTCTTTCCTCCGTTTTTCTCCGCTTCAGCTCCAGAATTGAGTCTTTCCTCCGCCTTTATTTTTTGGTCAATTTTCTTTGGCTACAAGTTTTTTTTCCTTATCTCTTGATAGTCACCTTTTGGATATTCTTCGCCTCCGATGCAATCTCCCACTGGCGCTTCCCATCTGCTTCTTTCCTTCGTTTTACACTGCTTCAGCTCCGGTTCCTCCTCTCTCGCTCTCTTCCCTCTTTTCCTCTCGCTCTCTCACGTTATCACCGTCAATTTCCGCCCATTGGCTTTCCTCTTCGATCCGCAATCCTCAGGTAAGCCATAATTAATATTTTTTAAGTATATGCAAAAGTCCACGAGAGACTAAACGAGATTCATTTAGTATCTAGAAAAATGTAGATGAGAGAGAGAGAGAGCTCTGGAATAAGATGGGATGATGAGACATCCGAGAAAGAGATGTCGAAGCCGATCGGAGGAAACTACTGGAATGGAGGAACTCGAACTCCGCTTCCTTCCTTCTGAGACGATTTCAGATGTAAATGAGCAGCAGGACAAGGGCATCGAGAGCACAAAGTCAATCGAACCACATTTTTCTGCATCACCTGCTTTTGAGGAGGTTGGGCAGAATGGACATGTGGCAAATCATGCATCAAGTCCGATTGGAGGTAAAATATGGTTTTGGCATTTGGGTCTTCTCATGAGAATAATAGTTTATGAAGATCTTATAAACTTTATGAAATTAGTTTCCTCATTTAATGTCAGGTCATTTGAAATTGGAGTCAAATCTTTGAATAGATGTAGTAGTGTCTATGATGTATTGATGCCAATAATGTTTCCATTGAATTGAAGAATATTGTCATAACATTCAATGTATAGTTTTTTCTGTTGCAGAAGACAAGGGAGAAGCTAGGGCGAAAAGAAAGTGGAAGCCTTCAGAGAAAGGCATGGAGTTGCAGGCAAAGAAGGTTTCAAAACCATCAAAATCTTCTTTAAGAGAATTTTGGATTTTGATCGTTTTGGTCATGATGAATTTCTGGTTTTGTGTTTCTGCTTCTTCATCTTCTTCTCTGTTGACATTTTATCGCTATTATTCTCATCATGGTGTTGTTCATTCAATTTCTCTTCCTTGATTTTAGTATTTCCCCCTGGAATTTGGTTTCATGTTGAAATTGACTTCTTAGGTTACAAGTTTATTGTCGTTTGTTGCTTACGTGTTTCTCTCTACTTGTATAGATATGGATTGTAAAGTCAAACAAATGATCAAGCTTCTCAAAGAAGATGCAGATTCCTTTGCTAGACGGGCGGAAATGAACTATAAGAAAAGGCCTGAACTTAGGAAGTTGCTCGAAGAGTTTTATCGAGCTTATCGTGCATTGGGTGGGAGATATGATCATGCCACTAGGGTAATCCGTCATGCTCATAAGACTATAGGTGAAGTGTTTCCAAACCAAGTGCCTTTGATGTTCGGTGATGTGTCGCCTGCTGGTGCTCCCACCAATGAGGCTGATCCACGAACACCTGAGATGTCTCCTCCTATCCGGGCTCCGATCGACATAGATGTGTTACATAAAGATGTTTTAGGATTCTCTTCATCTCACATGCACTCTGGTAAGAGGAATGCAACTTTTGAACAACAGTCCATAAGTAACATGAAGGGGTTGAAACAACTAAGCGATTTGTGTGGGTCAGAAACTGGAAGGGCAAGGAAAGGACTGAATTTTAATGATGGGTATGAGAAAGGAAGAAAAGGTCATAGTGATGAAAGTAATACCCTCAAGGCACAAATTCTTTCGGAATCTGAACGAGCTAAAAAATCTAAGGCTGAAATTTAGGCCTTAAAAGATGGTCTATCCAAAGTGCAGGCTGAAAAAAAAAAGCTACCTTAATTTGTAATTCATGTGCCTTAATTCTATGTTGGTGCTTTGGTGTAGATTGAGCTGCGTCTGTGGACGACGTTGTCAAGAACGGGACCCTGAAAGAGCTCGCTCCGTATGATCCTGACTGGTACTTCGTCAGAGCTGGTATGTATATATATAACCCAATAATCCCTGGTTGCTTATCATGCCTGAATAAGTTGTGTATGGTGTAGAAATCTGTGTTTCATGTTTTAGCTTCCATGGCAAGGAAAATTTACTTGAGGGGCGGTCTAGGAGTTGGTGCCTTCTGTAGGATCTATGGAGGAAGCAAGAGGAACTGAAGTCGTCCACCCCACTTTGGCAAGAGTAGTGGTGCTGTTGCGCGCCACATTCTTCGGGAATTGCAGAAGATGCAGATCGTAGACCTTGATGCTAAGGGGTGAGTCTCTCTTATCTAGAAACCTACTGGGATACATAAATTTTTATAGTGTTGACATACCACTATGTCTTCATGTTCATCATGTCTCTATTATTGAATCGAGTCACTTACAACAGCCATTCCTTAAGATCCTTGACCGAATTATATTTTCTTCAGGGTCCATACAGATGGTTCAGAGCTGTAAAGCCAGACCAGGCTATTTGTGTGAGTCTATACGAATACCGGATGGCTGTTTTGCCGGTGAGTCTGGTGACTATACACCAATGTTAAAATCTGGTGGAAGATTGTCTTGTTTCTGCTTGAACTGGACGTGTGGGGTAATGACGCCTCTCCATCTGTTGAAATCAGAATTAGAGACCATCTAAGGAAAAACCATTGGACGATGGGATGATTCATCTGTTATCCCATGACTCGTTTGTTGTATAAATGTCTGAAAGGGAAACTCGTTACTTGCAGAGGCTTGTAGTTGGAGTTCCCTAGCCCCAATCGACATCCATGTACGTGCTTCCATAAGAGAATCATTGCTTGAATCTTCACTTCTTATAAATGAAACTGTCAAATCATCTGACGGAACTTGAGGATGCATTTCACTTAAGCTTCTCATCAACCGCGCCTGATCATCGCGGTTCTGTAGTTGACCCTATCTAGTGGGTTGTGAACATGTTACTGCTCGAGTCATTTGGTTTGAAGTATTAATCATAGAAAGATCAATCATTTTGTTGTTCAACCCCGTTGAGGCTTTTCCGTTGGGCAACCCACGGGGACTAATCCCGTTAGTGGCTGGGGCTTTATAGTGTTCGTATTGTGTAAGACATGTTTCTCGTCACGTCAATTGACCTAAAAGCCATTGTTTCCGATTTACCTGACTTCTGCTTCTCTGGAACACAAGGCGGATTGATAGTTCAGCTAGTGGTAAATTCAGTTCTACTTGTTGAGGCACTTCGCTTTGAGGTTTAACAGAATCCCGGGGAGGCGGGTTTTGTTTCCGGCTAGCAGCATTTGGTTTTACTGCACCCAAAGCAACAAAAGATGGAAAGAGAGATTGCTTGCCTTCTGGAGGTTGTTCCTTCACAAGTAAAGGAGTCTTTAGTGTAAACTCATTCTTCTTTGTGCCAGCAACTGATTGGGACTTAGAAACTGCAGAAGACTCTTTGGGCGTGCTGCTTGCAAGTAAAAGTATTGGTGTATGAAGCAGCTCATCTTTCCTACTTAAAAATGTGCCTTAAACAAATATAACAGTCTTGATTAATGATGGTAGATGGTTCGACTCTGTGTTTTTTCCTCTTATAGTTTGGTACAATATTGATATTATATTTGTTAGAAATTTGTAATCTGGTATGTTTTGTTGTCAAGATGATGTGTTCGTGTTTGTTGTTTCCTATCTATTATTTATGACATGGAGTTGATGTTATATTGCGCTTTAATATGATTTATCAATTTTTGGTGCTTATTATGATTGTTTTACAGCGTCCTATACGTGTACTATCTGAATTTTCCAACTCCATATGTGGATCTCTTCAAAGAAAACTCACAGAAAGAGCACAAAGCGTAATTTTTCAAGAAGAATTGGTGTCACAATGGTACAAGCAACAAACTACATCAAGCCATGCTCTATAGCATTGGGTTTTTGACAATATATTTTGTCACATTTAAGAAACAATAATCGTTTATATTGTTTAAATCAAGCTTTATTGAAATTTTACTTCAATTATGTTCAACTAATATAATTTGCTTTTAATTCTTTTTATCTTCTTTTTCCATAAACAGATTCTAAACAATTATACATAAATAAGTTTTCACGCTAAAAATATAAATAATTAAACATACAATCTAATGTTTCAATTAAAATTTACATAGCGATATCATAGACCGCACATCATGCGGGCCTTCACCTAATAATATAAATAAATGCTCGTTTTGTCATCATTTAATTTTAGAATATTCATTTTGAACAACTAAAAGGAAATTATTTTAAATGTTGTTATATGAATAAGTTCATTAGGAAAATTTATGGTCCTGAGGATATTATAAAAATTTTGAAATATCAAATATTATGTACCATAAAATATATATATATATATATATATATTAGTATTAAATTTCCTATGTTTATCTCCTCAACAATTCCAAAAAGTTAGACCAGTAAATATACATATGTATATATATAATTATACAATTATAGGTGAGTTTTATGACTAATATTAGCTACATAATATAATATAAAAATGCGATAGTTATGAATTAACAAATTATTATACTTGATTTCCATTTTTTAAAATCGATAGAAATTCGAAAAAAAAAGCAAAATAATAGTTAAATGATTTTTGTCAAAGAAGAAATAATATATATTGTACAGTTTTATCTTAACTGGTTTAAAAAAATAACAAGATAAATTCTCTATTATATACCATAACGTATTTTAATGTCTTATTTATTGTTTCATCAGATTTTTTCCAAATCTTATGTAATAAAAAGTTCCAATGATGTAAATTCTATTATATAACCAATAAAATTCTAAAGAAAATATTATATAATAATAATAATAATAATTAAATTTTGTACTATCTCATATTCATTTATATGTAAATTATCTCAAATACTATGCATAATAATGAAAATTTTCCTCATATTTCCTCTTTTTTCTAGTGCCTTTATCTATTTTCCTCATCTTTCCACTCGTATTTTTATATATAAATTTTTTAAAATGCTATGAATAATAATGAATTTTTTTTCCTCATCTTTCCTACTGTGTCAAAAGCAAGGAAGACGAACAGTTTTTCGACGTGAAAACTAGTTTCAAACCGTTTCACAGTTAAGAGCAAGGAAGACAAAGTGATTTCAAACTTGAGAGGGATCGATTTGAAGTTGGCAAGAAGAAAAATTCAAGTTGAGACCAAGTAAATGGCTAGAATCAGCATCATCAGTGAAGAAGAGAGCACAAGTCAATCTTCAATGGCGTCAATAAGTGTAAGTAGATCGATTTCCAGATTTTTGTAGGCTGTCGAGTCGCAAAATGGTTTATTGATTTGAAATGGGCGTAAACGTCAGTGAGTCGGTTGAGTCGCAAGGGTCGCAGGAATTGCATGACCATCTTCGACTCAAGCAACTCATTGGGTCTCAATGGTCGCTTGAGTGTTGCAGAGGGTCTAAGGCTCGTTTGAGTCGCATGGGTCGCTTGTGTCATTAATTCGCATGGGCACTTGATATTATGCCCTATGGGTCGCTTGAGTTGCATGGGTCAATTGAGTCGCATGGGTCGCTTGAGCCTCAGTGAGTCGGTTGAGTCTCGGTGAATCGGTTGTGTCGCAAGGGTTGATCGAGTCTCATTGAGTCGTAAGGGTCGCAGGATTTGCATGACCATCTTTGACTCAAGCGACTCATTGGGTCTCAATGGTCGAAATGGTCGCTTGAGTGTCGCAGAGGGTCCAAGGGTCCTTTGAGTCACATGGGTCGCTCGAGTGTCATTGGGTCGCAAGGGTCGTTTGACTCGCAGGTTTGCTTGAGTCGCATGGGTCGGAAGGATCGGTTGAGTCACATGGGTCACTTGAGTCGGCAGAAATCTAATGTATTCTTAATTGGTCATTTTGGAGGTACCGTTAAAGCCGAAGTTTGTGTATGAATTCAAGCACATGGACAAAATGCCAAAGATCACCATCAAGTGTTATCCTCACGAGACAATAACGAAGTTGAGAGGAATCTTAGATGAATATGAGTTACATTACTTCGAGAAGGAGTCACAATTTAGGCATTCATTCCATTTCCAATGTGAGTCCACATTGATGAAGGTTCAAATGTTTATCTTACTAAATCACTCTGTGATTGTGCAGGACCAGAATGACTTGTGGTTCGTCTTAAACGGTGTTCCCATCTGGTATTCTATAGTGGACCACACACTAATTTCCGGATTGAAATGCGGACCATATCCCAAAGGATGACCATCCAAAAGGGGTGATACATTCAGGCTGAAGAATTTCGGGCGTGGAAAGGTGACCCCCGCACAAGGCAGTAAAAAGCTTATGAAGGCAAAGAATTCTGACAATGAGACGAGGTTGGCAACTTTGATGTTGTTGACGCAAGTTATGGCTCACAAGCCTTCATCAGACAACTTTATCAGCCATGATCTCATTGACATGGTTGATGACTTGGAATTTTTTGAAGGATTTCCATGGGGGTGTTACACATTCGAGAAGATTGTGGATACTTGCCGCAAGTACGTTAGCGAGGAATCATCGAAACTAAAATGGTATTGTGACGATTTCATGATCCCACTAATGATAAGTTGTATATATTATTCGAATAACTTGAATGTTTTCGTACTTTGTGCATTCTTATCATTTTGTTTTAATGTTTCAGTTATTTCCATTCAAAACCATTCTTAGTTTGGGGCGGAAAGGGAGGGTATGTTGATGTTATGGATGCGGATCCATCATGCCCAAGAATGTGCAAGAAGATGGTTAAATCAAGTTTTAATTTGAAATATGTAGACGTGATAAGGCAGATCGGATATTCTAAGGTAACAGTTACACAAGGGTCACAAGGGTAACTAGGGTCATAGAGGCTAATAATTATTATTTTTGTTTTTTAGGATATTCGAAGTATTTTTTTTTTTGTGTTGAACACGAAGAGGAAGTTTTACTCTTTTATCTGGAGGATTACGTGAGATGCCACAATCCCGATGTTCAGATATGGATGGAACATCTATGTAGAAATCCGAAGGGTATTTGTTGGGAGGACATCCGTAAGCAAGAACTGCTGACGCGAAAAGCAGCTCTTGGTGATCAAAAGAAAGGGAAAGGAAAGGAGACTAAGAGAAAGAATAGCGTGGGTGAAAAGGCAATAGAGGTTGTAAATGTTCCACCATATCTGAAGTTGAGGAAGAAGAAGGATAGGTAGGTGTTGCTGAAACTAATGAAGAAAGAGAAGGTGATGTTGAAGCTGAAGCTGAAGGAGAAGAAGCTGCAATCCCTCTGACACTGGAGCAGAAACTAATAAAGAAAATAAAAAAGTCGGAGAAAAGAATCATCAACACCGTAAGAGACCTTCTAAAGGATGTTGGATTTCATTTGCCTAATCCAAAATCAAAGGCAGAAAATCCCAAAGGTGCTGAAAAGACAAAATCAAAGTCTATCGAGAAAGATACGAACACTAGAAACCAATCTTCCGGCACTATTAGAGATAATGATTCTGAATTCATTCGACATCCATATCCAGTGTCAAGAGCAGCACGATCGAGAAACACAACAGCCCAACCCGTGAAACACTCTCGGCTCCCATTTACAGCATGAAATGCCCGCCGGGCAGTACCATGTGCACGACCGGGCACCCCCTCAAGACCACAGCACGATCGAGCATATGCTCAGCTCGACCCGTGCAACATTGTTGGCCAAAACTGGAAACTCATGCTCGACCTCTCGGCATGACACGCCCGACTGAATGTGATTATCTCATTTTTATACGTATTTCTCGCATGATTTAAGAGATGTTTATGATATAGATACGATGATTACGTATGATTTTGTATCCGTTTTACTCGTTTTCGTGTTTTCATGTCCTTACAGGTTATAATGCAAATTCGGTTCATTTTGGAGCTAAAGGGCGTACACGAGACAAAGTACCAACATTGAGGACCATCACAGAACAAATAGGACGAGAATCGGCAAGGAATAACACAACCCACGCGGGGCATTCACCTAGCCCGCGCGAGGCTTGACCTCCAGCGAACTCAGCACGGGTCGGGGAGGTCATCAGCACGCACGGGCATCAAGTGAAGCCTTAGCCCGCGTGGGGCACACCTCAGCCCGTGCGGGGCCTAGTTCCAGCGAACACGCGCAGCACACCTCCGCCCGCGCGGGGCACACACTCCAGTCCACGCGGGTCGCGTCCGTCATCTAAAAAAACCAATAAAGAAAACTTGTCGAAACACGAAAAGGAACTTGTTTGTTACATATACAAAGATGCCGTTAGAGAAGAGGAATAAGAGATATTTTGCTGGAGAAAAGAATGGAAACGTTGCCCAACTTAATCAAGACTGGAAAACACACGAAAAAGGAAAAACAATGGCTGCTGCGAAAAAGGAAAAAGGAGTGAACGACCAAACGGAAAAACCAGGAGAAAAGGAAAGAAAAGAGGAAGGAAAGGATAGGAGAGGAGCTAGGGGTCGAGAGATCCAGTTAGTTTCAGAATTCATACGGGAGAGAGAGTAGAGAGAGAATCGGAGAAGAAGAACATTCTTGCGGAGGAGACATTCAAGGGGTGTTGAAGATCAAATCAGGACTTCGGTTTCGTTTGGTTTTTATGTTCTTTAGACTTTCTACTTCGATTATGTTTTCTTTCGAATGCATGAGCGAGTAGTCGTTTTGTTCTAGGAGAAGGGATTAGCCCTTGGCTATCCCGAAACCACTTTGATTTATCTTTGAATGCAATTCCCCGTTTTCGTTTATCTATTCTTTATCTGAGAGCTTCATTGACTTGTGTTTGCGATGGCCAGTAGATGCATGTTTTAGGAACTTAGGAGAAGGACCGAAAGGAGAATTCTAATTCCGGATAATCAGGTTTAGAACAACCGAGGTTAGGTCACGAAAGTAGGGTAGCAACGGTTGAGGGTAAAACGGATGAATCATAGAACTTATGGGTTTAGCTTAAGGTGTCAGTCACGAAAGTAGGGCATCACTTGACTAGATCACGTGTCTATGCCTTGAGAGAGGGTAGATATCATATTAGGATCGTCTGCCTTAGATAACTTGATTAGGATTGCATGATTAGATATGTTGATTGTTGGTCTCGGTAGTCTTGTGGTGAAGCCGGATTCCTAGAACGTTTGTCTCACTATTAAGAACTAGTAGTTTATTGTTTTTAGTTATTTCAATCATAAAACCAATACTTCGTTGTTTGCAAGTTTGATTCATAGTTTAAATTGAGTTTGTGTTGCGTAGTCCCTGTGGGATCGACACCTAGAGTACTACACACGTGTCGTGCACTTGCAGGTAGTTTAGGTTAATATTTGTTTAACTTTGAATACGCATCAAATTTTTGGCACCGTTGTCGGGGACTATTGTCAACATGTCTTAGATTCGAGCCTAGATTCATACTTGTTTTGTTTTTCTTTTTGTTTTTTTTTCTTTCGTTCTTTCTACCTAAATCATTTTTATTTCTCATTCTTAGAGCCGTCAGATCAACGAAAGATGGATAATCAGAATGGCCATGGACATATGCAGCAACTCGCACCTCAACCGCGAGAACCATAGGCTCCTCCACCACATCGCCTCGGAGATTATGTGGTGCCAAATATGAACAACGTGCAAACAGCCATACGAATGCCTGCTGTTGCTAGAGAACAATTCGAAATTAAGCCGGCGATGATCAACATGCTTTATCATAAGCAATTCATGGGTGAAAATCAAGAAGATCCCATCAGCACCTTAGAGACTTCCTAGAGCTTTTCGGTACGTTCAAAATACACGGAGTCTCAGAGGATGCGATCTTACTGCATCTCTTCCCCTTCTCAATTGGGGGACGAGCGAAAACTTGGCTGCAATCGCTTCCTGCTGGTTCAATCACGAATTGGGACCACCTCTGCACATTTGTCTTATCACGCTTCTTTCCTCTAAGAAAAACGATTCAGATGAGGGGGGAAATCACAATGTTTAGATGCAGAGATTTAGAAACGTTGTTTGAAGCGTGGGGCAGATTTAAGGATCTCCTAGAGATGTGTCCACACCATGTTCTTGAGCAGTGGTATGTTATCCAAACTTTTTACAACGGAATTTCAGATGAACACCGAACGACGTTGGATAACGCTACTAGAGGATCGTTTATGGATCTGAGTGTGGAGGAGGCATACGAGCTGATCGATAACCTCGCCATGAACCACACTTTGTGGTCAACACTGAGAGTTATGCCTAACAACACTCGTCGCCTATACGAGCAGAATCAGAGTAGAGCGACGAGCAACGCAACAAACCCCATGACTATGTGAATTGCGGAGATACGGAGCATGTAGCATATCAATGCACAGTGCAAGAAGACTTTGAACAAATAAACTATGCCCAGCAGCAAGGAAACACACAATTTGCGAATACCTACAACCCATATTGGAGGAATCCCCCCGAATCTTTCGTATCGAACGATTCTAACCGGTGATGTATTCGGAATTTCAGCAAAGACAACAAATGTACCAGCAAAAAAATCAGCAATTCCAGCAAGCTCAGCAAGTTTCGCAAGCTCCTCAACCTCCTCAAGCCCCTTCGTCAAACCTTGAGGGAGTGATGCTCGAATTTATCAAGGAGCAAAGGCAACAACAATCGACTCAAGCCAAATTCAATGCGGATGTGGGGACAGCGATTAGCAAGCTCAAAACTCATATGGAATCCTTGAGCACACATGTGAAGATGTTAGAAAACTCCATAGCACAACAGGCTGCCTCATCTCTCGAAATCCCGGACAGCTTTCCGGTAAACCCGATCTTAACCCGAGAGAGCACGTGAATGCCATCACCTTGCGCAACGGTAATGTGATTGAGAATCCGCCCCCGAAAGAGCAAGAGAAAGGTGCTGGAAATATATGGATAAAGGAAAGGGCATTCTGAATGAGGAAGGAGCTGAACTAGAATTGGAGAAACCGTACGTTGCTCCACCGGCGTACAAACCTCCAATACGGTTTCCTCAACGGTTGGTGAGCAGCAAGAATGACGTAAGGTATGGACGGTTTGTAGAGATTCTCAAGAAGCTTCACATCAACATACCGTTCGTAGAAGCTCTCCAACAAATGCCCATGTACGCCAAATTTCTCAAAGAAATTTTGTCCAACAAACGACGTATCGAAGAGAGTGAGACGGTATCATTCACCGAGGAATGCAGCGCCATTCTTCAAAACAAGTTACCCCGAAGTTGAAGGATCCCGGAAGCTTCTCCATTCCGTGCACAATAGGTAATCTTGATATTGAAAAAGTTTTGTGTGATTTAGGAGCAAGCGTGAGCCTCATACCACATTCGGTCTTCAAGCGGATGACCGTTTGGTAAGATATCCGGTGGGGATTGTTGAAAACATTCCCACCAAGGTAGGTAATCTTTGCATACCCACTAAATTTTTTGTACTTGATATTAAAGAGGATGCTAGTATACCTATTATTTTGGTCGACCACGTACAACAAGGAAAAGTTTCCCTACGTGTCAGAGACGAAACCATTGAATTCAACTTGTCCAAATCCATGACCCTCCATCAAGGAGTCTTGCGTTCGAATTGACTTGCTGGACGAGTTAACGAACGATACGTTTGATCAAGTAAGTATTTCCGATCCCCTCGTAAGATGCTTAACTCATGTTTGTAAACATGCAGGATTTACCGATGAAGAAGCTGAGGCGTACGTAGAATTTATGAGTGCTATTGAAGCACTAAGAGACCCCCCATGTGAGGAGATACCACACGAAGCTCATGTTGACTTTGCAGCGGAGAAGGCGCCCAAACTAGAGTTGAAGCCTCTTCCTTCTTCTCTTCGGTATGAGTACCTTGGACATAATGATACATACCCCGTTATTGTTAATGCAGACTTGATTGCAGATGAGACACAAAAGCTACTTGAATGCATAAGGAAGCATAGGAGAGTGATCGGATACACCATCGAGGATATCAAGGGACTAAGCCCTTCATTATGCATTGATGTGGTGAAATTCAAGTTATAAAGTTTCCTAGACCACTTCACCGCAAGTATACGGTTCGTGTAGTACCAGGGTCGAACTCTAGGGACTAATGCAGCCAATCCTAAGAATGTAACTAAACTAAGACGATGAGAAGTAGATGATGGCGTGGTGAGAAATATCTAAAAGACTAAACTAAACGGTGGCAACGATAGAAGGTTGTGGAAGACTTGACGATGAAGAACACTACGGGTGTCGGAATACCGGTAATCGTACGGATGTAAAAACTAAAGATCATAAACCTATCGAATTATCTTGATAACGGGAAATTCAGGCTCTATTGTGAGGAATGATTCTGCCGAGCCTAGACCTCCTAACCATAAGTACGTGCAACCCTACCTTCCAGCAACGATTAACCCGTACTATGGCAGCGTTACGCGCGCAATCCTAATTCCTAAGTCGATTAACCGACCGGTCAGTTTCTCATTAATCAAGCTTAACCTACAATTCAACAGTTCCGGATTCATACTTTAACCTTCCAGCAAAATATGAATTCCTATGTTACAGAGCGGGCAGCACTAGTATAGGCGTTACGATGTTGATTATAGGACCGAATATCAAAACAAATAAGATAGATCTAAGCATTAACGCATAAATTGTACATCCATTACAAATCCGATATCCCTAACCCATAGTTGGGAATCTACTCACTCATGAAGTTTGCTAACAAAGAAGATGACATAACCCTAAACATGATAAACCCTAGGAAACTGGATGCCTCGATCTTCCCTATTGTGTTACCGATGTGTGGATTGATGCTTCTCTCCTTCTTCAGTGTTTCCCGAGCCTTTCCTGATGATTTCCAAGCCTTTCCTTGCCCTAGGCGTCGCTCCCTTGCGCCTGGATCTGTTCTGTTCTTTTAATTCGCTCGTTCAAACTCTAGATTTAGGTTGTTGCGAGAAAGGCGGCCCGCTCGGGTACACGTTTTACCCGGTCGTTCAGAGGTGCGCCCGATCGTGTAGAGCGCCGAGCCCGATCGGCATTTCTTCCCGATCGCGTGGTTGAATAGCCCGAGTCGTGTAAACTCTCGGGGATTTTCTGGACTAATTAACGCCCGACCGGGTACCATGCTACGCCCGATCGGGTATGGTTACCCGATCATGTATTCTTCGTGCCTGGGTCGTGCAAGGTGTTGTATTTAAACCCCGTAGGTTTTGCCCGAGCATGCACTCTTCAATTCTTGATTTTGCTCTTTTCCGCTTGATGCCCGGGTGTTCCATTGAGTTCCGTGGCTTGATTTTGGCTCCGAGTGAATTCTATCTTCAATTGAGTGGTTTGGTTCAGGAATTTGCCTTTTCACGCTCGTTTAGGCCTTGTCGCCTTAAAACCTGAAAACCAATAAAATGGGCGTATATAAAGAATAATCATATCGGAAATGTAACTCGTGCTATCAAATCTATGCGAAAATGATACTAATACCTAACCTAAAACTGATACTCTTTACGTGTTATCATGCATGCATTGAATACTCATGGAGGACGGACATAAACCATCCATCGAAGTGCAAAGGCGGCTGAACCCCAACTTAAAAGAGGTAGTGAAAAAACAAATACTAAAACTTTTGGATGCAGGTATCATATATCATATCTCGGATAGCGAATGGGTAAGCCCCGTGCATGTCGTACCAAAGAAAGGAGGAATGATGGTAGTACGCAATGATAACAACGAGCTGATCCCAACAAGAACCGTCACGGGATGGAGGATGTGTATAGACTACCGCAAGCTCAACAAGGCGACGAGGAAAGATCACTTCCCTATCCCATTCATCGACCAAATGTTAGAACGGTTAGCGAATCATGCCTATTTTTGTTATTTGGATGGATATTCTGGTTTCTTTCAGATTCTCATTCATCCTCAAGACCAAGAGAAGACAACTTTCACATGTCCTTATGGGACATTCGCTTACGTCGTATGCCTTTTGGCCTCTGCAACGCTCCGGCTACTTTCCAGCGTTGCATGACGGCAA
Organism: Gynandropsis gynandra; assembly: GCA_036759665.1. NCBI lineage: Eukaryota > Viridiplantae > Streptophyta > Magnoliopsida > Brassicales > Cleomaceae > Gynandropsis > Gynandropsis gynandra. The sequence continues at coordinate 22,581,461 of CM071873.1, forward strand.
TATTTTCCGATTTAATTGAGCATATTATGGAAGTATTTATGGATGATTTTTCTTTTTATGGCTCTACATTCGATGATTGCCTTGTTAACCTTTCTAGAGTGTTGCAGCGATGCGAGGAAGCGAATCTCATTCCTAATTGGGAAAAGTGCCACTTTATGGTGAAGGAAGGTATTATACATGGACACATGATCTCATCGAGGGGCATAGAAGTCGACAAAGCAAAAATTGAGGTAATCGAAAAACTTCCTCCACCAGTTTCAGTTAAAGAAATTTGTAGCTTCCTAGGGCATGCAGGTTTTTATCGGAGGTTCATCAAAGACTTCTCAAAGATTACAAAAGCGTTGACGGAGTTGCTGGCCAAAGATGCTACGTTCGATTTCTCTCAAGAGTGCCACAACACCTTCAACACCATCAAGACAGCATTGGTTTCAGCGCCTATCATCCAACCACCAGATTGGAGCCTACCATTTGAGATTATGTGTGACGCTAGTGACTACGCCGTTGGGGCTGTTTTAGGACAGCGAAGAGACAAGGTCTCGCATGTCATCTCCTACGCTAGCAAGACACTAGACGACGCTCAAATCAACTATACCACAACCGAGAAGGAGCTCCTTGTCGTCGTCTTCGTCTTTGACATGTTCAAATCCTATCTCGTAGGGTCAAAGGTAATTGTTTATACTGATCATGCAGCGCTTAAATATCTTCTAGGGAACAAGGACGCGAAACCACGCCTCATCCGATGGATCCTTCTCTTACAAGAGTTTGATCTCGAAATAAGAGATAAGAAGGGGTACGAGAACGTCGTTACATATCACCTCTCTCGCATCATTGTGGATGATGAGAGACCTATCGACGATTCCTTGAGAGACGACATCATATGCGCACTTACTTCAGGTAACCCTACTCGTTGGTATGCGGATTTTGTTAATTTTCTTGTGATCGGTATACTACGTCCCGACCTTTCTTTTCATGAGCACGGGAAATTCTATGTGGACATCAAACATTACCATTGGGACGATCCAATTCTCTACAAGAGATGCGCGGACGGGATCTTTAGGAGATGCATCCCCGAGGAAGAGGTAGAGAGCATCCTTTTCCATTGTCATGGATCGGATTATGGAGGTCACTTCAGCAAGTCCAAAACCGCTTCAAAGGTGCTACAAGCGGGTTTTTATTGGCCGAACCTCTTCAAGGATGCCTATAGAAATGTTTCCTCTTGTGATAGATGTCAAAGACCGGGAAATATAGGTAAGAGGAACGAGATGCCACAGAACTACATCCTTGAGGTCGAATTGTTTGATGTTTGGGGTGTAGATTTCAAGGGACCTTTTCCCTCGTCGTGTGGCAACCAATATATTTTGGTAGGTGTAGATTATGTGTCTAAGTGGGTAAAATCCATAGCAACGCCGACTAATGACTCTAGGGTAGTGATGAAATTCTTTAAGAATATCATATTCCCTCATTTTGGAGTCCCTAGATTAGTCATTAGTGACGGCAGTTCACACTTTATTGCAAGACAATAAGAGTCCCTCCTTAATTAGTATGGCGTGAAACATAGGGTAGCTGCACCGTACCACCCACAAACTAGTGGACAAGTAGAGGTTTCGAATAGGGAGATTAAGGGTATACTAGAGAAAACCGTGTCTAGGTCCCGTAGAGATTGGTCGATGAAATTAGATGATGTGTTATGGGCCTATAGGACTCCGTTTAAAACTCCCATTGGCATGAATCCTTTTCAGCTTGTTTATAGCAAGTCTTGCCACCTACCTGTCGAGCTAGAGCATCGTGCCTATTGGGCGACAAAGCTCCTTAACTTTGATCTTAAGAGTGCAGGTGAGAAACATCTTTTGCAGGTGAACGAGCTCGACGAGCTCCGTCTTGATGCATACGAGAACTCTAAGATCTACAAGGAGCATGCTAAGAGATGGCATGACAAGAAGATCCTACCTCATGACTTTTAGCCAGGTGATTTAGTTCTACTATTTGATTCTCGTCTTAAGCTTTTTCCGAGCAAACTACGGTCCCATTGGTCTAGTCCTTTTCAGATGCGAGAGGTATTCCCGCATGGAGCAGTAGAACTTTGGAGCGAGACGAGTGGAACATTCAAAGCTAATGGATAGCGACTAAAGCTCTACCAAGCCGCTCAACCGATCAAAAGTGGAAACTCCATTTCCCTTTCCGATCCACCTATCGCGCACGCATGAGGAATGGAGACTTCAAAGCTTAAAGACGTTAAATAAGCGCTTTCTGGGAGGCAACCCAACTGTTTGTTTTCTATTTTTCTTAGCTTTTTAGTTTAAGACTCGGTTAATTAAAAAACAAAAAATAAAGGAAAACACAAAAAATACCACCACAAACGTGACTTCACTTCTCTCACCCTCTATCGGGGCTTCACGTCGAGGACGCCGTTGAATTCAAGTCTGGGGGAGCAACTCACATTTTTCAGGTGACTTCGTTTCATTTTCTTTTATTTTCTCTTTTTTGTAGTTTTTAGGTTGTTTTTGCTTTCGTGAGTCAGAGTCGTCCTAGGCACTTGTCCGGTGCAACGTTTTGAGATGAACCCTGAACCTAGGAAAGTTAAGAAGTTGGCCTTTTCCGTGAGATTTTTCATGGTTGAGCTAGGTTTTTCCTAAGCGTTAGAGCTTATTAGTCGGCTGAAAGACAATAGGTCGTAATTCTTTTGGAATCCTAGTGTTGCTTGTGGGAGGTTTAGACGAGGTTGCTAGGCTAGTTTATCGTTTATTCTCTCTATCCAGATAGTCATACTCCATATAGACGATGCTTTACTTCTTTTGATGAGGATTATTAGATCGTATGAAATCGAGCTTGTTTTGTAGAACAAACAGCGCACACTAACACTCCGCTGCCGATAGAAATAATGCCTAAAAACATGATCTGAAATCGATATGAGTGCATCGACCTTGATACTCTTTTGATGGTTCGGGTCTAAGTGGTGGGTTGGAGATCATCTTTCTACGTCCTAAGGGCACGGCACAATAAAAACGCCGCCTACTCCGCTGCACTCTTGAACGAGATGCATGAGTATACGTCATCGGTAGTCTAGCTCTAAGTAGAGGCTTGATCCCTTCAAATCCGACGTGTTAGAAGCCTAGAATGTCTGCATAACATAAAAAAAGAAAAGAAAAAGAAGATATAAAAAAAGAAAGAAGAAGAAAAAAAGCGAATGAAGAAAGAGAGAAGCTCGGAAAAGAAACAAGTATCTTCAATTGTCCTACGTTTAGCATTTGTCTGAAATCTCGTTTGGTGGAGTGGGTTACGGTGGCTTGTTTTGTTTGCCTTTGATTTACTTTCTCGTAGGTAGCCTTGGTGAACCTAGGATGAAGACTGAAAATTTAATTAGGCTGAATTTGCTCTCGACTTGCTAGTTGATCGGTTAGATTCGCTTTAGCGGTATTTCTAGGAGAAAGGGAATTCTCGTTTTTTTATATATATACCCCACGTGATCCACGTTTACTTTTGCTTAGGGATAAGCAAACATTCAAGTCTGGGGGATTTTGATCATCTCATTTTTATACGTATTTCTCGCATGATTTAAGAGATGTTTATGATATAGTGATGCGTTATCAAAGTTAAACAAATAACCTAAACTACCCGTAAGTGCACGACACGTGTGTAGTACTTCAGGTGTCGATCCCACAGGGCTTACGCAACACAACCTAAACTCAAACTACGAATCAAACTTGCTAACGAACAAAATATGGTTTTAAGAATGAAATAAAAAAACAAATAAACAAGCTAGTTCTTAAGAATGAGACAAACGTTCCAGGAAACCAGTTTCACTACAAGACTACCGAAACCAATAATCAACCTATCTATCATGCAATCCCAGTCAAGTTATCTAAGGCAGACGATCCTAATATGATATCTACCCTCTCTCGAGGCATAGACACGTGATCTAGTCAAGTTATCCCCTACTTTCGTGGTTGACACCTTGAACTAAACCCATAAGACCTGTGATTCATCCGTTTTACCCTCAACCATTGCTACCCTACTTTCGTGGCCTAACCTCGGTTGTTCTAAACCTGATCTTCTAGGACTTGAATTCTCCTTTCATTCCTTCTCCTAATCCCTAATACATGCATCTACGTGGCCATCGAAAACACAAGTAAATTAAGCACTCAGATAAAGAATAGATAAACGAAAACGGGAAGATGCATTCAAAGATAGATCAAAAGTGGTTCTGGGATAGCCATGGGCTAATCCCTTCTCCTAAAACAAACAAACTACTCACTCATGCGTCCGTAAACAAACATAAACGAAATAGAAGGTCTAAGGAACATGAAAACCAAACGAAACCGAAGTGTGGGGTTGATCTCCAATGCTCCTTGTAAGTCTCCTTTGCAAGAATCTTCTCCTTCTCTCTATTCTCTCTCCTCGATCATGAACTGAAACTGAGTGAATGAGCTCGACCTCCCACTCCTCTCTTCTTCTTTCTTCCTCTTTTCTTTCCTTTTCTCCCTTTCTTCCCTTCTGGCCGTTCAGTTCTTCCTTTTGTTGTAGCAGCCACCGATTGTTGTCTTTTCATGAGTTTCCATTCTTGAATAAGTTGGGTGACGTTTCCATTACTTTCTCCAGCGAAATATCACTTATTCCTCTTTTATAAAGTCGTTTTCCTTATTGTATAAGTCCCCAACAAACTCCCATTTGTTTTAAGTCAAATTAACTTATTTAGAGTTGCAGGTAACGGATGCGACCAGCACCGGTTGGGTAAGTGACCCGCTCGGGTACGGCGCGGAAGATCGCGCAAGAACGCGATGGAGAATGAGGCAGCCTGCTCGGGCTAGAAGGTGCCCCGGTCGAGCTGGTCTATTGCCCGATCGGTCTGTGTTGTTGCCCGCTCGGGCTGAGGCCCCGGGCATGGTAGTTCTTGCCCGACTCATGCTCAATTTGCTGGAAAAAATCACCGTAACAAATGCCCGCTCGGACTAAGGAGTTACCCACGCGGGTAGTGTGTATTCTTCGCTGATTCTCGTCCCGTTTGTTCCGTGATGATCCTCGATGTTGCGTGCACATCCTTTAGGTCCGAAATGAACCGAATACGCATAAAAACCTGTAAGAACATGAAAACACGAAAACAAGTAAAACGGATACAAAATCATACGTAAAGCATCGCATCTATATCATAAACATCTCTAAAATCATGCAAGAAATACATAAGAAAACGAGATGATCATATAGATACGATGATTACGTATGATTTTGTATCTGTTTTACTCGTTTTCGTGTTTTCATGTCCTTACAAGTTGTAATACAAATTCGGTTCATTTTGGAGCTAAAGGACGTACACGAGACAAAGTACCAACATCGAGGATCATCACGGAACAAATGGGACAAGAATTGGCAACGAATAACGCAGCCCACGCGGGGCATTCACCTAGCCCGCGCGGGGCTTGACCTCCAACAAACAGCACGGGTCGGGGAGGTCATCAGCATGCACGGGCATCAAAGCCTCAGCCCGCGTGGGGCTCACCTCAGCATGCGAGGGGCCTAGTTCCAGCGAACATGCGATGCACACCTCAGCCCGCGCGGGGCACACACTCCAGCCCACGCAGGTCGCATCCATCATCTGCAAAAACCAGAAAAGGAAACTTGTCTAAACACGAAAAGGAACTTTTTAGTTACATATACAAAGAGAAAAACGTCGTTAGTGAATATGAATAAGAGATATTTTGCTGGAGAAAAGAATGGAAACGATGCCCAACTTAATCAATAATGGAAAACACACGAAAAAGGAAAAACAATGGCTGCTGCAAAAAAGGAAAAAGGAGTGAACGGCAAAAAGGAAAAACCAGGAGAAAAGGAAAGAAAAGAGGAAGGAAAGGATAGGAGAGGAGCTAGGGGTCGAGGGATTCAGTTAGTTTCAGAATTCATACGGGAGGGAGAGTAGAGAGAGAATGGAGAAGAAGAACACTCTTACGAAGGATACATTCAAGGGGCGTTGAAGATCAAATCAGGACTTCGATTTCGTTTGGTTTTTATGTTCTTTAGACTTTCTAATTCGATTATGTTTTCTTTCGAACACATGAGCACGAAATCGTTTTGTTCTAGGAGAAGGGATTAGCCCTTGGCTATCCCGGAACCACTTTGATTTATCTTTGAATGCAATTTCCCATTTTCGTTTATCTATTCTTTATCTGAGTGCTTCATTAACTTGTGTTTGCGATGGCCACGTAGATGCATGTTTTAGGAACTTAGGAGAAGGACCGAAAGGATAATTCTAATTCCGGATAATCAGGTTTAGAAAAACCGAGGTTAGGCCACGAAAGTAGGGTAGCAACGGTTGAGGGTAAAACGGATGAATCATAGAACTTATGGGTTTAGCTTAAGTGTCAACCACGAAAGTAGGGGATAACTTGACTAGATCGTGTGTCTATGCCTTGAGTAAGGGTAGATATCATATTAGGATCGTCTGCCTTAGCTAACTTGATCGGGATTGCATGATTAGATAGGTTGATTGTTGGTTTTGGTAGTCTTGTGGTGAAATCGGATTCCTAAAACGTTTTTCTCACTGTTAAGAACTCGTTAGTTTATTGTTTTTGGTTATTTCAATCTTAAAACCAATACTTCGTTGTTTGCAAGTTTGATTCATAGTTTGAATTTAGTTTGTGTTGCGTAGTCCCTGTGGGATTGACACCTAGAGTACTACACACGTGTCGTGCAGTTGCAGGTAGTTTAGGTTAATATTTGTTTAACTTTGAATATGCATCAGAACGCTTATGTTGGACTGCAACAAGACCATGCTTAAGGAGAGCACGGGTGGGCTGGCTGATCCTGCAAGACACACGATCATTTCATGTGCTACACACCTAAACAAACGACACGACGCAGGAGACATCGCACACGAAGACGAGGACGTCCACCTCGATGGTGATGAGCAGGGCATTTGGGTCAAGCTCGGGACCTTAAACAAGACCTTCTCGGGATGTAACCCAACTTTCTTATTTTCTTGGATATCGATTAGTTTGGTAGTTATGCATTGAAACCATGATCTATAGTTGCATTTTGACCTCCTAGGTTTCCGTCCTAAGTATTTATATCTTTGTGTATATCGTTCATTCTTTGCTTGTGGAATATATTTTACCGTTCATTCTCTATGGATGATTTGATTTTCTAATTCCACGCGCTTATATTCCGTTGTTAATATGGATAAGTTTATAACTATTTCAGGTTTACATTGACATGAGTACATCGAGCTTGATGGTTCGGGTCTAAGTGGTGGGATGAGGAATTGTTCTACGTCCTAAGGGTTAGAGTTGATGCGTGATATTTGGTCAAAACAATTCTTTAATGACACACCTCTTCACTTTGCTAAGGTTACAAGACCTTCGGAGTGTGCAATCGGCAACTTGGGTCTAAGTAGAGTCCTCTTCAACTTCGACGTCCTAGAAACCAGGCACGGATTTACAAAGAAAACAATTATGGAAAATAAAAATAAAGAAGAAAAGAGAAAAGAACAAGAAAATGATTGTAATGATATCTCACGTAAGTATATGGGAATTGGTATGGAGATTGCCTGGACAGTTTCTAGGGGAATGAAATAAACTTAGGTTATGTGTAGGATTGTATGGCTCATGACTTTCGATTGATAAAAGTCTAAACTAGGTACGCTTAGCTTATGTTCGTGTGACACGTTGTTGTGCATGATGACAAATCTTTCGAAGTATTTGTGCTAGTATACGATTGTTTTTTTATTCTTCTTGTACTCGAATCTAGGTTTGCTCGAGGATGAGCAAAAGGGTAAATCTGGGGGAGTTTGATAACATACAATTAGTACTAATAATTTCATCATTCCTAGGTTTAGTTTTGTTACAATTCTTAGATTTGCCGATATATTGAGCACAATTGAGGGCTTCTTCTATCATTTTGTATATTGTGCAGGAAAGAAGGACATACAAAGGAAACACATGCGAATGTGACAAATCTACTAAAAAAACGTGACCAAAGTGTGAAAGGAGCACGGCCAAGCATCACTACTGTTGCACGATCGAGCAGATTGCAATGGAGAACATACAATATGTCCGGGTATCACTTCTTGCCTGGCCGATCAACCAGGCTGAAGCAGCATGGCCAAGCATACTCACAAGCACAACTGGGCTGCTGATGAATCCATGCAGCACGGTCGGGCAACAACCAAAGCACGACCAGGCACAAGAAGGACACATGCACGGCCTGGCATCCTCACAAGCACGGTCGAGCAGGAGATATTTTCATGTAGCACGGCCGGACTTCACTCAATGCACGACCGGGGAGAAAACATCCAAGTAGCACGAAAGGGCATCTACACACGCACGATTGGGCTGAAGAAGTAGGCCACATGCACGGCCAGGCATCACTACTTGCATGGTCGGGCTTATTGTCTAGAATAAACACCATAGGTGTTGCACGGCTCGAGCTTGTTCCACGCTCGGTCGATCACCTCAAGAATGAATGCTACACGGTCGGGTTGATTGGTGTGCACGATCGGGCTTGCATGGAAACTACCAAGCGAATATACATCAGTTTGAACAAGCGTGAAGTTTAAAAAGAACCAGTAGAGAGAGAAGCAAAGGTAGAAGAGGAACGAGACGAGAATAGAAAGAGAGAGAGAGAGAGAGCACGGCTGAGGAAGAAGATTTCGGGAAATGGAAAGATTTTTCGGAGGCCACACTTGGAGAAATAGGGAAAAAGAGTACTTACTGTGTTTGTTTCCCTATGATTTCTGATTAGTTCTCTTTGCCATGGGTTAGGGATGCTATGTAATGGATAATTTGGTTCTTAATGCTTGATTTCGGTTTACTGCATCGAGAGGTGAGTACGTTTATCTCCTAGATAGAGGATTTAGGCATCGGGAGAGTAATTTCTGTTAACAGAGGTCGAGTTCTCATTTTTTCCGACAGTAAAGGTCGAATTCCCTATCATTCTTCATGCATCTAGATGGTCCGCACTGCATTGGAAGATGAGTGACATTGATTCCCTAGGTAGTGGATTTAGGCATCAGAAGAGTCATTTCCGATAGTTGAGGTCGAATTACCCATTCGTTCTTCATGCATCTAGATGTTCCATTGCTGTATCGAGAGATGAGTAACGTTGATTCCCTAGGTAATGGATTTAGATTTTAGTTTCCCGTCGATTGATATAACCGGATTTCATGTTTTCGTAGAAACATCCATTACATGTTCCTGCATTCCCAAAACCCATGGTGCTCTATCTTGCTGAGTCTAGTTTCATTATTCACGAGAAAAACATCGATCAATATGTGGTCATCAATCGCATAGGTCGCATTGGTCGCATGGGTCACAAAAGTTCGCATGTCTGCATGGGTCGCATTGGTCGCATGGGTCACCATATGTTTAATGAAGTAACTTTTATGCAGGTGTTGTACCTTTATAGAAGGAGTCTGAGCCATTTGTTGAACCTCTGCCGGTAACTAAGCGAGTTTCAAGACCACGGAAGCCATATGTTGAACCTCCACCGGAATAAAGAGCAAAAATAGGGCGACAGAGAGGGCGGGAGAAAGATGTTGATGGAGAACCCGTAGAAAATGTAGTTCAAGAACCCGTAAAGAAGGTGGTTTAAGAACCCTAAAAAAGGTGGTTCAAGAACTTGCAAGGAATCGAAATTTTATGTGGAAGCCCAAGGGATTAGGAGAGGGCGGGATAACCCGAGATCCTTCGTTCATTGACGCTAACGGTGAAAAATTGACTGCTCTATATATGTTCTTGACGAAACCTCGACATGAGTGTTGGTGGAAATCTGATCTAGATATTCCCTGGGGGCCAGAGTTTTGGGAGACCATATTAAAGCCCAACGTGTGGCTTGAAAATGATGTACATTTTTTTAAACCCGTAGTCACAGAGGTCATTTTATATCATATGTATGCATGTGTGTTAATTTTTTTTCTTTGCAGCAATTGGATGAGGCGTTATGTATGTTCGCATGAGGACATCCCCCTTCATATATCGGAATTATTACGTTTGTCATCTTGATTTCATGCAGCTGCTCACGTTATGGATGTACGAGGATATGAAAAATTTTCCGAGAATTCTTAGTGATTTTTTGGACTCCAAGTATCAATTAGATGTTGGTACACAGCAGTGAGTTATTTTGATGGCTTTGTCTCGATTCTAAACATTCCATCGCTCAAAAGTCTATATATACATGTTCATTTGGTAGCCATCAAAGCGGATTTCGCGACCTGACGCATCACGGTATACGACTGCCAGAGCAGTATAAACGAAACGCATATCGATCCGGTGATTGAGAATATAAGAAAAGCTATCCCCAAGATGCTCATTCTCGGAGGGTTTCCTTCTTTGGCTTCTAGAAAAGATGAATGGAAATACGAGTATTAGAAGGTTGTCACGGAACAGAAGCTCGAGTGATTGTGGTGTTTACGCCTTCAAATTCTTAAAAGCCTATGTAATGTAAAGACGTCACGCTTTTCCTTACATTTGCGACAACAATGTTGCTTCCATGCATGAGAAGATGACTGCTAATATATTTAAGAATGGAAAATGTATCCCTCCACCCCCGAGACTAACTTGATACATTATTTTTTTTTTTTGGGAATGGAAGATGTAAATATTTGATACACTGTTATTTTTTAAAAATTTCTTCATATTATTTGTAAATCATTTAATTTAAGTCATAAGAAATTATTATTTTTTATAATAATGAAAGAGTCGCAGGGTTCCGAGGGTACAAGGGTCGCAGAGGATCCAAGGGTCGTAGGGGTCAAAGGGTTGTAGTGGTAAAAGGGTCAAACGGGTAAAAGGGTCGCACGGGTCAAGGGTCCAAGAGGTTTAAGGGTCGTAGAGGGACAAGGATCATAGTCAAAGGGTCGTAGAGGTACAAAGGTCGCAGAGAGACAAGGGTCGAAGGGGTCAAAAGGTCGTAGAGGTCCAAGAGTCGAAGAGGTACAGGGGTCGCACGGTACCTCTGCGACCCTTGGACCCTTGCGACCATTGTCCCTTGCGACCATAAACCTCTACGACCTCTGCGACCCTTGTACCTCTTCGACCCTTGGACCCCTACGACCTTTTATGCTTTATTATTAAAAATAAAATTTATTTACAAATAATATGAATAACTTTTAAAAAAATAATAATGTACCAAGTTACATATTCTATTCCCAAAAAAATAAAAAATTATTTACAAATAATATGAATAACTTTTAAAAAATAAAAATATACCAAGTTACATTTTCCATTCACAAAAAATACAAATTATTTACAATAATATGAATAACCTTTTAAAAAAATGTACCAAATTACATATTCAATTCCCAAAAAAAGATAATAATTTATCAAGTTATTTACAAACGACCCTTGGACTCCTACGACCCTTTTTCCCCTTCGACCTTTGGACCTCTGGGACTCTTGTACCTCTACAACCCTTGGACCCCCCGACCCTTTGACCCCTGCGACCCTTGTCCCTCTGCAACCCTTGGATCCTTGCAACTCTTGTCCCTCTCTGACTCTTTGACCCCTGCAACCCTTGTCCCTCTACGACTCTTGGACCCTTGCGACTCTTATACCTGCGATCCTTGTCCCTCTACGACTTTTATTACAATAATAGTAAATCCACAAAGACAACTATACTAACAATAATACTTACTATTGAATACTAGTAAAAAACCAACCAAATACAAATATGAAGTTTAAGTTCAAAGGAATGTTGTTGTTCAAATGAGGTTCAAAGCAATCAAAATACACGGAAATCAAAAACTATGTTATTGGTAGGCCCTAGTTGAGGGAAAAACCGAAGCAGAGGTATTGCTGCATTAGAAACCAGTTCGAATTTGAGGGAACAACCCTTGTTCAGTCTATGTTAGTGACAAAACTTTGTCTAACCCCCTCCAATGCTAACGCCACCATATTTCACGGGCCTTAGATCTGCCGACCACGCCAGTCCGTTATTGATTATCAGATGTATCTCATATCATCTATCGCAAAGACCTCTCAACCTCGCAAACCCTATTGGAAGTGTCTGCGATAACCAAATAAAATTACAACGATGCCAAACTAATGCGTCTACGGCCAGACTTGATGAATCAAATAAATCGGTTTGATGTCACTTACCAATGTATCTACGACAAGATTTGAACGCGTGACTGGTACCGTGAAAATCCTCTAAGCAGAAGAAGATGACCCTACTTATGCGGATGATGATGATGATGATGATGATGATGATGATGATGATGATGATGATATAGATGATGCATATATCATCTCTGAAACCAATAACGTGAAAAACCAAGTCACCTTCATGAATGAAAACTACAAAATCTCGAGTACGAAAATCATGATCCTTGGAGAAATCTTACCCTCCATCAGTGAATCTGGAGCCATCCAACTTGATTTCCCATGTTTTGTTAGACACATCCAATTTAAGCGTTGTCATTTTGTTGTCCCTCGTTTTCCTATAAATATGCTTATCGAATAAGTTCTTCGAAATATCCTATAACAAAAATAAAAAGGCCAAATCTGTACATTCTCTACATGTAGCATACCGAAAGAGAGAGATGAAGGATATTCGAGGTAGTTCTCTAGAAATCTCGAAAGAATGATTTGGACGAAATGAGAGAAATGTGGCATTTTCGGAAAAAATAGATCAAAGATCATTATTCGAAAGAAAGATGGATGGAAGGTGATGAGAGTTAGAGAGATAGTGTGTCGTTATTTGAAAAAAGGAAACGACTGGAATTCGAATAGACATGACCCTGACATCGAATCGACGCCAAATGGAATTCGAAAAGACATGACCACATGGTTATGTTTTCAAATTTTAATGAAAAGTTCGGCGGAAATTTTGGTGAAAATCATACATTTGAAACGACGTCGAACTGATTTATGGGTCACTTGGTCGAATGTGTCGCGTGGGACGCTTCGCTTGGTCGAATTGGTCGAATGGGTCGCATGGAACGTATAGCTTGGTCGAATTGGTCGAACGGGTCACATGGGTTGAATTGGTCGAATGGGTCGCTTGGTTGTTTGGTCCCTTAGTGACCCTTTTACCCCTGCAAACCCTTGTACCCTTTTGACCCTTGTTACGATAATAGTAAATCCACAAAAAAACAACAATGATACTAACAATAATACTAACTATTGAATAAATAGTAAAAAACCAACGAAATACATACATGAAGTTCAAGATTATCGGGATTATGGTTGTTCAAAGGAGGTTAAAAGTAATAAAAATACAACTGAAATCAAACTATGTTGTTGTTAGGCTCTAGTTGAGGGACAAACCGAAGCACATGTGTTGCTCCATTGGAGACAAATTCGACTTTGACGGAACAACCCTAGTTCAGTCCATTTTCGTGACAAGACTTTCGCTAACGCCCTTTGATGCTAGAGCCACCACGTTTCACGGGCCTTAAATCTGTAGCCAGTCTATAATTGATTATTAGTTGTATCTTACATCGTCTATTGAAAAGACCGCTCGACCTCGCAAACTCTATCGGAAGTGTCTGCGACATAACACAAGTTACATCAGTCAAAATGAATAAAAATTGAATAAATAACCAAACTAATATATGATGAATCAGTTTGATGCCACTGACCAATGCATCTACGACCAGATTTGAACATGTGCCTGGTACCGTAAAAATCCTTTGAACAGGAGTGGCCACGGTGACGTGAAAAACCATGTCACCTTTCTAACAAGAAATCCCCAATACAAAATTCATGTTCGTCGAATAAATCTTTCCATCCATCAGTGAATCTAGGGCCATCCAACTTGAATTCCCATGTTTTGTTAGACACATTCGATTTAAGTGTTGTTGTGTTGTTGTCCCTCGTTTTCCCGTGAATATGATCATCAGAAAAGACCTTCAGAATGTCTTGTAACAAAAAATGAAAAACAAAGTCAAACGTGTTGTTATCTACATGTAACATACCGATAAAGAGACAAAAGAAGAAGATTACAAGGTAGTTCTCCAGATAGCTTGGAATAAGGGATTGGAGGAAATGAGGGAAATGTGTCATTTTTGCAAAAATGAGTGGAAGATGATGAGAGTTAAAGAGAGAGAGAGTGTGTGTGTCATTATTCGAAAAAGGATGGGTGGAAAATGATGAGAGTAGAGAGATGGTGTGTCCTTATTTGAAAAAAGAAAATTGATGCAATTCGAAAAGACATGTTCCTGACATCGAATCGCTATCAGATGGAATTCGAAAAGACATGATCACATGGTTATGTTTTTTCAAATTTTTGTGAAACGTTCGGGGGGAATTTTGGTGAAATAATACATTTACAACGACGCCAAACTAATTTATGGGTCGCAAGGGTGGCATGGTGAAAATACATTTATAATGTCGCATGGTTCGCATGGCCGCATGGGTCGCATGGTGAAAATGCATTTACAGAGTCGCATGGGTCGCTTGGTCGCACTGGTCACATAGATCGCATCAGGTTCTTCGTCGCACTGGTCGCATAGGTCGCATGGGTCGCTTGGTCGCATGTATGGATCAATATATGCGATCTCGAAGAATTTATGGATTCGTAAGAATAAAACACTAAAAACAGGTGTTTTCCAAAGGATAAATCCGTTGGAAACGCCTTAAATCCGTTGGAAAAAGCTCTTCCCAATGAACGGAAACGGATTCGTGCCCGTTGGGAATCGATCGTTGCAAATCAAGATCCGTTGCGAATTGCAATGGAGTTGCAACGGATAATATCCGTTGTGAAAGTGTAAAAGAAGGTCCAACGGACTCCGTCATTGAAAATTTGTAACGGACGCCCGTTGAAAAAATTTGTAACGGACGCCCGTTGAAAAAATTTGTAACGGACGCCCGTCGAAAAAATATTTAACGGATGCCCGTTACAAAATTGCAATGGAAGCCCATTGAAAAGTGGAAACGGATGTCCGTTAAAAAATTTTAACAGATGTCTGTTGCCATCTAGGCGGGAAAATAAGCGGGAATTTAAAATTTCCAACGGGCATCCAATGGAAACTGGAGGGAAAAAGTAACGGATGTCCGGACATCCGTAACCATTTAGCGGGAAAATTTCGTCCAACGGATGCTCGTTAGAAATTGCAACGGGCATCTGTTGGAAAGGTGGTTAAAAAATAAAACAAAATAAAACAAAATAAAAAATTTTAAAAATAATAATATTTTAAAAAATAAAAAGTTTTTAATTAAAATATTAAATTTTTTTACAAAAAAACATTAAAACTAAAACTAATTCTATTACATTTCATTTAGATCGGCTGGATCGATATCATATCTGTGATCGCTACCACCTCTAGACGGCGTTGCATCCGAATCGGGACCCCGTTCTTGCTCCGGCGTTGATTCTCTCCCATGGCCAGACATCAACTCGATGACGCTCTCCAAGTGCTGCACTTTGGCACGAGTTCTCGAAGTTGTGATTCGAGATCCTCGATCCATCGTTGTTGCGTGAAACTCTCTTGGACTACGAAAGGTATCGTTGTGGCGTCTTCGACGATATCTTTTTGAAGCACCTCGAGACCGTATGGACGCCCCTTATACGGTCTCACCGACTACAAGACAAACAAAATTAAGTTTAGATTTTTACAAAATATTTTATTAATAATCGAAAAACAAAAGAAAAAGTTTTTACCTCTAAATAAATTTTGTCTTTTTGTAAAGCACTCAGCTCGTCGAAAGTCGAACCGCAAGCTTGTGATTGCTGTGTAACCTTCTCTGATAACATGTAATCTGTCGTAGTATTTACATGATTCTTAGGTTTAGTTTTGATTAGATTTCTTGGATTTTACCGATTTATCGAGTTTATCGAGGACTTCATCTACAATTTCGTGTTTTGTATAGGAAACGAAGACATGAAGCGAAACACGAGTGATTACGACAATTCCACCCCAAAAACGTGATTGAATGACAAGATACAACATGTGCACGGCCACAGATTCAAATCGAATACTCAAGCATCGAGCGAAAGGAGCAGAATCAGCAAAGTAGAGGCTACACGCTCGGGCTTAGACCATGCCCGCTCGGGCTGAGGTTGTGCAATTAAGGCTGAAAATCCCCGAAACTTAGCCCGACTCGGGCTGATAGACCACATGGTCGGGTGACCATGCCCGCTCGGGCTACAAAAGGGGACCCGCTCGGGATCCAATTAGGGATGAAAATTGCCGAAACCGAACACGACTCGGGCTGAAATCCTACACGGTCGGGCAAGCAAGCCCGCTCGAGCTGAGAAGTCTACACGATTGTGTTGACCATCTACACGACTGGGTACATGTTGTACCCGTGCGGGCCGCCTAATCCGGAACTACCTATTTTGAATGTTTGAACGGGCAATTAATGAGAAAAGAAGCCATCTAGGGCTAGGGGACGAACCAGACACCAGAAGAGACATTCAAAGACACAGAGAAAGAGAGAGAAGGACGAAACGAGGTAGCCGGAACGTGGAGGAACTATTGAAGACGTCAGTAATAGAATAGGGAGGGATCTCATTCTCTATCCATGTCGAATATAGTTATCTTTTGCTGAGTTCATGTCTGAGTAGATCTACAGCCATGGGTTAGAGAGCTTTGCCGATTTGTAATGAAATTTTGCTCTTAATGCTTGGTTATAATATTTGATCGTTTCGGATTGATTGGTTGTTCGTAATGCTTTTGTTATTGTTGTCCACTTGAATGAATGTCTATAAAGATCTAATTGCATTGGGAGATGAATTGGATCTTGGAACGTAGCCATGATATGAAGTCTCAATTGATTTAGAACATTGGCCGGTCGATCGATTGAACTTAGGAATTAGGATAGCGATCTTATGCATCTAGTAGGTGAGACTACACAATTGGGAGATTGGTAGTACGCATGCTAGATAGTGGGTTTAGGCATCAAGAGAGTCATTCCCTAGATAAGAGCTTGAATTCCTTGAATACGTAATGATATCTATAACCATGACCTTGTTAGAACTTCGTTGCATCATCATGTATCTCTCGAAACTTATGGTGTTTAGTCATTGAGTTTATCCTGTTAAGTAGTTTAGTTTACTCGCATTTGCATTCCCATCACTTATCGATATCACACGTCCTATTCATTAGTTTACTAGCTTTAGAGTTGCATCAATTCCTTGTGTTCGACCCTGGTACTATACGATCCCTGTTCTTATAGAAGCGTTAGTCTAGGTAAATTATTATTTGAGATTAACCACATCATTCTCCATCATTGCTCTCACGGTTCTCTCTGCTCGAGGATCGACGAGTTCGGGTTTGTCGACCTCTTCCTTGACGACCGACTTCTTTTTGGTGTGGGCTTCCAATACGAGCTCAAGAAGAGTCGGTTGTCTTCCTATCTGTTGCATCTGTAATATAAAATAAACTTAATTACATAAATATTTTAAGAAATAAAAAAATTTAAGTAAACAAAATTTTACCAATTCGTGTTTTCAATTCGGGAATGATTTTGATCCCGAAATATGGTGATGCGGACCATCTCTGGGAACCTTCTCGCCGTACCGACATTTTTTGACCTTGTCGCTCTTGGCCTTGAATTTTTTGGACTCCCAATGCCGAATCATTTGATTGAAGACCGCATCCATTTCCCATGTCGGTTTGCGATTGTTGTAGTAGTAGTTGTGCTTCACGTTGTTCATCATAAGGTGCATGCGAGCCTGCATGTCGTGCATCCATGCTGTGTAGATGCGCGTTGTATCCTTTCTCCACCATCTGTATGAACCAGCCAACATTCCCCCCCGATCCTATAAATCATCTAGCTCTCTTTTTTTTTTCTAGTGTCTGTAAATGTGTTTGTGTGTGAAACGTAAAGTTTGAGAGGATTTTGAGGTTTTGATTGTGTTGAAAATGAAACTGTTCAACGGGTTTATATATATATATAACTTCCCAACGGACATCTGTTGGCAGTTCCAACGGATGCCCGTTGGAAAATACGTCATCGCAACAGACGCAGTTAATTGACGCGACGTTCTGCCTTTCCAACGGGCATCCGTTGGAAGTGCCAACGGATGCCCATTGGAAATGCGTGTTCCTAAGGCAACGGACGGCGAAATGTCGGCTCGTCTCCCTTTGCAATGGGAATCCGTTACATTTTCCAACGGATGCCCATTGGTATTAGATAATTCTAATTTCTAATACATTAAACATCGTTTATATAAACTGTTTGATTGTATTAACATTTCGATTGTTCGATTACACATCATCTACATTACTACACATCATGTACTTTACACGTCATGTACATTACACATCATCTACATTTATTACACATCATACACATTATTGTATTTACATTTCTTCTTAAGTAGATTCATCGATGGGCGAGTCTTCCTTCGATTGTTCATTGAATTCATCGTCGTTTTCATCTTCAGCATCTTCCGGTTCAACGTATTCATAATCGCGTATGAATTCTTCATCTATGTCAGTTCTTGCGAGAATCTCCTCGCGATATGTATCAATTAAACAAATCAGTTGCAGATGATCGGGTTGCAACAGATCTTCTTAATCATCAGAGGCTTGATCTTTACTACGGCCCACCACTCATCTCTTCGATGTTTCAATGTTGTTGGATATTGCGTGTCACATACTTGATCTACTTGATCTATTGTGATGACTGGATCATACTTACCATATTGTCGTGCCGGATTGACGTCAATTCCTTCCCAACGATTTTTTCGTATTCCACGTCCTACAGTTGGGTGGAACCACTGTCATTTAAAAAGCATCACCTTCAACCCAACGAGATCGAGATATTCCACTTGTATGATTTGATGCAAAATGTCGTAGAAGTTATCACACTCTATATCACTATTAACGCAAACGCCATAATTGTATGTGCTTTTATGTTTTCCGTGTTCGTACGTGTGGAACGTGTAGCCGCGAGTAAACAAGATTGGCCAACACATGACATTTCGTGCAGGACCGTTAGCCAAATCTTTTAACCACGTAGGAAGTCTTTCATCAGAACATTTCACCTGTACGTATAATAAAAACAAATTAATACTTTATGATAAATGAAATTAATTTTAATAGATGTGTACACAAGTACTTACGTAGTCTCTCAACCACGAGCCATATTGTTGAACTTTCATGTCTGTGAGTTTATTTACATTTAGATGAGGATATGTACCAAGTACTTCTTCATCAAATATCCTGTATAATGAAAATACGTTAAAATTGTATATATATATATATATATATTTAAAAGATTGAAAATAATATGTACCAGTACCTTTCGAACGGTAATAACTCTTGACAGTTTAGTAGTATATATGTGTGGACGTGATTATACTCATCTGGTGTTAACCAATATTCCTCGGATTTACCTCCTATACATCCAATCGGTGTAAACAATTCAGGAATTGTGCCAAACTGCGGACTATATTGATACAGATAGTTTGTTTGATCAGTCGTTGCACGTCGTTCTTTCGTTGGAATATGCGACTCGAAATAAAATGTGCTGAATTATGTGAGTTCTTCCAGCAAGTATTGTTTGACAATATAGATCCTTTTGACCGCTGCTTTGTTTTTTGTTTTTTTTCTTTAAGTGAAAGAAAAACCTTTCGAAAGGATACATCCATCTAAATTGAACTGGCCTACCAAGTATTGCCTCATCTGGTAAATGTATTGGCAAATGCTCCATGACATCGAAGAATGAAGACGGAAAAACTTTTTCCAATGCACATAATACTTCAAAGATATTGTTTTTCATTAAATCCAAGTCATCCCTTTTTAAATTCCTTGAACATATATCTTTGAAAAATATGTTGATTATGCGTAGCACATCATGAATATTTCGTGGTAAAAGCTTAACAAATGCAATTGGAATGAGTCGCTGCATGAAAACATGACAATCGTAACTTTTCAATTCGATAAACCTCGAACCAACAATATACACACACCGAGCAATGTTCGATGCATATCCATTGAGAAACTTAACATTCCTCTTTTAACCATTTTCAGAATGTCGTTTTCGCAGGACCAGACAATCTGAATACCGGGACAGGTGACCTTCCATCTCTTAATTCCAACCCAAGTAGTCGGCATATTGACTTCAAATCTTTTCTTGATTGTATATTATCCTTAGTTTTACCTGCCACATTCAATAAAGTATTGATGATGTTATCGAAAACGTTCTTTTCGATATGCATAACATCTAAATTATGACGTAATATCAATGATTTCCAGTATGGTAGTACGCAAAAGATACTACGTTTATACCAGTTATGCCATTTACCTTGACCTTTTGGTTTACGATGCCCACGATCTCAACTGCATTCTACCGATTCTTGTAAATCACCCACTGTGTTCAATCTTTCGTAAAGGATTTGTGTTCCGGTTTGCATGCACAGTGCCTCTTCTTTTTGTACCATGTTCTTCGGAAAATGTTTTTTATCTTTTCGAAAAGCATGGCCACTAGGAAGAAATCTTCTACGACAATCAAACCAACATGGTTTCTTACCATGTACTAGTCGAAATGAATCTGTATCCTCCATACAATATGGACATGCCAATCTTTCGTCCGTACTCTTCCATAGGTAGGAAATTCGCTAGTTGTCCACAACAAGACCGCTTTCATTGTCAAATTTTGCTTCATACTGACGTCATAAGCAAGAAATCCTTTGTTCCACACCTGTCTTAATTCATGAATTAAGGGCTGCAAAAACACGTCGAAACTTTTCTTCGGATGTTCTGGTCCTATAATCAGCAATGTCAGAAACACTACCTCTCTTTTCAAACACATCTCGGGAGGCAAATTATACGCAGACAAAATCACCGACCACAGAGAATATTGACTTCCAGATTGTCCATATGGACTAAAACCATTCGTGCACAGACAAAGATAAACATTTCTTGTTTTATACGCGAACTCGGGAAATATTTCATTGAAATCTTGCCAAGCCTTACCATCCGATGGATGTTGCCTTATACCTTCGGCCGTTGAGTGTTCTTCGTGCCATCTCATTACCGCAACGGCTTTATTCGATTCAAATAACCTTCTCAACCTGTTTGCTACAGGCATACAGAACGATTTCTTGTATGGTACATATTTACGTGAAGATAGTTTTTTAGGTCGAAATCTGCTTGAACCGCAAAACTTGCATTCCAACAAGTTTTTATCATTTTCCCAAAACACCATGCAACTGTTTCTACAAACATCAATTTTCTCATGTGGCATTCCCAAATCTTTCAACACATTCTTTGTTTTGTAGTATGTCTCAGGAGCTTGATTATTTTCCGGTAAAAATTCACGCATTGTTTTATAAAATGAATCCATGCAATTTTTAGCTACATTGTAGTCTGTTATACTCCTCATTAGTCTTGAAGATAAAGATAAACGAGACTGACCTTCACGACAACCTTCATATATAGGTTGTTTCACCGAATCCAATAGATTGAAGAATTGACGTGCATCGATGTTCGGCATCTCTTCATGCGTTTGTTCATTAACAACTCTAGGAAAAACATCTGACACCATTTCCACATATGGATTGGTCATTGATGCTTCATAAATAACTTCTTCATTTCTTTCTACTTGTGAATCTTGCACAATATCTCTAACACTGTAATTTTAGCCGTGAAAAAACCAAATTTCGTAATGTTCAACGAAACCCACCTTATAAAGATGTTTGCAAACAATTTCTTGACTTTGATACTTTATGTTTTTGCATCTTTTACATGGACATAACATTGCCCCGCGTCCTTGACACAAAGGTTGCATCGATGGAAAACTCATGAATTGCTTGAATCCGTGTAAGAATTATTGTGTAATCTCTTCGGTTATACGATCTTTTCTTCTATACATCCACTCTCTCGATCTATATATATATCAATTTGAAGAAGACAACATTTTGTTGAAAATATGTTTGTTATTGATGGTTTGATGAAATCCTTGGATTTGGTCTAAATAGTGAAATTTCCAACGGACATCCGTTGGAATTTGCAACAGATGACCGTTGCAAGTTCACGTGAATTTATTTAAACTCGTGAACCTCGAATTACCAATTTCAACGGGCATCCGTTGCCATTTGTAACGGGCATCCATTTCAAATTACAACGGATGCCCGTTGAAAACATTTTCCCCCGACTACTAATTGACTTTCAACGGAAATGACCAACGGAAGAAATCCGTTACCATTCCGTTAAACCTCCGTTGCAATTTGTAATGGATTCCAACGGAGTTATGCACGTTGAAAATGCTTACAAATCCGTTACAATCCGTCATTTTTATATATTACAATATTAAAGATTTTAAGAATGATGATTTTGATGATATAATTGGAACTGATTTCATGTCAAACTCAAGCGGTGAGCAAAAACCGAAACGATGCGGAATATGTTATTTTTCCTTTTAAACTAAAACTGTTTTAAGATCTCTTTCAATTACGCTATTAACATAGGGTAACAATACACAAAAAAGGAAAAAATTAGGAAATGGCTTCAACCCAGAGGCGCAGTGTTGAACTCGACTTGGATCTACTCCGCCAGCTACCTCTGTCATCAAAACCAGAAACATTGTGTCCATTATCAAATCCAAAACCACCTTCATAAATTGGCTTACCATCGGGAATCCATTACCGGATCCCAGTGGTGAGACAGTTTATGAAAGTAGTTTTGGATTAAACAATGGATACAAAGGTGCTTGTTATTGATGGTTTGATGCAATCTTTGATTTGATATAAATAGTGAAATTTCCAACGAACATCCGTTGGTACTTGCAACGGATGCCCAATGCAAGTTCACGTGAATTTATTTCGACTGGTGCACCTCGAAATTAACTATTTCAACAGGCATCTGTTGCCATTTTTAACGGGCATCCGTTACAATTTGCAACGGATGACCGTTGAAAACTTTTTCCCCGGCTTCTAACGGACTTCAAACGAAAACTGTCAACGGAGTAAATCCGTTAAAAACCCGTTAAAACTTGCAACGGATTGCAACGGATAGGGCAACAGACAAGATCCATTAAAACTCCGTTGAAATTTGTAACGGATTGTAACGGATTCGCGGCCGTTGAAAGTATTTACAAATCCATTACAATCCGTTGCCATTTCGTTCCGACGGACGGATCCATTGCCCCGTCTGTTGGAAACAGCGAGTTTTTTTTTGTTGTGAAAGGACAAAAACCAACAAAAAAATACATTTACAACGTCAAACTAATTAATTTCAATTGAGGGTCGCATAGATTGCATGGGTCGCTTGGTCACATATATTTATCAGTAGATGTGAACTTGTCGAATTTATGGATTTATAACGATTAAATGATAAAAACCAATCAAAATAAGACATTTACAACGTCAAATAATGGTTAAAACGTATTATGACCCATGTATCTCAAGTTGTGTAGAACGATTGATTGTGTTTCAAAAGTTATAGTAATGTTTTAAGAACCTGTCATATCAGTTTGAGAAAATTTTAAAAACTACAATTAACATTTTGTCCAAATGTCGATATTATTGCTATTATTGTCTACATTGATTCTAAACTAGACATATACAACTCAAACATATTGATAATGGCATTTCAAAAAACAAACGCATGGGTCGCATATATGATCAATAGATGCAAACTCGACGAATTTATGGATTTATAATGATAACAGGACAATAATAAATCTAAACAATACATTTACAACTTCAAACTAATTAATGCTAATTGAGGGTCGCATGGGTCGCTTGATCGCATATATTGATCAATCCATGCTAACTCGACGAATATATGGATTAGTAAGGATGAAAGGACAAAAAACCAATCAACACAATAAATTTACAACGTCAAACTAATTAATGCCAACTGATAGTCGCATAGGTCGTATGGGTCACTTGGTCACATATATGGATCAATAGATACGAACTCGACGAATTTATGGATTTATAATGATAAAAGGACAATAACCAATATAAACAACACATTTACAACGTCAAACTAATTAATTCCAATTGCGGGTCGCATAGGTCGCTTGGTTGCATATATTGATCAATCGATGTTAACTCGATGAATTTATGGATTTGTAAGGATAAAAGGACAAAAAATAATCAAAACAATACATTTACAACGTCAAACTAATTAATTCCAACTGAGGGTTGCATGGGACGAATGCCTATGTTTCAAAAGTGATAGTTATCTCCTGCCATGTACTTCGTCTTCCAGTTTTCTGCTTTTTTCTTGTTTGGTATTGTTGTCCAGAGTTATCTCCTGCCATCTATTTTGTCTTCTAGGCATATTTCAAGGGTGACCCAACACCGTCACCTAGGTCACCACCGCACATCGTTAGTGACTGCATAGAGACCAGGTCCGCCGATTACCAAGATCTTGAGTAACACATAGACAATACGATGCCATGCGTCCACCATGCCACCTTCGTCGCGAAGGTCACAATGGTGACAAAGGTAACAATGATTTTTCAGAATTTGGTGTTAGATACACAGACTAAGAGAAGAGACGTAGACGTTAACTTATAAGCATGGGCTGGAAGAGTCACATGGGTCAGAAGACAGGATTCTGACAGCGAAACAACAAGTTACAATAGTCGCATGGGTCGCATGGGTCACATGGGTGACACCTGTCGCATGAGTCGTAGAAGTTTTATATGTGGTCGCATAAGTCGCATGGGTCGCATGAGTCACATGGATCGCATGAGCCGCAGAACAGACATATGTGGTCGCATTGGGTCGGATGGGTTCCCGTTTACACTTGATTATAATTTAATCCAATTGAGGGTCGACAATTTTATGGATTTCACGTAATTATAGATGCAAAATAAGACATTTTTAACGTTTAAATATTGATTATGTAAGGGCACAAAGGTTACAAGGTCACAAAGATTACAAAAAAAGTTACATAAGGTTACATAAGGTCATAAAGGTTACAAAAAAAGTTGAAAAAATCAAGAAAAAAAGGAAAGAAAAAAGTTACATAAGGTCACAAAGGTTACAGAAAATGAAAGAAAAAGAAGATTGCAAAAGTTAAAAAAAATGAAAAAAGAGGAAAGAAAAATATTACATAAGGCATCAAAGATCACAAAGGTAAAGAGAGTTGTGTGTGACTCAATGCATCTCCAAGTTCACCTCCAACCGTGACCTTACGTACCGTGGGCACAGAATAATATCTGAGTCTATCGATTACCAAGATCTTATGTTATGCATATACAACACAATGTCCTCCATCCACGTTGTAATGACTTGTGTGGTAAAGAGACCAAGTCCGATGATTACCAAGACCTTGAGAAACACATAGACAACATGATGTACTACGTCCACCATGTCACCTTCATCACGAAGGTCACAAAGGTGACAAAGGTAACAAAGATTTTTCATAGAATTTAGGGTTAGATACTTAGACGAAAAGTGAAGAGAGATGAAACTCTCCCGATTCAATATCATCTTGGATGCGATGGTGAGACTTAAAGAATTTGATGAACCTTTTAATACAGGGGTAAAAGAGATCGATGGAAAGAAAGTGTTGAAAAGATAGAAGTCTGACATCGAAATGACGTGCCACAAGGGTCTTCAGTGTGGCATACGTAAAAGAATCATAGCTGGCATTGAAAAGCTAGGAGTCTGACATCGAAACAACTAGTCGCAAGGAAGGGTAAGGGTCACGTGGGTCCCATGGATCGCAATGGCCACTTAGGTCGCAAGGGTTGCAAGGGTCGCATGGGTCACAAAGGTCGCAAGGGTCGCTATGCTCGCAAGGTCGCAATGTCCGTAAGGGTCGCATGGGTGGAATTATAATGAAGAATTTATCGAATTATAATGATGAAAGTCACAAAGATTTTTTCAAATCATACAAATAATATAATATTACAAACTAATAATACAAATAATATGATATTACAAACTAATAATACAAATAATATATTATTACACACTAATAAACCTTTCTTCCTTTTTTTGAAGTTGGCGTTGTCTCGGTTGTCACATTCCAAACACTGGGGGTGATGTTAACATTTGAACCCGTTTGTCTCAACAAAGATAGGGTTTATCTCGATGAAGATGGAGTATTTCTTAGAGCCTCACCGGGTCCAAGAAAACGATTCTCTTTAGGCCTCCCATTTTGCCTTTTCTCAGCCAACATAGGAGGTAGAACCGTAACTTTAGCATATTGAGGAGAATGTTCCAATCACTGCAATCAGGAACCAGATACACGGTTTCTTGGTAAGCCAAACGCCATAGCTCCCAAAGGTAGTATGTTGAACATAGATTTGGTATCTTGTGCCCTTTACCAACCTTATGTGCAGCCGCGATTGCGTGATTGCATGGATATTTATCGACATCAAACATTTTGCAATCGCACGTTCTTTTTTGAAGACTGACTACAAATCTTCTATCCATCTCATTTCTCACCTCATACTCATCACCAATCCTATTCAATTCAATAACCTCATACTTGGATGCCTATCCAAACCGTTCATGTAACGTTTTCTCAATATAAGGTGTTAACTTTAAGAATCATAACCGGTAGTTGCTTCCAACCTATACCTATTGAACCATTTCATAGTATTTTCTAAACAAATATCTAAAAGTCCTAGGTTCGAAAACTTTTTTGACTTCTTCAACGTTGAATTTATTGACTCGGCCTCACTAGTGGTTAATAAATTGTACCTTTTGCTGTTAAATTTGCATCTTGTCTACTTAACGAGATCAAGTTCTTCTTTCTCCAAATACTTTGCAACATTAGGATACCTGCTCAAAGGTTAAAAGGTCAAAATGACCACAAAGGTCACAACAGTCACAAGGGTGGCAGAGGTACAGGGGTCGCATTCGTACAAAGGTCGTAGAGGTAAGGGGGTCACAGGGGTAAGGTGTCACAAAGGGGTACAAGGGTCGCAAGGGTAAGGGGGTTGCAAAGGGGTACAAGGGTCGTAGTGGTACAAGGGTCGTAGGGGTACAAGGGTCACAGGGGTAAGGGGGTCATAAAAGGTGTACACGGGTCGCAGACGTACAAGGGTTACAAAGGGGTCAAAGGGTAACAAATGTACAAAAGTCACAAAAGTCATATTTGTACCTGGCCTTCAAATCATTTAATAGCACTTCAAATTCGTTCACTGTGTATGTTGCTGCACATTTGAAGAACAGTTCCGCCATAGTATCACCCTTTGAAGTCTTTCTACCATGCCTTTTATTGACATAACTCTTTATATTTTGCGATATATGACGCACACAAAAATCATGATCAGCTTGTTTATACACTTGTTTCACTACTTTGATCAAACTTTATGGCGATCAGATATCACAACGACATCACGTCGATCTGGTATCACCTCTTTCAACCTTTACATAAACCACATCCATGATTCGTTCTTCTCTGTATCAATTATTCCCCATGCAACAAGATATTGGTGATGTTCATCATCTTCCACGATCGCCATAATCAATGCTCCCTTGTACACTCTTGTCAGAAATTTTGCATCCATAGCAACCACTTTACTCATGTATTTATATCCTCTTATAGTCGCTCTGACAGCCATAAAAAGGTATTTGAAGCTTTTTCCATCACTGGGGATTTATTTCTGTAAACATGTGCAATCACCGTGGAAGCCTCCTATAATGTTCAAAGTCATCACCACGAATCTCCTTTTGAGCACTGCATTTGCCTCTTAATGCCATCAAATATGATACATTGGCACCATACTTTGCTTTCACACGAGCCATCAATTCTTTTGCTGGAGGTGTTTCATATTTCCCGCCATATTCCCCATTCAAATAATCCTTAACCAATTGCGTCGTACCCTTTGTAGCTTATGTCGGTTTAGATACAGGTGAACAATTATAAATGGGATAGTATGTTCTCACACTAAACCATTTGGAATTCGGGATTTCTGTCGTGCGTAATTTCTATTTACAACCACTTCCGGCAAACTTGAATCGTACTTCCACAGCTTTGAATCAGATCTCAATGTTCTATATCTAAAACAAGCTTGAATTGAACCCTTCCTTACAAATGCATGTACATCCTTCTTGTTATCAAACACTTGCCAATTTTAAGATGCAATCCATCTTCGAACTCGAATATATTATTTTCACTGATTGCCTTCTCGTGAACTACAATTTCCAAGTTGTTCTCACCATCACCATCCTTATGTTCTATTGGCATATCAGAATCAACTTTATTACTACCACAAACAACTTCCTCAACTACCACATTCATGGCATACTCACCATCTTCTCTTAACTCGTTGGTATGTTTACTATCAGAATTATCCAAATCCAAAATATTTATTATTTCCGTCGGATTACTCCCAACTCTACTTTTGTTATTTGGACCTAAAATAACACAGTCATCATAATCTACAAAACCTTTATCCTCACCTTCTCTAGTAATGCTTTCAAAAGCAAGAATGAGAGGTTCAATTTCCTTCTCAATTTCGATTTCACTTCACACTTGCCGGTTTTATCTCCACATACAGCAGTGGTCGAATTCCTCTTATGCGATCGAACAGATAACAAATAAGATTCTTGTCATTCATTATATATGTCGACTTCCTATTATCACAAATATTGGGTAAATAGTTGAACTTCAACTTCGCTGTATTTTTTCCTACCATAATCTATGTGCATAGCTCTTCAATAAGTTGTTGGTATGTTAGACTAACTGGAGGACAATAGAAAAATACTCACTGTTTTTTCTGAACTCTACCAACTCATTCAGATTCTCCATTTGGATTTTTTCCCATTTACCAAAATACTAAAAATAAATCAATATGATTTTCTCATCCACCAAATCCATTACACCTTGTACCCCTTTGTGACCGTTTGACCTCTATGATCCTTGTACCCTTGCGACCCTTGTACCCCTGCGACTCTTTGACCCCCTTTGTGACCCCTCTATCTCTGTGACCCTTGTACCCTTGCGATCCTTTGACCCCTCTACGACCCTTGTACCCCTTTACAACCTTTGTACCTCTGCGAGCCTTATACCCCTGCGACCCTTTGATCCCTTTGCGACCTTTTTACCTCTGCGACACTTGTAGACGTGTGACCCTTTAACCCCATTTGATACCCTAGTACTTTTGCGACCCTTGTACCCCTTTGAGGGCCTTGTTCCTCTGCGACCCTTGTACCCCTTTGCGAACCTTGTACCTCTACGACTCTTGTACCCCTACGACCCTTTGACCCCTTTACCATCCTTGTACATCTGTGACCCTTGTATCCCTGCGACCCTTTGACCCCTTTGCGACCCTTGTACCTGTGTGACCCTTGTACCCCTACAACCCGTGGACCCTTGTAACCCTTGTAACTATGTGACCTTTTTACCCCTTTTGCGACCCTTGTTCCCCTACGACCCTTGTGCTTCTTTGCGACCCTTGTACCTCTGCAACCTTTGTATCCTTGCGATCCTTTGACCCATTTGCAACCCTTGTTGCCCTGCGACCCTTGGGACCCCTGCGACCCTTTGACCCCTTTGCGACCCTTATACCCCTGCGACCCTTGGCTCCCTGCGATCCTTTGACCTTGGATCCCTGTCACTCATTGCGATCATTTGACATTTCAATAAATATGACCCGTTTAGACTACATCAATATAAGACTCGATTTGAAAAAGGGAGAATCAAATATATAATTATTATTCACTACTCACTCGGGTTATCCAATTCACAAAAGAAACACGAAAAAACACAAGAGAACGAAAAAGCACTACATATACCTGGTTTTTCTGCGAAACGTGCTTAATTGCAAGCTTCTTTGTTGACAACAAATGATTTCAACGTATTTACGGCGAATCTGATGCCGATTTCAAGCTACCTGCGACAATTTTGATGCCGATTTCAAGCTACTCGCGCCGAATCTGATGTGATGTGGAAGAACAGTAATGTTCACGCCACATAAGAAAGAGAAATCGAGGTACTCTGGAGAAAAGAAAAAATTTGTCTGCTAATTAAAGGACAAGAATAATATGGGGTTATCAATATTTTAAGGGTTGATTTGCAGTTAAAACTTTTTTTAGAGAAAGATAGACTTGAAATCAAAATAACATTTGAAGGGTATTTTTAAAGTTACCCTATTTAAAACACATAAAAAATACAAAGTATTTATATCTTTTCTTATGCTACATCTTCTCTATATTTATCATTTATTTATTTTACAATATTTGTGAATTATTCTGACGTCTGCTTTTCTTAAATTATGTGAAATTTTGTGTTATACATAAATTATTTTATAAACAAAATGTATGGTTATTGACAAACCTGTTATAGGGGGTAACTTCAAAAATACTTTCTTAGGGCTAAAAGACTTCAAAAATACCCTTCCCGAAAAAAAAATTTCGCTTCAAAAATACCCTTATAAATACTAAAATTCCCAAAATACCCCCTGCGACCCTTCTACCCAGTTTTTTTACCCAGTTTGACCCTGCGACCCAGTGACCCAGTACGACCCAGCGACCCAGTCCGACCCACCGACCGACCCAGTCCGACCCTGTTCGACCCTGTGACCCAGTGCGACCGCCGGAACTGCCAGAAATCGCCGGAAACTGCCAGAAATCGCCGGAAATTGCCAGAAATCGCCAGAAAACGGTCGAAATCGCTGAAACTCACCTACAAATCGCCGGAAATCGCCAAAAATCACCGGAAAATCGCTAAAAACGCTGGAAATCACTGAAAATGACTGAAACATTGTTGGAAATCGCTCGAAAATTACTGCAAACCGCTCAAAATAGAAGGAAATCACTCGAGAATGGAAAGAAATAAAATTGAAATTGAAGGAAATCGTTCGAAAATAGAAGGAAAACACTCGAAAATGAAAGGAAATAGCTCTCTACTTTGTTTCCTCCTCTCAATTTTTGTTTTCCCTCTTCTAATATTTATCTTTCCCTCCTTTGTATGTGTTTTTTATTAAGGGCACATATGTGTTTTTTATTAAGGGCACATATGTCTTTTCTCTAATTTTTTCCAATCAGATTTAGGAGGATAGTTTTGAAGTGTTTTAGTCGATTTTTTATATTCTCCCTGTTATTGGTCTGAAAAGCCCAATTAATTAACAATAGGGCCAATAAAGGCTTTTTTTCTTGAAGCCCATTTTTCATCTTCTCACACCTCTAGCTTCTTCCTACAGCTGATCCTCGTCGAGGAAAGCATAGCTCACTGCATTTCCAGATCGGATTTCTAGGGTTTTCATTTTCTCGATAATCTGAAGAACAATGGCGATGTCAAATCGTATCAAATCGACGTTCTCTTTCTTCAGTAGGTTCTCTACATCGGACTCTCTATCGTCCATCGGATCTTATCGCCGGGTATCGCCGCTTATCCCTCAGGTAAATCGAATTTTGAAAATATACGGCGGAAATCGGATTATCTCTTTTCGCTTTCGAGCACAAAAGATGGGTTACCTTTTCATTGGGATTCCATCCGTGTGTTTCTTTTGTATTTCGCTGATTTTCTTCAGATCGGTCGATTTCGATCGTCCGTTTGGTGAGGTAGAACTACTGGAGGGGCTTGCTGTATTTCCCTTATATTTTTACTAGCAATTATTTTGGGTGTTTCTTTACTTTTTGGCCCTTTTAGTATTTTAGGAGTTTTAGGGCATTGATTTTTCTGTTGCTGTTGGTTTTAATGGTTTTCGCAGTTGGCGAATGGCTTTGCCTCAGCTTCCAATCAAAAGGGCGGTGATGTTAAGGTAATTGATGTTTTTCTTATTGTCTCTTTTACATTTTTTTTGGAAGCTATGGGTGGGATCGTTGCTTATAATACAAATGGATTGGGTTCCCTGACGAGATGGGTATTTGTAGCCCTTGTGTGTTTACATTGTAAGTGGGGTTTGCTTGTTCAGGTTCCTCTGGTTTTGACTGGTGAAGCAGGGAAATATGCTACGAGCTTGTACCTCGCAGCTGTGAAAACTAATGTTTTGGACAAGGTTGAGTCAGAGCTTCGTGCAGTTGTTGATGCAACAAAGTCTAGCTCGACATTCGGACAGTTTTCGAAGGACCTCTCGGTTCCTAGGGATACTCGCGTGAAAGCTATTTTTGACATCTGCGAGCAAGCTAAATTTACAGATATCACGAGGAACTTCCTCGGTAAAATACGAATTTATATCTAATATATGTATTCGTAGAGTTCTTGTTTCATGGTCATGCTTGATTATTATATTGCGGATTAGCAGATGTATTAACATTTTATATTAAAAATAAGTTATTTTCATACTGAATAGCTATCTTGGCTGAGTCTGCACGGCTGAAGAACATTGAGAAAATTGTTGGTCGATTTTTGGAACTCACGGAGGCACATAGAGGAGATGTCAAAGTCTTGGTTACATCAGTTATGGTACGTTTAAGTTTATTTGTTTCCTATCAAAAGCCATGGCTAGCATGGCCATTTGTTTCCTTTGAAGTACCATTACATGTATGTCCAAATTTTCCCCGTTGAACTGGAGGCTGATTTGTTAATGTTCTCGATCATTTTGTTTGGATGGCAGCCTCTTCCACCTGCGGAGGAGAAGGAATTGAAGGAGACACTCCAGGATGTAATTGGACAAGGGAAAAAGGTCACGATTGAGCAAAAGGTATGGACCCTGTGGTGTCACATTCTTGCTTGAGTGGATTTTATGTGCTGGAAAGAGAATCTAAAAGTAGTATTGCGGTAATTGATCCAGATTGATCCTAGCATTTATGGTGGGCTCATAGTAGAGTTTAACCAAAAGGTGCTCGACATGTCGATTAAGACGAGAGCCATGCAGATGGAGAGGCTCCTCCGTGAACCAGTCGACTTCAGCAACCTCTGAACATTCCGCATCGTAAGCCTTCTCTTTCAGGTTTTACATTCTGTTTCCCTAAATGACAAGTTTCGGGAACGAGAAAAGGAGTCATTATTTTGGTTCTATCCGTTTGTGCTATACACCTTTGCTTGGGCTTCATGCATCAGTTAACGAATAAATGACCCTTTTTTAGGATTTCTTTGGTGATACCACTCCCGGTATGCCCCTTTTGTATTTGCTTCTGTATCATTTTGCTTGCCGTTGCCTCTTCAATCTATGGCAGAGGAATAATAAAAATAATTATAATAATGATAATGAACATAATAATAACAACAATGATAAGCTTAACAATAACAATAATAATAATAATTCAATTTGAATTAATTTATTTCTGTGTACTCGAAAAGCAAACACTGGGTACTCAATTGCCGTCAGAATTCTCTTTTGAATGGTTTATTTTTGCCATTAAATTGGCCAACTATTGTAATTACCTAATATTACACATAAGTTTTAATTAAAAAAACCTTCAAAATTTCGTAAATATAGCATATTTCTAAGTTCTTTTACATGTAGAAATCAGATTTGTTTGAACTTATTCGTCTCCATTTTTCTTTCGTTTAATGAGTTTTGATTATCATGTTAATATATCAACAATCTATATTTATTTACAGAAGAAAAATCGGATTTTGTTGATATGTAATGGGAATTCCAATAGATCTTAAATGTTTGTTGAGTTAATTTTAGTTGCTTGTGTCGGAAAATGGAAGTTGCTTTGACATCATTTCATATTATACTTTTGAATAAGAAAATGAAAATCGTTAAAAAAATCATGGTATCAAAAGTTGAAGAAATTAGGGCATTAGCAAAGTGTACTACAAAATCATCTATAGTATAGGAGACCTGAGCATTAACTCATCCTTCAAACACACGTGTGTTGATCTTGAGAGAGAGAGAGAGAGAGAGAGAGAGAGAGACGGGTCTTCTTGTCTTTGACTCTAACCAGTCTTTTTCGATGCATTTTTCTTCACTCACAAGTCTATCATGTTTTTTTTTTCACAAACACATAAATATACACCAAAGTCTTGCTTCTTCTTCACATCATCTCTCTCTCTCTCCCTCGGTCACCTTCCAATCCGTTCTCTCTACCCATCAACCCCAACCAACACCTCTCTCTCTCTCTCTCTCTCTCATATCCAAGTACTCATATTCATAACATTCTAAAGCAATCCCCACGAAACATCATCACTTTTCCCCACCTTCATCAAACACTTTCTTCTTACAATCTCTATCGATATCGAATTATCTTCCAAAACATTGTTGTCTCTCACTATCTCTCTCTTTTAATCTCCTTCAAACCCTCTTATACTCAAAAGGGTTTAAGTGAAGTGGCGATTTGTAATTAGGGCTCCTCATCAAAGCCTTCTTTCTCCGATGATGATGAGGAAACCAGACATGATCATCAAAGACATCAACAAAGCGACCAACATTCATGGTGTTAGTGGGGGTAATAATAAAAACAGCAACAACAAGACCAAGCTAAGAAAGGGACTGTGGTCGCCCGATGAAGACGAGAAACTCATAAGGTACATGTTGACCAATGGACAAGGTTGTTGGACTGACATTGCTAGGAATGCTGGTCTCCAACGCTGCGGTAAGAGTTGTCGGCTTCGCTGGATCAACTACTTGAGGCCTGACCTTAAACGTGGTGCCTTCTCTCCCCAAGAAGAGGAACTCATTCTCCATTTGCATTCCCTTCTTGGAAACAGGTACTATATAATCCAACTTCATCATTCAGTCATTTTGTCTGTATAATAATGTTTATGTTCAGCGTAATAAGTTTGTTTTCCAATATTCTCAGATGGTCTCAGATTGCGGCTAGGCTTCCAGGTAGGACAGACAACGAGATAAAAAACTTTTGGAATTCTACGTTGAAGAAGAGACTGAAGAACAATAACAACACTTCTTCATCATCATCTTCACCTAACAATAGCAATAATAATTCAACAACGGAGCCAAGGAATCAACAATGCGACATTAGATCCGGGTTTAGACAAATGAATGGTTCTCATGATGACATGATGATGGGTATGCCCATGTGCATGGACTCTTCTTCTTCATCACTCTCTTGCAACTTCCCACCTATGGTTAACACAAATTTAAACCAGTTCGATCCCTTGATGATTTCCATGATGGATGACCGGTGTCACCAAATGGGAAGTACAGGAGGCTTGTTCAATGTTAATGGCTTAGGAGATTGCATTCAAGGTTCATTGGGAGATTACAATAATGTGATTCTTGATCCGATTAGTAAGAGCGGATCAGTTGAAGGTGAATTCCCTCTTCCTCCAGAGAATAGAAGCACTGTCCACAACACTGATATCGTTGCTTGTAGTACAAGCAACAACGGATACATCGACGTTGATCCTTGCTTTAGTAATAGAAATGGGGCTCACTTAGACAGCTTTAAGGCAGGTGACATGTTGGGGATGGATAACAACCCTTGGCAAGTAGAAAACCCTAAGATTGGAGATTGGGATTTGGATGGTCTCATGGAAAACATCTCTTCTTTCCCGTTCCTCGATTTCCATATTGAGTAACTTTTTCAGTCCCCTTCTTCGCTTCAAGAGTCGATTCTCTCTTCGTCGAATCCTTTTTTATCCCTTCTTCATCCGTCTTTCCTTCTTATTTTTCCATTCTTTAATACGTTTTCTTTTTGTTAAAGTTCTTCTTTATCTCTTGATTTTGTTCTCTTTCATATTTTCCCTTTTGATCACATACAGGCACGAGCTATACATCTCTTAGCTACATCCATACAATAATACACATTGTTTACATTCAAGCACGTGGGGGATTACAATGCACCATTCCATGGTTCATTTAATTAGAAAACAAAATGTGAATAGGAAGGTAAATAGAGATATCATTTGCCATAATAAAAATGAGAAAATACAAATAATGGCCCACATAGTGAGGTGATTAGTTGGTGAATCTATATAGCTTTTTTTCTTCAATTTTTTCTGTGTAAAACATCTAAAAATAACGTGTACAACATCGTTTCTTAGAAAGAAAGAAAGTGCATGACCTCTCTCCTCTCTCTCTCTCGACTTAAAATTTAAAATAAATGATTTGCAAATTTCACTATGTTTTCCATAATATATATATATATATTGGTAGTGATGTTTTGAATTACACAATGAATAACTAATAAAATGTACTCGTGTAAATCGATATCAAACGAATACTCTACAAACTAAGGTATTTCAAATGAAATTGTATTTATAACTTCTACATAATATAGATATTTGAGAGCCCAAAGATTTTGTTTTTTCATGAAATAGAGTCCAAAGAATTTGATTTATAATTATGTACCTTTTAAAGGGACTATTGCTCGTAACATCAAGTTTAAAAAATTGCTAACACTATGTTAAAATTTTCAATTTCCAATAGATTTCAACGGATTGAACCATTGATATTGAAGTTTGGAAAAATTAAATTTGTTACAAACGACTTGAGATTTTCAACACCTATCAGCGATCAAAATCAGTTGAAATTATCAAAGGATTTTTCAATTGTAATCCGTTGAAATTATCAATGGATTTTTCAATTAACATTGTTGAAGTTATTTTTTTTCAATCATCAACATTGATAATGTCAATCGATTTAACAATCATTTGCCGATAATTTCAACCCAATTTTCAATAGTTCACCCTTTGATAAGTTTTAAAATTTTATTTAAAATTTAATTTTGTAATAAAAATTTATATAAATAATAAAACTTTTTTTCTTATTATTTAATTTGATTATTATTTAGATATAAAGTTTTAATATTGATAATAAATACTTCTTAATATACCAAAATTTTATTATAATAATTAAAATACATAATTTTGTTATAACTACTTTAATAATACCAAATCTGATATTACAAAGTATAAAAAAGATTTAATGAGATTAGATTTACAATCTAACGTTAAATTAAAGTTCTGACGGTCTGGATGTGGTCCAAAAGTTTGTTTGGTCCGCGGACTCCAGGTCTTGGAAGAACACTTGAGATGCTGGCTGGGGGCTCACAGTCACATGGGTCACCGTCATTTCTTATCTCTCTCATCTCTCCTATTCACATTGTCGCAACGATAGCTGATGACATCGTTTTCACAGCATCAATAGACTGTCACAGATTATCGTCTTCATATCCCAATAGTCTCGAACGTCAATGACTTCTTGCATCGTTTCGAATGCAGATTTACACGTTTGTTATATGTGGAGAAAGTTCCATTTTGCATGGTAAATTAAAATATTGGTAAGTCTTAAAATTATAATTAATTTATATTATATATTGTGTTTTATATAACTAATATTTTTTTTGTAGTTTCGATAATGACGTGACAATCGGGTCCATCATCGCCCAAAGCATCAAAACAAACTACGGTTAGGCAAATTATCCGAATATATAATCATATTACCTGTGGGTTTAGGTTTGAGTCTAGATTTTCTGTTATCACAAACTAGTACCCGCAGATACCCGATAACATATATAAAATTACCTAAACCATTTCTATTTCTTACCAAAATCTCCCTGACTACACTCTCTATGAACAATTCATTCTATTGTTTTATTCCTTAACGTTTATCAATAGTATTTACGATTGTTACATAATTTTGTGGATTTTGGATTGTTATATTTGTTGTTGTAAAGTCATTGAATTCTGTTGGAAATGGTTTGTTTTATGAGGTCTTGTTACCCAATTATTAGGCTTAAGGGATTCTCATGTTTCAGTACAAGTGATTCAATGGCGCAAATGAATGTGGCATGTGATGTGTAGATGTTGTTTGAATGATAAAACATTTTCCATTATAAAGATTAATGAAGCCTTGATATCGTTTGCTAATGAATATTTATCTAAATTAAACATTATATCATGTTTTGATTTTAAATTTATTGTTTCACTTTTTTTTATGCTTGTATACTTGATTTAAGGTTGGATTTTACTTTCTTATTCTTTGTGAATTTGTAGTGTTTATGATTTGATTATGTGTTTTTATTATCATTTAAAAATTTTAATAATGTTTCATAATATAAATGTTAAAATTGGAATCGGGTTTGGGTACCCGCGTGTATCCAGTTTATCATCTAGGTATTCAAATCTCAGATAACCGCATCTCATGGAATCGAGTTCGGATACATAATTTGTTATCCATTTGGGTTTAGGTTTGGGTACTCTAAAAAATGGGGGTATCCAACCCGAATCCGCCCCTAAGATGAACTACTCCGACCTGTAAATGAGATAGAAGTTTACTCCACAGATCGCCAAAGATTATTGGTATATTTTTGTCATGGTAAATAATAATATTAAATTTATCAAATTAAAATTTATAATTAATTTTTTTATAAAATAATTTATATTTATTTATTTTCTCAAGAATGATATTGAGAATCTCAATACCAAATTGCATATAATCGGTGAAAGGATCTAGTAATGATTTGACTAAAGTTACTGATCCTGATCTAGAAGGAAAATTGACTCGCAAATCCGCACTTCGATAAATACCCTTCGGATTTCATCAATATGAAGATTTGGGATGCACTTGTCGAGCAATGGTCGAGTCAGCAGTTTCTTGAGCGGAGAGAAAAAGCGAAGAGAAGCTAGGGGACACATGTTGCACCAAATTCACCTCCAGATTTCATCTGATGCCATTCACGAAAATTGTTTATGCCTTGATAAATGTAATAACAATATTTAATTTTCAATTACTTTTCAATGTAATAACTTTTATTTACGGATTTTTTGCAGCAACAAGAATATGATCGACCTCCACATCTTTTGGAACTTATGTTGAAAACACATCAGAAACAAGACAGAACATGATTCTACGACATAGCTAAAGAAATAGTCGAGGATGCCGAGCAAAAGATACGTAAATTTCAAAAAGCAACAAGAATTAACGCAAGCCTAAGTGGGATCGACCACCTAAGAGAAGGGTCGAGACTGTCAGAAATCATTTAAGCCATGCAAATTTGATAAAATTTTGAAGTATTTAATATATTTTAATATTGATTCTTTTTTGTAGATTGTCCAGCTAATCCGATGGGGACATAGATTCATTTTAGGCTCATTTCAGTATCTAACCACCAGGAATTCGGACGATATACACCCATGGGTATAGACAAGGTTATGAGTCTCTAGTGATGAGTCGATGATCACACCTCATTGGTGGAGGCATAATAGGAATAGATAATCGTGAAACAAAATGATCTCATAGGATGCAATCGAAGATAGTCGATCTCTAATCGGTTGTAGAGCTTCTATGTTAGTTGATGCCGCATCATGCATCTTTCGTACATGCTCTCGAACCTGTATACGCTTCTGGACTCACACCATCATCTTGATCATCGTCTACTTTATCTCTAAAAATCGATATTACGGGATTAGAAAACTTTTAAACGATAATTAGTTTTTATATATATGTGTATTTTAATTTTTTTAATTATTGATTATATATTGAATATCATTTTCCTCATTAAAATAAAATGGCCAACGAAAACCATAATGAAATGTCGTTTTCCTTAGTCTCGTAAATTGCATTAGAATGATGTCACCATAAATCAACATTGTAACACAATTTTTTTAGCATTATAGCATTGGATGTTGCTAGTCGGATCTGCATTTTAACGACTTAGAAAATTTTAACTTCATATAGCATTGGAATTGTGTTACCATTCATAATCTTAATCGTCATTAACTATGTAGATAAATATTCCAATGCCAATTGCAAACATATCACTGTTGACTTTTTTCTATACCATCGCATTTACTGGGTTTAAATGTTTGTGATGTAAATTTGAGTTGCAATGGTATTAGCCTATATAACACTGGATTGACTCTTGCCTTTTACCAACGGTTTCACATCCAACACAATGTTCACATTACATTATCATTGGAAATAATAATTTTCAACGCAAAATCAACAGTTACCAATGAAGTATTGCATTGAGTGTTACAATTTGTTGTACTCTACAAACCCATATTTAGTTCTTATTACGAGAAAGAAAAGATATCAGTTTATGATGGATTTGGATGATGCTCGATTTGCCACGATTTTATCTCATATTTTTCAATGATTAATTGTTTCTCATCTTGCCATCGAGCATTATTGGCTTTTGTGACATCAAGATAACAATCTCATATTGTTGTTGAAGCATTTCGTGATCCTAATTGGATCTCGGTTACGCGGATTGAACACGATGCATTATTTAAGAATAAGGCGTGGACTTTGACAACACTATCTGATAGAAAAAAAAGTGATTGGGTGTCGAAGAATATATAAAATCAAGTATAATTGGGATGACTCGATAAAGAGATACAAGACTCGATTGGTGATTCTTGGTAATAGACAAGAAGAAGTTGTAGACTTTGAGGAGACATTCTATCGTGTCACTAAAATGTCTACATTGACCCTCTTTCCAGCTATAGCTGCAATTCGTGCATGAAAAGTACGTCAGATGGATGTACACAAAACGTTCTTACACGGTGATTATTCTAGGATGTGTATATGAAATTACCATTAGAGATAATGACTCTAGATGATTGCTTGTTTTCAAGCTTAATCAATTGTTTTATGGTCTTCGTCATGCTCTTGGATGTTAGTTTGCTAAGATTATTACTACACTTGTTTGTTACGGGCTGCGCCAATCATTGTTTGGTTACTATTGTTTTTTACTCTTTACATAAGTAAAACTCTTTGTGTTGATCTATGTTGATGATCTTCTTTTTGGCGATAATGAGGCTTTGACAGTGACGACTTTCAAACCATATCTTAATGATTGCTTTCATATGAAAGATTTGGATTCTCTAAAATACATCTTAGGAATTTAAGTAACTCGGAGTTCTAATTATATTTTATCACAATGAAAATATGTCTTGTATATCATTTTAGAATTTTAATTGTAAGGAGCTAAACACATGAACAATATCACAAACTTGCGATGTCTACAAGTCCACCTTACCGAGATCCTAAACTACACATATATTTGGTAGGTCGCCTTATATATCTTACGATAATGTAACTTTATTTTTCTTATAAGTTTTTTCTATCTCAGTTTATATTTCATCCTTTGGATGACCATTGGAGTGATGTTTTACATGTTGTTCTTTTTTAAAAGGGACTTCTCGAGTACCCTCAAAAATTTAGGTAATGCATTCGACTCATATGCAAGTGTTTGAGACAATCAAACAACCATGCACATTTTTGCAAATCCAATGTTTCATAAACGTACAAAACACATAGATGTGGACTGCCATTTTATTGATGATGAAATATTTTGAGGGGAAGTTAGTATTGCTTACTTTTGTTCGGTGGATCAACTCCCGTATATTTTTACCAAGGCTTTAGGATAACATTTTATTTCTTACTTATGCTCCAAGTTGGGAATTTATGATCTTTATGCTCCAAGGTGAGGGATATATTAAGGATATATGAAAGATTTTGTTATTTTTCTTATTCAGTTCCTACATTTCAGATTTTCTGATGGTGCATATATATTTTGTTTATTCTAGTGAAAACTCCAAGAGAGAAAATTGTAGATTTGTCAATTGGAAGGAAATTACTCTATGCTTGTCACTCGGTTGATAAATACTATCACTGTACCAATACATGTTCACTTTGCTTACATGGCCAAAATCAAAGATCTCGGGGATGATAACAAGATGTCACTCAGGAATGTCTCTCAAGTGTATCAGCTTCGTCACAATTTAAACATATTGAAAAATTTGTGGTTGATTACTTTGAAAATTTTACCATCACGTGGCAAAAGCTCGTTAACTACAAATATATGAAAACATTTAAGTGTGGAATTTTAGCGAACAAGTTTGTCAAGAAGTGTAAGGAGAATTGCTTGATCCAAATTTTTAATGGGGCTCGACCATTTTAAGTTTAGGTATATACGTACAAGTATTCTTGCTATGAAACCACTCTTGGATCTCAACCTCCTCTTACCCAATAGAAACTTAATTATATATATCTTAAAGTATAATTATTAACGATATCATATATATATTAACATTTTTATTATTAGCTTTTATTAATGGTGATGTATAAAATATGTAGTATATTTCATTACCAGAAACTGTACAATTTCAGATGGCTTTGTGATGGATTAATAATAGAGTTTTTAATTTATCTCTGATTCATCCATAAATTTTCAAATAAATGACCGGTTTATAGTTCGTTAGCAATTATTGATAGAATTTCAACAAAATATAATTTCATCCTAATTTATGAACGAATCATGGTTATATACAGAATGTTTTAATGATATTTGCATTTGTTTATAAATGACATACAAAACTCTGAATCATTTTTCATTTGTGGATATATTTATTTTTCATTAATAATTAAAAGTTAATTAAGGACATTCTGATTTTCTAAAAGATTTCTCTATGAATTTTTCGTAGGTGATTTTTTCTATAATTGGATTTGATTTACGGATGGATTCGAATACAATTTTATTTAGAAACTACGAATGATTTAAGGATTTCATACCATCACTAATTATAGATGGATTATGACGATCAATAACAAACGAATGATGGCCATTTTCATCTTTAATCCGTATATAAATCTATCTTAAGATGGATTCCAGACAAAATTAATCTTTTGTAATCTAACATTTTTATAGTAGTGTTTTTGTCTTGATGCTTTTCCGAACCAACTCCCTGCAACAACTCCGGCGCGTAAACACAACAAAAATAAAGAGGTACAAAGAGATCTGATTTCAACTAAAGACAAACTACTTAAAAGAAATGTGAATTAACTTTGATAAAATGATAGTGAACATACTCGCTTCTCTATTGAAAAATTATTAGACTTAATTTTATAATATTATTATTAATATTTTAATTATTATTATAAAATTTGTAAAGATAACTATAATTAATTTTAAATTTTTATTAATATTTTTAATCAACATAAGAGATAGATTGGAGACTGAAATTCTAGATATATTGGTGATTAAAACTTTGATCTTAAATCCTAAATAAGTTTTAGATGTTTTTAGATTTTAAAAGATTCTATATGAGTGAATATGGTACATTTTAAATTTCGATATTCATTCTAAATTTTTCAATAGTTATGTTGTCTTTAAATATATTATTCGTCATTATATATATTGGTAATGGTTTTCATTTTCAACCAAAACACATAATTTAGTATGCTTCATAAAATGAAAATATAAGGCTTATAACGAATAGTCAGTAGGCTATGGTCCAACATGTATCTTGGGATATAAGCAAATATCAGAATTTGCCATAATTCTACGTTATGATTTAACTTAGATATACTATATAATAAAGTATTCTATGCATGTACGATATAATTTATCATTAATATAATATATGGTTAATTATTACCTCATATGGTCAAACCTTGTGTATCAATATGACCTCCCTTAAAGCTCACGTGAACGTCGCATTTCTCACGCGCGCCATGCAAAAAGAGCTTACGTGCACACGACGTGTTAATACAAATCATGGCCGATTTGGGTTTTGGTGGCAGTGTTGGGATTTTTTCCGATGAAAACCATCGAGAATATATAAGAATAGGTTTGTGGAAGCGTATTATATGAATATGAACTTCCAAATCAACACAATATTACAAGAGCGTTTTAGTTTTTGTCTCTATATTCTGTCGATGATGGGATGTCTGACAAAATATGATATGTGCGACCCAAAGACTATAATCACTATTTATACAGCTAAATCTAAGGTTTTAATTTTCTGTATTTCTGTTTCAATCCGTCATTAAAATAAAAATTATTTTTTGGGCTTTTATATATTAAACATATCCTAATTGATGTATTAAAGTCCAATTTACTTAAACTTTATTTGATCACGTTTAATGAGGCTTTATTTTTAAGACAATCTACAATATATAATTATTAACACATAAACTCATTATTGAACTTTGGTCCAACAATCTCCCACTTGGGCTATGTGTATAACATTATAATTATGTTTTACGCAATATATGAATTGAGCTATTATTTGTTTTCATTAATTAAATGCATATAAACCAATCCGTTCTATCAATCATACCAATATAGAATAAACGCGGCTTTTGTTACATCAATTGTAATTCGACCCATCAATGATCACATAAATTGGGACAAAAGAATGACATGGATTATGATGTGGATGCGTAGCATGGAAATTTCATGCAATGCGATCATAACATAACAATCTCCAACTGGTCTACCTTAATACATGAACCTTATTCAATGTAAACCAAAGATCCT
This sequence comes from Gynandropsis gynandra, assembly GCA_036759665.1. Lineage (NCBI taxonomy): Eukaryota > Viridiplantae > Streptophyta > Magnoliopsida > Brassicales > Cleomaceae > Gynandropsis > Gynandropsis gynandra. The sequence continues at coordinate 22,625,381 of CM071873.1, forward strand.
TAGAAACTTTATTTTTGTAAAAAATAACTTTAAACCAAAAACTGAAAAATCCAATAATCAAATATCAGCAATATCTATATCAAAAGCATCCAAAAATACAACCTCCCACTAAAATTGAACATCCTTAAATAACTTGACACCCATACGAGCAGTGTGCTAATGAAACATTTTGGGTGGCAATCCCTTAGTGAGCGGATCCGCAACCATGGAGTTTATCCCAATATGCTCTATAGACACTCTGAATTCTTACCTTAACCACCATGAACTTGATCGCAATATGATTTAACTTCGTAGAGCTTCTGTTGTTGTTGGAATATAACACAGCTGATTTATTGTCACAAAATAGCTTGAGTGGTCGTTTAATACCATCGAGTATATGCACATGATCGGATGCCTCATAGCATGCCACATATTTTGTTTCCATAGTAGAAGATGTTGTAAGAGATTGTTTAGCACTCTTCCAGGGAACAGCGCCTTTGGCTAATAGGAACACATAACCGGAAGTAGGCCTCAAACTATCTTGGCATCCAACAAAATCGAAGACCGTATAACCAACGATCTCAAGCTTGTCTGACCTCCGATACGTGAGCATGTAATCTTTACTTCTCTTCAGATATCACAGAACCCGTTTGAGAGCTTTCCAACGGTCTTGTCTCGAATTGCTCAGATCTTTGCCCAGCATCTCGACAATGAATGCGATGTCTAGATGCGTACACACCTGAGCGTACATCAGACTCCCAGCTGCTGAAGCATAGGGAATCTTCTCCATTTCCTTTCGCTCGAGGTTATTCTTAGGACATTGATCGAGAAAAAGAATTATATCTCTTAGCCACAAGGGTATCTCCTGGTTTGTAGTCTTGCATGTTGTACCTTTGCAGTACCTTTTCGATATAACAATGTCCAAGAAGATCCCGATGTGTTTTAATCCCTAACACAAATGATGTATCACCAAGATCTTTCATCTCAAAATTCTTGGTCAGAAATCTCTTGGTGTCATGCAATAAGTTTATATCATTACTAGCAAGTCATATGTCATCGACATATAAAATCAGAAAATACATTTACTCCCACTGAACTTATGGTATACACATTCATTAGCTAGATTCATCTCAAAACCAAACGAGACGATCACCTGATGAAATATGAAATACCATTGTCGAGATACTTCCTTAAACCCATAGATGGATTTCTTTAGTTTGCAAACCATATTCTTTGGATCTCTGATCATAAAGTTTTCTGGTTGCACCATATAGATTTTCTCATCAGTGTATCCATTGAGACGTAGTCTTTACATCCATCTAATGTAACTCAAGATCAAAATGTGCCACTAATGCCATTACAATTCTGAAAGAGTCTTTCGCTGAAACTGGAAAGAAAGTCTTCTATAATCAATTCCTTCTTTCTGTGTGAAGCCTTTTGCTACAAGACGAGCCTTGAACCTTTCCACATTACCTTTAGAATCCCTTTTGGTTTTAAAAATCTATTTGCAACCAATGGGTTTCACGCCTTCGGGTAATGAAACAAGATCTCAGACATCATTGTCTTTCATAGACTTCATATCATCATTCATGGCATCTATCCACTTATGAGAGTTAAAACTTTACATGCCTTGATGAAAGGTTATCGGATAATTGATGTGCGTTAACTCAAGTAATAAATTACCTAGATCTAACGCTTCCGCAAGAATACGGATCGTGTAGTAACTAGGGTCGAACACAAGGAATTGATGCAACCTTAAAGCTATTAGACTAATGGATAAGACGTGTAAAATCAATAAGTGGATGGAATGCAAATGAAAACTAAACTAAACTAATGATAGGAATGACTCA
>CM071873.1:22660445-22671603 GCA_036759665.1 Gynandropsis gynandra
CGGTGGCTTGTCTAGTTTGCCTTCGATTTACTTTCTCGTGGGTAGCCTTGGTAAACCTAGGATGAAGACTGAAAACTTAATTAGGCCGAATTTGCTCTCGACGTGCTAGTTGATCGGTTATGTTCGCTTTAGCGGTACTTCTAGGAGAAAGGGAAATCCTCGGATTTTGTATACCCACGTGTTCCATGTTTACGTTTGTTTAGGGACAAGAAAACATTCAAGTTTGGGGGATTTGATCATCTCGTTTTCATACATATTTCTTGCATGATTTTAGAGACGTTTACGATATAGATGTGATGTTTTACGTATGATTTTGTTTCCGTTTTACTCGTTTTCGTGTTTTCATGTTCTTACAGGTTTTTTTGCGTATTCGGTTCATTTTGGAGCTAAGGACGTGCACGAGAAAAAGTACCAACATCGAAGAACATCACGGAACAAACGGGACAAGAATCGGCAAAGAATAGCCACTACCCGCGCGGGTAACTCCCTAGCTCGAGCGGGTATTTGCTACGGTGATTTTGTCCAGCGAATTGAGCATGAGTCGGGCAAGAAATACCACGCCCGAGTGACGAAATTCTGATTGAATCGACGCTCTAGACAAGGTTAGGGTTGGATATGCCTTGCTGCAACGGATTGCACAAGGGTGTGTGGGGCGAGTGGTCACACGAGAGATGCGGAAGGCTCTCAATTCACTGGTTCGTCTGCGATGGATATTACGCACCAACAAAGGACGAACAACCGTTGGATATTACACACCAACGAAGGTTGCTGTATATTACGCACCAACAGCCAAGAACTCACTAGGAATTCAAAAGAAAATCAATAGATTGATTCAAAAGTTTGGTTGAAAAGTTGGACGAATTGTTCAAAGGGGTGGCCGGCCATTTAGATAAAAACAAGGCCATGCAAATTCAAAAATTACATTAAATGCTCAAACTTCATGCAAGGCCTCTAATTAATGTCTTGATATCTTCAAAAAATAAGATAATTTCTTGCTGGCCGTGCATATGGGGATGCGTTCTTCTTGGGTCTCGGGTCACTAATTACGTCGCGGGAATAAGTGACTCGCGGCCTCGTTAAAAACCCGTCATCGGAAAACCCCGTGGGACAAAACCAACGAAGGGAAAAGAGTACACACGGGTCACTTAACCTAATTAATAACCGTTACGGGTTAAGCTTCGGCTTGAATGACGTTCTTTAGGCTCGTGACTTCACGTGAACTTGAATACTCTCCATGTAAGAATTCCGACAATGGCGTCCTTGACCTTCGCGGCCTTGGCTCGGGTCACGCGACCAGCGGGTATGATCAGGCTTCTTCCTCCATAGCTCTGGCTCAGGTTACGCGACCTACGTATCTTGACCTAGCCGTGTCTCGGGTCGCGCTGGTGATGGTCGCGTCTCGGGTCGCGCTGATGGCGTCTCGGGTCGCGCTGACTTCTTCTTCTTCCGCACCGCAGGTCGCGTCCTCTTCTGCGTAGTTGATCGCGTCTTCGCCTTCCTCTTGGATCATATCATCGGGGCTTGAGCCCGAGCGGGCAGCACTTGAGCTCGAGCGGGCAGACCATGAGCCCGAGCGGGCAGCCCTTGAGCTCGAGCCCTTGAGCCTTGAGCCCGAGCGGGCTGCCTCTTTTCTCATTGGGTTCTTGTGCGATCTTCCGCGCCGTACCCGAGGTCCGTCACCTGTAACTCCAAATAAGTTAATTTGACTTAAAACAAATGGGAGTTTGTTGGGGACTTATACAATAAGGAAAACGACTTTAGAGAAGAGGAATAAGTGATATTTCGCTGGAGAAACTAATGGAAACGTCACCTAACTTATTCAAGAATGGAAACTCATGAAAAGAAAACAATCGGTGGCTTCTGCAACATAAGGAATAACTGAATGGCCGAAAGGGAAACAAAGAAGAAAAGGAAAGAAAAGGAGAAGGAAAGAAGAGGAGAGGAGTGAGAGGTCGAGTTCATTCACTCAGTTTTCAGTTCTTGATCGAGAGAGAGAGTAGAGAGAAGAAGAAGATTCTTGCGAAGGAAACTTACAAGGAGCATTGGAGATCAACCCGACACTTCGGTTTCGTTAGGTTTTCATGTTCCTTAGACCTTCTATTTCATTTATGTTTGTTTACGGACGCATGAGCGAGTAGTTTGTTTGTTTTAGGAGAAGGGATTAGCCCATGGCTATCCCGGAACCACTTTTGACTTATCTTTGAATGCATCTTCCCGTTTTCGTTTATCTATTCTTTATCTGAGTGCTTAAATGACTTGTGTTTACGAAGGCCAAGTAAATGCATGTGTTAGGGGTTAGGAGAAGGACCGAAAGGAGAATTCTAGTCCTAGAAGATCAGGTTTTGAACAACCGAGGTTAGGCCACGAAAGTAGGGTAGCAGTGGTTGAGGGTTAAACGGATGAATCACAGGTCTTATGGGTTTAGTTCAAGGTGTCAGCCACCAAAGTAGGGGATAACTTGACTAGATCACGTGTCTATACCTCGAGAGAGGGTAGATATCATATTAGGATCGTCTGTCTTAGATAACTTGACTGGGATTGCATGATAGATAGGTTGGTTGTTGGTTTCGGTAGTCTTGTGGTGAAACCGGTTTCCTGGAATGTTTGTCTCATTCTTAAGAACTAGTTTGTTTATTTGTTTTTAGTGTTTCATTCTCAAAACCATATTTCATTCGTTAGCAAGTTTGATTCACAGTTAGAGTTGAGGTTGTGTTGCGTAGTCCCTGTAGCATTGACACCTGAAGGGTGGCTTTCTACTTAGACCCAGGCTGCCTATGGCACACTCATAAGGTTTCGTAACCTTAGTTAGCGGAGTGAAGAGATGCGTCATTGAAGCTCATTTTTTTATTTCTCTTGATTCTGTATCCGTTTTACTTGTTTTCGTGTTTTCATTTTCTTATAGGTTTTTATGCGTATTCGGTTCATTTCGGAGCTAAAGGACGTGCACGAGATAAAGTACCAACATCGAGGATCATTACGGGACAAACGGGACGAGAATTGGCAAGGAATAGCCACTACCCGCGCGGGTAACTCCCTAGCCCGAGCGGGCATTTGTTACGGTGATTTTGTCCAGCGAATTGAGTACGAGTCGGGCAAGAAATACCATGCCCGGGGCATGAGCCCGAGCGGGCAGCCTCTTTTCTCACCGTGATCCCGCGCGACCTTCTGCGTCATACCCGAGCGGGTCACTTACCTTGCCCGCACGGGTCGCGTCTGTCACCTGCAACTCCGAATAAGTTAATTTGACTTAAAACAATAGGAGTTTGTTAGGGACTTATACAATAACAAAAACGACTTTAGAGAAGAGGAATAAGTGATATTTTGCTGGAGGAACTAATGGAAACGTCACCCGACTTATTCAAGAATGGAAACTCATGAAAAGACAACAATCGGTGGCTGCTGCAACGTAAGGAAGAACTGAACAGCCAGAAGGAAAAAAGGGAGAAAAGGAAAGAAAAGAGGAAGGAAAGAAGAAGAGAGGAGTGAGAGGTCGAGCTCATTCACCAAAATTCGAGTTCTTGATCAAGGAGAAAGAGTAGAGAGAAGGAGAAGGTCTTGTGAAGGAGACTTGCAAGGAGCATTGGAGATCAACCCAAGACTTTGGTTTCGTTTGGTTTTCATGTTCCTTAGACCTTCTATTTCGTTTATGATTGTTTAAGGACGCATGAGCGAGTAGTTTGTTTGTTCTAGGAGAAGGGATTAGCCCATGGCTATCCCGGAACCACTTTGATTTATCTTTGAATGTATCTTTCGTTTTCGTTTATCTATTCTTTATCTGAGTGCTTAAATGACTTGTGTTTACGAAGACCAAGTAAATGCATGTGTTAGGGGTTAGGAGAAGGATCGAAAGGAGAATTCTAGTCCTAGAAGAGCAGGTTTAGAACAACCGAGATTAGGCCACGAAAGTAGGGTAGCAGCGGTTGAGAGTAAAACGGATGAATCACGGGTCTTATGGGTTTAGTTCAAGGTGTCAGCCACGAAAGTAGGGGGTAACTTGACTAGATCACGTGTCTATGCCTCGAGAGAGGGTAGATATCATATTAAGATCGTCTGTCTTAGATAACTTGACTGGGATTGCATGACAGATAGGGTGATTGTTGGTTTCGGTTGTCTTGTGGTGAAACTGGATTCCTGGAATATTAGTCTCATTCTTAAGAACTAGTTTGTTTATTCGTTTTTAGTATTTCATTCTTAAAACCTTATTTTGTTTGTTAGCAAGTTTGATTCTTAGTTTGAGTTTAGGTTGTGTTGCGAAGTTCCTGTGGGATCGACACCTGAAGTACTACACACGTGCCGTGCACTTGCGGGTAGTTTAGGTTATTTGTTTAACTTTGATAACGCATCATATACTGTTTTTCATGTGTCCATCAGCTCCACAGAAGAAACATTTATTGCCTTTCAAATTTTCCGGTTTCTTTTGTTATTTCTTCTGCTTCACTATAACTACAATGTTATCATTCTTTCTTTTCTTTCCCTTGGGTTTTGGGTGAAAGGCAAGGTGAGCACTTTCAGTCTTATCTTGCATAAGCTTGTTATCTTCCTGAACACAGTGTGATATGAGCTCATTAAGAGACCAATTCTCTTTTAACCAGTTGTAGCTCACTTTCAATTGATTATACTATGTAGCAAGAGATATCAAGATAAGTTACACCAGAAACTCCTCGGAGATATCCATCTCAAGTGCTTTCAACTTGGAAGCAAGATGGGACATCTCCAAGATGCACTCCCTAATGTTGTCATTACCCTTATATTTCATTGAAATGAGTTTTGTCAATAGTTTAATCTTTTCATCCTTATCACTCTTTACAAACCTCTATTCAATTTCCCCTAGGAAATCCTTAGTCTAGTTACAGTCTCAGATGTTGTGTCCCTGAATATCTCAAGAATGGTTTTCTGCATGATCATCAAACTCATGTGATTTGACATCTCCCACTTTTCCATCTCCCTCTTTTGATCTGATCATAAATTATAATAATACATTATCTCAAGATATCGTGCACTCCATTAGTATCATAACTTTGGGAAAAACACTAACTTGTAAGTCATATCTTAGTGCAGTAACCGATATTGACGATAAAATAATGTAACTAACAATAAATTTTCTTTTGGATAAACTTAGTGTCCACAAATAAACCAAATAATTATAACATATTCAATACCACATGTATGCACATAATTCAACCAAATGTTTTACCTTCCTTTAGGTCGATAAACATCGACATAAATTATATATAATACCATTTATATCTCAAAACAAAATTAATTTCCACAGTAGGGATCACTTTGGTGAAATAATGCTTCAATAAATTAGTCTTGAAATATATATAACTGTTCCTTCATTTGAATTTAAAATTACCCAAAAATATTACCAAAAATAATGCATTATTTTATTATTATATAACTAATGACCTTAAATAATAATAATGATAATAATAAAACAAAACGTGCATCATAATGTACCATTTACCTTACTATTGTATTATCAAGAAACCCTAAACTCTTTATGTTATGGTGTCGTCGTCGGTGGACTTCTTCAACAATGAAACATTTATACATGTGCACATCTCATGAAATAAATTATCATAAGACTTATGAATCACATATTCCTAAATTACGAACATGTTGTAATCAAGCGATGAATTATGCATATGTTATATACTATATATATATATATTAGAAATCATATGTAAATAATCTAAAAAACAAGATCCCAAGCATGATCCAACGTTTTTGCGTACGAAGGAATCAACAATTATGTATCAAATCAGACATGCCACCATTAACACACAAATATGCCAAACATTTGAAACTTCTTATACGTGCATATAGACATGTCTAAAATCAATACTGATTTGAATTCAATAAAAAAATAATAAGAACTAATAAAATTTCTCAATGATCCAACATGAGTAGGCTCTGATACCACTTGTTGAAATTTATACCGGTGAAAACCATCACCATATCCATATATATGTTTGTCTTAGAACATCGAAAATATACAAGAATAGGTTTGCTGAAGCGTACATGTATCCATAACGCAGATATGGATAGATTTTCCAAATCAACACAATATCACAAGAGAGCTTTAGTTTTTATCTCTGTATTCTGCAGACGATGAGATATCTGACAAAAATATGATATGTGTGACCCGAGGATCATAACCACTATTTATAGAGATAACTCCAGGATTTTAGTTTTTTTGTATTTCTGTTTCAGCCCATCATTAAAACATAAATTATTTTTTGGTTTCTACACATTAAAACTCCACATCCTAATTACTGCATTAAAGCCTAATTTACATAAACCTTATTTGATGACATTTAATCGGGCTTTATTATTAAGACACTCTACAAAACATAATTATTAACGCATAAGTCTACAATTGGACTTTGGTCCAACAGACCGAGCACTAAACGATCACTAAAAACAAATCATACATATTTGATGTGCGTTATATCAAGTAATAAATTACCTAGACTAACGCTTCCGCAAGAATACGGATCGTATAGCAACTAGGGTCGAACACAAGGAATTGATGCGACTTACAAGTTATTAAACTAATGAATAAGACGTGATAAATCAAATAGTAGTGGAATGCAAACTAACCTAAATGCAAACTAAACTAAAGATAGGTAGGAATGACTCTAAGACTAATCACCATAGGTATCGAGAGTTGCATGACAATGTAACGGAGTTCTAACGAGATAATTGGTCTAAAGTACTATCATGAGTTCAGGGAATTCAAGCTCTCCTATAGGAACTGACTGGCGTAGACTTGTCCACTATCTACCATGCATATACCAATGTATCCATTGCGTATCTTACATGGATAGACGCATTAAGACCGCTATCCTAATCCCTAGATTTAACCGATTGACCTGGCGTAGATTCTAAACCGGCAAACCCTAAATCATGGCTAAGTTCCGAAGTCTAATGCCCTGGCGTTGGTTTATTAGATTTCTAAGATCATTCAATCAAGTGGCGTACAGGTAAAGAAAGCATTAAGAACAACCATGAGATCTAAAAACATGATAAAATACCGATTTCATTCATTCAAGTGGCGTACAGGTAATGAAAGCATTAAGTTCCACCATTCATTAAGTACGAAACTCCATTACATCTTGGCAATACTCTCTATCCTATGGCAATAGATCTATATGAACATGAACTCAGAAAACGAAACACAAAACAAATCTATATTCAACATAGAAAGAGAAAGAGATGACTCCCTATGTCTTCAATAGATCCTCCATGCCTCGGATCCCTCGTTCCGTCCTCCGTGATGTCTCCAATTCGAGCTCTAATGCCTCTGAATCGTCCCCCCTTCTGTTCTAGCTCGAATCCTCTTTAAATAGATCTAATTTCCCTTGATTTGGCCGTTCCAAAACTTAGGAAAGTTGTTGAGATCTAGGGACCCGAGCGGGCACACCTTGTACCCGCTCGTGCAAGCCTTGTGCCCGAGCGTGTTCATCCATTTTCACCCGAGCGGGCACTCGTGCCCGACCATGTGTGTATTGAGCCCGAGCGGGTAAAACTCACGGTGCTTCTTGGCATGAATTGGCCCGAGCGGGCAATGCAAATACACCCGAGCGGGCACCTATGCCCGAGCATGTCCATTGAGCACCCGAGTCGTGTAGACTTACGGGATTGCTTGGCATGAATTAGCCCGACCGGGCACTCCCTATCCACCCGAGCGGGCATGTCTTGAAATGTCGATTCCGCTCCTTTCGCTCGGTGTTTGAGTGCTCACTTCCATCCGTGGCCTTGCACAAGTCGAACCTTGTTACACAACTTCATTTTCGGGGTTAGATTGCCAATATCTCTCGTGTTTCTCCTCATATCTTCATTTCCTACACAAAACACGAAATGTAGATGAAATCCTCGAATAAGCTCGATAAATGAATGAAATCTAATAAATCTAATAAAAACTATACCTAAGAATGACATAAAAACTACTACGGATTACGTGTTATCAAACTCCCCCAGACTTAACCTTTTGCTCGTCCTCGAGCAAACCTAGAGTCGAGTACTAGAAAAGCTAAACAACATCGGATACTAGCACAAATACATCAAAGGAATAGCCATCATGCAAAACAACGCGTCACATGAACGCAAGCCTAAGCGTACCAAGTTCAGACTTCTATCAATCCGAAAAGTCTCGAACCATGCAATCCTACCAATGACCTAAGTCTAATCCGTACTCCTAACAACGTCCAAGCGATCTCCATACCAAACTCTTCTAAACTTGAGATATCATTAAGCTCAATTCTCGTTCTTATTCCTTTTTTTTTTATTCTTTTTCTTTCTTCTTTTCTCCTTTTTTTTTATAAATCCACGCTTTGTTCCTAGGACGTCGAAGTCGAAGAGGGTGGCTTTCTACTTAGACCCAGGCTGCCTATGGCACACTCATAAGGTTGCGCGTCCTTAGAGGAGTGAAGAGATGCGCCATTAAAGCTTATTTCCTGATTCTCTTTTTTTTTTTTATCATGAAGAACACGCATCAATCTAACCCTTAGGACGTAGAATAACGCCTCAACCCACCACTTAGACCCGAACCATCGATCTCGATGTACTCATGTCAATGAAAACCTAAAATAGTCAAGACTTATCCAAGGCGAAAAAAATTGACAGCGGAGTATAAATGCCCGAGCGTGCACGACCTAAAATGTAGTTTCCGCTCCTTTCGCTCGATGTTTGCACGTTCTCTTCAATCCACGGTCTTGCACAAGCTGAACCTTGTCATTTTGGGGTTAAATTGCCAATTTCTCTCGTGTTTCTCATCATGTCTTCGTTTCCTACACAAAACACGAAATGTAGATAAAATCCTCGAATAATCTCGATAAATGAATGAAATCTAATAAATCTACCTAAAACTAGACCTAAGAATGACATAAAAACTACTACGGATTACGTGTTATCAATATTTAACATCCAGTCCGTTGAAAAAGGTTAAAAACCCATTTGAAATGTAAACTTTTGAAAGAGCTTTGAAATGTTAATGTTTTAGATGTGGAAAAAATGAATATTCTTTAAAATGTTGAAATTTTCAAATATTACCAATGACTAAATTTCGTTTAAATTATGAATGGATTTCCATCGTCATCTATTGAAATTATTAATAAATTCTTAATATTGTTATAACTTTTATACTTTGTATTATCGTAGATAATATTAAAGGTTTTATAGTAACTTATGTTTTTTAATTATCTAAATTTAATTTTATAATAATCATTAATATATTTTTATATTTCTTTTTCTATTAATTTTAATTATTAATTATATATATTAATATTAAAATAATTTATTTCCTATTATACCAAAAATTTAAAATTTTATTATAAATAATTAAAAAACATAAGTTACTATAAAACCTTTAATATTATCTACGATAATACAAAGTATAAAAGTTATAACAATATTAAGTCTTACAATCTAATCATTTTCTTATATTTAAGTTCCTAATTAAATCATAATTTTGAAATAAAAGATAAAATTAGTTTTTGTATTATCGATTTTAAAATTATATATTTTTAATGGATATCTGTTGAAATCCGTTAAAATGAAAAATGAGCGTGTATTTATTTATTATTTCATTTTTTGGGCATTGTTTTATATTTCAATGGATTATCGCTAAAACTTAAATTTTGCAAGAATTAATTTTTTTTTTCAGTTTTTGGCGCTTTTTAATTTCAACGCATTTCAATTGTCATTTATATTTTTTAAATGTATTGTTTCCAAATTTTATTTTTTAATTATTTCTAACCAATTTTTTAAACCATCATTCATTAGAAATTATCAACTGAATTTTTCAATCTTAATCAATTAAGAATTTTAATAATTTTTCAACTATTATCTATTGATAATTTTCAATCGTATATAATCGTCACCTATTGATAATTTTCAAATTTTTTGAATTTGTTATTGGTTGATAGAATTTCGACTCATTCTTTTTCAACTTTCATCCATCGAAAGTATCCATGGAAATCAAAAACCATATGTTGATCATATAATTTAAATTGAGTTATCATTACATAATTTCAATCTTTCAATTATATTTTACATATTTATTAACAACAAGTTCAATGGATTGTCAATGCTATTTTTTTTTAAATCTGTGACACCTATGATCATTTACAAAATGAAAAAGGTTAAAAAATTTTGAATGGAAGCAACATTTTGACCAAGGGGGTTCAATAATTCAAAAGGCATGTGTGTCATGAAAGGATGTTTGTGTATATATGTGAAGTTGGCGGGAAACGCAAATAAAAAGGTGTGTGTGGAAGGGCGGAATATCAGAAATACCCTTATAGGGCTAAACCACTTCAAAAATACCCTTCCCTAAAATAATTATTAAATCCGAAAAAAAACTGAAGAAAAGACAAACTTGCCCTTAATGTTCGAACGTGGAAAAACCCACGTTCGGCAGTTTTTCGACGTGAAAAACTGCCAAAAACGAGAAAGCCGAACAGTTTTTCGCTGTGAAACCTGTTTAAAAGTTTATAGCAAGGAAGAATGACGTGAAAAACTTTAAAAAACGAGAAAAAAACGAGAAAGCGGAACAGTTTTTCGACGTGAAACATGTTAAAAAGTTTATAGCAAGAAAAAAATAAGTGATGTCGAACGTGAGAGGGATCGATTTGAAGTTGGCGAGAAGGAAAATGGCTAGAATCAACAGTAGCACTGGCGAAGAGAGCACGAGTTGATCATCTCGTTTTCATACGTATTTCTTGCACGATTTAGGAGACGTTTTTTATACATATATGATGTTTTACGTATGATTCCGTATCCGTTTTACTTGCTTTCGTGCTTCTCATGTTCTTACAGGTTTTTACGCGTATTTGGACTATTTTGGAGCTAAAGGAACATGCACGGAGCTAAGGAGCAACTTTGGGGATCATCACGGGACAAACGGGACGAGATTGAGCATGGAAAAGCCTCACCCGGTCGGGCACAACCCTTGCACGATCGGGCAAAACCTACGGCCAATTGTGTGGACCATTTAGCACGACTCGGGCAAGCATTCCCGACCATTTTGCCTTGTGCCCGAGCGGGCACACATGCCATGCCCGATCGGGCCCCATTCCAGCACCACAGGACGTGCAGAAACCGCCCTAGCCGCACCCGAGCGGGTACTCTCATTACCCGAGCGGGTAGCGGC
>CM071873.1:22685928-22727775 GCA_036759665.1 Gynandropsis gynandra
ACATGGGTCAGAAGGGTCACATGGGTCGGCAGACAGGAGTCTGACAGCAAAATGACAAGTCACATGGGTCGGAAGAAAAGATTCTGACTGCAAAACGACAAGTCACATGGGTAGGAAGGGTCACATGGGTCGGAAGGGTCACATGGGTGGCAAGACAGGAGTCTGACAGCAAAACAACAAGTCGCATGAGTCGCATAGGTCACATGAGTCGCACAAGGGTATTATGTGGTCGCATGAGTCTTCCATCGGTCATATGTGGTCTCATGAGTCGCCAATGGGTCATATGCGGTCATATAGGGTCGCATGAGTCGTACAAGGGTATTATGTGGTCGCATGAGACGTCCATGGGTCATGTTTGGTCGCATGAGTCGTCCATGGGTCATATGTGGTCATATTAGGTCGCATGAGTCATACAAGGGTATTATGTGGTCGCATGAGAAGTCCATGGGTCATGTTTGGTCGCATGACTCGTCCATGGGTCATATGTGGTCATATTGGGTCGCATGAGTCGTACAAGGGTATTATGTGGTCGCATGAGAAGTCCATGGGTCATGTTTGGTCGCATGACTCGTCCATGGGTCATATGTGGTCATATTGGGTCGCATGAGTCGTACAAGGGTCTTATGTGGTCACATTAGACGTCCATGGGTCATGTTTGGTCGCATGAGATGTCCATGGGTAATGTTTGGTCGCATGAGTCGTCTATGGGTAATGTTTGGTCGCATGAGTCGTCTATGGGTAATGTTTGGTCGCATGAGTCGTCTATGGGTAATGTTTGGTCGCATGAGTCGTCTATGGGTAATGTTTGGTCGCATGAGTCGTCTATGGGTAATGTTTGGTCGCATGAGTCGTCTATGGGTCATATGTGGTCGCATGAGTCATCCATGGGTCATATGTGGTCGCATGAGTCGTCCATGGGTCATATGTGGTCATATAGGGTCGCATGAGTCGTAGAAGGGTCTTATGTGTTCGCATTAGACGTCCATGGGTCATATTGGGTCGCATGAGTCGTACAAGGGTTATGTGTGGTCGCATGAGTCGTACCTGTTTAAACCTTATTATAATTTAGTCCGATTGAGCGTCGCATAACGGGTCATATTGGATCATAATCTTACGAACAATAGATGCAAAATAAGACATTTTCAACGTTTAAATATTGATTACATAAGGTCTCAAAGGTTACAAAGGTCACAAAAGTTACATAAGGTTACATAAGGTCTCAAAGGTCACAACGGTTAAAAAACGAAAGAAAAAAGTTAAGACGAAGAAAAGGGCAAAAAGAAGTTCGAGAAAAAAAAAGGAAAGAAAAAAGGTCAAATTTGTTTGAAGATTAATGACTCATCGGAGCCCTTCCCCGCAAGAAATGCTCCATTGACATTTCGGGCTTGGAGTCATGTATGGTGAGTTCCACGGTAGCAAATGACCTCCAACCGTGACCTTAGGTAACGCGGATACAACTTGATGTCTGAGTCCGCCGATTACCAAGACCTTATGTAGTGCAGATACATCACAAAGTCCTCCATCCAAGTTGTAAGTACTTGTGTGTATCTGCATACAGACTGAGTCCGACGATTACCAAGACATTGAGTAACAAATAGACAGCACGATGCCCTGGGTCGACCATGTGACCTTAACGGTCACAAAGGCAACAAGGATTTTTCAGACAATTTAGGGTTAGATGTTAGAAATCATCCTTTTGAGAGAATGAAAGACTCGAAACAAGAAATGATTTGCTGCGGTGCTTGTTGTAACTTTTCGGTTTTTCCTCCTCTATTTATAACGAAAAATAAATGGACTCCTAAAATTCCAGAAAGACAATAAATACAAAGAATGACCAAGGTGCATGTATTGACCACATTAAAGAACCTTTAATATAGGTCTTGAATGTGGCATTGGTAAAATAAAAAGCATAGCTAACACCTGGAAAAAATAGTAGTATGACATTGAAAAGACTAGTCGAAAGGGTCGAAATGGACGGAAGGGTCGCAATGGTCGCAATGGTCGGAAGGGTCGCACGGGTCCAACATATTTTGATTTGAGTTGTATTTTCAAAATTTTATTCATATTATTTGTAAATAATAAATTAGTATCGTAGGGGTCCAAGGGTCGCAGAAGGACAAGGGTCGCAGGGGTCCAAGGGTCGCAGAGGAACAAGGGTCGCAGAGGGACAAGGGTCGCAGGGTCAAACTGGGTCGTTGGGTCGAACAGGGTCGTAATGTCGCAGGGGTATTTTGGGAATATCAACATTTATAAGGGTATTTTTGAAGTTAAAAATTTTTTCTTTTTCGGGAAGGGTATTTTTGAAGTGTTTTAGCCCTACGAGGGTATTTTTGAAGTTATCCCGTGTGGAAGAATGTTTGTGTATGTATGTGAAGTTGGCGGGAAACGCAAATAAAAAGGTGTGTGTGGTCTGAATATGTTCCTAAAATAGGTGTGTCTAGTATGAATATTCCAAGAATAGGTGTGTGTAGTGTGAATGGTTTCTAGAATAGGTGTATACTGTGAATAAATTCCTAAAATGGGTTCCTAACAAAATCTAAAGTCCAAGAAAACAAATCCAATTAAGAAAATAATTAAATAGTGTTTGTAAAAAGCTCGAATTGTCTCCCTAGAAGCACTCGTTTTAAGTATCAATCTCAACTATTAGGTTCTAACATCTGAAATTTTGATGAGGATTCCTCGGGAATGTCTCCGATGTTATGGACGCAAGCTAGAAAACTTGAGTATCTAGAACTTTGAGGTTTGTATGAATCTCTTCGATTTGTTGTCCTATCACCCGCTTGAAGTCCTTATGTTCAAACTTCATTCTACAAAGCTCTGCCCCATGACTCTTGTATTTCTGCATCAACTTAGAAAATATAGTTGTGATCTCATCTTCCATCTCGGATTTCTGCGGTGCCATTGGATCTCCTTTTTATTGGAAGTCCAAATTTGGGTGTTGTGGCTTTTTTCTAGAAAT
The DNA here is from genome assembly GCA_036759665.1 of Gynandropsis gynandra. Lineage (NCBI taxonomy): Eukaryota > Viridiplantae > Streptophyta > Magnoliopsida > Brassicales > Cleomaceae > Gynandropsis > Gynandropsis gynandra. The sequence goes on from CM071873.1 coordinate 22,688,888, forward strand.
TTCAGTTATGGGGTTATATCGATAATATTTTTTAGGCTCAAAATCCTCTATGGTGAATTTTTCACATTGATGGTGGTCTGGTAAGAGAAATTTGGAGAATTTCTCCCACCCGAAATATATGTGTTCGAGTAGGGGTTGTTCGCCACATAATTTGCATCCTCTCTCGTGTTTTTTGCCATGCATAATTTTGAATAATCGTCGTGAAACCTATGAAGACCTATTGATGGTAATGCTTTGTGCTTCATGGTGGCCATTTAGAGCTTCAACTCAGCTAGTTCATCTTAGAAGGTTGAGACCTCATTTTTCGACTCTCTTACTATAACTCTCTTCACGTAGTCGCTTCCAGCATTCCACTCGTTTGCTATTTTTTCGGTTTATTCCGCGAGCTGAATGAAGTGGAGGTAATGTGATGAGATGATCGTTGAATCGACACTCTAGAACGAAGGTAATGACGGGATAATCCTTGTTGTAGCCGAGCCGAGAGACTCTTCTAAACAAGGCGTGTGGAATGATGGGTCGCACAAGAGTTGCGGAAGGCTCTCGATATACCAAAGATCGTCTTCGTTGGAAGGCTCTCGATATACCAAAGATTCTCTAAACGCTCGGCCCAAGTAGAAAAATGTTCGATCCAACTAAATTCTCTAAACTACGCAACTCGACTGAGTGTGGGAGGGCTCGACCCAGCATTACATAGCTAGAGCAAGCTAGGAAGACTCGACCAAACATAAGAGTTTCTCGGTCGAACATAGTTATGTTTTACGAATTTTAGGTTAAAGACTTTTGAAACACCTAACTGAGTTGTTACATCGTTCGACCACGTCAGTTTTATTAAGTTGATTTATTTTATTCAGATTTCTATTATTATTTAATCTATATAAATAGGGTACCATTGTATGGCATTCAAACGAAGTTTTTATCAATGGAAATTGTATTTTCTTGCTAATTCTTAAGATTTTGCTAACCGGATTTTTTAAGAGATTCTGAGTGTTCACCAATTTATCAACACTAGATCACAAGTGTTTTGGCGTTGTTTGATGAGTTTGGGTTTTTTAGCCAAGTTGTAGTTAGGATTTAGGAAACCTATTTTTAGAGAATACAAGTTCTACGTTATTCTATCGAGTTGCTAGGGGTAGTGCGTTTCCACCCATCTAACAAGTGTCATTTAGTTTTATTAGGGACTTCAATCATCTTATATTGATCTACCATATTTAATGTTTAGATCGTATCAAGTATTTCAGCCATTGACATATCCATCTAATGACCTACAGACTGAATGTATGATCAACAGATCTACCTTCTCTCGAAGTGTAGACCTCTATTTAAACATTTCGATCATTAATGTCTCCATCTAATGATTTACATGATGAATGTATTGTTGTTAAATATCATCATCCCTAAACCAATTAACTTATATATCGATAAGATCGTTCATATTTATTTATTGCAAACAATCTATATAATCTAACATCTCCATCTGAATTAATCCATGTGACAATCAAATTCAAGGCCCCTTCGAGAATTAAAAGAATAAAACATTCATTAAACCATAAACCAAAGAAAAACGAATTCATTTATGAAATACAATGATTACAAATACACAAAACTCTAGCCTAAAGCGTGGATTAAATCTATAGATCTATATCTCATGAAACAACTACAACAAGAAATAAGTAAAGAGGAGGTTTAGGGAAAGCTAAGTTGATCCCTTGATCAATCACCACAATGACCTCGCCTTTGACTCGTCTCCGTTGGTAGCTCGATCTTTCAATTTAATTCAATAGCTTTTTCACTCTTTTCATAATCCCAAAAGTTTCTTTTTAACTACTCTTCTGTCTCTAGTTTTCATCTCCTCTTTGTAAAGCGACGGCTCAGACTTATAGAAAAACTCTTCAACCTTTTAATAAGTCAAAATTGAATTATTAAGTGAAATCGGTAAACCGCTCAGTCGAGTAGATGGCAACACAGATCTAGAGGTTGGTGGTTCTGCATGTTTCAATGCAAATTAGAGCAAGCTTTGATGTAATCTGGCGCATCTCTCGATCGAGCCAGAAAATGCTCGGGGTCCAGCGAACCTACGGGGGTAAAAAGCATCCCTCTTTTGGCTTGCCACTCAATTGAGTTAGTTGTCGCTCGGATCGAGCAAACCTACGAGGGTTGACATTCCTACTTCATACTAGTTGAGTGGTTAATCGCTCTAACAGAACGGTTTCTCGGGACTTTTTTTCATCTCATCCTTACATGCACGATGAGTAATTAGGCACTCAGGTGGAGTGATTTCTCTGTTTCTTTTCTTGATGCTCGTTTTGTGCTGAAAACTTGTCATGTTTCTCCATAACATGTTCCTTAGTTCATGTTACTTGTAAGATCATAAAATGAACCAAAAAAAACGTAAAAAGGAACTAAAGAGATTAAAACAATCCAAAATGCAGTAAAAACATGCAAAGTAACATATTTCATGTCTTGGTTCAAGACACCAAGAAAATTATCCATCAAAGATTTACATCCTTGTACAAATTAACTCATTATAAAACAATGTCCATTTCTCGAGTCGTGGTAGGATATCTTAACAATAGTGTTCGACGCTAAATCACTTCTTCATAACAACCTTCATTTCATGCCATGTAGCAATGCGCATATCATTGTTTCTATATCGTGTTACCAAAGTTTGATCCAACCAAGCCAAGGCATAGTCGATGAAGCAGACAACGCCCAATTATACCTTTTTCAAATATGGGTAGTTATGAAACTTAGAAATCATAAATATCTTGCGTTCTCACTCAAAGTCCACTAGGCCTTATTTTCGAAATAAAGGACAGGAATTTCGAGGTGGTTGCCACTGACACCATCACCAATTTGGCCACGTCCTCAACAGACTCTAGTTGGTTTTCGTTGTTAGAAAATCGCAACAGTTCTCTTTGTCAACGGTGAAAGTTTCATTGATGTTGTCAACATACGAGTCTTTCCACCCCGTATGGTTCAAACCCTATTAGTTATGGCTCAATCTAACCTAGCACTAGATATTCGAGATGAGACGTTAGTGCTTACATCTGAAGTTGATTCAAATCGGTTTTATTGGTTTCACATATATCATCTCAGGTTTAATTTTTATCATTGAGCAACGTATTTTTTTAACAAAATTAGACAAAAAATGAAGATGTTTGAACCTCATGAAACTCAAAAATTGTTTCGTTCATCTCTCATATTTCATCCATCGATTCCTCGTACAAACTAGTATGAAAGTTAAGATGGAGAGACACCAAATTTTCAAATAAAAAAATAACCTAAAAATTATTTTAACAATGATTTATTTTTCTCACATGTTCTACCTTAATATCTGATTTGATTCTCACTTTTATCGCTTCATATTGTTCGAATGTATTTTTTTTAACAATGTAATCGATGTAATTTCTTTCTTTCTTTTAATGTTTTTTAATTGGCTCCTTCAAATTTGAATACACGTATCAAAACTAAAATTGCAAACATAAAATTAAAATATGATACATAAAATAAAATATAGAAATAATCTCTCTTAAAAAATGGGGTTTGATACGACGTTATGTGATCTCGAATCGAAATTCCTATTGAACCGTGAAAATCCTTTCACTCCTAATCAAACTAAATCCATTTAATGAAGGATGACTAATCTAAGCTTTGTTTTTACGAAATTCAAAGTGAATAACTTTTATAACAAAAAAATTCTAAAAATAATAAAAAATAACTAAAATACGAAGATTAATGTGACAAGATCGATTATTGAGCAGTAGAGCTTATTTGAATAGTTTCCGATGAGAACCTCTTAGTTTCAGTTAGAGTTTTGGTTAATTCAGATTTAATTGATTATTATTGGTAATTTTATCTGAATTTAGACTAATAACATAGATTTTTAAATATGGTACGTCAATATCTCTGTTCTAAAAATCGGCCTAGGCGCTAGACGGTGGCCGAGCGTCCCGATTAATCACTAATCGGAGCTTCTAGGCGGACCGGACGCCTGGGCGGTCTAGGCGGGCGCCTAGACGGGCTAGGCGGTCTAGGCGGTCGCCTAGGCGGACGATCAATCGCTAGGCGGCCGTCTAGGCGGGCTTGGCGGCCGCCTAGGCGGTATTCTAGTTTCAAAGGTAGAAAATAAAATTTAAGACAAAAAAAAACTTTAACAACTAGTTTATCAAGATGATAACGAAATTAGAATACTTTAGAATGAGTAAATGATTACAAAATTCATTTATTTAGCTTTCATTATAGTTATATAAGTAATAATTTGTTTCCTGTGTAAGTAGGTATGCACAAAAAGACGAAACCGACTTGATAGTAAAAGATTGAATAATCTTGTTTATTTTTAATTCAATGTGAGGTTGATGGTTTAAAATAAAAATAAATGAACAAGACTATCTAATGATCCGTATCATTTTCAAGATTGGATTGTTGATAATGGAAAAACGGACGATGAATCAATGGAAAAATATGAAGGATCAAACCAAAATATGTCGACGTATGAATGTTCAAGAGATCGAGCAAATGGATGATTTTCTTATAGATAGTTTGATGAATCATATTTTGATTCCGAATAAGAAAAAATTAACTATATATATATATATAAATCCGCCTAGCCCGCCTAGACACCGTCTAGACTCCGCCTAGACACCGTTTAGACTCCGCCTAGACGCTAGACGTTGGGTGTTCACCCGCCTAGCACCTTGGTCAGTATAAATAAACGATGTTCCTTTTAAGCAAATATATTTAAAGAAAAGTAAATTTATACCACAGAAAATGCTTCAGTGATAACATCGGACGCATCAAGCGAGCAAAAATAAAAAAATCAATACATACTATATCATAGCAATACAACAAGTTCGTAAATATACGTATACATAAATATATAGGTATTGAAACAATTAAAACTAATAACTTTTTACCATTGTTTCTTTCTTCACTTTTCTTCAACAGTTGATTCCACATTCCAGTACGTCGGGACCCGTGACTCGGGTCGTGAACGGATCAATCCGAACCCAAAGGAGCGAAAAGATGGAAGCAAGAAGGATCGACCACACCACAACAATGGTTGGAGTTCGGTTCTGTCTTCCCATAAGACCCTTTAGGAAAGGGTAGAGATGGACGATGACCCAGAAGGCGAAGAAAAGCTTACCGAACAGTGGTCCCCATGACTGGTACCCGCTGTTAACAGCATATGAGATCCCCGCAACCACACCTATGATGTTTACAACAAGGAGCGTTGTGGGCGGGATGAGCAGGGTTGTCCATTTGAACATGTAGAGCTCAGCAAAGTCCCCATCTTCATCCGATGCCTTTGATGTGACTGTGAAGTTTGTGTCTATACCTGCGAGGACTTTGAGTAGACCTTGGAAAACAGCGAAGAGATGAGCCGAGACACCACCAATGACCCAGAACTGCTCGTTTCTCCACCATTCGTCGATGCCTACCCCGCTCCACCGCATCTCGAGGATACCCGTTGCAAAGATGGACAAGAAGAGGGACAAGAACCATATACTCGCAAGATTGCTAATCTGCATCAATGAGGGAGTGCCAAGAGAAGGTATTATTATTAAACCTTGGCCTTACCATACTATGAATCAGATTGTTGTTGAATATTATACGTCATCATTATCATATCTCAACCCGAAACGGATAAGGCAAACCACTCCATTAATGATCGAAGGAGATGGGGGAGAGAGAGCAAACCTGTGGGATAATGAAGTTGTTGGTGAAGAGACAGACGGCGGGAAGAGTACAGTACATGAGGAGAGGAACGGAGGTGATTGGATAAATTGTGGTGTTAATATATGCAAATCTCTCAAGCCATTTCAGGCGACCACTGTAACCGTACCATATCGGACAATGTCGGCTGAAAAGGATTTCAACAGAACCAAGAGCCCACCGAAGCACTTGGTTCAGACGATCTGACAGATTGATCGGAGCAGATCCTTTGAAAGCTGGACGCTTGGGCATACAGTATATTGACCGCCAACCCCGAGCATGCATTTTGAATCCAGTAAGAATATCTTCTGTAACCGAACCGTAAATCCATCCAATCTGTGACCAGCGAAATAAGAGAACGGTACTCAAAGTCCAATGGCAGGATTCAGAAAGGACACAAGGGATAAAGATAAAGTGGGGTTAAACAAGGCAAAACAAGATTATACCTCCATTCCCCAATCTGTTTTGTCTTCATACCCGCAACTAATAACATGAATAGCCTCTTTAAGAAGAGTTTCAGGAGTTGCGGATTGTGGAACGCCACCATTCTCCATAAGTGTAGATGCCACAAAGGCGGCAGACTGTCCAAATCGCTTCTCCAAGCTCATTTGTGACATTAACATAGACTTCTCATCGTCAAAGCCAGCCCCTAGTCAAAACACAGATGTGGAAGATGTGATACGCAAGATAAACGGAACTACTAGAGAATGGGAACAGAAAAAAGAGAGAAGTATAAAACATCTGGTTGGGGATAACAACAAACAGAAATACGAATATAGTCCTCAAACCCCACACTAATTTTGGGATGTTTCAATGATGCAGACTCAAAAGGAGAAGGAGAAATGTGAGACCAAGACATTATACCTTCTACTCCCTCTTCTATATCCTCTAGATTGAATACTGGCACTGTGGAGTCAACATGCTTCTTAGATTTCCTCGTATCTGATCCCTTTTTACTTGATTTGGAGTTCTTCTTTCGTGAACCACCACAGAGAGAGGACCATACACTAGGCTTCTTGTGCTTGGGTTTCACCGGTGGTTCATAACCATACAAGGCCGTTCTGTTAAAGACACAACCAGTTCCGACATAAACAGGCCCTTGAATCCCATCCAAACCTCTCAAGTTTATCTGAAACACAAATGCAAAGATGAAGCAAAAGCATTTCAAGAAAATTTTAGTCCACATGAGGTTACAACCGATGTTAGACATATCAACAGCGCCCAACAGGAACATGCTAAATATCTTAACCAGCTTCCAAAACATTGAGTTGTGCTTATAAGTTCATACTTACATCAAAGAAGACAGTGTTACGGTTGGCATATCGATCGTTCTTATCAATGCCATCAAATCTCTGAGGAAACTGAACATAACAAACTTGCTTCCCAAGGTTCGGGTCCATCAAGAAACACATAGCTTCTCGCAAGGCCTTACTGTTGTTTATGTAGTGATCACAGTCAAGATTCAAGAGGAAGGGGCCATTTGTTAGTACTGCTGACACCCGAACCTGTGAAGTAACGTTTATCATGGAGTTAGACAAGATACAAAACAATTAAATAAAGGACTTGGATTCTTATAGTTGAGTTACCCACAAGAGCATTCATGGCACCAGCCTTTTTGTGGTGCTGGAACCCTGGACGCTTTTCACGAGATACATAGACTAGACGAGGCAGCTCGTTGCCCTCCGCATCCAGTCCTCCATTTTGACCCAAGAAAACCTGAAATCCATAATTTCAACAAATGAAGCATAAGGATCCAAAAACCACAAGCAAGACAAACATGTTTAAGCTTCAAAGCTTCAAGAATAAGAAGCCATGAAGCCCATACAGCTCACCTGGATCATTCCTGGATGATCTCTGGTGTTGTTTCCTGGCCAAGGCGTGCCATCTTGCATAACCCATCCTTCTTCGGGAACTTTTTGTGCTTTTGCAACAAGGGCATTAACGCGAATCTTGAATTCCTCATATTCCCTCTGCAAGTGAAAGAGAAGATAAGTTGTCATCAAAAGCATAGAGATAAAAAAAAATAGATGGCTCAAACAAGCCTACAAAATCTTACCTTCATAGCCCTACGTTCCTTCACAAACGATGGTTGAACTTTGTCCTTTAGGTAGTCTATCTTCTGCGTGAAGTACCATTCTGGAGCCCGAGGCTCGATGCTGTATTTCTTGCAAAAAGGAACCCATTTTCGCGCAAATTCTGATGTCTCAGAGAGCGCTTCAAATGTCAACATAGCCGCACCATCATCAGAAACATAGCAAGAAACCTTGTCAACTGGGTAATCAACAGAGAGGATGGATAGCACAGTGTTAGCTGTCACGAGAGGAGGCTCTTTTAGAGGATCGACTGTACTAACAAATATGTCAACAGCAGCTAACTGTGATGGCTCTCCTTCCCTGTCGTATCTGATAAAAAGAGTATATTGCAATCAGTGAGAACTACTGTGAACTTAAAAACACAAGCAAACAAGTACATGTAAACAAATAGATGATACAGCATAAGACAACGGAACAATGAAATCTATGGCAAACGATGTGGAATACTGAAGAAATCTTGCCTTAGAGCCAGCCTGTCAAGATATGTCTCACGGTTCACAGGAAGCCACTTAGGAAACTGATCCAATATCCAGGATATGGCAAACCAAATCTCGCATATTACTGAGACTAACCACAGACCAAAAGCATTTGGAACCGGATTTGTTATACGATAGTGCAAGAAGAGACAAAGAATGGCAAGCCGAAGAACTATGACCATCCTGTAAGGATTTATCCTTGAGGATGGAACTGAAACCTTTCTTGAAAGAGGCTGCCGAGCTTCGTCATTTCTACAAAACAAGAAAGCATCTTGCAGTTATGTAGATTTGTACGCAAAAGCTTTTGTTGCTTTCATGAAAAGCAATTATCACTTGCAGACTTCCATACACATGCATGCACGAAGATCATGAAGATTGTAAAACAACAAGGTTGGTTTTGAAACATATCCAGACATTTCTCAGGCAGTCAACATAAAGAGAACGGTAGAAAATATCATAAAAATAACCCAGAAAATGCACATATATCAATGAGGTAATCAAATGGAACTTACAGCAAAGAATCATCCACAAGCACATCAGTGCTGGTCTCATTGTCAACCCCCCTCTCAGAGGAAGCCAGACCAGTGCTCATCGGAATTGCATTCTTCTCCTGCTTCATTTTCCAGCCATCAACTCTCTCTTTCCACGCCACATTGCCTATTCCGGGTGAACCAAACTCCCTAACCGGGTCTACGACCCTTACGTTGGCTGCAACAAGTGAAACAAGATTCTTTAAATCAACATAATGAAATGCAACCAGTGGCAGATAGAAAGAAAATTAAAATGAGAAACGTACGAGACTGATTGATATCACCGGAGTAAGGAAGGCGCTTCCCACCACCACGAGGTGGAGATGCCATGGAGAGTCGCTCAGGTGATGCAGCAGAAAGCTCACCTGATATCTGCAATTATACATAGGAGTAGGTCAGTTATATTAGTTAAGATTGCATTACTGAGCAGAATGCTTGGCCAGCTACCTCTTGCCCACTGGTGAGACGGGGAATGTGATTATGTGATGCCTCTCTATCATATTCTGGAGGTCCAAGGTCCTCACTCCGTCCACCCGTCAAATGCCAGCTTAACATACGCTCTGAAATTTTCTGCTTCTGGCTTTGGTCGTCAGAAATATACGTAAAACCAATAGCGCTATCATCAGCATTGCCATCCTCTTCAGCATCTCCCACAATTGCAGGGCTACCTAAAATCAAATACCATGTAAGAACTAATTTGGACCATTAATCAACAAATTCTATCCAACTTTAGATCGGATGAACTTCAAAACATAGTTCATATGGCAGAGACAAATATTATATTGCTAGAGAAACAAAAATCATTCATAGGGTGGAAGACTCATTCTAGTAGCTCTTAAAAGATCCAAAACACGAGATCATGCTAAACCCCAAATACATTATTAAAACTTGAAGAAAGAGAGTAAATTCAGATCACATAAATTGAATATGATACCACCTTTGTGCCTCTTGTACTTAGTTTTGCATTGTGGGCATGACTGGTTCCCATCCTTCCTCTCATACTCATAGCATGGTCTGCAGACAGGAAATGCGCAGACATCACAGGCCACAAAGGGTTCACCATCCGCTGTTTTGCCAACGCTGTCACCACAGATCTGGCAAACCTGTCCTCCAAGATTCTTCATGGGCTTTGCCTGAGCATCAAAGCATCACAAGATTAAAAACTAAGAACCCCATTGAGAAACCTTTCAGCAATACAAATCAAGACTGCACAGTGTGTTATACAAAGTGCATCACTCGCATCATTCATTTGAAATACAGAATTTCTACACTATGCTTTCCACGAAGTCCAAATCACAAGATCCCCCATCTAACTTCATATTGGGATAGACTAAATTGATATATTTTCATTCTATATACTTACCGCAGCTTCACCTTCTGCTCCAATCATAGTTGACTTATCCTAGATCCACCAGTAAGACAACAGATTGAAATGGCAAGTGAAATTCAACTAGATCTGGACATCCGTAAAATACTCGCCGAATCAACACGTCTTCTCTATCAGAGCAGACAATGCAAAACTCCGATCTGCGAAACAAGAGAAAGAGTCAGATGGTACCCTCCAACAATCATCATACATACCAAGATCACCATGAAGATCGAGAACAGAAACTTATTTACCCAACTAATGTGCACGACAGTAGAAAAGACAGACAAACAGAAGTTCAGTTCACAATTACTGTCAGACTAACAAGATCTTAAGATAACTGATCAATTGATCTGGGCTAAATGACCCAAAAAATTCAGAATGTCCATGCACCCAAACACAATCACGAGCGAGAAAAGTGGAAACCAGACAGCAAAATCTAAGCCGAATCAACTATTAGAACTCGAACAAAGACGAAACGGAAAACAAGAACGATGGAGGAAACGGATCCAAAACCTGAAAAAAGCGAAATCCGCCGAAGAAGGAGACGATAGAACAGACTCTGTCTCTCTCGAGCAAGACGAAGATAAATGCAAGTGGAGTGGGGTCAAGAGATCGAGAGAGAGGGAGAGAGAGAGGGAGTAATGAGGTAAGCAGAGCTCAATGACTGAAGACTAGAAAGCGAAATGCCACACCGACAGAGAGAGAGAGAGGGGGGTAAAAATCATACGCCAACCCGATCTATCTTTCCAGTTTTTTTCCCTTCTTTTTTTCATTTCCGTCGTAATATTTTTTTTTTTTTTTTTTGCAAATGGAGAAAATAATTTATTTTTGTTTGGAATGTATTATTGAGTGTGCGAACAGCTGGTGACAGTACCGACAGTATTGGATTATTATTTTTCTTATTGACAATAGTTTTTTCACGTCAGCGTCCTATCTTTCCATTTCTTTTCGAGCATTGTTAGATATTTTGCCTTTTTATTTTTGTCATACACTGTTTTCTATATATTAATTCGACAAACCAAATCCGAGGCAAAGATATTAATTAAGAAAATTTTTATTACATAAAGTGAAAATCCCTATTAATACATCAGTCATTTTGTTCTAAATTACCAAAAAAATATTTAAATTATTTTTTAATACAGTTATTTATAAACTGTAATAGTGGTATCACAATAAAATATTTTTTTAATTGTTTTTAAATTGATACACAAAAACATATCAATAAATCTCCCTAAAATTATTTTGTATTAATGACATCAATATATACATCCATATAATTTATTTAACAATTATAAATAATGAAATTTATGTAGAACAGATTTCTCATCAAAAATCATCTATTTAATTCCAAACATCTTCGCAGACATTAATTCTATAATCGTTTTCATTATCTATATGCAATGACAATAAATAATATAAAAGAATGGGAATGAGAAGTTGGGGATTATGGGTTTTAATTATCAGAGCATCTGGTTATGTAAGTTGGGGATTATGGGTTTTAATTATCAGAGCATCTGGTTATGTTCGTATTCTAAGTTCGAGGTTGTAATTAAACTTTATGATATTGTATTTCTTTATTTTCAATGTTGTTCGACTAATCTCAAGTTCTTAGAAATATTTGTTTCTTTCCATGGTTCATCAACCAAAAGTTTCCATCATTATTCTTCTTTGATTTTAATATCTCATAAACTTCCTTTAACTCTCAGATTCGAGAAATATATAAAAAATATAAGTAGAGATAACAAATAATGAAGTGAAAACAATGATAGGTATACGCAATGCGTAGGAGATGATAAAAATTCTGATGAGAGATTCTAACATAGTTAACAACCCAAAACTATTGCAAGTCCTTAACAAAACCATTGTGATGATCACTCCTTACTTTCCCTCCTCCATATTGTGAATGTTTGTATCCTGATCCTAATTTTCAGAGCATTGTTCTCTCTATAAAATGTGCTGAAAATTCTTGTTTTTAGAGAAAATAGGAAAAAAAACAATCCAAAAGATTTGATGTTATAATTTTGACAGCTTTTCAATTATATTATTATTATTATAAGAAGAAAAACTATAATTCAAATAAATGATTTACTATCACCACTATATATGACAAATGTATTAGGATTGAACATTGATAAATAACTATTAGAAAACAAAGTGAAGACGAGAAAAATGGAAAAATGGGACACCGAGGTTTTACGTGGTTCGACAAAATGCTTATGTTCACGAGAGAATAGTAGAAGGTTTTTACTGATTCTCAAGAAATTATAACACTTCTCTCAAACGGTAAAGAGAAAACACCGGTATTCTCTCTTACAATAAAGAGAAAAACTCTCAAAGAACCAAAAGAATAACCTTAAAACTAGGAAAAACTGTTTTCTCTCTCTATTTTTCTTCTTCTTGTTGTTTTATGATTTTGTGATGATTTGAAACTCTCCGAAACCCCTTCTTATATAGGAAAAAATTTTCGACAAAAAAAATATGGGGCCACCATAATAGTCTGGGACCCACCAATTGAGGTAAAATCCACCGAATTCGATGGATTTACCTCTTATATTATTTTTTTGTTTTTCTTTCTAGCGGGCCCGTAAAAGTGGTTTTACCCCACTTTTGACATTATCCCACTTAAAACCACTATTTTTTGTATCCATTCTTTATTTTCACTTTGTTTTTGTCACGTTGCTCATGTTTCTGTTAGACCCATAGAAGATCGACATCAAATAAATTTTTTACCGTTTTCTGGCCTCATCAACATATTCATCATGTTTTCATCTGTGTGGATTTTCTGAATATCCACTCTACCTTCCTCCACCTTTTCCCGTACAAAATGATATTGTACCCTTATTTGTTTCGTCATTGGATGAAATGTTGGATTCTTTGCAAGATGCAAAGCATTTTAACTATCACAGAACAAGATAATATTCTATTGTTTATAATCAAACTCCTCCATCAACATTTTCAACCAAATTATCTCTTTGCTTGCTTGTGTAGCCGCGACATACTCGACCTTTTGTCGTATATATCACAACAATAGACTAAAGTTTTGACACCTAGCTTACAGCATTGTCAACAAGAGTAAACGTATATCTTGTGGTAGGTTTGCTTTTGTCGAGGTCACCGGCATAGTCCGAATCGACATACCCAGTAACAGTCAAGTTCGATCTTCCATAACACAATGCAACATTTGCGGTGCCTTTGAAGTATCTTAATATCCTCTTTTACAGCACTATAATACTTAACTCCAGGTTTTGTCATAAATCGATTAACCTCTCTCACTGCTTGTGCAATGTCTTGTCTGGTAAATACCATGAAAAACATCAAACTGTCCAATGTTGATGCATACGGTACTCGAGACATCTTCATGCTCTCTTCTTTCCTATTAGGACTCATCTAGGAGGATAACTTGAAATTAATAGGAAGAGGGATAGAAATTGGCTTATAAGCTTGCATGTTGATACGATGCAAGATTTTACTGATAAAGACTTTTTGTGAAAGCCAAATCTTTCTATTATTTCTATCTCGGTGAATTTGCATCCTCGTAATCTTGTTTATTTGGCCCAAGTCTTTCATTTCAAACTCCCTAGCCAATTGAGCCTTCAATTCTTTAACACGATCATTGTTGGGACCTGCTACCAACATGTCGTGAACATACAACGATAAAATAATGAAATCATCATCACTAAATCTTTTGTTATGCGCACAAGGATATACATTCAATCTGTTGTATTCACGATTCATTATGAAATAATCAAATCTCTTATACCAACATCTCAACACCTGTTACCGTATAGAGATTCGTTTAGCCTGTAAGCCAAAATCTTTTTTTCTTGGTTTGAAAATCCTTCTGGTTGGAGCATATAAACTTCTTCTTCAAATTATCTTTGAAGAAACACAGATTTAACGTCTGATAGTTCAAGGTGAATATCCAATGTAGCACACATTGCCAGGATAACTCTAGTTGTTGTGAGTTGAACAACAGGTGAGAAGATTTCATTGAAATCAATCCCTTCTTTCTAAGATAATCATTTTACCACCAGCCTTGCACGATACATTTCTACTTTATCATTGCAATCTCGTTTTATTTTAAAGACTCATTTGTTTCCAATGGCCTTCCTGTCTTGTGGTAAAAGAACAAGATTCCGTTGTTAAACTTGATTCTACGACATTTGTTTCTCTTTCTCGTAGTGTATTTCCTTTAAGCACGTACAGATTTGACGATATCTTTTCAGCTTTCAGTATGACCAGCGCATCCATGAAAATTGTCATGATCTCATTCTCTACATAGGTGTGGCACCCTATGTCATCTAATTGTCCAATGAATAATAGATTTTTTGTCAAGCCTTCCACGTACTGTACCCCTTGAATGGTCTGTATAATAGCATCTACAGTTTTCACTTTGATGGTACCAATACCAGCGATATTCAAAACATGATTATTTCCTATAAATACAGATCATCCCGATATAGGCTCATAATCATGGAACCATTATCTCCAAGAGGTTATATTCCATGATGCTCCTGAATCCAGAAGCCATTCATCAAAGAAATTGTGTCTGTCTTCAGTAATCGTGGTTACCTCGTTGTACAACACTTCACCATTATGGGCATTTATAACGTTGCCTTGAGGCTTCGCTGTTTTCTCTCCATTTTTATTATAATGGCAATATTACTTCTTCGAATGACCTTTTTTCCATAGTAAAAGCATTTAATAACCTTCTTAATCTCTGACTTTGATTTATTAGCATATTGACTCTCTTTGATCATGTTGCACTTGAACCATGTTCCATTTATTTTCATTTAATCATTACTAAGGCCTCTACTTATTGCAAGCCTACCAATATGTCATGTTTATTTTTGTGTCTTCGTTCTTCTTGTAGAAGAGTAGTTGCAACATCGTCAAAGACTATATAGTCTATGAAAAGATTGCTAGTCATATTCATGATGAGTGAATCATACAAATCTTGTAAACTTTAGAGCAAGATCTCAGAACGCTCCTTTACATCTATTTTATAACTCATTTTGGAGAGTTTCGAAAATAGCGTATTGAGCGTACCTATATGCTCTAGCATGAAAATAGATTCTAACATCTAGAGAAGTGTACAATCTTCTTTTCAAGAAGATCTTGTTGTGGAATGACTTTGTCTCATATAACTTTGAGAGATACTCCCATATCTTCTTTGGAGTCTCCAACTTTCTACACTATTGAGGATGTCATCGACGAGACCGAGCTGCAAACTGGCGATGATATTTTCATTTATTTAAATCCAGTGTTCATCAGTCATAACCTTTGGTCTTTCCCCAATAGCCGCCAAACAAGCCTCTTTCATTAGAACAACCTTCATCTTTGTTTTCCATGTCGAGAAATTATTCCCGTTGAACTTCTCTATCTCATAGTGCGTTAACATTTTATCAGTAATGATTTCACTATAACTCAATTATTGTATGAATAATTGGTATTAAACCAGATCTCCGATACCATTTTTAGGATTAGACGTTGATAAATAACTGTTAGACAATAAAGTAGAGACGAGAAAAATGGAAACCAAAATTTTACGTGGTTCGAAAAAGTGTCTACATTCACGGACAAATAGTAGAAGGCTTTGAATGATTCTCAAGAAATTACTACACTTCTCTCAAATTGTAAGGAGAAACAGTGGTAGGAGAAAAACTCTCTAAAAAAACCAAGAGAAGAACCTTAAAAACTAGGAAAGACAATTTTCTCTCTCTATTTTTTTCTCGTCTTCTTGTTTTATGATTTTGGGATGATGTGGAACTCTCCTAAACTCCTCCTTATATAGGAGAAAATTTTCGACACAAAAAAATGTGGAGTCACTACAATAATATAAGACCCACCAATTAGGTTATAATCTACCGAATCCAATGGATTTACCCCTTATATTTTTTTTGTTTTTCTTTTCAGTGAAGCCCACAAAAATGGTTTTACCCCACACTTTTGATAAAATGGACCACTACTACCATATTTATGATAAATGATCCACCCACTCAACACTGTAACTATCCCAAATACTACTACAACCAAAAACCTCATAGTCTCACTATTACATTTGCATTATTATACGATTCTTGGAATTATATTATCTACAACCGATCCTTCCACATTCGTCTTATTTTACACCAAATCTTCTCTTGACACTCCTCGAGGCTTGTCATGGTTTTCAATATTGAAAATTCTATCAAAGAATAAAGAATCTAAAGATGTTTTTGCTTCACTTCGCCTCAAGAGCAAAATAAGACCATCTCGTGGAAGTACAAAGCTTTTCGATGCACTTCTACAATGAATTTGGCTAAGTACTTGAGTCTTTTATCTCTTTTACATCTCAAGCAAAAGTAATCACTACGAAAAAATATATAGAGTTTTACTAGCGAAAACGTTGCGTTTGCGTTTACGAATGGTGGTGTTTCGGCGATTGACGATGTTTTGTTTCATTTTATCTGAATGGTGGAATCGTTGTGTTTGGTAGCGAATGGTAGAAAATTGTTGTAATTGCGCTTCAAAGAAAATTACCAAAATAGACATCAATTGTTAATTAAAGAATTTATTTAAATTTCGCTTAGTGTATACTTTTAATTATAATTTTTTCAAATATTTTAAATCAATTAAAACATTATTAAAATATTTACATATATACATATATATTTATATATATGTATATGATTAATGATTTTTCTGTAATTTTCATAAAATTTGAAAAATGTTTACATTTTTTAATCAAAACGTATCCAATCGCAATCGTATCGCAAATGTTTTCCAGATTTTAAAATTTTACGATTCACGGTGATTGCGAGTGACTATGACTCCGCCAGTTAGATTTCATCTCGCTCGTAATCGTTAGAACCGCAATCACTGCGTCAGCGGTTCATTGCAACTCCACCAATCACACTAATATATCAATGACAATAATGGTTGAAAACAACTATAAATCTGTTCAAATTTGCAGTTTTTAAGGAATTTTGAATCATTGATTCAGATACATCGAAAAAAATAATCGATTGCAAAATTTTGACATAGATATCAAAGATCAAAATCTGTTTGAATTGTCAAAACACTTTCAACGGTCACTCGTTGAAATTTTCAACATATTTTCAATTTTCATCCATTAAAAATTAAAAAGTAAACTAAAATTCAAAATTTTTGAAAAATTCAAGGAGTCCTCAATAAACTAATTTTTGTTGAAAATTCGTTCAAAGTTTGATTAAAAAATAATTTATAATATTATTTACATTCTATTATTATTATAAATAAATCTAAGTAATATTGTATAAAATGTAATTTTAATAATAAAATTTAATTTTAATTAATATTTATTATTATTATGTTATCATACTTATTATGTAAATTTAAAATTTTAAAAATGTTTTTTACATTAGAAATAAAAAATTATAAATATAAGAAAATACTGATAAAAATATAAAATATAAAATTTATTATAAAAATTTTAGTATTATCAAATATGAGATAAAAAATATTGTACGGGATAATAGTGTTAAATCTATACCTAATAACTAATGGATTTATAAATTTTCAAAAATATAAATTTAAAATAAATATATATAAATTTGAAATATAACTAAAAATTGCTTTGATTTTGATGAAAATCTGTGAAAAAATAATTAAAGAGAAATTGAGGGAGATGTTCGAGAAAATAAAGTGTAATTGGTATTAAAAATAAATAATTAAAATGATTTTTTATTAAAATTTCAAGCGTTAAAAACTAAAAGGAAACATCATAAAAGTTTGTTTGAAAAGTTTTCTTGTTTATCTCATATTATTCTATTTTTTAGGAGCATCTATTGAAATATAGAACGATATTTGTTGAAAATATCAAATAAGCGCATAAAATTTTTATTTAAAAATTTTACATCTTTTTGTATTTAAATTCCGTTTTTATGTGTCATTGTATTTAATGATTTTCTTCTTTATTTTCGTTGAAATTATTAATGGAATTTTTCAATAATCATCGGTTGATAATTTCAATCAATTTTAAATCATCATCATTTGATAAAATCAATTGAATTTTCTACCATCTTCTGTTCAATTGAAATATCTGTTAATAATTTCAATTATTTAATAATCGATATTTCTTTTCTCACGACAATTATAATCCATTGAAAATTTAAATGATTGTTCAACGATATTTTTATTGTTGAAATTTGTTGATAATCTCTTCGAACAATTCGTCAATATGTTCACCTGTTTTGAGTTTAAGATTATTTTGCGGTATCATGCTTGACATTCCAATTGTTCCTGCACTTCGTAAGGAAACTCAACACATTGGGATTTCTAGACCATTAGATGATTAGAACGTAATCGATTGAAACATTCCAGAAATTGTAGGGATCATTGGAAAAGTTCTGTTATGATTCTTGAGGAAACACGGTTGATTCTTTCCACTATAATGACTTCATCAGGAAGATTGTTTAAAGTAGTCATCAGTTAAAGCCATTGCGAATTCAGGTAGAAGAAGCAGAAAGTGTTGATGAAACCATGATCGTTTGAAGAATAAAGTTATTTGCGAGAAGGAGAGATAAACAGAGTCTCATGTTGGCTATTTATAGAGTTTGTTCCCTCTCTTCTCAATGAGAAGTTCTCATTCACATCGGAAAAACATAGAGAAAATTAGGTTAAGACAAGGAAACTCTGTTAAAAGCAAAGTAAGAAAATAGGTTGAAACAAATAAGGAAACTCTGTTTACTGTTTGGTTTTAAGCATCGCCAAATGTTACAGTACACGTATAACACTTTGTTTTATCAGATTATTCTACTCCGGATTCAGTCCGAGGTTGAAGATTTGTTGATTGGCCATCCAAGAATGGACCTGCAGAGTGCAAATGCTTTGAATATGGTTGAAATTGACACATTAGAAGAACAGCAAATGCCTAAACCTAGCACCAGAGAGTGTGTTACAGGTGAAGCTTAAATTGAGTCTTGAAGCTGCAAACCAGCTGCACTACGTCTGGAAATGACATTGGTAGATACAAGGGTAGGGCAGGACAATGTTCGCAGTAGAAGGCCGATGTATGCTTCTAGAAGTATAACACCACGGTTTAGCGTTTTATCTCCTGTAAAGATGACCACGAGCTTCAAGGATAGTGCAACAGATAAGATATGCAATTGAAAGGTCATTGACCATCTCTTAAGAGAGCATCTTACGACTTTTACTGCTTTTGTCGTAACCGATCCTACAGAAATTCAAAGGTTTGATCAACTCCTTGATCTCTTTTGCTTCTGAGGTATGAAACGAACACTGTGCTTTCCGAGCTCCAACGTCTTTAAGCTTCCATCATCTAACGAGACAGATATTGTCGATGTGTCTCTGATAATATCTGTGACTGTTCCCTTTCGCCTGCATAAGATTATTTTCACATGCATAAAGTTTCGATTATGAAAGTAGGTAGAATATGAGAGACCAAAGCTTTAGAGAACATGATTAGAGTTCGAGGCAATGTTTCATGCAGACTTTGGCCTCTTCCCCTCATGTAACAATGGAAAACAATAGTAGAGAGATTCAAATACCATGAATTATCAGATCCCTGATGGATTTCCACTCTCTTTCCTATAGAATCTCTCCCCAACTTCTTCAAAATCCAATTAGCATCCATCATCTCATTCCTTGGACTGTCCGGATGAGAATGCGAAGCATCATCATTTTCCTTCAAAGAGGATTTATCCACTAAAGGTGAAGGTCTCTTTCTCTTTGATCTTTGGCCCTTTGCAGAACCAAGTTTTTCATCCTCGGAATGAGGAACCTGAGGCGTTTGGTCTCCTGGATTAGGTTTTCTAAGCTTAAATTTGAGCAAAGGTCTTGCTTCTTTCACCACAGAATGTGGGATGGTTGCTTTATCATCATCGCAATAGTCATCACTTGTTGAAGTAGAAAATTGGGTGATTGACCCAAATGTAGCATTATTTCCTTTTCCGATTTTTCCAACTGAATTACCTTCCTGTTCTGTCAAAATAATTTCTTCTGGTCGTGTTTCCCGAAACTTTCCAGAAATCTTCAAGCTTCTCACTTCGCCAGGCGAATCAATTTTATCCCCTGCACATAATGCTATCATTAAATACAAGCTAAAACTAAACATATATATTTCTTGTTGGAAATGTTCCTACTTAAACCAGTATATCAAAAACCAATATATTAAGGTCACCTTCTTTAGCAGTGGTGACTTCTTCTCCGCCACAAAAAGGCTTCTCAGTCTTGTTTTCTCGCACATCTTCACCACCTGCATGTGTACAAGTATCATGAACATCGTTCTTTTCTCCTCTTGATAAGTTAGAAAAGGAGTTCATAGCCAAGGTTATAAAAGAGACTAAAAGATAGATTTGCATAACATATGATTGGTTCAAAAATGTTATTCATGAAAAAAATATTGCAGTTCCTTAAGAGACTACTAAGATTCGGTTCGTAACATACCACCAGATGAAGATTGATCTTGATCCCTCGGAAAATTTGATGCACTAGATATCAAAGAAGTGCTGACGTTAATTTTCCTAGCCCCCAGACTTATGACCAACTTCTTTGCCTTTACATAGTTCACCTTACTTGCATTCTTTTCGGCATCCTCGCTATCTGAATCCCGAGGCTTACTACACTTGATTTTGACTATCCTTGATGGCCTATCCTCATCTGTTACCATAACATCATTGACCAATTTGTGCTTCACACTCTTAGGTTCATGTGTCGAGCAAATTCCAGCAACATGAGAAGAAACATCAGATCCCTCATTTTTCTGAAATTTCACGTCCTCATTTTCATTGTCACCCTCACCGTATCTTACAGAATTGATATTATGATTAACTTCAGAATCCTGTTGTGGCTCTAACTTACTGAGGTGACCCTTTTTGCTAAGGTGCTTTTTGTTTGAAGAGTTCTTTCCATACTCCTTGCTCTTCTTAGGAGATTTCTCAACTAAACCTTTGACTGAGAACTTGAGTGAACGCCCAGACACAGGACCATCTTCATCATCTGAAAACGGAGAAATAGAAAATATGTCTTCCTCTGTTGGTAAACCAGCAGCAGCCCTCAAACTAGCAATTAGCTCTCTGTCGACTGCATCTTTTCTCTTCCAAAGTTCCCGAACAGCATCCTGAAGATCCTTTACCTGAAAACCACAATGCATATGCTGAGAATCTTTCTTATCGCACAACTCAATTGCAATATTCACCCTCCCACACCCACTAAAACCCAGCTCTCGCAGGCATACCTGGTAACACTCTCCTCGACATGTGGCACATTTATATTGTAGGTTTCCATCTACTTGAAACTGCAGATATTTCTCATCACTGCAAGATAGTTTCCAGAAGCAAAAACATTCAGGCTTGGTATAACTTATTCAACATATGTTTTTGGGTGACAATTCAACAACCTCAAGATGAAAGCATTTCAAGATGAATGGAAGCATATTTGCAATGACTTTAGAAAAGCATATTTGAAGGACGAGTGATTCTTGTATTGAAGTATATGTATATGAATGACTTAATAAAGAATCTTATCCTATCAATAAGGTAAATGGATTTGCTAGTAAATAATAATGGTGGAAAACCTTATTCCATCACAATGGCAATGCACCCAACGTTGACAGATGTCGCAGCAAACCATCGGTGTTGATTCTGAGTCCCTATACACCTAAATGGAATTCGTTACCTGGTTAACGAAAAAAATAGATGCGCAAATATACCAGAAACTCATTGAATATATATATATATATATGAATATACCAGAAACAGCATATCAGTGGACATCGTCCAGATCTCATTGAAGTCGCAGGAAGTGCAAAACCATACATTTAACAATACCTTCAAACATACGGGACAACAATTTCCCTTGACAAACAGCCTTCCACACGCATCGCAACAAGTATATGACAAAAACCACCTGTAAGAATTTATATAACATATGAAAGGGTTATTAATTTTAAGATAGTGTGGACTCGCCAAATCTGAGAGGTAAACATAAATGAAATTGCAGGACATCTGCAATGCTTGACACTACAAATTGCGTAAAATTTCTGCACCCTCATAAAGAGCGTATACCTCACACTTAGGCCATTTCCAGGGACAGTTGATCCACAGCTGTGACATCTTGTATGCTTTGGACATAGATATGGCCCAGAACTTACATTCTGCTCAGGACAAAAATTATCATAAGCCATTTTATGTATGTAGAAATGAGAACCTTAACAAGCAATCTGTAACATACCTTGTGTGGAGGATGTTGGCAATAACAATGATATGCAGCATCACACCTTTTGCAGAACATAAACTTATTAGGATCTCCTGTTCTACGGCAGACCTGAAGAGGAATAGAAAAAGATCAGTTAGGCATGTTTAGTACCTAACAATATTCAGTCTCTCATGAGTAAAAAAGTTATATCCTAAATTGCAGGTTCCATAGCTAAAGAAAACCATTTACTTGAACTTGCATCGTTATGATAAAGTAAAATCATCTGCCAATTCACTGGGTTCATAAAGACTGGTAACTCATATGACACAGAAGACCTAAAATGAGAAAATATCCAGAAGCTCCACTGACCTCACAAACTCGGCATGAGGGGCAACTCCACGAGCTCCAATGGAACAAATCTGCAAATTACAGCATTCAGGATACTCAACCTAGCACATGGAAATGCAAAGCACCAAAATTTTAATCAAGTACCTCTATGTTGAGCCCAAGACTTTAAACAGTTCTTATGGTACTTCTTGCCACAATTTTTGCAGGAAAGCATCCTCCTTGCTCTCTCACTTCCTTCACTTTCACCCAGGAAACACATTCGGCACATTACATTGGCGTTGGAGTGACCAAGCTCTTCCCCAGATTGATCTTTACATGAAACCTGTACAAAGAGGAGAGAACAACTTAATGCTAAGTTAATGGAAAACAATAAGAAACCGTTCTCGAGACATTGCAAACAAAAAGTGAATTTCTCACCGCAGTGACACCGGATTCAAACCTCCTAGCATAATCCTCGGCGGCCTCCACCGCGAAAGCAGCCTGTCTCTGAAGAGCCACGCGCTTCTTCTGCGCCGAAGCTTCGTCCAATACGACCGCCGCAGCTTCATCGCCCCGTCCTCCTCCGCCATCTCCAATCCCCAGCACAGTCGTAGCAAAAACCGGCGGCAGAGCAGGAACAACTTTAGGAACCCTGACCTGAACCGTCTCCTCCCTGAAAACCCTAGAATCACCCCGCGGATCCTTCAACAGCTCCTGAACCCGATCGACCTCCTTCAAGAACTCGTCTTTCACATTGACGCCACGGAGATCCCGAGAGAACCCTAGCGAGCAGAAGCAGATCCGAAGACTGCAACACAAACCACAAATCCAAATCGACGAGCGAATAAGAAAGCGAGCGAGCGAGCGAGCGAGCGAGAGAGAGAGAGAGTGAAGCTCAGCGAAGAAAAAATACCATGTAAATGGGCAAGCTACGTGAAAGGCCATTATACACAATACAACACAAACAAACCCCCAATCGATATGGGAAAAAATATTCGAGTTTGATTTTTAGGGCTCCATACGCACCCCTTTTCGTTTAAAAAATGTTTAATAACAATAAATACTACTTATAATAATATATGATATATAGATATATCGATAATAATAATACTAATTATTATTATTATTATTATTGGTAGAGAGCTTCGCGCTTCTGTTTGGTGGTTTCAGACGCAGAAGCGAGGTTTTAGAGAGAACCAAAATGGACAAGGGTTAGGAGTTAACCAATCAGATGATGCCATGTAGGATGAGATCTTTTTAACGAATAATATACTGGAATTAGTAGAAAATAAGTTTACATTTTAGAGAAAAAGAGATTTATTTCTTTCTCAAGTTGAAGCTAACCATATTTTTAAGTTATATATTGATCAAGTTTTTTACCCCTTCTTTTCTACATATATACTTTTTATAGTTTTGTGGTAGCATATTTGAATTACTAATACAATTGTATTTTAGGTACTAATGATGTTGTCATTTTTTAAACATATATATTTTTCGTTTATATGTTGTCAATTTTATTTATCTCTCTTACTATGCAATTATAAAGATAAAAAATAATTGTAAACCATTATATTTTTTATTTGGAAGAATGACCTCAAAACCGTATGTGATATTCTAAGAACACATTAAAATTATAGCTCATATTCCAACATCTCTGGACCAGAGAAAAAAATATTCCAAAAAAAAACTAGTTGCGACTGGATGTCTCCAAACCTACAAATGTCATATCTTCAATTTTTGTTGAGTTGAGCTAATGCCGAAAATTCGTTTAAGAATCCACGTAAGTCGCCACCTCATATACCATATCGAACTTGTAAGACTCAACAAAGGCCTAAGTCATTTATCACATTTTATTTTAAGTCTAGACCTAAAAAGGAGAACTCCTGTGAGACATTGAGAAAGATCAAAAACATCAGGGGAAAGAATGAGTAATCATATTCATTCATCGTTTTCAATCAATTTTTATTTTCATCATGTAATCGAGATTGAGAAAAGACCTTAAATATTTTTATCGTTTTTAGAATTTGATGATGTTATGGTATTCTAGATTGAAATTGCTTGAACGAATTTATGAGTTAATAATACCAAGTAATTAGAAGTTATGGTTGGAAGAAAATAATCGATAAAAATGGTCGAAAATAAAATTGGCAAATCGATGCAAGTTTTTCATATTAAATTGTGAGAAAGTAGTATTAGGGTGAAGATAAATTATTACATAATTTAAGAAGGGAATCTCCGTATTTAGAATTTGAGAAGTTCGGTGGAAATATGATTTTAATCATCGAGAGAATTTTCGAATGTGTTATTAGGAAATGTGCACTAAACATTTTTTGAGGATGCCAAGACAACACTGGGTTGTTGGAAGTAACCGATGGGGTAGCCTATGCATATCAACTCATGATGAATGCAAGTCATGGGGACTCGTGTTGTCTTGTGTGAGTTGCAACACCGTTAACTTGTTTACCAAGGGTCTCGCCGTGTTCATCAACACCTTTTTTAAAGAAATAGAAACATGATCAAAATTTATGTAGAAACACTTGTAATTTTTTTTTGTATATAACAAAAAATTTTCTTTACAATTTACTTAGAAAAAATACATGTGTATAAATCTAAAAGTTTAAGAAAATTAAAATTTTAAAAGAAAAATATATTAAAATCGTCAAGTCAAGTTTTTCCCATATCCTCGCGATCCTCTTGGTTTCACGTTGTTCCCCATCATCAGTCATCTTAGCCATGTCGATCTGCCATCCAAGACAACCTCGTAAATGGGATGAGTACGATAAATGTAACCCAGTGAGCTTCCAACGCAAACACCCTATATCCCTAACTAGTTAGGACTTTTTGGGTTGACATTTATAAAATCAACTTTACAGACCTCAATCTAGACTTAATTTCTCATTTCATCTCACTCTTTACTTTTTCTCATCCGGCTTTTACGTACTAACCTAAAAGACATAATAAATACCACTCATATTTTATCTCTTTCGGCTTTTACATTATTACTCACTAAGTAAATATCGTATTTATTTTTTCATGGCTTTTACATTACCAGTCTATAAAACTCGAGATATATCGTTTTTTATTTCTCTTTCCTGATTTTTACGTTAACACTCCATAGACTAAGTAACTATCGTTTTCCATACCTTACCCAGCTCATGACACTCGGTTTATATTACAAAATTTAAAACTATATTATTTCCATTTCGATTATCGCAATACATGACCACATCAATAACCGCTAGATTTTACTTTTGTGTTTGCGGACACTAGTAATTCTCTATGTTTCAATTGTTAAACCTTCTTATATAAATTTATTATTACTATTTTTTGCATTCTTTATGGATGTTATATCTGCATAAGGTTTTCCTTGTGAGGCACCATGACCTATGTCGTCGCATTTATTTGGTTTATCCCGATACGACGATCGATTAGAATATTTGGATTTTTACATCCAAACCTCTTATTTCGGCTATAATCTTAATTTCATGATTATGTCAATCTGCTAACTCTGTGGTGACATCTATAAACCTATACCTGCATGTGTTATACAATTATTGATCCTTATTTTTTCGATTATTATGTCAATATTATTGATTTTGTCACTATGTTATCCTACTAATGCATGAAGATTTTTATCGTGCAATTCTATAACAATTGGTCAGTATTTCACCGATTTTTATATGTTAAAGTTTTTTATTTTTTTATCATTATTTTATTCTACTAACACATGAATTTTTTTATCATGAAATTCAATAATAATTGATCATTATTTTATCGATGATTCTATGTCAAAGTTATTATTTTTTATCACTATTTTATTGTATTAATACCTGAAGAATTTTATCTTGCAAATCTATGACAAAAATCTAGAAAAACACACAGTTAAAATATAACAATCAATTTGTTGGTTTTAGCCTTCTTCGTCCTCGACTTCAATCGACACAAGATCCTTTCTTTTTAAGTTTCTCTAAATCTCTCCCTCATCTATATCTCTCTTTAAGACTCAATATACAAACGTTTGGTGTGTAAAATTCTTCTACATGAGGTTCTATTTATAGAAAACTACAGCCACCATTGAAGGGGCTCCTCCTTGGTGATTGCTGCCTGAAATGATTACAACGTCTTCATTTTGAAACCCATCCCTTCTGTCCTAGACCACCTCTCGTGGAGACAATTCATAGAATTGGTTTTGCGGACGCGACTCATGGCGACTCACACCCGTACGAGTTAATTTCATCCATCTCTGTTTATTGATTATCCAATTCCATATTATCGATGTTACATGAGTTATGGGAACCTAGAGAGTAAGTCGCTGTGCAATTTGCCTTGTTGTATAAGCGATATGTACCTAGGGTTGCATCTGCAATAGTATTAGATCATTGGTCTGATTTTTTTTATAATCGTGGACTCAAGAGTTGGAGAGCCCGAGGTAATTTCGAGAAACCTATAGGATATCATAATCAAAATTGTGCGGACTCAAAGCTCGGGAGCTAGGGAGAATAAAATGGAAAATGAAGAGGTGCGTTCCAATTGTCCCAACAGTTGACTCTAGGCAAATTTTTATTTTTATTACATTTGAGTATTATTATGATTTTAAATTTAGAATTTCATGGAATGTTGTATTTGGTTTTGTTATTTCTCTTCTATTGTGGTTTGATATTAATTAATGAATACTTTTTATTTATGTTGTTGGTTTTTTTACATGTTCATCTTCCCTCATGATGGTGATGGTGGATATTTCTAGTCTCTTATAAAATGATATATAGGCATTACAAAGTGGCATATGAGCCCGATTTCGAAAGTTTTTAAGAGTTTTCAAATGTCTTCAGAAAACCACCAAAAAACCAAGATGCATGAGATTGAGTAGGTTTCATGATAGAGTGAAGTACGAGTTCTATGATTGTGTGTAGAACTGTTGAATGTTTAACTGGGCGATTCTTTGAGTGGAAATGATAGGGAAGAAATCCATCAAAATTGGGTTAGAGGACCTTTAAAAAGTCTTAAGGAAGACATAATGATTCATAGAGCTAGTAGTGTAGTGAATTGTACTTCTTTTAACTTGTTTCTTTATACATTTATTGAAGAGATATTTGTATGAGATCAGATGAGTTTTGTTTAAAGAATTGCATATTTTGTATTATTATCATACCTTGTTGAGTTTTGAGAGTAACTAGTTAAATTCATGTGTTCTGCGGATGCCTCTAAGAAGAGCTTCAGCTAGGGGTAATGCAAGGAGAATGCATGAATCAGATGCGAGCTTGGAAAACCATTCCATAACTTGTGGACCATAATTTGTGTTGGATGGAGAAACTTTGCAGGATATGATGAGGGAGATGATTGCAAAATTAAGGCAAACAACATAAGTTGATAATCATTAAATTAGAAAATGCTATTACAATCTCCTCAATTTCCCTTGTTTTTCGAGGGAAATGCCATTACATGGAGATGGAATTCTTAAAGCCTAAGCATGGGAAATTTGTTGCTCAATACTACTAGACATTTCTAGAGTTTTCCAAGTTTGGAGTGCGAGCATTGACTTCTAAACTTTGATAAGAAGATTTTTTAGGGTTTGCGTTCAGAGATCAAGAATCAGGCAAAAGTGGTGCAGTAAGAGAGAATCTCTACACTATTAAAAAATATATTAAAACAAAAACGTAAGTCTTATCGAATATTCAAAAGAGTTCTTAGTGAAGTGGAAAAGCAAATAGAAAAAGTCGTCAAAGTGTTGAGGTCTGACTATGGACATGAATAACCGAGTCAAAAGTTCATAGATTATCTATGGTAAAATGAGATTTTTTTCGTAGTGGACTTATCTAGAAACGTTGCAGTACAATAGTGTTTCACAAAAGGAGAAATCGAAACTTATTTGATACGATACGATGTATGATGGGGTTAATTGATATTTTAATTAGCCTATTGGATTATCTCTACACTGTATGAGATAAGTAGAGGATGTAAGCCGAATTTGAAACACATAAGAGTATGGGATTATGCGGTTTTTGTCAAGAGAGTGCAACCGAATAAATTTAACGTTAGGTTTGATAAGTGTCAATTTATAGGATATCATAAGAAAACAATGGGATAAAATTTCTATCATTCCCCTAAGCACAAAATATTTGTGGCTAGAGATGTGATAATTTTTTAAAAGGGAGTTCCTTATGGAAGAAAAACTTAGTGAAAAAATAGTTCTTGATGAGATTTAAGAGTCCAGAAAACCCACATAAGCTGAAGAGATTGAGATGCCTCATAAGCAATCTTATATTTTGAGGTTGAATAGGTGAGTTCCATCTTCAAGTGTTGAAAAGATTAAGGATAAGTTACGAAACCCATCCAAAAAATGTTTAACAACAAAATATGATTGAGATAGTACATTCGGTACAAGCTTCTCTAAGAATGTCTACTCATTCTCGACATGTCCTGATAGGTTAAACCTAGTGGTGCAAGATATTGAAGGGAATCATGTTGATAATTACCTATTGACTTTTTAAGGAAACGACACGGAGAGTTAACTCTGAGGAGTGGTGGAAAGCCATGGAATTCGAAACAGAATTAATAATGGTGCATAAAATATGAACTTTGGTAAAACCTTCACCAAATCAAGACCAATCGGTTTAAAGTGGGTATACAAGAGAAATATTGGAGCAGATGGAAAGGTGGAGACCTATAAAGCTCATCTAGTTGCCAAGGGATATAGTCAATATGAAGGAATTGATTACAAAAAAAACTTTGTCCTTATAAAAAATGCTTAAGTTTATTCAGATTCTACTGTTTATTGTTGTATACCATGACCATGAGAAATGACAGATAGACGTGAAAAAAAACTTTTTTGAATCAAAATCTAGAAATAGGTATATATGACTCAACTTGCGGGGTCACGATCCTATTCATGGATAGTATGGTATGCAAGCTATAAAGGTCAATTTATAGACCTAAGGAAGCTTCTTGTAGTTGGAATATTCGGTTTAAAAAGGGAATTGAAACATTTAACTTTGTTTGATGTGAAGAAGATCCGTGTGTGTTGAATAAGATTAGTAGGAGCAACGTTATTGTCTGTGTGCTATATATGGATGGCATATTTCTGATAGAAAATGATGTATTGTAATTGAAAAAGACCAAGGCTTGGTTGTCTAAATAATTATGAAACCATCATGAGACGATATAAAATAGTAAATTCCAAGAAAGATTATCTTATAATAGGCACTAGAATTTCTCCCTCTCAAGAGGATTGTCCTAAGATCCAAGATGAGAACAAACATATGAGTAGAATCTCATATGCTAGCACAGTGGGAGACATCATGTATACCATGATGTGTACACGACTTGATGTGGCATTCGCGAAAAGTGTAGTGAGTTGGTATCATGCGGATCTCGTCAAGTACTTGAAAGGACTAAAGATCAATTCGTCATCTATGGATACTCTTGCTTAATATTTAAACAGATTCATCGATGCGAGTTTTATATCAGATAAAGAAGATAACAAATCCATGTCAGGCGTTGTAGTTTGCTTGAACGGTGGAGCGGTCAGTTGGAAGAGTTCCAAATATGCTACAATAGCAAGCTTAGTTACAGAAGCATAATATATCCATGCATGTGAGGAGACGGAGAAATCGGTCTGGATGAGAAAGTTCATTAATGAACTTGGTGTAGTGCCTTAAATTAAGGAGCTCGTTCCATTATCACGTGATAATATTGCAGCAATAACTTAGGTGAAGGAACCAAGGTCTCATTGAAGATCAAAACATGTTAAGTGAAAGTATTATTTGATATGAGAGATCATTGAGGGTGGGGAAGTCCATATTCTAAAACTAGATAGGAAAGAAAATGCAGTTGATTCATTCACAAAGGCGTTCAGGTCAAAAAAAAGTTTCACAAGCACAAATTGAGGATAAGATCGAGAATATGACATATTAGAACTAGTTATAATGTAGCTTCAAAAATTTAATTTGTATAGAGCTAGAATACAATCATGTAATGTTGGAACATTTCGTTTTAATAAACTGACATTTGTTTTTCATTTGATGATTTAAGTATATATATATATATATATATGTAAATATGTATTGCATATGAGATTGCAATAGTATATGATTAATGTTGGAAACTCATCATCATGATAAAGAGAGATGTATTTTAGCGTGTATTAATCATAATCAAGTTTTATCGTGGAATGACTAATGAGGTGTTAGTTATTCAAATAGATAAACATACATCTGACAATTTATATTAGATAGAAATTAGTAGATCTCTTTTACCAAGCCACATATATGGATGATGCTCATGGGGATGTGATCATTGAACTGACTTAAAGTTAGATTTCCTAATGATTAAGTTACAATTAATCTATCAATAGGATTTCTCATAAAGTATTTGAATGTTAGATTTTCTTTAAAACCTGAAGTCAAGTGTGTAATTGACAAGGTATTTGTCATTCTTTGATTCTTGACATCTTGTGTTTTAGAGCGCTTATGGAAAGGATATTCTAAATGATCATTTACTTGTATAGTTTATGTTTGATCAAGATAGAATCCGTCAATTATTGGTAGGAGTTTAAGTTCTATGTTTTCATAGATCGTAATGACTGATAAAGTCTTCATCCAAAGAAATATAATGATAAAAGAAAGAGGTTTCTTGGGTTCATTCAAGTCGATTATGATTTACATAAAATAGTTTGTGATATAGTAGGTTTTGATAGGCATGCCATACCCTAGGGTTATCTCGAGCTGGAAAAATGGAAACAAAATACTATGTTGTCTTTTACTTTGAATCATCAGAATAAGGGATGTTTATTTACACTATATGATCGTTGAGAAATGTTGTTAGATGCTGACCTCGATTAGACTATTAGTGAGACTAATCAACTACTAGTTTAGTGTTGAACCCATGAATCACACACTTATGAGTGATTTGGTAGTCAATGATGATTATTGGACAATCTACGTGGTAATCGGTCATGTTTTCCGCTAGCACCGAAAACATAGTTGATAAAAAAAGAATTGGTCCATTGAGAATGGGCGTCTCTCTAAGGTTTGCATATGATGGCATATGTATGGGGATACATATATTTAATTATTGGATAATTGGTACTTGACGCAAATAGGGATTTATTGAATATATCAATTCCCCTAAATACACTTAAAGATAAATTTGGGTTTCTTTGGCGATTAATAGTTATTTGTTCAATTTAGCACCTAAATACTGATATATATATATAGGATATATGTATGTTACAGGGGACTTTATCAACTCCCTCCTACCTAAACAAGCAAAAAAAAAAAAGAAAAAATCTAAACTCACTCACTCATATATAATGTCTTTGAGTGATTCTAATATTTGGTCACTTTGAATGTGGATGTATGAAAAGTTTAACGTGAGATAAACAACATTAGTGTCGAATACAAAAGTGGATTTGAAAGTTTAATGATATTTTCTAAAAATCCGGTTGAATACGCAAGGAACGGTAAGTTTTATTATTTATGTTGAAGTTATAGAAATGAAAAATATATTTAGTTAGAAGTTGTATTAAAACACCAATACAAGAAAGATTTTATGGAAAATTACTACATTTAGGTTTATCATGGTGAAGACATAAGTACAATGACAATTCATATTCATGATATATAACAATCAAATGATGTTTACTATTACGCATCGATAACAAAATTAAAGTAGTTTTGATTATTCTACTTGTCATAAAAAGATGAAAATGACTAAGGGTGATTTTTAATATGAATTAAGAAGTGTCAAATGTTGCAACTAATAAGTGTTACGAGCTATTTGATTCAACAAGGCTAACGCGTATAAAACTCGGTGTCTAAGACTGATCACACAATTGCGTTAATAAATGTTACGTGTTGACATCCACCTATTGTTGGTCAACATGATGTGACTTCTCATCATGATTATGTTGTTTTTGTAGTTCAATTTTGTGGTCGTTGTTAATACGAGTTCATTTTCTCTCATTTTTACACAATTCATGAAAGTGAAACTTTATTACCGACATTCTAGCGTTTATTACCAAATTCGACATTATTACAAGGTATATTTCAGAGCTTGGTGCTTTTTCGGTCTAATTTGATTAATATTTAGGTTTAATCATTGTATTGAATTATTTTTAAGAATATACGTTCGAAGTAGTTATGTTGCTTCGAATTACTAGGTTTCGAGGTAAGCATTTCAATGATATTTTAAGATTTATGTTTGTTTAGAGTAGATTTAGGATTTAGTTTATGTATGAATTTCGGTTTAGCTTTTTGTTTAAGTTTCAATTTCAGTTTTGGGTTCAATTAGAAATAAATTTTGATGGTTTAAATTGGTTAAGGTCGATTTAGTTTGAGTAGCCCTCAACTCTAAATTTTAGGGTTGGATTAGGGTTGATATTTCATTCTAATTATTTTTTTAAATTTTTTTACACCATATCTCGTTGATTATATGGGTATGATTCTAGTAGTTTCTCTTTATGAACTCCAAGTCCTACAAAAATTCTAGACACTATGAATGGCTCATAGCTACACGGTTTATCGTCGGTCTCATCAATCCCCACCATTCCCATCGCAATGACAACCAACAATGTATTTTTTATTGCATTGACGTGCTGTCGGGGATCATTGTTTTCATATCATGGTCGTTCCGAACATCTACGAGTTGTTACCCCATCCCGAACACCAGCAAGTCTACACTTTGGTTACATCTTGAGAAAGTGACGGATCGAGACAGACTATTTCGATCTATACACGAGCAAGATTTCTACGCCATAACCCATCAAATATTATTGGTGGACTTTTATGGTAAATTACAAAAATTTTGAATTTATTTATAAATATATATAAGTAATTATGATTTTTTCATCTTTTTATTTGATAATTTTGTAGCAATACACGTAAGAGTTCATCATCTCACTAGTACAACATAGTAGATAAAAGAAATATTAGGATGATTCATATAGGATCGGTGAAGAAACTATCGATATTTTTGTAGACGACAAAATACTTTTTAGAGTGACGTATATGTTAAGGCCGAGGAAAATGAAGGAGATGAAGATGTCGAGGCGAGGATAATAAAATGATATAGTCTTAGTGTTAAGATATTGTCAAGATAAATGATTCCAGTATAAAATTCTTTGACAAACCGATCGTCATATCGAAATAACCCAAATAAAGGCAACAAAATGGAGACGAGTGTCGGACACCAGCGAGATACCTCACAAGGTGAGCTATACGCGTCCACGACATCTATAAGGGATGTAGTTTTTGAAGATATTAAGATTTAATAATTGTATAACAAAACTTTCTAGGGAATTTAAATGTACGTTAACACATAATCAAAACGAAAATAAGTCAATCGGATAAAGATAGGGTCACTAATAACGATCATCGAAATGATAGTTATATAGTATTGAAAACTTACAACATAAATATCGAGAAATATGTTTGGGTAAAGGTAGTGAAAGCAATAGGTTTAAAAGGAAAAGATTACTAAATACGAGGAGCAGTGCAGGACCAAGAGAATTGCAAGGATAAAAGGTGAAAATTCGACTTGACCGCTTTATTATAACTTTATTTTAAATTATCTAAGTTTCTAAAAATTTCTAAACTTGTGTAGGGTTGATTTAGGTGTGGAAACGTGTTTTATCAACCCGATGATAGATCTAGTCATGTTTAACGATTAGTTTTTCGGGTTTCAACGATGAACAAATTAAGAAACGTTTTCGTAATACCTTTTTGTTGAACATGCGATAGTCGGATGCAAGGCTTGATATTACGCGTATCCACGTCGAGATCGGATCTGCTTTGATGCGGAATTAGGGAAGAACGAAAACTGTTTTTCGTTCTTCGATTTTCTTTCTGACGGCTAGAGTTTAGATTTTGTTTTAGAGTTCTAATAATGAAAACTCGTTTTTCGTTTATTTATAATTATTAAATTTTAATTATTACGACTTAAACCCAAACTATCGAAAATATTACATAAATGGCATAATACTTTCAATCTCCCACTTGCCTTTACGTAATATCTCATATAGTCGAAGTACATGTATCTCCATACACATACTTGCCCGTACATCTTATGTACTATCCCCAAAAGAAAACAAATACAATTATATTCTCTAGCGGATGCGGATGAATATAACTACATTCCACACTGATTGTCTAACAATCACAAGCAGATGTCGAGACACTCGTATGCGTGTGACCTCGTAGGTTCATCACTGAACTGGTAGTCAATTAGTCTTACTAATTAACTAATCGAGGTTGGCGTCTAGCAACACTCCTCAACGACCACATAGTGTGAAGTAACATCCTTACTCTGTAGAACCATGATAAAAGGACAATATTATTATTTCCTTCCGTCTTTACAGCTCCGGATAATCCTAGGACATGGTCTAACTGTCAAGTCCTAATAGATTATCAACTACGTTTCATGCCTAATATAACTGACTGGTGAATGATCGCAAAAAACTCTTTTCTTCTCTCATTCAAATGCCCTGACCAAGGTCTTTTGAGTCATTATGTTGCTGACAACATAGATCTCCAACTCTTAACCTAGAGTTGACGGATTCCATCTTGATCAATCACTAACTGCACAAGCATCCAATCATTCCCAATGTCCTTTCAACTTACATCCCAAGACATAAGGTGTCCAGAATCAAAGAATGGTAGATAACTTGTTAGTTACCATATTGATCTCAGGTCTAAGGAAATCATAATATTCTAATCCTTTCAGAGAAGTTCCTATTGACAGTTCAATGGTAATGCAACCATTAGGAATTCTCCCTTTGGGTCTGTTCAATGATCACATCTCTATGTGCATCATCCATACATGTGATTTAGTAAAAGAGATCTACTAATTTCTATCAAATAGAATCCATCACATCTATGTTGATCTATCCGGATTACTAACGTCCAATTAGTTATCCTATGATCAAGAACGATTTAGATTAAGTTTTTTACCAAAACTTGACTCTCTTTATCATGATCTCTATCATGATGACAAGTTTCTAAACTTAATCATGGACTCTATATACTAGCTATGAAAATATATACACTATATATTATGCAAATATCATCAAAATGATAAAATAATACCATTTTATTTATTCATAAGTGTTAAAAAATATAATGACATAAAAATAGCTCTTAAATAGTTACAACAATTGTACTATTCCTAGAACTAATTCCAGCATGTCATGTTTTTCAATCCAATCTTCAACTTGTACTTGTCAAACTCTTTTGAACCAAGCGCCTTTGTGAGTGGATCTGCTGTATTTTCCTTTCCTTCTACCTTTTGGATTTGAACGTCCCCACGCTCAACGATTTCCCTTATTAGATGGTACTTCCGCAGAACATGCTTTGATCTTTTATGAGATCTTGGTTTTTTCGCCTGGGCTATTGCCCCGGTATTATCACATAATAAAGGAACTGGTTCCTTTATCGAAGGTACCACACCAAGTTCAGTTATGAACTTTCTCATCCAGACTGCTTCCTTAGTAGCTTCACAAGGCGCTATGTATTCTGCTTCAGTAACCGAATCAACTACAGTAGCTTGTTTGGAACTTTTCCAACATACTGCACCCCCATTGAGGCAAAAGACATACCCCGATGGCGATCTGCTATCATCCTAATCGGACATAAAGTTGGCATCCGTGAACCCTTCTAACTCTAAGTTAGAATCTCCATAAACGAGGAATTGGTCTCTAGTCCTTCTCAAGTACTTGAGAATGGTTTTCACCAATTTCCAATGTTCCTCACCGGGATATGCCTGATATCGACTCGCTACACTTAGCGCGAAGGCTACATCATGCCTCGTACATGTCATGGAATACATGATGGCTCCCACTACGCTAGCGTATGGGATCCTACTCATGCGTTCTCTCTCTTCTTGAGTCTGAGGACAATACTCTTTGGAGAGAGTAATTCCAGTGCCTATCGGTAGATAGCCTCTCTTGGAATTTTCCATGTTATACCTCTTCATGATGGTATCAATGTACTGGGACTGTGATAGTCTAAGCAACCTCCTTGATCTATCTCTATAGATCTTTATTCCAAGAATATAGGTTGCTTTTCCCGGATCTTTCATGGAGAACTGTTCGGATAACCAAAATTTAGTCTCCCGCAAGGTTGTTTTGTCATTTCCTATAAGTAGTATGTCATTTACATATAACACAAGGAAAATGACGATGCTCCCACTGAACTTCTTGTACACGCAGGGTTCCTCATCGCATTTAACAAAGTTGAACTTTTCAATTGCTTTGTTAAAGCGAATGTTCCAACTCCGAGAAGCTTGCTTTAATCCATAAATGGATCTCTGTAGCTTGCATACCATGTTACTATCAGATGACAATGTGAAACCATTAGGTTGAGTCATGTAGACTTCTTCCTGGAGCTCTTCGTTAAGGAAAGCTGTTTTTCACATCCATTTGCCATACTTCGTAATCATAGTGCGCAACTATAGCAAGCAGAATCCGAATAGACTTAAGCATTGCCACAGGGGAGAACGTTTCTTCATAGTCAATACCTTCTCGTTGACTATACCCCTTGGCAACTAGACGGGCTCTATAGGTCTCTACCTTGCCGCCTGCTCTAATCTTTTTCTTGTAAACCCATTTACAGCCAATTGGCCTAGAATCCTTTGAAGATTCAACCAAAGTCCAAACTTTGTTGATCCTCATAGATTCTATTTCAGATTCTATGGCATTCCACCATTTCTCAGAGTCTGAACTCTACATAGCTTCCTTAAAAGTCTTGGGATCATCATCTGTATGATTAGCCCCATACTCTTGCACCATTAGATTTAATCTGTTAGGCGCACACCGAGTACGTTCAGACTTTCTCAGAGAAACTTTGTTTAGCATATAGGCATCTGCTTCTAAAGCATAGCCCCATAAGTTCATTGGAAGATCAGTGAACCCCATCATGGATCTTACCATATCTAATAAGGTTCGATTTCTCCGTTCGGATACACCGTTATATTGCAGTGTTCCAGGAGAAGTCCATTGAGAAAAAATCCTATTCTGCCTTAGATAATCAATAAAATCATGACTCAGATATTCTCCACCTCGATCAGAACTTATTATCTTGATGGTCTTTCCAGTTTGTCTCTCAACTTCACTACGAAATCTCTTGAACATTTCAAAAGATTCAGACTTATGTTTCATAAGATACACATATCCATATCTAGACATATCGTCAGTGAAAGTTATGAAATAAGAATATCCTCCTCTGGCATGAACTTTTATAGGTCCACATACATCTGTATGTATGAGTCCTAGAAGTTCAGTAGCTCTATCTCCGTTTCCAGTAAACGGAGATTTGGTCATTTTTCAATGAGACAAGACTCACAAGTTGCATATGATTCATAATCATATTTACCAAGAAGACCTTCTTGATACAACTTGTTTATTCTTTTCTCGCCTATATGACCAAGTCTATAATGCCAAAGGAAAGTCTGATTTACTGAATCATCTTTCTTTCTCTTCAAACCAGAAATATGCATGTTAATCATATTAACTTTTGCATTGGGTAAAACATAGATGTCTTGATGTAAATAACCATTTGCACATAATTCATCATTATAAAATATAGAGCAAATTTTATTATCGAAGATTGTTTTATAACCACATCTATCTAACATAGAAATGACAATTATGTTCGAAACAAATTTCGGAACATAGTAACAATCTTCTAAAAACCAAGGTCTTGCCCGAAGGCAAATAAAGAGAAATCGATCCTACAGCTAATGCCGCAACGCTTGCACCATTTGCAACTTGTAGGTTGACTTCACCTTTCTTCAACATTTTATTGATCCTCAACCTCTGCAACACATTGCAGATGTTAAAACTACTACCAGTATTCAATACCCAAGTAGAAGAATCAATAGTAGTAAAAGAAATCATGAAAACATTTTTCATGTAGGTCTTACCCTCATTCTTTTTTAGAGATACAAGGTATTCCTTACAATTTATCTTCCAATGCCCCTTCTTCTTACAAAAGAAACACTCAACATCAGCTTGGTCATATCTGTCCCTTTTGCCCTTGGGTTTGGTCACACCATCCTTGGGCCCATGGGGCTTCTTCTTGGGCTTTTTGTTGCCCTTGCCCTTCTTGGAAGAAGAGCCGACCATCATTACGACACCAGATCCCTTAGACATATCGGACATTGACTGACTTACATAGTCAATCAGTTGGTTCAACATCTCATGCAGATCCATGTC
>CM071873.1:22728092-22759440 GCA_036759665.1 Gynandropsis gynandra
CTCTGTGCACCGTACATCTTCTTAAGATGCGCAATGATAGCAACAAGATCCATATCCTCATGCTGGCGCTGGAGT
Organism: Gynandropsis gynandra; assembly: GCA_036759665.1. Lineage (NCBI taxonomy): Eukaryota > Viridiplantae > Streptophyta > Magnoliopsida > Brassicales > Cleomaceae > Gynandropsis > Gynandropsis gynandra. The sequence continues at coordinate 22,728,168 of CM071873.1, forward strand.
TCTGAACTCATTGAGGCTAGGATGATACATTTTGCAGTGTCAAGGTCATCCTTTTGCTTTATCCAAGCTAGCAAGCCATCCTCATTGTCATCAACAGGAGATTCCTTGATAGGATTCTCGATCGCATCGAGTAGCTTCTCCTGCTTGAGGACAATCTTGTGGTTGTGGTACCAATCATCAAAATTTTCCCCAACAAGCTTGTGGACATCGAGAATGGCACATAGGGAAATTGAAGACATTCTTCGAGAAATCTGGAAGGAAAAATTGTAGCATTTATTAGACCACTTATTTAATCAAATAGATATGGACTTTCATCTAAATGATTATTTTACTGATTAATACTACAGTAGTATTCAGAAATCGTATTTCTTTCAGTAATATTTCCTAAACTAATCATGCATAAGCCCCCTGGTTGTCAGGTCGTTTCTTAAGCATATTAAACAGGTTGATTTTAATATGGCTCTATATCACATAGTCACATGGTATTCAGGTCATTCCTATTGATATAGTTGAGTTCATCATTCAGCTCATGGTCGTATATCAATTAAGTTTATGTCCCCCGGGTAGTCCAGGCATTTACAAAAACTAATTGATCCCTCCCACTAGACATCTGATGTCATAGATGTATGAATCGAATCCTTGAACTACATGCCTCCTGGTAGTCAGGTCGTACCATATAAACGAGAACCTATTAAAAACATCTACGATGAAAAAAAAAGCCTAACGATAAACAATTTATCGTTTAAAAATTCAATTATTAATTAAAATTCTTAATTTTAATATGGTTCTATATCACATAGTCACTTGGTAGTCAGGTCGTTCCTATCGATATAGTCGAGTTCATCCTTCAGCTCATGGTCGGATATTGATTAAGTTTATGTCCCCGGGTAGTCCAGACGTTTACAAAAACTAATTGATTCCTCCTACTAGACATCTGATGTCATAGACGTATGAATCAAATTCTTGAACTACATGCCTCTTGGTAGTCAGGCCGTACCATGTAAACGAGAATCTATTTAAAACGTCTACGATGAAAGAAAAGCCTAACGATAAACAATTTATCGTTTAAGAACTCAATTATTAATATTTAAAATTAAAATTCTTTTAATTTAATCTTAAATTATTTTTTATTTTTATTTTTTTTTCGCGGGTTACGCGCGTTCGCTCGGGCTCACGTGACGCACCCGTGCGGGCTCACAGAACGCTAGGGTTAGTGTTTCTGGAAAAAAGAACCCAGCCGCCGCCCCTGGTACCCTATCACCGGTCGCCCCCTCCGGGCATTCAAAACCGTCGGCTCAGGGCGCCTGCGAACCGCCGACACGACCGGCGACGAATCGCCGGCGTTGGGAGCCTAGGAACCGCCCGCTTAGGTGAAAGAGCGATTAGGGTTTCTGGAAAGAAACCGTCTGCGCCGTTCGCCCTCATCCCTATTCTTGCGGCGATTCGCCGACCGTCGTGATCAAGCCCATCGTGACTCTGCCCGCCGACTCACGCCCGACCGAATTTACCCCTGCACAAGACCATCTCGCACAGACGCTGCCGCACGAGACGCCTTTCGCGCGATGCGCTCTAGCGATCGAATTGCCTGCGCATGAGTCACGAGAAAAACGTCGTCCGTTCACCGTCGACATGGGGTGTCTTCGCCGTCCCTCCCTATCGCCTGCGTCCGGCGACCATCGCGCGGCTGGCTGGGGGGTTCGAACGCCGCCCGTGAGTCGGTTTCCGGCCGTGCGATGCTTCCTTGTTAAGCTTTATGTTTTTCTCGCGCGCACGATTTTTACGTTTTTTTGATTCGTTTTTCACAAAAAAAAATCGAAAAACTAATCCTAAACATGCATCCAGATGCTCTGATACCACTGTAGGGTTGATTTAGGTGCGGAAACGTGTTTTATCAACCCGATTATAGATCTAGTCATGTTTAACGATTAGTGTTTCGGGTTTCAACGATGAACAAAATAAGAAACGCTTTCGTATTACCTTTTCGTTGAACGTGTGATAGTCGGATGAAAGGCTTGATATTACGTGTATCCACGCCGAGATCGGATCTGCTTTGATGCGGAATTAGGGAAGAACGAAAACTGTTTTTCGTTCTTCGGTTTTCTTTATGACGGCTAGGGTTTAGATTTTTTTTAGTTCTGATAACGAAAACTCGTTTTTTCGTTTATTTATAATTATTAACTTTTAATAATTACGACTTAAAACCCAAATTATCGAAAAATATTAAATAAATGGTATAATTCTTTCAACTTGTACATATATCATGTATTCATCAATTATAAAAATACCATTTTGTTTCTGTATATATATAGATATATCATTATAATATTTTATATATAATCCTTTAAAAATGGGTTCAGAGTGTTATAAATGGAACTAAGAATAAAGAATTGTTGGTCCGGCCAAAGCTTATAGATCTTGGACGAAGGATGAAAATGACGAAGTATCAGAAGGACCCTAATTATATGCTTGTGTATGATAACAATTAGGTTTACATTTCTATCAACGCGAGTATGATGGGGACATATGAGGTGGTTGTTTACATGGAATTTAAAATGAATATTTTGATGACAAATTAAGTAAAAATGATTGGCGGTAAAACATCCTTAACATATGGATTATGGAAATTTCGATGAGGCAGGGGTGGATTTTGGAAAATCCAATGCAATTTGAATGTTTTGATTTTTTTTATTCCAAAGAAGTTGAGATATCACGTATTCAGGGATTTGAGGTAATTTTACCTTTTTATTTTGGTTAACTACAATTAAGAGTCCAAACGGAGATGGTAAATAAACATGCAAATTAAAATTAGTAAGATTGGATAAAATGTAATTGAGTCAAAATTAAGTCAAAATTTGATTTAAAATTGGGGTCAAAATTTGGTCGGATTCGGATTCATGACAGATCAATCGGGTCGGTTAACGGATAGTTGATAAGAGTCTTTATACAAATTTTGGATAGTTAAAAGGGAAATAAGATTAGAGCTAAAAATCAAGCGGAAAATCGGATAAGGTCTAAAGTCAAGTGGGAATCGGATTAAAGCAACATTGTCGAATGAAATATACGGATTTTTCCATAAAGTTTTTCTTCATTTTTTCGTTACGATTAAAAAAATCTAATAACAATATCTAAATTTATATATATTTTTTTTACGAATCTATATATATAAAGAAAATTTAAAAATGTTAAAGTTAAAATAATAATAATAAATATTTGTTTTGTAGATCTCTTAGAAAATAAACTATACTATGAAAAAATAGTAATTTAGAACAACTTCAAAACCTCAAATAAAAGAATACTACAAAAATAGAAATGAAATACATGATAACAAAATAATAATCTAAGTAGAATTAATATGAGACAAAGGTGAACTACAACCCAAAAATTCTATTCTAGCGAGATTTTTTATATGATTTTGAATGATCAAATTCTAACTCTATTCTTATTCCCTTCTAATTTTTCAACTTTATTCAGCTCCTCTCCATTGACTGCCTAAAATATTATTAGGTATCATAAAATCTTTATCGTCCCACTATTATTTTATTTCACATTTAACGTCCAACTTTAATTTTGATCTGATTTAAATCGATTTCACCATATATATGTATATGCAATATAAAAATGTATGTAATAGAAGGAAATGAAATTACTTATTATGTAACATTTTGTCTATTGATTTGTATTGATTATCTTCTAAATTGTGTATTTTTAAGATTGAAGGTTCCTTGTACATATAAATTGTGTATAACAATCATAATAATCAATTGAATCTCAATTGCTTTATGGAATCAGAGCACGACGAAGCTCTTCTCTTTCTCTTGCCCAAACTACCTCTTCTCACATGACCGTCGTCGATAATTCCTCGAGCAACTCTACTCCGTGAGACACCGTCACTCTCTTTGATCCAACCAACCCTATGTCGACGTTGATTCACATCAATATCTCCAATGTCACGAAATTAACGACAACCAATTATCTCACCTGGAATGTACAAATCAATACTCTTTTCCAAAAGTACAACCTTGAAGACTTTCTTGAGCTCATCGGAGCACCACCTACGACTATGACCGTTAATAACGTCGTTGTTTCCAATCATGCATATAACCCATGGTTTCGTCGGGACCGTCTCATTTTTTTGGCTCTTCTTGGGTGTATACCCTCTCGTGCCAAGCACTCATCGCCTCGGCCCCAACATCCGCAAGTTGGTCCGCCGAGTGCACGTGAGATATGCAAAGTTGATTGGATTTGACAAGACCCCGGATGTAATGCTAATCAATGGCCACATGCTTCATCCGAGAGTAAAATACGAGATTGACACATAGGTAGGTGGCACCCACGTTATCACAGTATATGAGTGGGATGGATTATCACAGTATATGAGTGGGATGGATGTGACAGAAGTGCCTAGCTCCGAAAATAGTGACATGAGTCATTAAACCTCCGATGCAGCGGACGAGACAGATTTGTACTCAATTTCGGTGGAGGACTTGGTCGCAAACCGTTGTTTCTTTGAGGACCAGAAAATAGGATGTTGCCCAAGATACACACTATGTGCTCTAGTTGAACTATAGATCACGATCACCTCCTCAACCGACATCATAAAAAAATAAGGTGTTGTCCTTGTTGTAGAATACGTCGTAGGTTTTACCACGCACACAATTCGACTTGCGGATGCACTCACGAAGCACTTCCCACGCACACAGTTCGATCTACTATAGATCAAGATTGGTGTCTCGACCGACACACATCTTGCGAGGCATAATAGAAGGAAACTAAAAAATTCTGAAATATTTTGTCTATTAATGTGTATTGATCCTCTCCTAGAATTGTGTATTATGTTTTTCTAAGATTAGGTATTTCATATAAAACATGTATAGCAATCGTAATAATCGATTGAATCTCAATTGCTTTAGTATGCATCTATGCACATATTCTTCCATACACATGCACTTAGGGACAAACCATACGTAAAATCTCAACACTTGATTAACATCAGTCGATGACTTAGAAGCATAGACAAATAGTTAGTTAGATTCGATGAACACAGTTTGGTTAGGAATTACTCATCTTCGTTGTCTTCAATCTCGTCAAAGTCGGAATCATCTGAGGCCTCGCTCTCTGAATCGCTCAAAACGTACCTCGTTTGCGTCCTGTTCGTTCTCTGTGGCCTCGCCTTCGCAACGACTCCCCCTGAGTTTGAGTTCTCGGACGAAGAAGCCGAACCCACCAACGTCAGATCCTCACTCTCAGCCTCCTGTTCCTTTGTGTTTTTCGCCATCTTTCCTAAAAGAGAACCACTCTTCTTGTTAAACGGGGACGACCTCATCTTTCTCACTTTCTTCTCTGGCGAAATCCCCGAGGGCTCTACGGGTTTCACAAGCTTATTATTAGCTTGTCCCCTCTTTCTTGGTGCTGCAGGGGGCTTCCCTGCTTTGCTCGCCGCAGGTTTTCGTCCTCGCTTTGCAGGTCCAGGAGCAACAACTTCTACCACTTCATCCTCGTCTTCAGAAGCAGCTGCGGCTTGTGACGCTTCAGTTTCGATATCTGTAGGTAAAGAGTTATGGTTATGAAGTATCGAATGTGATTTAAAGAGTTATGGTTTAGCATCTTACTGCTTGACATATCAGACGAGGAGCCAAAGTTGTATTTAGCAAGCCTTTGCGCTAGATCCAGCATATCATCATCATCTTCAACCTCCTGAGATAGAAAACAAACAATGTTTAGTTACATTTTCAAATTACTCATGGATGTAGATTCATCTGGAGAATCTCAAGTAACAGACCTTTGTAGCTGGAGCTTTCTTCTTCGCTCCTTGCCTGCCTTTCGGCTTCACAACTTCAGCTCCTTTAGTATCTTAGCAAAACAAAAGGGAAATTAGAAAAAATCCGGATGCGTTGTAGAGCCTTAGTACAAGAATGAAGCTACACAATGGTAAGTAACAGGACAAACCTGTGTCCATTGAGGAAACAGACGCTTCTGTTGTTTCTGATTCGTTGGCTTTCTTTTTGGTATTCTTTGGTGCCTGTTTCTTCTGTGCCTGTTTACGACTCTTAGCGGCTGCTGGAGCTCCAGACCTGATTTTGGCCTGTGCTTCCTTCCTCTGTTCCTCAGCTTGAGCATCACTTGTGTCAAGTTTCTGCACATACATTATTAGGACAAAATATTTCAAACACAGTAGAGAATTAATTTGACAGGTATGAAATTTGGTTTGTGTAACTCGTACGTCAAGCTCCACTTCAAGGGAATCGAGATCCTTGAGCCATAGAGACTTTGGAGTCGCTTTCCTCAAGTCTTCAACTTCCTCATTCATTTTATCTCTATCTGAACACAATTCTTGGACCTTCTCTAGGGTCAATGTTGCAATTGCCAAGGACAACAGATAGTCATAGTCAGAGCCAGGAACAAAAGTGGAGCTTGTAGCAGGTTCTGAGCTTTCTTCAGATTGTTCGTCGGCGTCCGTTGCTCCGGCAACTGCAGCTTCTACAGGTTTAGCCTTCTTCGGATATGGTGTAAATCCTTTCTGTCTCAACTCCTGAACAAGGTCGGCTTTCTTTCTGTTGTTCACTACAATTTCCCCGCTGACAACTCCTAGGATAAACTTTACCTTGTTTTCCAACTTCAGCAGCTCAAGTTCAAGATTTTCTAGCAGGATTTTCTGCAAAAACAAGATAAGGGTAAATGGGTAAGCAAATGTCAATGTGTCACAACAAGAAGCTCCTAATACAATTACAAGAGAAAGTTAAAAGGATTCCAACCTTCCGTTTCTCATAGAATTGGAGCCTGAGATTAAAGAACTCCTCCAGAACTGCATCAGCATGTGATCATGTTAGCATATAATTTTTAGTATACACAAATGAAATGCATCGTAAACTTCTTCATACTTTGTTCGGGAGTTTCGTATTTCTTTATAACGCCATTTTGGTCAAACAGATGCATGTTGCCGGTGCTGATAGTAGTGGTGAGTTTAAATTTTTTCAACAAGCCCTCTTGCCGTGCTGCAATCATGTTCTCCTCACTTAGTGTAAGTTCGAAATCCACACTTGTATCATCACTGTACTCCCTGATGTTCTGCAGAAAGCAGCAAGATGGATGAGCAAGAAACTTGCAAGAACATTTACTGCATGATACCTAATGGAAGCTGGATCTTTACCTGGATAAAGGGGCCATAATCCGTCTTCATTGAACGCAAGAATTCCCTATAGTCATCAGTCCACCTTCTAATTGGAAGCTCCTTGACACAAAGAGTTGTGTCATCAACCTCCTCGATAATTCCGGTGACTGTGTAGGTGGCCCCACCTTCCTTGGTAGAAGTTTTCTCGATAGTTCCCTTGAAACCTCTATACCAAGGATCCATAGGCAGCATAGAGTCACCATTCAGCAGACGCCTCACGTTAGCAACAACCTCTCGTGGGTTATAGTTGGGTATGAAGGAACTCCACCCAGTTCCAATTCCTTCACAACCATTGACCAGAACAGTTGGTATGATGGGCATGTACCTAATCAACATAACACAAGTTAGCTGGTGTTTTTTAAGTCAAGCATCTATCACTGGTTGACATGGAAAAGGATAAACAAATACCAAGTTGGCTCAATAGATTGTCCGTCTTCATTCAAGTAATTAAGAAGGACATCATCATCCTTGGGAAACAGCACTCTTGTGATTGGTGAGAGCTTAGTAAAAATGTATCTTGCACTGGCTGCATCTTTTCCTCCCTGTCACCATGATCATCAATACACAAATGAGTCATGACCATAAGTCAACAGCAACTGGTTCTTTCGGCTGAGAAAGTAAATAATCACTTAGCTTACCGAGGTACGTGTACCGAATTGACCCAACGGTTGAAGGAGGTTGATGTTGTTACTGCCAACATAATCTTGAGCCATGCCTATGATGGTATTGGCAAGACTCTGCTCACCATGATGGTAAGCAGAATGCTCTGATACGTAACCAGAGAACTGTGCAACCTTGGCTTCTTTGATAAAGTTTCTCTTGAATGAACAGAAAAGGATCTTCCTTTGACCGGGCTTAAGCCCATCAACCATTGAAGGAATTGACCTTTGAAGATCCGCCATAGAGAACAAGATAAGTTCTTTATTTACAAAGTCGCTATACTTAATCCGCTTCTCCTTCTGGTCAAGATGAGTGCCAGGCTGAATGAATGAGAAGATATTAGATTGTGCTAACGCAACTTGTCAAAAAACGGTTTTTTTAAGAGAGCCGTTCATGCAATCCTTCGTACCTCAAAGTTCAAAAGCCAGTTCTTTCGGGCCTCTATCTTTTTCTTACTAAATGCAAGCTCAATAGCCTCCCCATCTTGTTCATTTTCCCAAACAAAATCCTTCTTGTGAATATCAAGATTGGAAAAGTATTCCTTCCCCTCCTTAGATGTACTTGTACCCAACCCCTAGAAGTATAAATGGACAATCCGTGAGCAGCAGTCATAAAATGTTTCCAAAATACTCACTAATTTGTTAACATGGAAAGCAAACCTTATAGTATTTGATAGACCATCCACTCGCATTACCCCTCAGACTTTCTTTCCAAGCTTCATACTCAGGCATGGAGTAAAATGACAGCACTCTTCCACTCCTATGGCTAGCCTGCGGATTATTTTGATTTCGTTGTTAAAAACTTTTTAACAATTAACCTAGCAGCCTGGAATCATGTGACGATAATGTAATACAACTTGCCTTCACAATAGGAGTTATAAACTCGACCAAGAAAGATGGAACTTTCAGTAACGTCGGCCAAAAAGAGTGAATGAAGTTAATTAGAAGCCCCTTAATATGTGAGCCGTCATGATCCTGCACAAGGTAAGATGACAGGTTATGTCAAGAATTCTTATAAACAAAAGGAAGAAACCAAGGAGAAGAAAGGAATCAGGATGGAACTTGCCTGATCAGTCATGATCATCATATGACCGTATCTCAGTGAGTTGACATTTTCATATTTCATGTGTTGCTTCAACCCAAGAATCTTCTTAATGTTCTCAATTTCCTTGTTGTTAGTGATCTGAGTGGTGCTGGCTTCCCTCACGTTCAGCAATTTACCTCTAAGTGGAAAAACACCATAATAGTCGCGACCCACAACAGAAAGCCCGGCCATCTGAACGTGACAATCAGTACAAGTTAGTAGGTAAAAACTAGGAGTTCTATGAAGTAAAAACATTGCAAAAACGTATCAAGACCACTTACAGCAAGAGCCTTAGCTGAATCTCCTTCAGTCAAAATCAAGGTACACCTATGGGAGTTCCTCCCTCCGGCCTCGTTTGCATCCTCTAACTTCTCAATCAGAACTTTTTCAGTCTTGGCTCCATCACTTTTCTTAAGTTCTTTGCTCTGCTTGAAAGTTGCCCATGAAAGTAAACTCTCCACTATACCAGACTTCGCCACTGGAAAAACATTAGATTCGAAAGAATTAGAGAGAGTCTTCTGAAGACCAATACTCAGCTGAAAATACAGATGATGTACCTTTCTTCAGAACGTCTTCGGAAAGTTCACACTTAGACCCGAAACTACTCTGACGAAGAGTCAAAGTTTCCTTGGTTTGAGAATCAAATGCAGGATTGTCAATCAGGGAGTTGACAAACACCCAGAGATGGTTTTTCACGTTATGAGCCTTAACATTAGCGTTTTTGTTCTTTTTGTTCACAACTCCCACAATGTAGTTTGTGATCTGACTGGTCACATAATCAACATGTGTACCACCCTTGATTGTGGCTATTGAGTTAACAAAGCTGACCTAATAGCAGCAAAATTACATAGATCAGACAACACTCAATACTCCTAGAAGTAGAACAAAATGAACTTCGGGTTTACCTGTTGAAACTGTCCCTCGCTTAAGCTTACGGAGACTTCCCATCTGTCATTAACTTTCTCGGAAATTCTGAACACATACCAGTCCAAAAATCAAACTCGATTTTGGCACAAATAATTCAAAGATTAACGATATAAAGTCATAGAAGAAACCTTGGCAGAGGTTCCGATCGTGCTTTGTTGGCAGCACGAAGGTAGAGATCAACATAATCGTTGAATGACTTCACAGGAACCCGTTTTCCATTAAGTTCAACCTTCACAGTTTTACCTAAGCATCCCGCTAGGTCGAAAACCCGTTTGCTCATTAGAGCTACCACATCGTCCTCTAAGTGAGTCATGTTGAACTTTTTCAGGTCGGGCTTGAATGAGACCTTTGTCCAGTTCTCATTCTCTCTGCACCTGGTTATAGTTGGTTGAGATTTCTTCCCCATGTTGTTCGAAAACACCTAAAGTAATCAAGAAAGGTGAACTCTCTTAGTTGTTATTTCAATTGCATCTACACAAAACATGTCTTATCAGCTTTAAAAAGCACTAATCTCAGGTGAAAATCAAGCGATTTAGTGAGCCTACCTGCTTGTACTTCTTCTGTCTTTTCCCGTCAGCGGTCTCGATTATGAAATCTGTAGAGAAGATGTTTGTAAGCTTCGCACCATACCCGTTTCTTCCACCCGTGGTCTTCTTCACAGTATCGTCATAGTTACTACTCGTCAACAAATGCCCAAAAATCATCTCAGGCACATAAACTCCTTCCTCTTGATGAATCTCAACAGGAACACCATCACCATTGTTATACACGCTGATCAGATTCTGCTCCACATCGATCACCACCTTAACCGAATCCATGGATGGATCCCTCTGTTTGTTATCAGCAGCGTTGACAAGGATCTCATCGAAGATCTTGTACAGACCAGGAACGTAGGTCACAGCTCGGTGAACCATTTCCTCATTCTCGTATACCCAAAGCATCTGAGTGTGCTTCTCGATGGATCCGATGTATGTGTCAGGTCGGAGCAAGATGTGCTCGAGCTGGGATTTCTTCTGGTACATCTCCTCGATCGATTTCCCCCCACGCGCCGCGACATTGACATTGTTACTGCTCTGCAACGGGAGTTTCGTAGCCATAGAGTGATAATGAGGTGTTTCCGAGAGAGAAACAGATCAATATCTGGAGACCTAGATGAAAAAATCAAGGATTAGGGTTTTGGAATTGAAATCACAGAGCGAAGCAGAGAGACAGAGGAAAGTGTCTTTTGCTTTGAGACTTAGAAGAATATATGAATAAGGAACAAAGGCTACAACGGTCGACTGAAGAAGACACCAAGAATTCAAAATTTGAATTGGCTACTGAAGCGGGAGATGGAGATTTCTAGAATATGGAAGAGTTCCTTTAATCCGACGGCTATAATTACTCGAAAATTTTGTTTTTAAGTTTCGCCCCGTTTGGTTTCGGCTAATTTACTATTTCGACCCATAAAATATGACGCGGCATGAGGCCCCAGGTAGGATAAATTGCAAAACACAACCAAAAAACGAATTAATATGTTAATGGTATTTTAATTGATATTATAATGTCAAAATCAAATATAATTCAACCGAATCAAGATAAATTATACACCAACGATATATTTTTGGGAGACTAGTCGGAACGTCGCTTTGTGTTTGCAGTTATTTGTGATATAGTTGGTATTGTAACTAGTATTGTACACAGGTTTTTTTAAGACGTTTTTAAATTGTATATTTAAAAATGATTATATTATTTTTTAAACAATTCTTTAACAATTTAATTTCAAAATTTTCTAAATTTTTAATATTTAGAATAATTTAATATTTTATAATACAATTACATATATTTTTTAAAAGTTTTATTTTTCAATTTGTTATTAAAAAATTTATCGTCTTTTCAAAATTATAATTTTAAAAACTTTTGCCGTATTTTCAAAAACTACCAATTATTTTAAAATAACATTTTAATGTTAAAAATTAAAATAAATCTACAAATAATTAAATGACCTTTTAAAAAATTAAATATGAAATCTAAAAATCTGAATATTAAAATCTATTAAATTATAAAACTATTCCATAAAATCTAGATATCAAATAAATAAAATTACAAACCTACCATTTAAAATTAAATATTTAAAATAAAAAATTCTAATTCCTCGTGTACCGTTTATCACTAGTTTCTCTTTTCTTTTTCACTTCTAATTTCTTCTTCGCCTCTCTTCCCACTGCCTTCGCCATCTCCTCCTCGCTTCATCTCTCTTCGCCCTCGCCTAGCCACTCTTCGTGCCTAACCTCTCTTAGCGTTGTGCCTTCGTCTCTCTGCACCTCGCCTTCTCCGCCTCTCCGCGCCTCGCCATCTCGTTTCGAGCTGCGCTTCGCCCATCCCGTCTCGTCGCACCTTTCCTCGCCTCCGTACTCGATGCGCCTTACCTCGCACTCGCACCTCCCCTTGGCTGAGGATTGAGAAGATGCAACGAAGAAAATCGACGGCTAATCAAACTGCTCAGAAAAAAGCAAATAAACTATCAAACGGTTGAGAGAGACCAAAAAATTGCAGGAAAAAAAATTTGTACAATCGAACCGTGTATAATAAGACAAAACACGTATTCAAATGATCCAAAGGTGTATATTTCGACACGTAACATCATTCACTTCACAAAGCCTTCTGTTTTAATATAAACTAGATGATAATCGTGCGTTGTCCAGTTTTATGATAAGTAAATTGTATATTTTTTAAATATTTTATATAATTCATTAATTCAAATATTGTCATGATATTTGATATATGTATCGATCAATACAAACGTACAAATTCTAATTTTTTATATAAAAGTTTAACAAAAAGATTTATAATATGTAATATAAACTAACACTACGGTTTGTTCACAATATATTTAAAATTTTAAAATATAATTTGTTGGAAAAGTGATTGTATGATTTGGACAAGAATTTCGCATGACCGTTTTCCTATCCGTACTGAAAGTTTAATGCTTCTTATGTAATATTAAATAGTCACTGGGTCAAAGTGTAATTATTGAAAAAGTCCAAGAATATATATTCGGAGAAAAACCGTTTTTCATTAACGAATTCATAATCACTAGAATCAATACCGTAATAGCCACCAGAAAGAAAAAGGAAGAACAAAAAACAGTTTTTTTCGTTCTCGACCAAAAATCCGCACCAAAGGTTGATAGTAGATCCCGATCTCGGCGTGGATACTAGTAGAGGGCTTGCACAATCAAGTCTAACGTCCGATTATCATCATATTCAACGTAAAAGGTAATATGGAATCGTTCCTAATTTCAAGTTCTTTGTTGAAACCAATAAAACTATTCTCGAACATGACTAGATCTAATGATTGGGTTGTAAAACACGCTTCCGCACCCGATTTAGCAACCCAACACGTACATGCATAATTTGTTAGGTCTAAATTTAATTTCAAACATGATTCAAAACAATTATTGAGGTATTGACATAATTTGTGAATCTTTAAAATGCATTTATGTTTGAATTTCTTGAGTGTCTTTAGATTTTGATTGGTGTAGATGTTTGTGGAACAAAACGATCGCACTATTAACAACCCTTATTATTATATTTATAATAGATAATTACGTAATGACATGAACCAAAAATATTAATTAATATAAATGTTAATTTTTTAATACTGCTGATCATCATAGAATTACGATCATGATTATTTTCTTGGCAATCATTTGAGCAATATTTGAATATAAAATTTCTTTTTCTTTTCTAAGTTTCAATATAAAAGTTTAACCAATAGAATGAGATTGCAAGTTTTGGCCAGATATATTCTTCATGATTGTGTTTTTTTAAGTTATTTGAATTTAGAATATGATATAAAATATATTATTAAGATAAGCTTATACTTTGGCATTTTTAAAATTTACTTGTTTTTCGAAATTTTCTGATTATATTTAAATTTTGATTGATTTTGAACTTCATGGAGCATGATTGTCTGATATATACATTTACGAAGAACGAAAACGTAACAACATCAAATTATGATAAATATTAATTAGAACCTTTGAATGAAAGCACAAACGATTCTATATTATGATAAGATATCCACAACAATGATAAACATTGATCAAGTGATGAACACGAGCCTTCAATATACAATAGAAAAGTTAAATATGCTTAAAATACTTTGCTTAAAATGGAACTTACATATGAATTTTACCCTAAAAAGTCGATAATCGTAAGCTAGGAATGGAACTTATAGATATGACATAGTCACATGAACCAACAGAAAAGTAAACTCTGGAAATTGGATGGAAAATAGTGATAAGTTCGCTCCACTGATTGATTAGCACATAACTAAAACGTCTTAATCATAACCACTGAACAACTTCCATCAAAATCAAAACCAAAACCAAAATTAAAATGATGTAACAACACAACCATTGCAATTCTCGATACAAAGATCGTGTTCTAATTGCAACTCTCAATATAAAGATGTTTTAACTCAAACTGATTTAAATAAATCCTAGGCTGGTCGTATACTTCGATTCTCTTGGTGCCCTATGTGATGTATACAAAATATATAATATGGATGGACAAATCCTCAGAAACAGAAACAAATGTAATTAATTAAAAAAATAATCGACAAAACGATGCGCGTATTTTATTTATTTTATTATAAAATAAAATTAATATATAAATATATTATTATGTAAAATCATTATAATATAATATAAATATAAATATATAACTGGTTAATATTTAATTTTGATAATGTATTTTTGATAAATTTATATTTTTAAATGTATATCATTTTTAAAAATGGACTTTTTTGTAAAGATATTGCTGAAAATAATATCTTAATAATTTTTTATGTTATCGGTAAAATTGTTGACTTGATGCATGAAATTTGTATCATCTATAATTTTTCGTCTTTATAAATTTTTGTAGAGTATAAGGTATGAATCGTCAAAGTACATGAATCATAATAATCCAAAACAAATTTAGTGTGATATTATTTTTATATTATATTTATGTGTAATATTTTATATGATTCAATGAATAATGTCAAACAATTTATAACAGTGACGACCATGATAGCTTTCTTTCTAAAAATGAATGATTTCTAAAATCTTACTCATTCATGACTAAGAATAGGTTAATTTTTTAGCTAATGGTGAGATGTATTTGATCTTGTACTACATCAATAATTTAATAGTTTTTATAGTTTACAAAAACTTTATAAATTATAATAAATATTATAATACAAAATATAATTTTAAATTAGTATAATATTGATAAGTTGGTATTTCTTTTCTAATGGTTTGCTCGCATTGATGTACCATAAATTTTATTTTTTGAAATCTTATGATTATATTATCCACAAACATAACATTATTGTACAAAAACATTTAAATTTTAAACATTTTATTTCAAAATATATGTAATGTGGGATTAAAAATTTAATGGAGGTAAAAAAATAATAAACATGGATATAAGATAAAATTACGAAAAGAAGATATATGTGAAAATTTAATATAGAATCGAGTTGCATATATATTTTCTAACATTACTTTGGAATACAATTTTTTCTTCCTTGCTCCACCAATCTTTTTTTTCGATCTATTTATTTTTAATGTTCAATTTCATATGTCGGATTATAACCATAAAAAATTTATTATATTCACTTAAACTTAAAAACCAATTAAAATTTACATTATTTAATATGTTTGGGAAAAAAACATATTCCCCCTAAACTATCACACTTTAATCATATTCTCCCCTTGCACTTTCTCTCTCATCTTATTCCCCCTAAACTATCATTACTCATCCTATTCTCCCCCCCCTCCCCCCAAACTTTAAAAATTCATCCTATTTCCCCCTCCGTTAAATATCCGTTAACTTTTCTGTTAATTTTTTTAAAACAACCTATTTCACCACAAACTATATGACTTCTAGCCTATTACCCCGAACTATATGAATTCTAGCCTATTCCCCCTCGAACTATATAACCTCAAGCCTATCCCCTCCCACGAACTATATGACTTCTAGCCTATTTCCCCCTGAACTATATACTATATAACCTCTAGCCTATTCACCTCCGAACTATATGACTTCTAACATATTCTCCCCTAAAAACAAAGTGTACATTCAACATATTTTCAAAATTTTGGTTATTATAAACGTAACATATTTCTTTAATAGTAACATATTTTTAAATTTTGGTTATTATAAGCGTAACATATTTTCTTTAATATTAATATATTATTAAATTTTGGTTATTATATTTACATTTTTATGATTGATAAAAAAATATTAAAATAAAAAATACAACATAATAATTTTTAGAATTGTTATAATGATTGATATAAAAAGTATAAAAATAACATATTTATATTTTTTATGATTGCAAGTTTTTGCTTTCAACTCTTGATTTAAATATAATAATCTTTATTGATATATGCATATTTATAATATAAATTTAATTGCAAATATATTGTGTCTAATAATCTTTATTGATATATGCATATTTATAATATAAATATAATTGCAAATATATTGTGTCTATTAAATATAATTATTTTTTATTTTCTATATATACCATTTAGTTCGTCTAGATTTTGTTTAGGTTATATGTGTTAGGTTACTGTGCGATTAACATCTAATCGTTTCGAACATTTGACTCGATTCGATCCAAATAAAAAAATGAGTATTCGACTAGTTCAATTCGATAATAAAAATATAAAATGTGTGAATTCAAATATTGAATATATTTTCGAAGGTGATATGATCCCAGATCACACTTCAATATTTTAGAATGAGATAAAAGATGGATTTATGTTTCAAAAATCCTCAACAACCAGCAACCGAAATCTAGAACTAGTCTCAATAATGAGGGTACCCTAAACCCATGAAGAACTCGATTTAAAATCTTAAAAACGTGTCAAGACGCCACAATCACAGGTGGTTATGTGATTGATAAGTCAAGTTGAATCCTAAGACTGCAAATCAAGAGTTGAAGGCAAAAACTTGCAAATATTTGTTTATCAATCATAAAAAGTTAACTGATAGTTTGGGGAGAAATAAGTTGTTTTAAAAAAAATTAACAAAAAAATTAACAGATATTTAACGGCGGGGAAATGTTATGAAATTTTAAAGTTTAAGGGGGACTAAAATGAGTAATGATAGTTAAGGGAGGAATAGGAAGAGAGAGAGAGAGTTGAGGAGATAATAGGATTAAAGTGCGATAGTTTAGAGGGGAATATGCCTTTTTCCCAATATATTTTTATTTAATTAAAACATTAATCCAAAATATACCTAAAAAATGTCAATTTTTAATATATGTATATATATACTCACATTTATAGGAAAAAAATTATGATATCATATATGTTCATGTTATTTTCTTTAATTTTTTTAAAAATTAAATTCTTAAAACTCATATATTTAAAATATAATTACATATATATATTGATATTATAACAAAAAATTCATATAAATTTTGAAAATTAGTACTTACTCTTACAATTTTTTATGGATTCATCTTTAGATCAACAATCTTACCTTGTTTTGTCCAACTTTAGTACCGATGGATGAAAGACTACATAATAATATAATAAAAGGAGAGCTCAATGATAAATCGTAGGCCATTCATTTCAATGGCAATCAAAGTGTATGTATCCTTTTAATTCTTTACTACTTCCACAAGGATCGGCTCGTAGTCGTTGGGAGCCACAGATTTGTACAGGTTCATCATCGTTACAACAACGTTTGCAAGTCTCCCGGTTGGAAGATCTTTCTGGAATCTCACTCCCGCTCACAAACCAAGACCTCATATCGCAATTGGCGCCTACGTTGGTCCAAACAACCGTTAGGGTTCATGGTTCTTGGAAGATTCTACCATCAAACTTGTTTGGTAATACAACAGGTAAGACAGTCTCACCGATTCAACAAAATTGCATTGCATGTATCTATTAATATGATATGGGATTCTATAGTCTCCTACACAATCAAATGTCTAAACTCTCTACAAGAAACAATTCGTTAGATTGTTTAGTTCACTTTAATTAACAACCACACGAGCGATCTCTAACAATTTTTTTTTTAAAATAATAGCTAGCAAGCTTCAGCTTACCATTATTTTGAAACATCCCATCGTATCGTATCTTTAGGAATCTCACAAGATCGAATATGTGAAAATTTTCTGATTTAAATGCCTTTACAAGCATAACCATGAGATCTGCCTGGAAGTTGAAAGTAACAACAACATCACCATCCTTAATTGGGACCACGACTGTGCCACATGCATTAACAAGAACAAACGGAGGCAAACATTGGTCATAACAACCAATATCCTTAAGTCTAACAATACAACTTTGGCGCTGAGTAAAAAATATTAATGAAAGTCTACACAACAAATTCAAGAGTATGAAAGGCGAGCCTTAAGTCCAGCAATTCAACAACAAAAAAATGATATAACATTACGTAAATAATTTAACACTTTTTAATCACATATCATGGAGTCCTTCTGTCACAATTTTCCACGGTTGTTTTGATTTTAAGGTTGTTTTCATTTTTATAACCCACAAATTGTAATTCTTTCCCTTAAATATTGGTAAGGGAGTAGAAATATGCATTTCTGTGCCATTGAACATTGTTTAAGGTTTGGTTCTTGGATTAGATGTGTTACCTTTTTTTTTTACAAATAAGAGATTTGTTGTTGTTGAATCTACAAGTTCTTGTGCTTGTCTTTGTGCTGGTTTTGTGCTTGTTTATTGGTCCCTCAACCTTGAAACTCTGATACCAATTGTAGGATTATTATTCTGGTTTTCTAGAAAATTGTGACTTCATGAAACCTAATTTATTTTCTGGTTTTAACCATTTTGTGCAAACAGAAAAATAAAAAATGAAAATTTATTAATTGAATCAGAATATGTTTCTAAGTTAGAAAAAATTAAAATGATAGAATTATGAGAGAGAAAAACTTTGATATAACTTAGATGAAAACTTGCATTTTATTCAACATATATATAGATACTGAAAAGTAAAATGGTATGATTACACCCATATCTATAGGTTCTATTTCTAATATTAATTATAGGTAAAGTAGATTACCCACACTTAATTTTAGAGATTCTATCATTGATTTTAATGGTCGTTGTGGTTGAATTAATATTGATGTTTTTCTAGAAAAATTTGACATTTTTTTCTTCTGCAGCCCAACCCGTAGGTCCGTGGGCCTGCAATTTATTTTTTGCCCAGGGTTTCAAAAACCCTAATTTTCCTGCAGTCTTCAAAACTGTCTCTTTCCTTCAGCAGCCCTAGCAACCCTAGTTTAGCTCCTCCTTCTTTCTCTTTTCTTTCTTTCTCTCTTCACTCTTGCCGCCGCCAAGCTCCTCTTTTGCTCTCTGCACGCCGCCATTCTGCCCGCCGTCAAGTTGGCCTCCATGCCTGCCGTCGTCAGGCTCTCCTCCTCTGCACACGCCACCGCCGGTTGCTGGTCCTCATCTGCATCTGCCGGTTTTGGTCCTCCTCTACGTCCACCGTGCCCGTTTTCATCATCGTCGGGCTCGCCTCCTTCCATATCTGCCATTGTTCCTTGTTGGCCACGCTCGCCGCTGGATCTTTGATCTCCTCTCTAACCGCCGTCGCT
Source organism: Gynandropsis gynandra (assembly GCA_036759665.1). Lineage (NCBI taxonomy): Eukaryota > Viridiplantae > Streptophyta > Magnoliopsida > Brassicales > Cleomaceae > Gynandropsis > Gynandropsis gynandra. Next base: position 22,747,618 of record CM071873.1, read on the forward strand.
GAGCTGCTGCTGATCGCTACACGGTTGGTCGTTGTTGCCTCTTAGTAGGTCGCCGCTTCTTCCGAGTAGATCTGTCCGCCGGTCGCCGCCATCTCTTGGCCTGCTACCGCACCGAAGAACATCATGTGCTTCATCCATTTGGGTCAAGCTTAGCTCAGAGCATCGACACCAGCCATGACAGACCCATGAGAGTGAGAAGGCGAAAGGAGGTCATGGAGTCATCGATTGTAGAAGGGTTCGTCGGAACGAAAGACCAAAGCAGACGCAAGGGAGAGCTTGATATCACCAACTTCCCTTTTCACTATTCTTCCAATGGATGTCAATTTAACCTCTTCTCCATCTGTATCAGTCTCGCTCGACTTCGTCCCAGCCACCCAAAAATCAGCTTGTCCATAGGCTGGGTGGGGGAAGGGTTGTAGAAAGGATATAAGGCAGATTCAAGAAATTAGAATTGATTTGTAATTAAATGTAATTCATTGTATCAGGAGAGATATAGGGTTTTGTTCCTGAACTTTTGTAAATTTGACTCTTAATATTCTATATTAGTATTCCATATTCTAATATAGAATAATGAAATCCGTTATTCTAATTTAAGGACGGATAATGAAATCCGTCTCGAATCCGTCTCTAATTTTAGTACCGAAGAGCCGTTTCTAATTCGTCCGTATTTGCGGATCAATTAGGGACGGATCCTAAATTGGGGATGAAAATTGTTGCCGTCCCTAAATTAGGGACGAAAATTGCTGTCGTCTTTAAATTTAGGGACGACTAAACATCCGTCCTTAAATTAGGGACGTCATCTCTTTCCGTCCCTAAAATTGGGGACGGATTTGGGACCGTCCCTAAATTTAGGACTTTAAAAACCATTTTAGGGACTAATTAGGAATGGATGAGTAAGACGTCCCTAAATTTGGGGACGGAAGGTGCTGCCATCCCTAAATTTAGGGAAGACCAAACATTCGTCTCCAAATTAAGGACGACATCTCTTTATGTCCCTAAAATTAGGGACGGATTTGGGACCGTCCCTAAATTTAGGACTTTAAAAACTATTTTAGGGACCAATTAGGAATGAATGAGTAAGACGTCCCTAAATTTAGGGACGGAAGATGCTGCCATCCCTAAATTTAGGGACGACCAAACATTCGTCCCCAAATTAGGGACGACATCTCTTTCTGTCCCTAAAATTGGGGATAGATTTGGGACTGTCCCTAAATTTAGGACTTTAAAAATCATTTTAGGGATGGATTCGGATGAGACGTCCCCAATTAGGGACGGAAGAGCCTCTACCGTCTCCAATTGTATATAAATTTTCGAATCAGTTGCCGCCTCCTCCACTGCACCTCCACGAGCTCCGTCTCCCCACCGCCCTCACTTCGTATTCCTCTGTCTCCTCACGTCGTATTCAGACTAAAAGGAAAAAATAGAGAAGAAGGCAAAAGGAGACGTCAAAGGAGGTTTTACCAATTTACAGAGGGAACCGATCGAATAGGGATCTAATTGAGAAGACACCCATTGCTCCGCATCAATTATCCTTGTTTTTCTCAATCTCCTACTCGTCAACACGTTCGCGAACAATTTCAAAGCCATAAATCCCAAACTCTTAAACTCAACACGTATCCCTCATCTTCAGAAGCTGCTTTCTCTTGAAAACCAAGAAGGCAACAACGCAGACCTGTAACATGGCAGCACACCCGGCAAAGACGATACCCACCGTCTTCCCAGTGTTAAATCCACTACTTTTCGACTTTTCCTCGAGCTGGAGTGGAGGCGGAGGAGGCGGTGGCCAAAGCCGCTGGTTCCTATTAGAAGATCCCTTCCTCTTCATTCGCGGAGGCGTTGGAGTTGGTGTTGGAGGCGGTGGAGATTCCGGAGGCGGAGGGGGTTGTGAGGGCGGATGAAGTCGCTCCGACAGAGTTGGCGGCGGGAGCAACAACGGTGGGGTGATAACGGCCACATCGAGGGGCGGAGATGAATTCATCCCTTCAAGCGGTGCGGTGGAACATTCTCTACAATTTATTTTAATTTAATTTTTTTTATTTTAAAAAAAATTAGGACGGCCACATTGGTCCGTCCCCAATTTTTAGGGACGGAAAATGGTTCGTCCCCAATTGGGGACGGATTGGGGACTGAATTTTCCGTCCCTAATTGGGGACATATTGGGGACTGAATTTTCCGTCCCTAATTGGGGACGGATGACATTTGGAGACGTTCATTTGCGGACTACCACAGATCGTCCCTAATCCGTCCCTAAACATGTTTAGGGACGGATTAGAGACGGATTATTCAGTTCTTAATTCGTGATTTTCTTGTAGTGAACGTACATTGAAGAAGACAGAAGAGGATCTTTTTCTTTCCTCTGCTAATGTGGCTACACCAGAGGAGAGGAAAAAACATCTCTTTTATATATATGATTGTGTTTTCTCTCATCAATTATAATAATACATTTGATAGTGATTATAAATTATTGTGATGTATAATGAAATCTAATGTGATGGCGATATGGTACAAATTAAAAAGTATATCAAATAATTTAATTATAGATTTTGTATATTTGATTGTTATAATTTTTATTATACTTTACTATAAATTAACAAGTTTTGTACGCTAAAAATTAATATTCTTTATATGTATATATACACATATGTACACGTGTATGTATATACATATGTATATGAATATATATATATATATACACATGAAAGTTTATATGGAACTCAAATTAACATCAAGAGTAAACCACAATGATCTTCCACCACCGCATAAAGTAAACTGTTTTATTTACGTTGTTGTACGTTCAACTACAAGTACTTATCACCTAAGTACACTTGAACTCATCCGAAATACACCTCACGACCCTGAGTTATTTCCAAATTGTACCCAACCTAAATCTCATAATTCACTCCCCCTCAGTTCAATACATCTTACTTGTATGAACTTTACAAATGAGTCTCTCACTCACCAACCCAACTCACTTAATTGTATCAAATTTATGAACACGTTAGGCTCAACACTTACTTTTACACGTATGAATGCATTTAGCTTTTCTTTTCTTTCTCTCCCGAGTTGTACATTTGCTGTTGTGCATGCCTCCTTTAAATATACATTCCATTACATGTAAGTTGTTGTTTGTTGCCTTATTTTAAGGATGACATATTCTTTTGGAAGTTTTTCTTTGACTTGCTAGATTTTAGGCCAACGTTGTTATCTTTGTTTACTTGTTCCATGATCCTTGTGATTACTTGATTGATCCTTGTGATGGCTGACTTGTTCTTTTCATTCTAACAACACAAACATAAATGTATAAAACATATATATATATATATATGTGTGTGTGTGTTTTTATGTGTGTGTGTGTGTATATATATACTTATATTTTTGTGCCTATGAATGTGTATATATAAAAATTATATATATGAATGTGTATACATATATCTAGTTTTTCTGTGGATGTTTATGTATGTGTACATGTAAGTACATATATATACATTTGTATATATGCTTGTAAATGAGTTTATACATGTCTATATATCGTGCAAGACATGTAGTTATATGTATATATGCATGTGTGTACATGTATATATGTATATATATGTGTATAGGTATATATGCAAATGTATATGCATGTATGCATTCATGTATGTTTGTATGTTTATGATTTTATATAAAAGTTCATGGATGAGTGAAATTATATATGTATATATGTATGTATGTATGTATGTATGTATGTATATGTATATCTTACGTTCTACTAAAAAGGATATTATTGTGAATAGTAGCTAAAGCCATGCGTAGTCACAACAGTCGCCTTATTTGCCTTCTTTATTCGTTGTGGGCTTTCGGACCGTAGATGTCGATTGATGCTCTACGCTTTTTATTTTGAATCTTGGTCATTCAATTCGCTTGGGTTTGATTGTTATGTTATCGTATTTGGATTGTGCATTTGTTTACTTGATCTTACCGTTGATAAAGATCTTGTTAGGTCTGTGTTGTGGACCATCTGATTGTTTTGCTATATTCTTTCATTTTCTTTTGATCGTGAGATGATTTAGCTAGATTATTATTTGGGATCTCAATTTGGAATTGACACTCGGAATAATGGTTTTTTATTTTGAGATTTTTCATTTGGTTATATGTCGATGTTTCTTTGTCTAATTTGTTCGAGTTTAGGTTGAGCCTATGAATGTTTTGAAATTTCTTTGCCTTGGATTTTTTGGTTGCTTTATTTTGTTGTTGTCTTAGGTTTTTTGGTATGCTAAGTTTAGAATATGCTTGTGTTCCCGAGTTTGTCAATCTCGACGGCATCCTTCTGTCAGCCATATATTTCTAATCACCATCTTCGTCCTCCATAGCTCCTACCAAATTTCTATGGAGGGCATTGTTGGGATCCATCCTTAATTGGAGATTTGTCTTCTAGCGCTTTTTAAAGAAGTGTAGAAGTTTCTAAAACGTTTCAGAGAGAAATATAGAACTCTTTAGAAGTTTATAGAAAAGTGTAGAACCCTCTAAAATATTCTAGAGATGTGTGGACCTTCTAAAACATTATGAAAAAGTATGAAATGATGAAGAAGGGGGTGGAAGAGTGTAGAGATTCCTAGTGTGGAGCATTCTAGAGAATCAATCTCCACCATTTGGTGCAAGTAATCTCCACCATTCATTTGGAGATGTAATAGTATAAATAGAGGTAGGAACATTCATTCTAATCATCCAAAAACCAAAAGATCAAGAGAAAAGTCATTTAGAGTGAGAATAATTAAAGAAAGCCTTTTTAGAGAAGAAATGAAGCTTGGGGAGACTTCGTCCTCAAGCTTGAGTGAGTCATCGAGTGTGAGTCCATTTTATAATCCTACTATTATTCTGTATAGTAGAAGAATATTTACTTTGAGAATTATATTTTTGAGTTCTCATTTCTACTCTTAAATCTAAGTGTCTAACTTAATAAAGGGGGAAAGTTGAGATTTCCCGATAAGCATATTCCTAAGACCTTGCAGATTTGCCAACTGTTCAACACCATGTATCAAATGAGGCATGTGAACCAAAATTTTCTTTAAAAAGTTAACGAATAAAAGAAATGAAGGTTTACCTAGTATGTAAAGACCAAATTACAATGGATTTATTACAACCGATGGGATCACAAGATAATAGTTACATTGCATCATACATATTATTTTTACTCTTAACATAAGGAGCACACATTAACATTGGATGATTTAACCAAACAAAAAAATATTATCCATCTATTTAAATATATAAACAAAGGTTGGTACATATCACAACAACAATATCACCATCGAATACAAAATTGAATTCAAAGATGATGATATTCAAATTATTTTAACTTTAGGTATATTTCAGGTTGTAAAATATGTTGGAGGATTTACAACTTTGATATTCATTTCCAAAACATACACATTGAACATTTAGGATCCCATCTACATGAAAATGAAATATTTTTTTATAAAAAAAGATTTATTAAGAGATGTTGCTTCAAAGCAAAATGTTCACTTTACTATGTTCAAGAATGGTTTTAATGCAATGCATTATATGATAATGCTGAAAATTAACAAATGTTAATTATTCCAGTATATTCGTTTGGAACAAAATTAGAAAAAATGGACTCCTCGACATAAAGGTTATGCATTTATTTGTTTACACCATGTACCTTCTTACAACTGAAGAAACTTATTACCTATTAATACTATTAAACGAAATCAAATGTTCAACTTCATTCAAAACTTTATAAATTTTGAATAGTATTACTTACACAATATATAAAAGACACATGTCAAGTTTTAGGTTGTTTAGACGATGGCAAAGAATACATAGATACTATTCAGAAGCAAGCCACTGGACATATCCATCATATTATGATTGAACACTTGAATAATTTCAAAGAGCTCGTAAATCAACTAACAAAAATTGATATGAAGATTTATGATGAGTTGCAAGCGCCCTTCTCTCTTGAGTTCCTTGATGAAATGTTGGGAACCACTCGTAGTTACACTTAGTAACTCAGCTCTGAAAGGAAAATTAACTGTGAATACCGTTACTGATAGTCTTCTTCATGGAGAAGCAAGAAGAATGGAACAATGTGAGTTAATTCCACCCCGAATCTAATATAGTTGAGAATCAAGGTAAGAATGAAATTCATGGACGTAGCAAGAGCCGAGATCTGCATCAAACTTAAGGTAGATCCAAATCACGCTAAAATTTACATCCTATTATTGTGAAAGGATAGGTCACAAGAAAATTAAATATCGATCCTTCAAGAGGGATCAAAGGCGAGTAATGTCAAACAAGACAAAATCAGTCCAACGAAAAAACAAGAAGAGAAGCTAATATCTTGCCATCGTCTAAAAAACCTAAAACTTGACATGTGTCTTTTATATGTTGTGTAAGTAATACTATTCAAAATTTATAAAGTTTTGAATGAAGTTGAACATTTGATTTCGTTTAATAGTATTCGTAGGTAATAAGTTTTTTCAGTTGTAGAAGGTACATGGTGTAAACAAATAAATGTATTTCGTTGGAGAAGCTAATATCTTGAACATCGCTTCTGATGATAGTTTCTTCTCATCCTACCAAAGTGGAGACTTTGGAACAATGCAAATGGGAAATCAAGATAGGAGTAAGATCATCGGGATTGGAGACATCATATTTACAACAAACACCAGAAGCAGACTGATTTTGAAAGATGTGAGACATGTCCTAGCCATACGCCTGAATCTTATCTCTATTGGAAAGCCAGATGATATTAGTTTGATGGATTACTTTGGTGAAGGAACATGAAAGCTCACCAAAAGGATTCTAGTCATGACTCATGGTTAAGAAAGAAGGATCGTTGTGCGTGATGTAAACAAAACTAAACAAAGACGAGATGAACAACAGAATATTTTCAATACAATAATGCTCGTTGTATATGAATCTATTGGACAAACATTTTTTGAATATAGCTACAAAGAATATGGAAAAACATTTATATGCAGAACAATATCAAAAGTATAATCACATGGCAATATAGTCTTAAATGTTGTGTCAATAGGAATTGATCATTACTACTACAAAGAGGATGTACAACACACTTAAGATTTGTTATACCAATTGATATAAGCGGAGAATATGTTTGCTCTATTAAATTGGGTACCAAACCCACTGAACTATAAAACAAACAAAACTGATAATATGAGACAAAACTCCAATGACACATAAGAATTGTTTTGAATTAGTAGATAGATCAATCAAAGACATCATGAGATCAACATATGAATCTTGAAGGACTAAAACTTTTGGTGGCAGAACAGTTTTTTGGCAGAGACTTTCGAAAAATTATTCTTGTTATCATATGATGTGTCACCTAGTGTGATTAGATTTTATCTTAAGTTTTAATAATTTTATCAAGACTGGACTACTGTAAGAATATAGATCATGTAATATCAGGATTGAACATACGATTTTGAAAGATTTAAACTATGAATTTTACGAAAAATACATTGATAAACATAAATGTGGTCTATGTTTTATGTATATGGTATGCAATGAAATAAATTATGATTACGTGTAATTACATTAAAGATAAAGCATTGAGGTTCCAAGAATAATTTAACGTATATAAATTCATTTCTAAAGATGTAAAAACTATGTTACTTTGTTTAGCTATTGGAATTCAATCTCTTATATTGATCTAGTTTCTCTCATCTAGATCCATTTTCAATCAACAACACCTACATTAAATATTTTAAACTTTTGGATAGTAGTAACGAATAATGTAATGATTCCTTAACTATTTAATCTACCTCTTGGTATGATTATTCAAGATTATTTAATGCATAAATCTAGATTCATTAGATACGTATTTCAAAATTTAACTAGATAACAATCAATTGAAGCGATAATTCAAGAATCAAAAGAAATAAAATCATTAAATCGAAAATGGACAAAGAAAATACAGTCAGACGTTCAACATGATGAGTCCATATACACAACATTCTAGCCTAAAGCATGGATACTACTAGGATATCATATTCGATACAAGCTACATTAAAGACATAAATTAAAGATAGAGATTATAGTGGCTTAGCCGATGTCTCAAGCAATCATCGACATAAATTCGTATTCAATTCATCTCCACCGTTAGCTCGAATCTGCAATGTAGTCTTTAAGCTTCTCTCATTTTTTTCACTTTCTAAAGTCTCTTTTGAACTCACTCTTGATTGCTCTATAACTACAAAAGACAACCCCTTTTGTTAAATTTCTTCGTAACTCTTAAATAATTCTAAATTTCAATTATTTGTGGATTCTGGTAAGTCGTCCTACCAAGTTAGCACATGCTCGGTTGAGGGATGTTACGAGATGAACTCAATGCTATCAACCAATGACTTAATTAAATAGAAGACATAACTCATGGAGTTTCTCATGAACAATCAACGAAAGTACTACCTGTAGTTAGAAATCAACAAACTGTGGATATGGATGCAAATGAATATACAAAATTAATGGACTCAAAATTCGAGAAGATGATTATATCAGTAATATCAAACTAGAAATCCTGAATTTCATGGGATGGACCGATGCAAAAGCGTACAATAGGAGCAAAAAATTGAGATGGTTTTTTTATTGCCATTAGTACTCAAACTAGAATAAAGAAAAGCTTGCTTCGATGAAATTCAATGAGTAAGAGCTTGCATGGTGGAATTATTCATTCGTTTACATTGAAGGAATGAAGAGCGACCAATAGTGATGTCGAATTATATATGTGCAGTAATGAGGAAAACACATAGATGACTAGTACAAGTAACGAGACAAAAGCATAGATGACTACTCATTATCATCGAGAGATGAATCATCATCTATGATGATTGGTCAACATAGTCGAAGCATAGATCGATGACTAGTACAACTAGATGGACTTCTTGATGATACGTGCTAACATAGATAATGATCGAAAGGCCACGATGGATCGCTTTCTTGGTGGTCTTAAATTAGACATTCAGGACCACATAAAAATTCATCACTACATGGAGATAAAAGACCTTCTTCATTTAGCTAATACAATCGATAAGCAATTAAAACGAAAAGAAATGTAACTCAAGGGCATGAGAGATCATACACTAACAACAAGATCTAACCAAGACATCAAGGCCATGCAAGATACCAACAAATGGAGAATTGTTGGTAGTGTGACAAATCTTTAGTATACACAACATAGAGGACAAAATGGAACATCGAAAAAACATATTTTATACGCAACAGTTTATAACAGAGAAGGTGTGTAGTATTATCATAGATGGAGAAAGTTGCACGAACGTATCAAGTACTTAAAACTTCACTTGTCGAGAAGTTAGGACTTCTAACTATAAAATATCTAAAGTCATATAAGTTGTAGTTGTTGACCGATAGTGGGGAGACCAAGGTACACTATCAACTGAATGTCTCATTCATCATCGAAAAAGTACAAAGATGAATATTCTTTGTGACGTTGTATTGATGCAAGCTAGGTATTTGTTGTTGGGAAGGTCGTGAAAAATTGATATATGAGCAAAACACGACGATTCAAAAACAAATACACACTTAAATTCAAAGAGAAACAAGTTTGATTAGCATCTCTCACACCCAATGAATCATACAAAGATCAATTGTGTATACAGAAGGATAAAAGACATGAGAAACTGAGTGATCTTGAGGAAGTTCACCAAAATAGTGAGGTCTAGAGAAAAAACTTAGAAAAATGCTTATGAGAGTATACCTTTTAGAATGAAAAAATTTATTTCTACGAGAAAAACGCCTCATTTCTTTGCATGATTCTGAAGTTGGATTTTGAAAAGAGAAACCACCGGATGGAAAGAAAATTTAGATGAGAAGATACCAGCGGAGCTTCGCGACCAACAAACAAACAAGAGGTGCAAGTCACGACTTCTGTTACTAAGTAAAGAACAATGTCATATGTTGTCGACTTACCCCATTTTAATGTATTTGAAGATCTAGATTTGAGGTCAAATCCTTTTAAAGAATAAGGAAATAATGGGGACGAGGTCTCGAATAAGATACAAAACATACCATGACCGATCACGAGAGCAAGGACAAAGAATAATCTGAATTTGCTCGCTTACATGGATATTAAACAAATGGAAATGACTCCAAGAGAAAATCACGAGGCGCCAATTCAAACTCATATATAAGTAGAATTGAATGATATGAGCAAGAATTTGGTGAGTTGAAAGTGATAACACGTAATCCGTTGTAGTTTTTATATCATTCTTAGGTCTAGTTTTAAGTAGATTGCTTAGATTTCATTCATTTACCGAGTTAATTCGAGGACTTTATCTACATTTCGTGTTTTGTGTAGGAAACGAAGACATGAGGAGAAACACGAGAGATTATGGCAATCTAACCCCGAAAACGTAGTTGAAGGACAAAGTTCAACTTGTGCAAGGCCACGGATGGAAGTGAGCACTCAAACACCGAGCGAAAGGAGTGAAAACAACACCTCAATTCATGCACGCTCGGGTGGATTGGGAGTGCCCGGTCGGGCTAATTGCTACCAAACATCCCCGTAGCTTTGCACGACTCGGGCACTCAAGGAACACGACCAGGGAGGTGTGCCCGCTCGGGTGGATTTGCAGTGCCCGCTCGGGCTCATTCATGTCAAGAAAACCCCGTAGGTTTGCACGACTCGGGCTGATGATCTACACGATCGGGCATGGTGCCCGCTCTGGCTCAATTGTGTGTGCACGATCGGGCAAGTGACCTGAACGAGCGGGTAGAGGACATGCCCGCTCGGGTCCTTGTTTATCTCAACTAACTCCTAACTTTTGGAACGACCAAATTAAAGGGAAATTGGATCTGAAACAAGGGCATTCGAACCAGATTGGATCAGGGGAGATTCAGCGACATTAGGGCAGAAGGAAGAAGGAAGAAAATATGGATCTACAGATCGGGAGCAAGGAGAATCTACCGAAGACATCGGTTTATGAATAGGGAGTCATCTCTTTCTCTATCTATGTCGAACTTAGACTTCTCTTGTGTTTCCTTTTCTGTATTCATGTCTGAGTAGATCCTTTGCCATGGGTTAGAGAGATTTGCTATGTTGTAACAAAGTCTTACGCTTAATGAATGGTGGAACTTAATGCTTTCATTACTTGTACGCCACTCGAATGAATGAAGTTAGGAGTCTAATAAACCAACGCCAGGGCATTAGACTTCGGAACTTAGCCATGATTTAGGGTTTAGCCGGTTTAGAATCTACGCCAGGTCAATCGGTTGAATCTAGGGATTAGGATAGCGGTCTTAATGCGTCTATGCATGTAAGATGCACAATGGATACATTGGTATATGCATGCTAGATAGTGGACAAGTCTACGCCAGTCAGTTCCTATAGGAGAGCTTGAATCCCCTGAACTCATGATAGTACCTTAGACCAATTATCCTTTTAGAACTTCGTTACTTCATTATGCAAACTCTTGATACCCATGGTGCCTAGCTATAATTTGATCTCATCGTTTTAGTCTAGTCGAGCTCAATAACAACCCCATTCTTAGTCACCTTACACGTCTATTCCATTAATTTAATAGCTTATAAGTCGCATCAATTCCTTGTGTTCGACCCTAGTTACTACACGATCCGTATTCTTGCGGAAGCGTTAGTCTAGGTAATTTACTACTTGAGTCTACGTACATCATGCGGCTAGGGCGAGTCATGCGGATGTGTGGGCTGGAATGCATGCCCGATCGGGCATGGTATGTGTGCCCGCTCGGGCACTAGGCATCTGGTCGGGCAAGACATGCCCGAGTCGTGCAAAATGTTCTGTCCAATTGGCCGTAGGTTTTGCCC
>CM071873.1:22764902-22776687 GCA_036759665.1 Gynandropsis gynandra
GCAAGGGGAAGAAGGAAGAAAAGACGGATCTACGGATCGGGAGCAAGGAGAATCTACCGAAGACATCGGTTTATGAATAGGGAGTCTTCTCTTTCTATATCTATGTCGAATTTAGCCTTCTCTTGTGTTTCCTTTGTTGTATTCATGTCTGAGTAGATCCTTTGCCATGGGTTAGAGAGATTTGCTATGTTGTAACGAAGTCTTACGCTTAATGAATGGTGGAACTTAATGCTTTCATTACTTGTACGCCACTCGAATGAATGAAATTGGTATTTTATCATGTTTTCAGATTTCATGGTTGATCTTAATGCTTTCATTACTTGTCCGCCACTCGAATGATTGATGTTAGAAGTCTAATAAACCAACGCCATGGCATTAGACTTCGGAACTTAGCCATGATTTAGGGTTTAGTCGGTTTAGAATCTACGCCAGGTCAATCGGTTGAATCTAGGGATTAGGATAGCGGTCATAATGCGTCTATGCATGTAAGATGCGCAATGGATACATTGGTATATGCATGCTAGATAGTGGACAAGTCTACGCCAGTCAGTTCCTATAGGAGAGCTTGAATTCCCTGAACTCATGATAGTACCTTAGATCAATTATCCTTTTAGAACTTCGTTACTTCATTATGCAAACTCTCGATACCCATGGTGCTTAGCTATAATTTGATCTCATCGATTTAGTCTAGTCTAGTTCAATAACAATCCCATTCTTAGTCACCTTACACGTCTATTCCATTAGTTTAATAGCTTATAAGTCGCATCAATTCCTTGTGTTCGACCTTAGTTACTACACGATCCGTATTCTTGCGGAAGCGTTAGTCTAGGTAATTTATTACTTGATATAACGCACATCAGAACGCACTCGACTCGAGTAGGAAATTACTCGACTCAAGCGATTCCTATAGACCAAGCGTTTCCTATAGACCAATATCACACCACTCAAACGAGCTCTACCTTGACTCGACCGATCGAATACATAAATTGGCCGAGCATATTTATTTTACCAAATTTTATTGTGAAACGATGCTAAACCAATCTAACACCCTATTCAATAGAACACTTTCCTGCATTTTTGTTTTATTTCTTTATTTTTATCTAGTTTCAGTTATATTTTGGTCTTTATAAATAAAGAACCTATTGTAGAAAAATTTAACAATTTTTTCTATTGAGAAGTTTATTTTCTTTCTATTTCTTGAAAGATCAGGCTAAAGAACTTTTGGAGCAATTTTGAATGTTAATTGACTTATCAATACTAATCACAAGTATTGTAGCTTCGACGCTATGTTTTAGGTTCCATAGTTGAGTCATATGAGAATCTAGAGAATTCATCATTTAACGAATAAGTTTGAGATTTTATTATCAAGTTATGAGTGGATTTCATTCATTTTCCATCCTTACTAACAATAGAAATTTTTTCTAGATTCATATCAATCGGTGAGTGCCTAGAATGCCTAAGCGGAGTGTAGGCGTTGTCTAGGCGGATTAGACGTTAATGTGTATTTATATATATAATTAGAATCTTATAATCTAAATATTCATAAATATATAAATGTCCAAAACAACCAAATTTTTTTAAACAAAAAGAATCAAAGTCTTGAAAGCCCATATTTAACAAATCACGTCTAACCTTTGGGAGGATTATATAGTTTTGGTTAGGGGTGTAAAACGAGCTAGCTCGACTCAACTCAGGCTAGCTCGCCCAAAAATGAGCTGGCTCAGCTCGGCTCGTTTTTAAACGAGCTGAAAAATCCCCGCTGAGCTCAGCTCGTCTCTAGCTCGCCAAAAAACGAGTTGGCTTGCGAGCGAGACTATTTAGTTATTTTGAAATAATTGTAATATTATATATGATTAACTTCATCAAACGAACCAAGTAAAATATCGAAAATATGAAAGCATTAAATTCAAGCATAAATTTATAAATGTCATTGTACTAAATAATAAACAACCCTCTCAAATAGAAAGTTATCAAATATCATTGTACTAAATTCGACCGTTCGTAATTTTTCTTTATTTTGTTATTAAAATTTATCGATGATTAGAAAAAGGAATATAAATACATTATAATATATACGTTTAAACAATCACTACAAGAAATTCACGGATTAGGGACAGAAGAATCAGTCCCTAATCCGTCCGAAAATGCATTTAGGGACTGATTAGGGACTGGCAAGTGCCGTCCGCAAACGAGCGTCGGCAATCAGTTCTAGTCCGTAAACCGTCCGCAATTTCGGACGTAAGGAGTAGTCCGAAAACCGTCGCAAAATTCCGGACGGATGACTGCCGTCGGGAAATTTTCCGATGGGGAGCTGCCGTCCGAAAATTCCCGGACGGTGAGAAGTCGTCGGAAAAGATTCCGGACGAAGGTCAGCCGTCGGGAAATTTCGGATGAAATTAAATAAAAACATTTATACAATAATATTTAAATTATCCGTTTACAAATTAGTAGGTGGTAATTGAGAATCATTATCGTCGTTAGCATCGTTGTCTCCGGCCGTATCCCAATTGATAGAAGGCATGTGTGCCTTCATCATCTTGAGCCACTGCTCAAGTTCTCTTCTTGATTGTTCTACTTCTCTTTGCATTGCGCTGACATGTGAGTTTTGTTGTTCTAGTTGAGCTTTCATCTCCGAGATTGTATTTTGTAATTCCTCGTTCGCGAACTTTTCCTTGCCTTTGGAGGAACTCGCATGTTTTGATGACATTCCTCCAAGACCAAATAGACGCCCTTTGTACGGCGTTACGTGCTACGAAAAAATATTCACAATTAATTTAAATTATTAATAAAAAAATTATTGTAAAAATGTATTAAGTTTACCTCGAAATACATCTCGTTGTATTCTTCTTGAGAAAGAGTCGGTTGCGTCCCATCTTCTCTTGGCGGGATTTGGGACACTCGTTGCGATGCCATGTTATCAACATCGTCGTGAATTTGTTTTGCCTTGGCATCTACCCACGAACCGTCGGATTTTTTCTTGTGTGTACGTTCTAAGAATTCCACGTACGACAGTTCACATCCTTTCTCTTTCCTCTAAAACAAATTTGATGTTTTACGTATTAACAAATGTGACTCCTAATAAAACTTAATAAACTTTTAAATCTTACCATTTCTTCGAAAACCTCCGCGAAAGAGCGGGAACCAGCAGTATGTGCACTAGGACCATATCCCGATCACTTCGCTGCTTAAACTGAGGAGAGTCCCAATGGGCAAGCAACTGTCCCCAGACATCATCATGGATCCAAGTGGGTTTGACATTGGTGTTCTCCCAGTCTTTTCTCGTTTCGTATAAAAGATTTTTCAATCGCTCTCCCGCTTGCTTTTGAAATTCGGACTTTACTAGTCCGGTTATTGTAGGATCCCAATAAAATTTTTGCTGAATATTATAAAATAATTATGTATTTAAATATTATTTTAAGTTTAAAATTTATTATAAAAATGAATAGAGAACAAAAAAATTTACCACGAAAGCTTTCCACCATCGTTCCTTTACTTCGGGATCGGTTCGCGTCCAATTGTAACTTAAACGATCATAATCAGCTTTCATTATCTTTGTGAGATGACGATTAAGCTGCTTACGACCAAACCTAAAAATTAAAATATATTAAGACTTGATACTTAATTATTTACTAAATTAATTTCAATTTAATTTATACCAAAGTTCGTCGGTGTTAGCTGGATCTATACGAGGAAGTTTCCGTCATTCTTCGTCCATTGCTAAAAGCTCTTCCACTGTTGGTTCTAGATGCATCGGAGGCTCGTGATGCATCATCGGCTCGACCGGTGGTGGCATCTGCTGATAGAATGGATATGGTGGCATATATTGCGCAGATCCAGTGTGAAATAAATTCGGATTCATAAAATCCGAATATATTGGATCCGATGATTGTCTCTGATGTTTGTGGTCCATTAGCGCTTTCTTCGGATGTTGAGCGGTTTCTATTATTACCGCCTCTTCCAACACGACGCGACATACTAAAGTTGTAATTTAAATGGTCAGTATTTATTTATTTTTTATTTTTTAGTTCTTTAATTGAGGACCCAAATTAGATCCTCTTAATAGGCAATGAAAAAAACAAATCAATATAAACTAAAAAAATCTTAAATATAGTATTAAATTTGATATTTTTACCGTTTTCATTGATACAAAAAAAGGATTATTGAGTACCTTAGCATCAAAACTTAATTTTACCCACTAATTCAGATATACCTTATATTAAAAATGACCATCATTCATTGTCCGAAAAACAAGATAAAATCACAAAAAACACGCAGAAACCCTAACTTTTACTGACCAACTCGTAGAAAGGAAACCCTAACGCAGAAACACGCAAAAAAATAATGTCCAAGGGTGAATATCTCGGCGGCCGTCGTGCCCTATCCGCCACCGGAAACCCTAACGTTTACGATATTATCTAGACAGTATGAAACAAAAACTTAGTAAATTATTGTTACCTCAATCCTTTTGAATCTTTCGACTTGTATTTTGCTTGGATTAGAACGATTGAAACACCTGTAGACCAAAAAAACAAATGAGAAATACAATCGGAGAAAGAAATAGCCGAAAACGGCGAAAACGGAAACGGCGAAAACAGACAGCGGACGCACATGCAGGAGGGAGAGCGGCGGTCGGTGGTCGGTTGGAGAGACGCGGCGGCGACTGACGAACGGAAGGCGGACGGACAGCGGACGAAATCGACGAAAAAGGAAAGAAATTGAGCGAAACCGGCGGCGATGAGTTTAGGGGAAATGAATTCGGATCGAATAAATAAGCATTTCCGGACGGGTGTCAGGAACCGTCCGGAAATTGGAGACCGATTCCGGACGGAACAAGACAACCGTCCGAAAATTGGCGACGGTTTACGAACTGGCCAAGACATTCGTCCGGAAATTGGCAACGGTTTACGAACTGACTAAGACAACCGTCCGGAAATTGGCGACGGTTTACGGGCTGATGCCGCAACCGTCCGAAAATAGCGACTGTTTACGGACTGGCTACGCAACCGTCTGAAAATTCCATACCCGGCTCCAGTTCAGTTCCTAAACCGTCCGGAAATTAAAACTGAAGAACGGGTTTCGATCGAGGGTCGGGTTTCGACCGAGAGACGGGTTTCGATCGAGGGTCGGGTTTCGATCAAGGGTCGGGTTTCGACCGAGAGATGGGTTTCGATCAAGGGTCGGGTTGATTAAAATTCATAAAACATTATATATATATATAATATAAATATAAAACATAAATCATTATCTATCGTTAATACAATATAAAGATAAAAATAACAATTCTTTAAATGTCTGAATTTGATTCAGAGTCACATAATTCTTCCATCGATTCTTGTGATTCTGAATTTGATTCAAATTCTTCATCTTCTTCGTTTCCTTCTATCGTTTCATCTTCAATTTCTTCGACTTCACCATGTGCCAATTCTTCAATTGTAACTTCATCAATAGCAACAATCTCGGTGATTTGTTGTTGCATGGCCAATTGTTGTTCTTCTGTGTTGTCGATAAATTTACCCCTTGGAAATATCTTCATTGCGAAACGCGAACCTGAAGATCGTCTAATATGTGGATAGGAAACATAACAAACTTGATCGGCTTGTGATGCAAGAATAAAAGGCTCGTATTTTGCATATCTTCTTGTAGAATTAATTTCTACGACACCTAATTTGTTTATTCTTGTTCCGCGACCGTTTGTTGGATCGAACCAATCACATCGGAATAACATCACTCTTAAACCGACGTAACCTACAAAAAATAGCAAACATAAGATTATTAATTCCTGGATATTCCAATTGCAAAATGTCTTTCAAAATCCCATAAAAATCTGGTTTGTCGGTCGATTCACAATAGCTTTCACCTTTCACACATACACCATAGTTCATAGTTGACTTCAATTTTCCGTGGTCGTATGTATGAAAGTTGTAACCACGTGTAAAATACATGGGCCAACTCATAATTTTTAGAGTTGGTCCTTTAACAAGCTCGCGTAGCCATAATGGGTGATTGCCAATCTCAATCTGCATTAAATGAAACAATCATCGATATAAATATGTTCCTTTAACAATAATATATATATATATATATATTATTCCCTTACATATTGTCTTATCCATGTGGAGAAATCTCTTTCTTTAAGTTCTTGGAGTTGAGATTCATCAATATTCATATATGTATTCTTCAATACATCATCGAACATCCTGAAAAATGTGAGAAACATATGTTAATATTACAAATAAAATACGCATACGTAATTGAATCTATATATTTATAAGATATTACCTTTCAAAAGGCCGTAGATATTCACAGTTGAGTAAAACATACGTATGTGCGATGTGTATATCTCGTTGTGATAGCCATATCTCTTTCGCCTTACCAGCTGTTCGACCCACGCCGCAAAAAATATCTGGAACATCTGGTACTGGATATGAAAATGTCACACCACCATCAAAACATCTGTTTGGATTTCTACTTCGCGTTTGAACATGTGGTTCGAAGTAGTAAGAAGTGAAGAACGATATCTCCTCATTCACGTATTGTTCAACAATTAAACCCTCTAGACGAGCTTTTTGTTTGGCTTTTTTCTTCAAATGGAACATAGATCGCTCGAATGGATACATCCAACGAAATTGAACTGGACCTCCTAATGTAGCTTCGTGTGGTAGATGAACTGTATGCTCCATAACATCAAAGAATGATGGTGGAAAAATCTTCTCCAAATTGCATAGTATTGTAACTATGTTACTTTTAAGTCTACGAACCACATCTACGCTTAAGTTTCTCGCACATAAATCTCGAAAAAATATGCCAATACCTGAAAATTCAAGCATATTAATTAGTTTATTTTACAATTAATATTTCTATAAATTATTAATCACTAATTATACTATATAAAATAATCATGTTACCTCCAATTGCTTCGTGTGCATGCTTGTCCATCAATTAAGAAAAACATATAGGAAGTAGTCGTTGCATGAATACATGACAATCGTGACTTTTATCCCTGATAACTTTCCTCCATGAATATCGAAGCACCTTCCGATGTTAGATGCATAACCATCAGGAAATTTCACGTCTTCCTTCAACCAATTCAACAATTTATATTTTTCCTCATTAGACAATCTGAATATCGGAACAGGCGCTTTACCATCCTCACTTATATGTAACTCCTTCCGTGAACAATACTCTGCGAGATCCTTCCGTGATTTAATGTTATCCTTCGTCTTTCCTGTGACATTCATTACTGTATTGATGATATTATCGAAAAAAATTTTCTCTATGTGCATGACATCAAGATTGTGACGAAGCTTCAGATTTTTCCAATACGGAAGATCCCAAAATATGCTCTTCTTGTACCAATTATGGGTAATTCCATAACCATCAATTCTCGGATGATTGTTTCCTCCGCAATCTATACTCCTAGGAATACCCAAAGCGAGAAGTCGTTCATACAATATCTCTTCACCGGTCAAAATTGAAGGAGGAGGTTTCCGCACAACTATATTCCTTCTGAAGGAAGAAACTGGCGATGACAATCAAACCAACTCGTCTTTCGTCCATACTTCAACTGAAAAGCATCTGTTTCCTCCATGCAATATGGACAAGCCAATCGACCATGCGTTGTCCACCCAGATAGCATACCATAGGCTGGAAAATCACTTATTGTCCACATTAGAGCACCTCGTAATATAAAATTTTGTCGTCTCGAAACATCATACGCTGGAACTCCTTTCCATAATTCATTCAATTCTTCAATTAGTGGTTGAAGAAATATATCCAAACTTCTTTTCGGATGATTAGGCCCGGGAATTAATATTGTTAAGAACAAAAACTCACGCTTCATGCACATATCTGGTGGTAAATTATACGGTGTCATAATAACTGGCCACAACGAATAATTTCTCCCAGACATCCCGAATGGATTAAAACCATCAGTGCAAAGGCCTAAATAAACATTTCGACTCTCAGCTGCAAAATCAGGATATACCTTGTTAAAATGTTTCCACGCCTCACCATCTGAGGGATGACACATTTCTTCGTCAGGACTTGAATGCTCGGCATGCCATCTCATGTCGCTTGCAGTCTTCTCCGATTGATACAATCTTTTTATCCTGTCTGTAATTGGCAAATACCACATACGACGAAACGGAACCGATTTTCCATTTCTTGTCAAATAAAATCGATCTTTTCCACAAAATCGACAATTGATCAAGTCCGAAATTTCTTAACAAACATCAATCTTTTGATACGGCAATAAACCCAATGATCTCATCATCTTCTTTGTTTCATAATATGACTCGACTGCATTATTATCTTCAGGCAAATAATCTCTAACTAATTGCGATATAGAATCCATGCAGTTCTGAGAAAGATTATTTTCTGTCTTCAAATTCATTAACCGTGCAGATAAAGACAACCGTGATAAACCACTTCTACAACCATCGTACAGTGGATGCCTAGCATTTTCTAACATTTCAAAAAATGTTTTTGCTTCTTCATTCGGATCTTCTTCAATATTTTCATATTCGTTTCTTTCAACGAACGCATTTTGCACCATTTCTACATAAGGGTTTTCTACATTTTGAAATGTCTGAGACACTTCATTATTTACGATACCCCTACTAAAATTTTCCACAACATCTCTCGGTCGTGGTGCAAAATTCTCTCCATGAGATAACCAAATAAAATAATTTGGAGTAAACCCTCTTAAATAGAGATGATTCCAAACGGTTTTCTCATTAACAAATTTTTCATTTTTTCATTTTATACATGGACAAACAAACTTACCGTTTTCTCTATAAACTTGTTGATTTGTCGCCACCGTCATAAACTGTGTAAGGCCTTCTAGAAACTCCTTCGATACACTTTGAGTTTCCAGATCAATTCTTCTATACATCCATTGTCTCGAAACGAAAATATTCGATCTCGACGACGATGCCATTACAATTAGAAACGATAACAAGATATAAAGAGAAATATATGAGATTTGTGTGTGAGAAACGGGTAGAAGAGAAGAGATTAAATAGAAAATTTTAAGACCGATTCGGGACGAATTGCGGACTGGAATGAATATTTCCCGGCGAACCGTCCCTAAGTCGTCCGGAATTCGGGACAGAATCGGGACTTAAATTTTCTCGGTCCAAAAATTGCGGACTGCTAACGGTCCCCAAATTTAGGGACGGATTCGGGACAGTTTTCTTAATCCGTCTTTAATTAGTCCCTAATCCGTCCCTAAATTTAGGGACGGATTTGTCAGTCCGCAAATTCAGTCCCGAAATCCGAATTTTCTTGTAGTGAATATATTATTCTTTATTAAATGCAATATTATATATGATATACAAAAAAAGAAATGTGATTTTGTACATGAGTTCTTTTTTTCAGCTCGCGAGCTAGCTAGTCTAAGCTCGGACTCGTTTTCAGTTCAGCTCGCCACCTCGTTTTTTAAACTAGCTAGAAAATACCCAGCTAGGCTAGCTTAAATATGATCTGAGCTAGAGGTGCATCGCGAGCCGACAGCTCATTTTACACCTAGTTTTGGTGATCGAAACAATTTTTCAATGATTCTCATAAAAAACCATGATCCTCTTTTGTTTGATATTTATCTTTAACAGCATCATCAAGATAATGTCGAAAAAATATCATTGTTTTACTTTATCTCATTAATATACAGTTTTCTCTTTCCCAATCGTTTCGAAAATTTATTTTACATTTAAATGTATTTTAAAATCAAATTTCCAATTTTTATAAATTTTTTAGAAGTATCGAGAACAATTATATCACGATTGAGTAGGTTCGACAAGATAACTATAACAAAAATAATAAAACTTATTTGTGATCATAATGAACATTCAGAATATGATATTGAAAACAATTACATAATTAATTATATGTAAAGAATGAAATAAATAAATTACGAAAAATATCTTTGTATTCCATAAAATAAATAAGTAGATAATATATTTCATAAATAAAAAGCTAAATAATAAATGATAAAAGAGCGACATCGTCCATAGCAATAATAATATTTAGATAAATTTTTATATTATTGATTAGTGGTTGAATACAGAGTCGATACAATATCAAATAGATATATTGTAGATAATATTTAACCCGTGAGATCTATATGATATGTTATAGATATATCATGACTGAAGATTTAGTCCATGAAATCTATATAAAGTGATATAGATATATTATAATCGAAGATTTATAGTTTCTTATATATATATGATATATATATATATATATTATGATTGAAGATTTATAGTTCAAGTGGTCTATGACATGATATAAATATATTGTGATTGGGACTAATTCACAAGATTTATATGATATGATATAAATATATTATATGACTTAATCTACAAGGTTTATATATGATATAATATATTATGATCGAAAATTTGGTATGTGAGATCAATAAAATTTTTATTTGAAATCGAAATCAAAACTAATTTGAATTTAAAATTGAAATAATAAATACCATATACCATGAATACTTTCGAAGGTTTTTCTTTTAAATAATATATTATAAATTATATATATTTTTATACATATGTATATATATTATATAGATATATGTGATATTTTATATGGGGAGAGAGAGAGAGGTGTGTGTTTGTGAAGAATGATGCAGGACAGATGAGAAGGATGGAAAACAAATGAAGTAATAATCTTGTTAATATCAATATTACATAATAATGTATAGACTTTCTTAAACATGAAAAAATGTTATAGGCTTAGCCCATCAAATGTTCATGTTATTTACAACAATTTCTGTATTTAACGATTAATTTCATCTTTGTATTTGGACTATTAATTTAATTTTAAATTTTATGGTTGTACTTTAGATAATTTTAAATAATCGAAAAATGAAATCCCTTGTGTGGCACACCCACACTTACCATTACCATTTGGGTCATTTACTTAAACTACCAAAAAATATAGGAATATATTAAGATTTTTAACAATCAATTAAAGTAAGGGAAAAAAGCCAATTCCACTCAACTATCAAGCTTTACGTCAATTTCTCCTGAATTATCTGACACAATCAATTTTTCCCTCATCTTATAAAATCTATCCGGTTCCCCCTTCAACTATATCAATTCAGCCAATTTTTCCCTCCGTTATATAAACAGTATATTGGTATTAATCGACCCGGTTTGACCCGATTTTGACCCGAATCAAATACCCAATTTTGATCCGTATTATAACCGATTTTTAAGCCGATTTCGACAATTTTTAACCAATTTCACTCACTTTTAACTCCATTTAACCCAATTTTAACCCAATTTCACCCAAATTAACCCGATTTCATCAAATTTCACCCGATTATTTCACCCAAATTAACTCGATTTCATCAAATTTAATCCGATTTCCACCCAAATTTAACTCGATTTTATCTAATTTTAACCCAATTTCACCCAAATTAACCCGATTACCGCCTAATTTAACCGATTTACTCACTTTTAACCCGATTTACTCTTTTTTAATCGGTTTAACTCGATTTTCGATTTACCTCAATTTCATCCAAAGTAATATAATTTCAACCCGATTTCACCCAGTTTAATATAATTCCAACCCGATTTCACCCAATTTTACTAGTTTTCACCGAATTTCAACCCGATTTAACCGGTTTACTCACTTTTAACCCGATTTACTCACTTTAAACTTGATTAAACCGATTTAACCTGATTTTTTATTTACCTCAATTTCATCCAAAATAATATAATTCCTACCCGATTTCACCCAATTTAATATAATTCCAACCTAATTTCACCCAAATTTT
>CM071873.1:22776805-22793730 GCA_036759665.1 Gynandropsis gynandra
TACTCACATTTAACCCGATTTACTCACTTTAAACTTGATTAAACCGATTTAACCTGATTTTCGGTTTAATCAAGTTTAAAGTGAGTAAATCGGGTTAAAAGTAAGTAAATCGGTTAAATCGGGTTGAAATTCGGTGAAAACTAATAAAATTTGGGTGAAATTAGGTTAGAATTATATTAAATTGGGTGAAATCGGGTTGGAATTATATTACTTTGGATGAAATTGAGGTAAATCAAAAACCGGGTTAAAATTGGTTTAATCAAGTTTAAAGTGAGTAAATCGGGTTCAAATTCGGGTCAAAATCGGGTCAAAACGGGTCGGTTAATACCAATATACTGTTTATATAATGGAGGGGGAATTGGCTGAATTGATATAGTTGTGGGGGGAATCGGATGGATTTTGTAAGAGAAGGGGGGATTGGCTATGTCAGATAGTTCAGGGGGGAATTGGCGTAAAGCATGATAGTTGAGGGGGGAATTGGCTTTTTTCCCTTAAAGTAAATGTGATTATATTATTTTCATAAGATGATACATGGTTTATATATACATATGAATGCATATTTCAAGGAGAGAATTAGACTAAATGAATGGAGAAATTAGACCAAATCAATTAAGAGAAAGTTATGGAGAGAATTAGACCAAATTAATGGAGAAATTAGACCAAATCAATGGAGATAAAGTTATGCAGAGAATTAGACCAAATCAATAGAGAGAAAGTTATGGAGAGAATTAGATCAAATCAACGGAGAGAATAGTATGGAGGGAATATTTTTTATTTTCTTCTATTATGTCCCCGCAAGATGTGTGTCGATCGAGACACCAATCTTGACCCGTAAGAGATTGAAGTGTGCCCGCGGCAATGGCTTTGTGAGTGCATCTGCGAGTTGATATGCCGATGACACGTGAGAAATGCGGAGTTGGTTGGTTTCAATAAGTCCCCGAATGTAGTGATAATTAATGGCCACATGCTTCATCCGAGAGTGGAAGACGGGGTTGGCACATAGGCAGGTAGCACCCACGTTATCACAGTAGATAACGGGAACGGACGACATGGAAATGCCTAGTTCCGAGAGCAAAGACATGAGCCATTGTACCTCTGATGCGGTGGACAAAACTGATTTATACTTGGCTTCGGTTAAAGATTTGGCTGCAAATCGTTGTTTCTTCGAGGACCACGAGATAGGGTGCCTTCCAAGGTACACAATGTGTGCTCCAATTGAACTATAGTCATCATGATAACATCCCCAATCAGCATCATATAAAGCATGAAGAGATAAAGCATTGTCCTTGTGATAGAACATACAGTAGGATTTTGTCCCGCCGAGGTAACGAAGGATTCGACGCTTGCAAGTGCTCAGATGTAGGACGATGCATGTATTGAGCAAGTTTTTTCACAACATAAGCAATGTCCGGACGCGTGAAGAGAAGATATTGAAGGCTCCCAAGGACTTGACGGTACACCATCGGATCATCTAGAGGAATGCACGAGGGGGAGGAGAGAGCTGATGTGGAGACCATCGGAGTGGACACAGGTTTGGCGTGTAGCATGTTGTGATGACCGAGGATGTCGTTGATATACTTCTGTTGAGTGAGATGCAAGCCATTGAAATTCCGAGTAACTTCTACATCAAGGAAGTAAAAGAGTTGTCCAAGGTCCTTGAGTGAGAATTTTGCGGCGAGAAGATCAATCTTCCTCTGAATTTCACATGCTTGGTTGCCCGTGATAACAATGTCATCCACATAAATAAGAACAAACGTCGTGATATCCTTGGAACGATATATGAAAAAATGACAAGTTAGAGAGGGCATTGTGAAACCCTGAATGTAGGAGAAAGGTTCGAAGTTCATGATACTATGTTCGTGGTGCTTGTTTGAGATCATATAGTGTCTTCCGAAGTTTGCACACGTGGGAAGGGCGGTCACGATCAATGAATCCCGGTGGTTGTACCATATACACGTCCTCATTGAGTGTACCTTGGAAAAATACGTTGTTGATATCGAGTTGTCGAAGATCCCATCCTGAGGTAATAGCGAGACATAGGACGAACCGAATGGTGGCGGACTCCTGGACGATGATGAAACCCCTTTGCGACAAGGCGTGCTTTGTACCTATCAATAGAGCCATTAGAAAGACGTTTAGTACGAAATACTCATTTACATCCAACAATATTGCAGCTCGGATCGAGGGCATTGGAGTCCAAGTGCTATTGCGAAGAAGAGCATCAAATTCCTTTGTCATAGCTTGTCTCCAATGCGATGAGAGCTTGAGAAACACATGTCGGTTCTATGTTCGGCTCATTAGGGAGGGTTACGATCATGGAAAATTTTGTGTTTGGCTTGGTGATGTGGTTTTTGGATCTGGTGATCATTTGGTGAGTGTTTTTTATTTGGTTTGGACATGGGTCAGTGGACGAGGTGGCGTGTGAGGGAGAAAGTGGTGGTCTCGGATCGGTGGGCACTGTTAAAGGATCCAAACGAGGAATCTCCGTTGTTACGTCATGTGTACGAGGGCCACAGATTGGAACAAGTGTGAAGGGTGGAGAGGAGGAACATATGGGCGAGATAGAGGAGGACGAGACAGAGGAAACAAAGACGAGATGGGTAAAAGGAAATTGAGATTCAACAAAATCCACATGACGAGATACGAAGACCCGGACCGACGGATAATGAAGACAAAGAAATGCACTTTGAGTGAGAGAATACCCGACGAAGATGCAAGGTGTAGATTTTGGATCAAATTTGTGAGTAGTGTATGGATGAAGCCATGTGTAGCAAAGACATCCAAAGGATCAAAGTTTAAAGTAATTTGGAGTGGTTGTGAAGAGTATTTCGAAGGGAGATTTGAAGTTTAGGACTAACGTGGGAAGCCGATTGATGAGGTATACGGCAGTGGCAAGAGAGAAGGTCCAATACTGAACGGCATGGAAGCATGGGAAAGAAGAGTTAGTCCGGTCTCGACTTTGTGTCGATGTTTGCGTTCGGATATCCTATTGTGTTCGGGGGTGTGAGGCGGAGATGTTAGGTGAGATATCCCATTAAGAGAGAGGAAGTTCTTGAGGGTCATGTATTCACCACCATTGTCGGACTGTAGAGTGACAATTTTCGTTTGGAATTTGTTTTCGACGAGAGCTTTAAAGCGAATAAAGACATCATGAACATGAGATTTTTGTTGTAAAGGAAAGAACCATGTGTATCTTGTGAGTGATCAACGAAATTCACATAATATTTGTAGCCATCAAATGATTGTACGGGTGATGTCCATACATCGGAGAATATGATATAAAGACGTCTTTTGGAGACAATGGAGGAGGTATGAAATGGATGTTTATGCATTTTATTGATTGAACAAGCATCACAAGACAATGATGTACTTGACGGACGGGATAAAGGAAAGGAAAAAGTGGAGACGATTTTATTAAGGACTTCAAAAGAAGGATGACCTAACCTAGAGTGCCACTTGGACAAAGTGGTCTTGACCGTGGAAAAAGCAATTGGAAACGAGATGGAGAGATTGGGCCGTGAAGTAGGAGTTGTGGCCACTCGTACACACCGTTTTTTAGTTCACCCTTGGTGATTAGTGCCCCCGTTTTAGATCCTTCACCTGAAAATGAAATGGAAAGAATTCGTCCGAGACATCGTTGTGAGTACAAAGTTGGTGTATGGAAATAAGATTTTATGCATGTGAAGGACAAAAAGAACATGTTGAAGGGAAAGGGAACGAGAGGATGAGGGGAAAAGCATAAAACCAGTGTGTGTGATCTCAAGCTCGCTACCATCACCAAGAACGACCCCGTCCGGACCGTTGTACGGAGAGTGAAGTGACAGATTGGCAAGGTCTGTGGTGATATAATGTGATGCTCCCGAGTCGAGCAGCCACGTTGGAGAGTTTGATGGATTATGTGACACGTGATTGGTGGTAGCCTGCCAAGCGAATGGTCCTCGAGGACTTGAGGGTGGCATGGGCTGAGGTTTGGTTTGCGAGCAAAGTAGACGACATGTTTTTGCACTATGGCCATGAATGCTGCAGAGTTGACATTTTCCTTGGTATCCCCGAGTGAAGGATGTACGAGAATTCGAGTTACGGTGGTCAGAGACTGATTTGTGGTCTTGTCGCCATGTTCCCCGCGGTTTGTGTTGAACGTTGTGAGCCGAGATTGGAAGAGTTATTGCCAAAGGTTGAGCTTGGATCAGATCTGCTTCATGATTGATGAGCTTCTCATGAAGCTCAACAAATGATATCGGTGTGTCCTTGGCATTCACGACGTCTTTGGTGGGTTTGAAGTCGTCCCCGAGACTAGCAAGGATAAGGTCGAGGAGGTCTTTGTGATCCATCGACTTACCGAGGAGAGCGAGTTCATCGGTCTTCACTTTGAAAAAATGCATATAGTCGTCGATGGATTGAGCACCTTTGATATGACGCCTTGATCCTTGATCTGCTTAAGATGCCTACGGCTAGAGCGACCGTACGTGGAGGCAAGTGTGGCCCAAGCCATTGCAGATGTTGAGGCCGAGGCAATGAGGGCTTGGCATGAGGGAGATATGGATCCGAGAAACCATGGATTGTACGCCAGATTTGGAACAACGATGTTGTTCGTCATCATAGTCGCTGGTGGTGCTCCGGTATGTTCGAGAAAATCTTCGAGATTGTACCTTTAGCACGGAACTGGACGCTCCATGTGATATAGTTTGTTGCTGTAAGTTCCGTAACATTGGGTACGTTGATATTGATCAACGTCATCATAGAATTGGCTGGATCAAAAGGAGTGACAATATCAAAGGGAGCAGAGTTGCTCGAGAAATGTCCTTCGACGGCTATCAATAATAATAATAATAATAATAATAATAATAATAATAATAATAATAAGCATCATCATCATCATCATCATCATAGAGGAGGAAGAGAGCTACGTCGTTAGATGATGTTTCAGCTCTGATACCATAAAACAAATGTGATTATATTATTTTCATAAGATGGTACATGGTTTATATATACATAAAAGTGTATATTTCAAAGAGAGAATTAGACCAAATCAATGAAGAAATTAGACCAAATCAATGGAGAGAAAGTTATGAAGAGAATTAAATCCAATCAATTGAGAGAATATCATGGAAGAAATATTTTTTATTTTTTTCTATTATCAATTATAAATATATATTATTAATAAAATTTTAAAATATAGTGTTTTAAAATAACTATATATCTACATTATAATCGTAAAATAATTGTAGTATTATCATATCTATTTCATTATTAATTATATAATAAAATGTAAACGTACAAATGATTATAATATTATCGTGAGACCGTGACGTGACGAGAATAAAAAAAGCAATTTTTTTCTATTTAAGTAAATAACCTATACTTGTTTGATAGATCTATTAGGAAAAAGCACATATTTTAAAGGAAACAATAATTGGTTGAGTTTACGTCCACGTGGCATGATGTGTGACATGCAACCAGAAATTTGGCATCATCCACACTCTTAAATATTCTACTGACCCGATTCTGGGATTTATTGGTTCTTAATAATGCCATCCTCTTTTTTTAGTTCATTTATTTTAAACCATTGCGTTGTTTCTTTTCAAAAACATAAGAAAATAAAAGGTAAACAAAGCCTCTACACCCCTCAATTATCCTGTTTTAAGCTAATTCTCTCGTGAACTATTCGACTCAATCGATTTCTCCTCATCTTATAAAATTCAGCGATTTTTTCTTCAATTTTTTCAATTCAGCCGATTCCTCCATACGTTATATAAACCGTGTAATGGCGTTAACCGACCCGATTTTAATCCGATTTTGATCCGATTTGACCCGCATTTGATCCAATTCGAATACCCGATTTTGACCGATATTATACCCAATTTCGACCCAATTTTAACCCAATTTCATCCAAATTATCCGATTTCACCTATTTTAATCCGATTTCACATAATTTTTATTCGATTTCACTGAATTTCAACTCAATTTTCCCAATTTTTACTCTATTACTCAAATTAACCCGATTTCACCTTATTTTAATCAAATTTCACCAAAATTTAACCCGATTTCACCCAATTTTTACTCGATTTCACCAAATTTCAACCCGAGTTAACCGAATTCTAACTCCAATTCACTCACATTTACCCGATTTCACCCAATTTTAACCAAATTTCAACCAAATCTAACTTGATTTTACCGAATTTCAACTCGATTTAACCGAATTATAACTCTATTTCACTCAAATTAAACCCGACTTCACCCAATTTTAACCCAAATTTAACCTGATTGTACCTATTTTAATCCGATTTCGTCCAATTTTTACTCGATTTTATTTAATTCTAACTTTATTTCTCTCAAATTAAACCCGATTACACCTAATTTTAACCCAATTTCACCCAAATTTAACCCAATTTCACCCAATTTTAACTCAATTTCACCCAAATTTAACCCGATTTTACCTATTTTAATCCATTTATCTAAAATTTACTCGACTTTACCGAATTTCAAGCCGATTCAACCGAATTTTAACTCCATTTTACTCAAATTTAACTCGATTTCACCAAATTTTAACCCAATTTCACCCAAATTTAACCCGATTTTATCCTATTTTTTAATCTGATTTCGCCCAATTTTTACTCGATTTTATCTAATGTTAACTCTATTTCACTCAAATTTAACCCGATTTCACCTAATTTTAACCCACTTACACCCAAATTTAACCCGATTTCACCTAGTTTCAATTTCATTTCACCCAATTTAATCTTATTTCGCCAAATTTTTACCCGATTTTACTGAATTTTAACTCTATTTAATTCAAATTTATCCATGATGATAAAATTGGGTGAACACGGATTAAAATTAGGTGAAATCGGATTAAATTTGGGTGAAACTGGGTTAAAATTGGGTGAAATCGGGTTAAATTTGAGTGAAATAGAGTTAAAATTCGATACAATCGAGTAAACATTGGGCGAAATCGGATTAAAATAGGGTAAAATCGGGTTAATTTAGGTGAAATTGGGTTAAATCGGGTTAAATTTGAGTGAAATGGAGTTAAAATTCGGTTAGATCGGCTTGAAATTCGGTAAAATCGAGTAAAAATTGGATAAAATTGATTAAAATAGGTAAAATCGGGTTAAATTTTGGTGAAATTGGGTCAAAATTGGGTGAAATCGGTTTAATGTGAGTGAAATAGAGTTAGAATTAAGTTAAATCGGTTTGAAATTAGGTGAAATCAAGTAAAAATTGAGTGAAATCATGTTAGATTTTGGTGAAATTGGATTAAAATAGGGTGAAATCGGGTTAATTTGAGTGAAGTAGAGTAAAAA
Organism: Gynandropsis gynandra; assembly: GCA_036759665.1. Classification (NCBI taxonomy): domain Eukaryota; kingdom Viridiplantae; phylum Streptophyta; class Magnoliopsida; order Brassicales; family Cleomaceae; genus Gynandropsis; species Gynandropsis gynandra. The sequence goes on from CM071873.1 coordinate 22,784,110, forward strand.
TTGGGTTGAAATTCGGTTAAATTGAGTAAAAATTATGTGAAATCGGATTAAAATAGGTGAAATCGGGTTAAATTTGGATGAGATTGGGTTAAAATTGGGTCAAAATTGGGTATAATATGGGTCAAAATCGTGTATTCGAATTGGGTCAAAATCGGGTCGGTTAACGCCATTACACGGTTTATATAACGGAGGGGGGAATCGGCTGAATTGACAAAGTTGAGGGGGGAATCGGCTGAATTTTGTAAAATGACGGGAGAATTGACTGAGTCGGATAGTTCAGAGAGAATTTGCGTAACGTAGGATAGTTGGGAATGCTAGAGGCTTTTTTCCTAAAATAAAACTAGCCAACAAGATTTAACACTCGCCTCTACTTCAAAGATTAAATTCTTACAAGAAATATTAATAAATATTCTAAAAAACATGTTAATTCAAATATTATTATGAAATAATATATCAATTTATTAATACATATATAAAATAGTTTATATATATATATATTATCAAATTAATAAGTTCTATGACTATTCTCAAATTTTATAAAATATTTTTTAATAGTATATGTCACATATTTTTAGAAAAACCTCATTTTAATAACAACTTTTTTTTTATTTCTAACAAAACTATATCTACATTTTTACATTATACATCATATAATTGTCAAATAATGCACAAAAATACACAAATTTATACATCTATTTTTAAATTGGTACGTTCTTGTTAACAGTAGATAACATGGATACCACGTAAATAACCACATCATCCAAAAAATCAAAATGAAAAATTGATTCAATAAAATATTAATATATATTTTTTAGAATGATATATTTTTTTCTCTCTTTTCTCTCTCTGATCACTTATCATTCTCTCTTTTAACCTTTGGCACAATTTTCTCTCTAACCTCTAATATTTCAGTTCGTATAAAAAAACGAGAATAATTTTATTCTCCGTACTATTCTCATCATTATCATGGAGAAGTAATTTGAATATGTTTCAAAAAGAAATAAAATTATACAAACAATGTCCTTGCATTCACACATTCCTTTATGCAAGAAAGTTTCTGAAGGATTCATCGATTACAAAGTCCCATTTGCATAAGAAGTAATCATACTCCGATTCTTCCGCAAAAGATTCCACATATATTTTCACAAAAGACATAATTAACCACAACTTTGGCAAGTTGTTAAAAAGAAGTTTTCAACTAATAAACGAAAAGATTCCAACAAGTCATTGGCAATTGATAATGAGGCAAAAACCAAGTTGCAATAGCATAGTATGAAATGATGATTTGTAACAACTTTTCAAGAATTTCTAATTATTTGAAGGGAATATAGCATAAAAAATATCAAACTATTTTATTTTAGCCTATAAATCATGAATTATTATCTTCAACCTAAAAAAATCAAATTTATATTATTTGCCTTAAAAACACTAACTTTAGGAATATAATGTATAAAATATCAAACTTTTTAATTTTTGCCTATAAAACACAAATTATTACTTTGAACCTAAAAATTTTGAATTTTTAAATTTTGTCTAAAAACACAAACTTATCAAATTAATCATATCCAAACACAAACACAAACACTAAATCATCTTTTAACTCTTTGAATTTTTAAGTGTTGTCTAAAAAAAATACAAACTTATCAAATTAATCATATTCATACACAAACACTAACTCTTGGTAAATCCAATTTCAACCTGATTTCAATTCGAATCCGAATTAAAAAAATCCAAATTTGAACAAATTTCAACTCAAAATCTGAATTCAACTCAAATTTCAAACTGATTGCAACTGAAAATCCAAATATCACCTAATTTGAACAAGAATTTCAACCCAATTCATCTCAAAATCCAATTTCAACCTAATTTCAACCGAATATCCGAATTTCTTCCAATTTTAGTAAGCATTTCAATAAAAAATTCAAATTCGAATCAATTTCAACTCGAAATTTGAATTAACCTAATTTCAACCCGATTTCAACCGAAAATCCGATTAAATTTGGATTTCGGGTTGAAATGTTATTGAAATACTTACTAAAATTTGGTGGAATTTGAATTTTCGGTTGTGATTGGATTGAATTCAGATTTCGGGTTGAAATTGGGTTGAAATTGAGTGAAATTCTGATTTTCAATTGAAATCTTGGGTTGAAATTGAGTGAAATTCTGATTTTCAGTTGAAATCAGGTTAAAATTGGGTTGAATTCAAATTTCTGATTGAAATTGGTTCGAATTTGGATTTCTTACTAAAATTGAATTTTGACTGAAACTCTTTTTAAAATTGGGTGGAATTCTAATTTTCGATGAGAATTAGATTGAAATTTGGGTTGAAATCATGTGAAATTCGAATTTTATTTTGAAATCCATTGAAACTTTGTTGAAAAATAATTCTAAATCGTAAACACTATAGGAAGTTTACCAAGAGTTAGTGTTTGTGTATGGATAAAATTCATTTGATAAGTTTGTGTTTTTTAGACAAAACTTAAAAATTCAAAATTTTTAGGTTAAAAGTATTAATTTGTGTTTTATAGGTAAAAATTTAAAATTTTGGTATTTTCTACATTATAATCTTAAAGTTAGTGTTTGTAAGGCGAAAAACAATAAGTTTGATTTTCTTTAGATTGAAAATAATAATTCATCTTTTATAAACTAAAATAAAATAGTTGGATATTTTTTATACTATATCCCTTATTTTAACATAAGGTTATTGTAAATCTAGCAATTTCGTCAACTTTTCTCCCTATTGAACCAAACTCATTTCTTTTCCTCCACTAAAATCCTAACCCATGTTGCTTTTCTGACCTCAAACGAGGATCCTTTATATGTCAATGTATTGAATATTAAAGTTAAGAGAAAATCTCATTTTAATTATCCTACTTGTCTATTTCTCATCGAACTATACACCCACTTTTTCGATATTATAATCACTTCACTTATATTAAAGATCCAAAAACACACATAAACTTTACACTTGAATCCCAAATTGATACCTAAATGTTAACAACGTGACATAGATGATATATATACACACGTCAACAGTCACGTTATCATAAAAAAAACTCATAAAAAATCAACCTCTAAAATTAAATAAAAAATAAAAAATATTTCAAAATTATTCGAAAAATTAAAAATTATTTTTTTTCTTTCGTCTTCCGCATCTCTCTTATTATTCCATTCTCTCTATGTGCTAGCTCTTCTCTCTTCATGATCACTCTCTCTGTAATCTCTTTCTTCTTTTCGATTGCTACGTGCAATGCAACCACTAAATAAAACATTGGGTATTGACGTCAAATTTTTAAAGCTACAAAACAAATATTTAAGTTCCTAGTTTCTCTTTGTTAAAAATATTAACTAAGATCAAATAAAATAAATATGTACAACAACAAGCCACAACTGTTATCTTCTATTTCTTAGAATTAAAGAATAATATGGTTTCAAGCTCAAAACCATATTGTCTTAGAAACTACAAGATTTTTGCATAAACATCAATAAAAACCATAATGAAGCATGACAAATGGACTTGTTCTAAATCAATCCAAAAACAACTCAAGAATTTAAGATTATCCAATAGAGTATACATGTATCTATCATCCATATGATATTCGATGTGGATAAACAAACATAAAACACACATGGCATTAACCAGTTCCCTGGGTGCCGTTTGATCCCACAACTACAGACCAAACCCATATCCCCGAGTGACAAATTTTGTCGAGAATGCCAATTTCACAATGCCATAAGACACCAAAATGTTCCCATCGAAACGTTTTTGTATCTCAAACCATCGCCATTCACAATTGTCACCACATCTACCCTCCCATCTTCGCACACACTCTCCACATCCTTCCCTCCAATTCACACTCTCCAAACAACCCACGTGAACCTCTCACCCTTTGCCGCATAAACCTTCTCCCTCTATCATTAAAAAAAATGCTAATATCACCGGATGAATCAACATATGCATCTGTTGAAATACATTCGGATGTCAACAGATTTTTACGAATATCAACGAGCGAGAATCTTTTGCAATCGGTAAAATTATTAACGAACTCTGAACGAATATTATCCATTGATATTGAGTGTGGCATCCATTGGTAACCCATTGAAATTTTATAAAAAAATTTCAATGGATGAACATTGATTATGTTAATGGGCATCCGTTGGTAAGTTTCTATACGTCTGTTGGAAAAAATCAATTGTTAACAATCCACGGGTTGCCGATTTCAATATTTATGCTTCAACCTCGACTTGCCTAGCATCAACCGTAAACAAAAAATATAATATCAAATAATGTCTTCTTCTTCAAATAGATATATATATATATATATCAAAAGAGTGAATGTATAAAAAAAATCTTGTAACTGAGGAGATTATGCAAGAATTCCTACACAAATTGGAATAATTCATGAGTTTAACGTCGGTACAATATTTGTTTCAAGAACACATGAAAATGTTATGTGCCTGAAAGTATGCAAAACAATTAAGTATCGAAATCAAGAAATGTTTTTGCACATAAATTTATAAGTTCTGTTTCATGGAGAATTATGAAATTCGGTTATTCTACGATGAATATTGTGGTGTTAGAGATATGAGTGTACAAGCATCACAAGCAATGGAAAGAAATGAGGAGGGTCATTTCGAAACAACGACAACCAATCCATATATCGTAATGGTGTCACTGAGACTTATTGATTTTTCAACCTATTGGATACAAAAATAAATCTACATATGAGATTATCGTGAAAGTCAGACTCGTTTATCCTTATCATTAACATTGATGCTTAATAAAAATATACTACAATGTAGTTTGATTCATTTTGCAAAATCGTGTGTGAATATTTATCGATATATAATTTAGCTCCCTAGACATATTGTGAAACAAAAAATGTTTTAAAATATTTGGGTTTTCGACATAAGAAGATTCATTATTTTGGAGATGAGATAAAGACTTGTAGGAATGTAAATGTTATGGTGCAAGCATATTTTTTTTCTGAAAACCTATCTTTACGGAAATATGTACCGTGCAAAAAATGTTCTACATACCTATAGCAAATAGACTTAGAGGTTATACGAGTAAAAAAAGTGTTGTCTTAATGAGATGAAACACAGAACACTCGACGGATGGAATAGTGATTGATCACCATTGAATGATAAAGCCTTGAAGGATTTCAATAAAACATTTTCAGAATTTACGTATGAAATGAGGAATATTTATCTTTGTATGTGTATTGATAGTATTAGTCCATATGGAAAATCTAAAAGTTAGTAATCTCTATGACCTATGATTTTATCTTCGTATAATTTGTCATCCAAGATGTGTTTGAAAAAAGAAGTTATGTTTCTTACGTTGTTGATTTCAAACCAGAACATCCGAAGAAAATATTTGTTGTGATCTTGCACCATTGATTCATGAATTGGGAGATTTGTAGAATAATAAAATTGTTGCATATTACGTAAGTATGAAGTAGAATTTCACATTGAAAGCAATGTTATTGTGGATATTAGTGACTTTTTTTATTAATGGAATGTCATTTTGATGGAGCACACACTGAAGACTGACATGTCCATACTTCATGGAGGATACGGATTCGTTTTGTCTTGTACATGGGAAGAAATAATGTTGATCGATTGTAATAGAAGATGTCTTTCCGGTGGACATAAATTCAGAATAGATACGAAATATTTTCAAAAGAATGTGGTACTGGAAAAAGGGCATTATGCATGGAAAGATGTATGTAAATACTATTTGAACGACTAAACACAATGAAAAATTAACAAGAATCGATGGAATGGAGGATATCGTTGGCATCGGCCACAAGACCAATGTGAATGACATAACTAGTACAAACATAGTATTTTTTAATTACCATTTTGGAAATCTCTCATATTGCATCATAATTTTGATGTTATGCAATTGAAAAAAACTTTTTCGATAACATATCAACGTTTTAAATATGATGGGGAAAACGAAGGATAACATACAATCAAAGAAACATTTAAAGAAAATATGTCTAAGATCAAAGTTAGATTTATGCGATGGAAAATCACTTGTCCCGATATTCAGATTTGCCTCATCCTACGAAAACACCTTTGTTGAGGTGGTTAAAAGACTACATTAAATTTTTGAATAGATATATCGAACATAACTCGTTGTGTGGATATTTTGGTTTTAACGCTAATCAGCATGAAAAGTCACGATTGTCACGTTTTCATAAACTGACTCATCCCTAAGGCATTTGTGAAGTTGTGACCACATAATAAGCACGACGTTTTAAGCAAAATTCGCATATCCTTCAGAGATATATGTTTAAAATATTTAATAATACATGACTTGGAGTTATTGAAAAATAATATCTTAGAGGTGTTAAACTCTTTGGAAAAGGTTTTTCAGCCTTTGTTAGTAAATGTCATGGAACATTTTCCAATACAATTACGAGACAAGGCAATACTTAGTAGACCATTTCAAGTTAGATGATTGTATCCATTCAAAATGTTTTTTTCTAATGAAAAGGGTAAAAAACAAAGCGATTGAAAAGATCTATTGTTAAATAATACTTGTTAGAATAGATAATGTATTTTAGCACAATTATTTTGGGTCGTAAATTACAAAGAAATAGAAAATATCACAGAAACTATCTATATCAATATAATCTTTAATGAACGAGTCTCCGCTTGAGAAGTATTCTTTTTTACGATCCAAAAAATTCCCTCGCCAAAAAATTTTTGTTGCTACCCCTGATATTTTTATGTCAATTGGACGTACAAAAGGAAAAGCAGAGGAATATTAGCTAACACCAGAGGAGTATTATCATATTCACACATATATACTATTAAATTTTCAAGAGTTGTTACCTTTCGAAATGTACAAAACGGTATAATTATTAATTTTATTAATTACATATGTGTGTGTATGTGTGTGTGTTAATATGCTTATAATAATTGTTTGTTTATTACTTGTTTTTATTACAAGATATTTATTGAAAAATTTATAGGTGCATATCCTTGTCTACGCGCTGATGAACTCAACAAAATTAAAGTTCAACATCATTCCTTGTGGTTTAGATATTACAAAAACATACATCTCTCATAGTTATTACTTAATTAGTATATCGATTTCCTAAAATAATATATATTATATAATTAATAATTTATTCTTATATTATAGGTTCACTGTTGCATTTAGAGACATTCTACATGGTTAAAAGACTTATGTAATGTCCGTGCAATGTATTGTGTTTGCCAATTATGTTCACTCGGGGATACATCTTCCACATATACGAGCACGAAAAATATAGAGGCATATACAGTTGTGAATTTGTAATAATAGTGAAATAAAGAATGGCAATTTCTAATATCTTGGTCTAGTTAAATTGAAGATAATGTTTTTATAAATGTTAGTGGTTCGACTAGACCATAGGATGTGATACATGAAAAAATTGATGGAAAAGAAGTAACATCAACCCATCATAACTTTACACAAAGTATAATACATTTATCACCACAGATAAAGCCGATTATGTATGTTAAGTTTAATATCCAACAATTTTGAAACGTCGAAAAGATGAGTGGTGGACTGTAATGAAGATTAAAACACGCAAAATTATAAATATAGAAAATAATGGAAATCCATTGAAAACAAAAAATACTATTAATTGATACTAAAAAACGCGAAGAGATTCTCACGGAGACCGACTAGATGGTGATCACATGAGCGATTATAAAAATGTTGAACCAGAAGATGTAGAATATGAACCTGGCGATGAATTCGTTATACCATAAAAAACAATCGCCGTGAAGAATTAACGAAAGAAAAGTTTAGAATTATGTAATTATAATATTAAAATGTTGTAATTTTAACTTTTTAAAAACTCTATTATTCCATTATCAACGAACATATGTTGATATTGTAATGCAAGCCCGTTGAAACTTAGAAACTATATTTGGCACTTAGTTAATTTTTTTCACCTTCCAACATTCATCCATTGATACTTCTAACGGATACACGTTGATATATATCCCACGTCATGTCCTTTAGAAATATGAGTATTTAACTCATTGAGCAATTCCATTTTCAACACAATCTCAAAACCAAAACAACAAATTCTCTAAGATTCTTGCTACATAGATTCAAACACAATGAGGCCTCGACGTTTAATTGATCAAACACCACCTCTTTCGCCACCTTACCATCCTCTGTCACCTATACCGATACTACTGATATTTGTGAAGAAGATGATATGGTGGATATCGATGAGTAGATCGATACGTTCAATGAACATCTAACTATTTCTATAATCGATCGTGAACACTCCGACAGAATGCTATGGTATAATTTTTTAAAATATATATTATATTGCATTTTTTATAATTATATAATGTTTTTATTTACATATATAGGTTTGACATGGATGATGTTCTCAAACACACAAAAAACAACATCATCCAAAGTTCCATGCAGGATCGACTATACTATTCCTATCAAGTGATGTAGAGGCTATTTGCTACCAATATAAAATTTTAATTAATTATTTATCGAATTTATTTAATATATTGATATGCTATATTTCACTTTGTAAAGGGCTTACAAATGGCGTAAGAATGATATATCTATACCGCTTGGATGCGTGATGATGCAATCACGGTTGCGATTGATGATAAACAACCCCAAAAGAAACTATTACAACAAGAGCATCAAATCGACAAGGGAAATATACGAGGTTTTTAACCAACTTATGCTATATTGGGAGTTGAAATACATCAAAGCGAAGAACATAAATACCAAGAAATGTCAGTACGACGAGATGGTTCATAGGAATAGTCTGCATCACCATACATCGGGAGTAATAAATTTTTAATTTACATTTAAAAGTTTATCTAATTAATATTAATTTTATATTTTAGATGTAGAATATTGAAACTCGACGTTTCTTGAACTAGTCGTCGAGACACATGCTAAGAACAAGTCTATCCCTGAGGAACATGCCGACGAATTCGAGATGGTCAACCCTCGGGCAGAATGGATTATGAAGGCTGTAATGAAGAAGATCACACAACCATTATGAGTTTTCGATTAATTTTTGAATGACTTAAGTGTTAAGAGGAAAGGCCGCGTCCCACTCTTCATGACCCACGTCTTGCTCCCTTCTCTGCGTCCTACTCTCTTTTCTCAAGCCACGTCCCGCTCAGGTCGCGTCCCGTTCAGACCGCATCCCGCTCTGTCCTGCGTCCCGCATTCTGCGTCCTGCATCCCGCGAACCGCGACCTGCAACCTGCATCCCGCGACCTGCTACCTGGACAAGCCAATTTATGACCTCCACGGTCTCCTATGCCTTGTTGACCGCTCCAACTCATGCATGTTACATCTAAACTTGTGCATTGCATTTGTACTTGTATTTTCCCTATGTTGGTTCTAAAAAAATACATAAGAGAATAGTTATTCTTATTCTCTCTAATTCTCTTGATCTTTCGCTCGCTATTTATCTTTCTATCTTACTTCCACTGATTCATCTTTGTTTTACAAAATCTACATGGTGTAAAGGATATACATGTAAAAAGGGTAGAACCGTAATTTTTGTAATTAGGTCTAATGTTGTATTTTGTACTTATAGTCGTTTAGGCTTATTC
>CM071873.1:22814859-22833413 GCA_036759665.1 Gynandropsis gynandra
GGCTGTTGCTACATTTGCCCCAAATTACCGAGAGGTAACTGAGCATGTTCATGGCCGTTCTGAATATTCATATTTTGTTGGTCTGACGGCTCTGTGTGGTCTTCTTCCTTACCATTTCTCAGTAGTCTGCAAGTTCGCTCGATCTTTGGGTCGATTCTGAGTAGACTAGAAGTGCCTTGCGACCTGGTCATACACCAAAAAGAGCGAACGAAAGGAAATCAGGTAGAAAGAATCGAAAGTAAAAAGCAAAAATAAAAACAAAAATAAAAATAAAGCAAGAAGAACTCTAGGTTCGAATCTAAGACGCGTTGAAAGAATGTGGATGAGGAATGAAATACTGAAAAAGTAAATAAACCACTTGGGTTCTAACAATAAGACAAACATCCTAGGAAACCGGTTTCACCACAAGACTATCGAAACCGACGATCAATCTACCTATCATGCAATCCCAGTTAAAGCTATCTAAGGCGGACGATCCTAACATGATATCTACCCTCTCTCAAGGCATAGACACGTGATCTAGACAAGCTGCCCCCTACTTTCGTGGCTGACACCTTGAACTAAACCCATAGGCTCTATGATTCATCCGTTCACCCTCAACCGTTGCTACCCTACTTTCGTGGCCTAACCTCGGTTGTTCTAAACCTGATCTTCAAAGACTAGAATTCTCCTTTCAGTCCTTCTCCTAATCTCTAACACATGCATCTACGGGGCCTTTGTAAACACTAGTAAATTTTAGCTCCAAATTGATCCAAATACGCGTAAAGACCTGTAAGAACATGAAAACACGAAAACAAGTAAAACGGAAACGGAATCATACGTAAAACATCACATATGCATCAAAAACGCCTCCTAAATCGTGCAAGAAATATGTATGAAAACGAGATGATCAGTGGAAAGTGAACCGGCTAATATGACTCAAGCCTTGAAAGATCCTCGATGGCATGACGCAATGGATTCTGAGTTACAAGCCTTACATCGCAACCAAATGTGGTAGCTTGTTCCCGCAGCACAAGCAAAGAATATCGTTGGTTGTAGATGGGTGTTTCGAATCAAACGCAAGCAAGATGGATCCGTGGAACGATTCAAAGCTCGACTTGTTGCAAAGGGGTTTCACCAAAGACCGGGCATCGATTATCATGAGACATTCAGCCCGGTTGTCAAACCTACAACCATCCGTGTTATCTTGAGCATTGCGGTCTCCCGTGGATGGTCTCTCCGACAACTTGATGTTAATAACGCCTTTCTTCAAGGCCGTCTCATGGAGGAGGTATACATGTCTCAACCCCCGGGTTTTATTGATCCAACTCATCCTACTCATGTGTGTAGACTTCAGCGAGCAATTTATGGTCTCAAACAAGCTCCTCGAGCATGGTATTCGGAACTTCGCACTTTTCTTCTTGCTTGCGGCTTCAGCAACTCTTTGGCGGATATCTCCTTGTTCATTCTCAACACAACCGCGCTAAAATTGTATGTGCTGGTTTATGTTGATGATATTGTTGTTACAGGCAATTGCTCATCGAAAGTCCGGCAATTCATTGATGCCCTAGCCGCCCGCTTCTCCATCAAGGACTTGGGTGACTTATCATACTTTCTCGGAGTAGAAGCAACGCGGACATCTCATGGCCTTCTATTGACTCAACGGAAGTACATTCAGGATCTTCTCAACCGTTATCTCATGCATGAAGTAAAGCCGGTTCCTACGCCCATGCCGTCATCATCTCCTATGACACTTGACATCGGGACTTCACTCTCTAATCCCACGGAGTACCGGTCCATTGTTGGAGGACTACAGTATCTATCTCTCACACGACCGGACGTTAGCTTCGTTGTCAACAAGCTGTCCAAATTCATGCATGCTCCCACGGATGTTCATTGGAAAGCCGTCAAAAGAGTCCTACGTTATCTTGCTGGCACGAAGGATCGAGGTATCTTCTTATCCGCCAAGAACACCCTCTCCTTACATGCCTTTACCGATGCAAATTGGGCTGGAGATTCCCTTGATCTCAAGTCCAGCGGGGCGTATCTACTCTTTCTTGGTGCGCACCCTATTTCCTGGTCGTCTAAGAAGCAAACCGGACTCTCCCGTTTGTTTACCGAGGCTGAATACCGCTCTATTGCATCCACGGCCGCGGAAGTTCTATGGGTAGTTGCTTTACTATCTGAAGTTGGAATCAAGTCATCATCACCACCTACAATCTACTACGACAACATTGGAACGACATACCTCAGTGCTAAGCCCGTCTTTCACTCCCGAATGAAGCACTTGGCGCTAGACTATCTCTTCGTCCGCGGCCTGGTCGAGTCGAATCCTCTTCGGGTCCCTCATGTTCGAGCCGCGGATCAACTCGCGGACATTCTCACGAAGCCTCTCCCGAGACTTCCGTTTCAGCTCTTGTGTTCCAAGATTGGACTCACCGAGGGTGCTCCATCTTGAGGGGGCGTGTAAAGGATACATGTATAAAGATATATAAGTCTTTTTGTAATTAGATCTATTATTGTGTAATTAGGTCTAACTTTGTATATTTAGCCGTTTTGGCTCATTTGAATCAATTATTCAGATTTCAAATTATCAGAACTTACCAACGGGCTTCCGTTGGAAATTGTAACGGGTTTATCCGTTACACTCTATTGATGTTTTTCAACATATTGTGAAAATTGAAATATTATTGAAAATTGCAATGAATGGGTTTGTTAGCAGTCGATTATCAACAGTCCTGAATATGTTGAAATTTGTTGGTATAATGGCTGAAACTTTGTCATTTCCAACAAATTTGGGAATTGGAAATGGCATGGTGTTTTGTAGTGCATCTTATCTCTTTCCACCTAATTCGCTGATAAAATGTGGAGAGAACTTGCAGAAGTTGCAATGGAGACGATGGGTTTGAAACTGCCCACGCCAACGACCTTCAAAGATGAAACATGAGTAGGGGTGTAAAATGAGCTGCCGCCTCGCGAGCCAGCTCTAGCTCGGACCATATTTGAGCGAGTCGAGCTGGGTATTTTCTAGCTCGTTTAAAAAACGAGGTGACGAGCTGAGCCCAAAACGAGTCCGAGTTTAGACGAGCTGGCTCGCGAGCTGAAAAAAAAATCTTGTAAAAATAACATATTTTCCTTTTTTTGTATATCATATATAATATTGCATTTAATAAAACATAATATATTATTTAAACATAATATACTATTATAATGTATTTTTATTTTTTCAAATAATTGATATAAAAAAATAAAGAAAAAATTAGTAAAGTTACGAGCGGTCGAATTTAGTACAATGATATTTTATAACATTATTGTTGGATTAATGTTTTCATATTTTCGATATTTTATTTGGTTCGTTTGATATGTTTATCATATATGATATTAAAACTAATTTAAAATAATTAAATAGTCTAATTCGCGAACCAACTCGTTTTTGGCGAGCTAGAGGTGAGCCGAACTGAGCTGGAATTTTCCAGCTCGTTTAAAAAATGAACCGAGCTGAACCAGTTCGTTTTTTTGGCGAGCTGAAGGCGAGTTGAACCAGTTCGTTTTTTGGCGAGCTGAAGGCGAGTTGAGCCGAACTAGTCGGCCTAACTATTTTACACCCCTAAACATGAGTAGGTGAAATCTATGAATATATATATATGTTTATATTAAACTTAAAGAGATAAGAGATAGTCTAGGAAGATTGATAAGGTAAAAGAAAAAATTATGGTTTTTTAGTTATTTTTAATATTTTTTAAACAATATTTTTATTTTTTATTTTTAAATCAATTTTATTATGATTTTTCGTGATGATTTGATTGCCGATGTACGTATAAACGTAACATCCACATCATAGATTATTAATTAAAAACCGATAATGTGTCATGATATTAACTCTTGAATATCTATTTCGGATTAAAGATTCAATTTTTTTATATCTTTCAGTGTAGTGATTATAATTTCGAAGAAAATACAAAGATAATTTTATTAAAAATAAATAAATAAGATGATTAAAACGAATTTTCTTTCAAATTAGATATTTTTATTTATATATATATTTTTCATTAATTATGTTATTTTTACTTATATATGTTTCATTAACTATGTTGTGAGAATAAAGTAACTACATAAAAAATAGCAAAATAAAACTGCACCATTAAAATTACATTATCATGTCCGGACAATATAATCTGAGTGGGTTTGGAGAATCAATCTTTGAACATGTACCATGTCTTATATGCTCTCTGTAGAGGCATGATTAAATAAATAACTAAAATTAAAAAAAACACATACACACATAGAAAGATAATTGAGATGATCGTATTCATCTCATCGCTCTTTAATTTTCGCAGTGATTAGGTAACGAAGAGAGAGAGAGAGAGAGAGAGAGAGAGAGAGAGAGAGAGAGATGGGTCTGATCAAATCCGCCGTTGCCGACGCAGCGATAACTTCAATGTTCGTCTTCACGTTACCGTTCGTACCAATATTATCTTCCGTGCTCTCCAAATCTCTCGGATTCGACCCAAAATCTCTCTCTATTCCAAGTCTCTTCATAACAATCACTATAGTTGCTGCCATTTTGCTTCTGTTCAGCACACTCGGCGGAGCTCTGGGTGGCGCAAGCTTCAACCCCTCCACCTCCGTCTGCTTCGCCGCCGCAGGCCTGCGCAAACCATCTGGCGATGTCGGCGGTGGATCCGGCCTCATCGGACTCGCGGTTCGTCTCTCGGCTCAGGCTGCTGGAGGAACCGTCGGAGCTCTGACGGTCATGAAGGTTATGCCGGTGGAGTACCAGTCACGACTTCGCGGACCGGTTCTCAACGTGGATTTGCTAACCGGTACCGTATTCGTAAATCCTAGCCGGGTTTAAACATCCGGTTTATTTCGGTTATAAGCTTATGTAGTATAATTTGGAATAATTGTCCTAAAAGCGCAATTTTGTAGAAATGGGTAGAGTGGTTTTCGTCATGTTCAAGTGTACCAAACTAAAAACCGAAATACCCTAGGGCTGGATACGAGTTCGATTTTCGGTTTGGTCCGTGTTTGGATTAATTCGGGTTTAGACTAAACCCGATTAAACCGATAAAAACTGTGTTATGTATTTGAATATTAGCCCGGATCATTGATTGATATAATTCAAACTTACACAACAAATCGATGTAAGCATGTAAAAATTATGTTAATCGAGAATTATTATATCCTCCCAACTTAATATCCTAAACCGAACTGAAACCGGTTTACTGCAGGTGCTATAGTAGAAGGAATACTCACATTTGTGCAATGCTTGTATCTACTTATGGTGATGGTGAAGGGTCCGAAATGGCCAATAGTGAAGACGTGGTTAATGGCAGCGACAACAATGGGATTGTTTATGATTGGGTCCGGTTTAACCGGTCCGGGTATGAACCCGGCTAATGCCTTTGGTTGGGCCTATGTGAAGAACCGACACAATACTTGGGAGCTTTACTATGTCTATTGGGCCGGGCCTCTTCTCGGTTCGATCTCTGCCGGTCGGATTTTTGGAATATTGTTTACCGGACCGGTTAAGGAGAAGAAATCCTAGACCGGAATTGGTTAGGACCATTTTTATCTAAATAAATGTGAATGTGCAAAACTATTACATTATGTAAACATGATTAGGTCTATTAGATGGTGCAAAAACACATTCACCGACTTGTGTACGACTAAAAATATGGATTAATAAGTCGTTTTTATATTATTTATATTGGACTAATTTCATATATGTATATTCAATAGAATTATGCTAAACTAGGCATTGATAATAAAAATACAATATTATTTAAAATCTAACAGAAGAACCAAATTAGAAAAAACAATAACACTAAATACCTTAGGTTTTCTTTTTCGCTATCGCACTAGTTTGTTTGTTTCACGATTTAGGCATTTCCTTCTCTTTCTTTTTTTCCCATTTGCATGTGTGGTGTGGTTGGCGTCTTCTTAATGTTCTCTTCTCCTTCAAGTGCTTCATGACGTCTAGAAGTGTAAAATAAGATGTCGGTTTGTGAGTCAATTCTAACTTGGATCGCTTTTTAACGAGCTGAGCTAAGTAGTTTTCAATTTGTTTGAAAAACGAGTTGGTAAACTAAACAATAAATGAGTTAGAGTTTAAACGAGTCATCCCGCGAGCTATTGAACAAAATCATTTAAATTATATACAAAGAAAAAAATAGGTTATTATATAAATAATATATATGTATATTTTGTTATATAGATTTTGAAGGAGATGAGAATGTTACGAATAGAATTATCAGGACCGGCTCAACTAGAGAAGAGACCCTTTACAATAAAATTAAAATATGCCTTTTTGAAACGAAATATTCGATGCTAAAAAATTTCCTTTACATGCAATAAATATTTATAACATTCATTTGAAAAGAGCTATTCTATTTGCATGTTTTGAAGCGAAACAGTCGATCAAACTTTCCACATCTAAATCTTCTAGGAAACTGCTTTCAATTGCCATCAAAGCTAATCCATTCAATCTTTCTGTGACATAGTGGTTCGCAAGTACGACTTCAATAATTTGAGCTTCGAAAAAATTCTTTCTGCAGAAGCAACAGTAATTGGAATAATCAATAAGATTCTATACGCAAATATTGCATCCGAAAAACAATTATAACGTTTCAATAATTTTAATAAAGCAATTGTTCTTATCTTTTCATTTGGTAAAAATTCTCTAAGTAACTTTAACTCAACAAAAAGCTCATATCCATTGATATCTAATAAATCATTCTTTTTAAGAGAATTTTCAAGATTATTACAATGAAATTTAAGGTCTATATCATTAAATGATAGTAGCTTAGTTGAGTTTAACATAAAACCGAAGATATTAGCATAGAACTTATATTGTTCAAATCTTTTATCCAAAGAAGCAATAGCTTGATCAACTATACATATGAAATACTCAATTCTAAAGGTTTCTTCTAGAGACAATGTTATTTCATGACTATCAATCTCATCATAATGTTTTTTTCTATGTATCACACGTTTTAGATAAAATACAGGATCAATATCAATTTCAAGTGCAATTTCTTTCGCAGTAATCACTGCACTAGCAAATCCAGTTTCTCTATAATTTCTAAAGTATGAAGCCAACCTTTGAGATTGAATCAATTGTTCTATTCTTTCCTTTTTCTTTCGTTTTTCATAACCCGATTCATACTTTTTAAACATGGTTATCAACAATTAACATTGCAAAAAATATAACCTGAGATATGAAGATGACTTTGGTTCAAATGGAAAATATGGAATGATTATCTTCAATCTGTATCTATAAAACAAAAATTATTAGTATAACACCATACCAAAGATCTGTCAATAATAACTTTTTTTTTGTAAAAGTTTAATACATTATGAAAATATACTTATAAGCATACGAACAATTATGTTTTTTTATAACAGAGAGACATTATCGAAAATCAACTTAACAGATAGACATTTTCTTCCAAAACATTACCGAAAATCTTTCGATTCTTATCACTCAAAACTATCTCAAAATCAGAGCAATAAACCGAGCCTAATCAAATATACTCAAACTAATCTAACCATCGGGAACTTAGATATCATAAGCTAACATACCAGCGAAGCTAACTATCAAACTACGCAACAAAAAAAAAGGAAGATCGGGAACATACCAGAGAAGAGACGAGAGAAAGAGACCTTGATTCCGTGAACAAACAAAAAAATAAAAAAAAGGGACGAAATTGGGAACAAAGAGAGCAAAAAAAAAGAGAAAAATCGTGGAGGAGGCACGAAAGAAAGAAAAAAAGAAACTGGCCACCAGATTAGAGATTCTGGAAAAAAAACAAAAACTAATTTTTTTTTAATATTAGGCCCTCATTTAGCTGAGGCTCTGTTCCAAGGCTCATGTTGAACAGGGCCTTAGCCGGCCCTGAGAATTATGAGTGGCAAAATTTAAAATATTTATGTTTAGAAATTCTATTCCGTATTCGATAACTTTGTGTTTGATTTAGTATTTTGATATCTAATACTTTATATTTCAATTAATATTTGTGTATTCTAGAAATAGTATTTTATTATTTATATAATTAATGTATTTTGAGTTTTTTTTATTAAATGGCTTAACTAGCGAGTCAATTCGTTTCTTGCGAGGTAAAGGCAAGCTGACAGCGAGTTTAGTCGAGTCAACTCATTTTGCACCCCTAGTATCGCTGATCCTCGTCTTTTTTATCTCGTGTTTGTCGTCGTCTTCTGTCATCTTACTCATGTCGGTTGTAATCTTTCATTGTCATATGACGTAATCTTCTATCATTTTGTGTTATCTTCTTCTATAGTATCATGCGGTTGTCTTCTGTCATCTCGGGTCGTCGTCTTTTGTTAATTGTCTTCTTTTTTCGTGTGTGTCGTGTCGATTGTCGTCTTCTGTTCATATTCAAGTTATTTCACGTCTAATTCTCCTGAATCCGAACAACCTCAAACTT
Source organism: Gynandropsis gynandra (assembly GCA_036759665.1). NCBI lineage: Eukaryota > Viridiplantae > Streptophyta > Magnoliopsida > Brassicales > Cleomaceae > Gynandropsis > Gynandropsis gynandra. The sequence goes on from CM071873.1 coordinate 22,823,286, forward strand.
GAATCAAACCCATACTAGGTTCAATTCTGGTTTAGTTTTTCAAAACCCGAGAAACTGAAATCCAAACCGAAACCTGCGGAACACGAAACGAAATTCGAATTGGATACCCCTAGGTGAGGTAACTCGAAATGATCATCCTTAATTAAATCTAAAGATCATTGTTTTGGATTACAAATCTTGTTATATTCGAAAAATTTGTGGCATATTATTTGTTTTCCAAAGAAATAAAGAAAACAAACATAATTAATAGGTTGGGGAAATTGGTTCAAGAAATGCACAAACGATCATATGATGTTACCAAAAAAATTTTAGATGATCCATCGGGTCGAATGCCAAAACCAAATCATCGAGCCACGATCTAAAATTAGTGAGAGAATGAAGACTTCTAATTAATGTTGCATTGATTATTCATGGAAATCTACATGATTTGCCTTAAAAATACAATTTTATCTTATCTTGTTGTTTTTAGTTAAATATATTTATGTCATAAAAACCTTTATAAATAGGCAATTTAATTTGAAAAAATAAAAAATAAAGAGTTTGTAATTAAGATTTTCATGTAGAGTGATCGTGAACTTTAAACTCGTGTTTTTTTTAACCAACGAATTTATCAAATGGAGGGATTATGTTCGTGGCGTTCATTTTGACGTATCAAACATTACTTCATACTGGTTGTTAATCCGAGTTATTAAATTATCTAGGATTGGTCAGTTTCATCGTTGATTGTGTAGGTCTATTTTATCGTTTCTGGTTGATTAAGGATATTGGTCGATTCCATCGTCTACTTAGAGTTATACGTTTTGAGATCATAGTATTAGAGACAAATTATGGAATTAGGAATATACTTCATGTATTTACCTATTTGTACGTTTTTATTTTTCTTTTGTTTCTTTTACGTCTATTTTGTTGTTTTAGAATTATTTTTGTTCATGTCTATTTGAATTAAGATTGTTAGACTATAACTTGTTTTCACCTTTGAGGACAAGACTTTTTGAGGAGATGGAGAATGATATGAGCACAACGAGACACTAAAAATGCTAGAATGATCAGATTATGTTACAAATAATTCTTTAACAGACTATCCACTCTGATCAAATGCTAAAAACACTCGGTCGAACGACGATCTAAAATCAATCAAAGAATGAATATTTCTAATTAATATTGCATTGATTATTCATGGAAAATTCCAACACATAGAAATCTACATAATTTTCTTTACTTTATTGTTTTTAATAAAATATATTTATGACATTAAAATATATTCCAACACAAAGAAATTTACATAATTTTCTTTACTTTATTGTTTTTAGTAAAGTATATCTATGACATTAAAACCTTAGTAGACTATAAATACGTAAATTCATTTTATCAATAAAATATAAAGTTTTGTGATTTTACATTTCACATAGAATGGTTCGTGAACTTTAAGTTCATGGTTCTCTTTTGGAACCAACGAATTTATCAGATTGAATGATTCCATTCATGACGTTTGTTTTGGCTTATCAAACATTAGTTTATAACCGTTTGTAACATCATTTAGCGAATTAAGATTGTTAATTTTGAGTTATTCAAAAACTAGGATCGGTCATCTTCAACGTTGATTGTATGAATTTAGATTATCTTTTATGGTTGATTAGAGATATTGATTCATTCATCGTCTATTCATAGTTTTACATTTGAAAATTTTATCAGTTTATTGACAAACTATCAATTCTAATAATCAAAATTCGAATAAAATTTAAAAAAATAAATAAAAAGAAAGCTAAGAAAAAAATATGAAAATTGAAATCTTTAGTTAAGCTACTCTCACCAATGAGATTAAAATTGGAAATAGACAGTGAAAAAAAGGTTAGATTTGAGGATAAAATTACATTGCCTATTCTAAAAACAAATCTATAAATTTTCTGGAAAAAAAAAACATTGGAGGCACCAAAAGCGTGGGAGTGTGGTGGACACATGGACACACGTACCTTTTGGTCCCTTTGTAATTGTATTATTACAACAATAAGTCACATGCTTAGTTCTGACTCTTAGACCCGCTTCCTTATATATTTATTTTATATTTTTAATATTTATATTTATAATTTTTAAATTATTCGAATGAATTTTTTATCTTATCTTTAATATATATAAAACACAAAACACAACACCAAATGAACAGTATCATTATTATGTGTCACTTTCTAATTAACACTTAATATATACACATATATGATATTTTTATTTACATGAATAATATCTTATGACACACATATATCCACTAATATATATATATATATATATCATATATTAGATATATCTTATATTATATGTTATCATATCATAATATATTATAACTCATATTATGATGAGTGAGGGACAGTTCAAGGCCTCATCGATCCATTATTAGAATTACCGTTGAGTCAGCCACTATTATTACCGTTTAGACTTAGGGATAAAGAGAAAATTTAAATAAAATGAAATATGAAAAAGGGTTTATGTTTTAAGACATGTGTTAATTTAGTCCAACCGCTCTATCGTTCTAAATATAATATATTCTTAAAAGATCTTACTTCTAAGGATAATAATATCTTTACATTTTTAAGATATTATATTAATTAAACCTGAATTAGCAAAACAAAATATTTTAATTTTAACTGAAATTATAAAAAAGAAAATTAAAAAAACGTCTACAAGTAGAACAAACAATTAAAAGATGTATTATTTAAAGATTCTATAAATCAATATATAATTTCATTGATATATGAAAGAATGATTTTAAAGTTTGTAATTTGCATATTAGTAATCCAAAGACATTCTAAATTTGAATTTTCATGTTAAAGAGTTAAAAAGTGTATTCATCTTAGTCAAAGTTGTGATAAAAGATATCTAATAGACCATAAAATTCATAAATTTATAAATAGTGTAATTTCCCTTATATAATATGATATTTATTATTTGTAGATAAATATTAACTAAGCATTAATTGTTTTGACGAAAAAGATGAAGTTTGAAGAAAAACATGGAATGAAATGAGTTTTCAGTCGAAGATATAGGGAGAGAAAAATCCTTTTTTAATTAATTAATTAAAATTATCTTACAATAGATTTATATAGTTAATGAAACTCAAAGAACTAATTAAATGTTTATTCTAATAATCCAATTAATGAAAAAAATTAACTAATTAATTAAATTAATAATATCCTAACAAAATGTTATATTCTAATACTCCTTCTCAAGACGAAGAGTTGCGAGATACTCTCATTTTAGAAAATAAATTTTGAAATTGCCTTACGGATAATGGTTTTGTCATGATTTCTATAATTTGATTATGACTTGCTACATGTAAAGCTCGAAGAATCCAGTTTGCAACTTGTCTCGCACCACATGACAATCAATTTCTATGTGTTTCGTTCTTTTATGAAATACAAGATTGTTTGCTATGTATAATGTTGTGGTATCATAAAAAAAGCAAAAAAGTTCATTAGTTGGTATAATTTCATGAAAGAGAGAAGCTAATCATACCAATTCGCAAGTTGCATATACCATTAATATGTATTATGCCTCAGCGCTACTTCGCGAGATTGTCACACGTTCCTTAGTTTTCCATTAAATCAAAGAACTTCCAAAGAATATATAGTAACCATTAATCGATCTTCTTGAATCAATGCAAAAAGCCCAATCAGCGTCAGCAAAGGCTTTGAGTTTATTATTAGAGGTAACAAACCTTGGACATGATCTTTGTTAGATATCTAAGTATCCTTTGAGTTGTTGCCAAATGAACATCAGTAGGAGAAACCATAAATTGGCTTAATTTGTTTACCGCAAAGGATATATAAGGTCTAGTAATAGTCAAATATATGAGTTATCCTATCAATTTTCTATATTATGATGGATTAGTTTGTAATTTTCAAGAAACCTTTGCAAACTTCGAGTTCACTTCCATAGGAATAACCACTGATTTGCAACCTAATAACCCAAATTCTTCTAAAACTTCCAAGGTTTACTTTCTTTGACATATAGAAATACCTTTGCTAAACCTAGCTATCTCAAATCCTAAAATATATTTCACATCACCAAGGTTCTTAGTTTTAAAAACTAAACTAAGAACATATTTTATAGAAGATATATCAACTTTGTTATTGCAAAAAACGAGTATATCATCTACATAAACAAGTGAGACAGTAAAACAAATTATTGTTTTCTTAATGAAAAGTGAATGGTCCGAGAAAGATTGAGAAAATCCTGAGGTAATTAAGATGGATGAAAATTTGTTACACCACTATCGCGAGGCTTGTTTAGACCATATAGTGATTTGTGTAATTTGTAAACTGATCTTTCAGATAAAAAGTCCCCCTAATTTGGAATGTAAACTTGAGGAATGTTCATATAAATTTCTTCATCTAACTCACCATAAAGAAAAACATTAGTTATATCCAATTGATTAATATACCAATTATGAAAAGCAACTAAGGATAATAAAATTCTTACACTAACCAATTTTAGCAACAAGGCTGAAATATCTAAGTAATCAAGACCTTCCAGTTGAGTGAACCCTTTGGTAACTAATCTAGTATTGTATTTTATCAACACTACCATCAAAATTATACTTAATTTTATATACCCACTTACAACCTACAACATGTTTATCAGGAGGCAAATAAACAATGGACCGGGTTTTGTTTTCTAACAATGCTTTTAACTCAGATTACATGGATCACATCACTACAAAAAACAAGCTATTTCCAACGGACATATCCCTTGGAAATGGCTAGATTCCGTTGGAAATGACCATTTCCAACGTATTTCAATGTTTACGAGGTCGTTGGGAATCGATCGTGAAAATCTGCAACCTTTGCGATTAGAAACGGTAATGCAACTGAAAAAATCCATTGATAAAATTTCAACGAGGTGCAACGAATATATTCGTTAACATATTGCAACGGATGCCTGTTGCAAACTTGCAACGGATGTCTGTTGCAAACTTGCAACAGATACCCGTTAACCAGCCCATTGAAAAAAATGGCGGAAATTTAAAAATTTCAACAGATACCCGTTGAAATTAAATGGCGAGAGTCATCAATGGATACACATTGACAACAAAAATGGCAAAAATTTTAAATATTCCAACAGGTGCGCATTGGAAATAATGAAAATTTTGAACGGGCGTTCATTGAAATATTGACAAAAAAATAAAAAATATAAAAATTAATATAAAAATATTTATACAAATTAAAAATAGAATTACTATAGATCGTCTAAACTGGTATCATCGTCTTTATCCCCGTGATTGCCAACACCTCGTGAAGGGGTTACATCAGAGTCGATGATCGGTTCTTGTCTCGGTGTTGTTGCCCTCGTCGATGCTTGTGGCTGATATGCTCGACCAATCAGCAACTCGATGATACTCTCCATGTGACGTATCTACGCTTGCGTTTCTCAAAGCTCGGATAGAGTTACTTGAAAAGCATCTTGCAATCCATGAAGAGCATTTACATTGTTCGAAGTGTACTTTCAAGATGCTCGATGTGCAATTCGTGGGTGTAGGTCTCTTAGACCGTGGGAGGTACCGTCGTGGTTTCCTCGGCGATATCCTTTTGTAGTGAACCTAAACCATATAGAAGTCTCATATACAGTCTAACAGACTTCAACGTAAAACACGTTAAAGTTAGCATATCGTTAGAAAATATTTGATTTAACTAAAGAATTTCATAGCAATGATCTTATTATTTACCTCTAAATAAATTTTGTCATTTTATAAAGGATTGAGATCATCGGGATTTAAACTGATGGTTTGTGATTGTTGTGTGATTTTCTCCGTCACAGCTTTCATGGTCCATTCCACGCGAGGGTCGACCAGTTTAGGTTCGTCGACCTCTTCCCTGACGATAAATATTGGTGTGGGTCTCTATAACCAGGTCAAGAAGAGTCGGTTCTATTCCCATCCTCTACATCTATAACATTGTAGTAATATGATCAATTAATAATTTTATATAACAATAAATTTAAATTATTAATTTAATTTTACCAATTCTTTCTTTTGTTTCGGGAATGACTTCGATCCTGAGGTATAGTGATGCGGATCATCCTCGGGAATCTTCTCGTTGTACCAACATTTTTTTACTTCTCACTTTTGGCCTTGAAGTTCTCTGATTTCTAATGTTGGACGAGTTGGTTGAATACCACTTCCGTTACCCATATTGGTTTGGCGTTCTTCTTGTAATAGTTGTGATTGGCATTGTTCATTATCAATCACAGTGGGGCTTGCATGTCGTGCATCTAAGCTGTATAAATGCACGACATATCCTTCTTCTGCCATCTATATACGTTGAAAATTAAATTTTATCGAGCTGATCGAACGTGAGGTTGCTTAGGGAACCACCACCCGCTGCAAGCTGTATAAATGCACGACATATCCTTCTTCTGCCATCTATATACGTTGAAAATTAAATTTTAGTAAATTAGTTTAAAAATAAAATTATATAATAATTTAAAAATTAAATTTTATATTAAAAAAACTTACGATAAATGTACACCACCATCGGCGGTATATAACTTCTAGCGTCACCTGCTAGAAATAATAGAGTCGATCTTGTAGTGAACCTTGGATGATGTTGTTATTCGTGTATTTTAGAACATCATCGGCATCAAACATGCATGTGGAAATCAAATAAATTACATAGTATTTATAATTATTTTCAATATATTTTTTCTAACTAATATCTTACCATACGTCTCATCAGGACGGTCCAAATCATTATTAGGGATAAAAGGACGCTCGTCGAAACTATTGATCAATACGTATATATCCAGCGTATCATCTTCTTCATCAAATATTGGTTGTACCGATATAGGTAAGGAGGCTGGTATGGATGCGGTAGAGGCGGTGGCAAGGCTCCTGCGGAACCCGATGACATTCCACCGTAACGGACAAATCGTCGAGCTCTCATTGTGTTCAAGTGTTTAGGATTTATGTTGGAGAAAATTTGATGTTTTGGTTTTAAAATTGTGTTGAAAATGAACTGTTCAATGGTTAAAATGCAGTTTTTTTTACAGGCATCCATTGGAAATAACGTCACCTCAACGGACTCAATTAATTGACATGATTGTTGGTTTTTCAATGAGTATCCGTTAAAAATTCCAATGGATGTCCATTGGAAAAGCATGTTTTCGAGGCAACAGACTACGTAATGACGGTATGTCTTCTTTCCAACGTTGAAACACAAAATCGATACATTAGCCGTAACGTAGCCATGATGACCATTTTCAACTAACATCCGTCGCACCATACCAAGTGGTATCAAGTTGAAGGTTACCAACGGTCATCCATTGGCATTCTAAACCTTGGCAATGAACATCCGTTGCTAACTCCCAACGGATGCCTCTTGAAAATTTGCTAAGTATCGATTAGAATTAAAAGGTTTAACGAGTTTCCGTTAATCTTCCCATTGGATGTCCGTTGAAACTTGAATATATAATGTTAAAAAATAATTTTAAAAATTTAGATATTACAATTACAAAATTCACATTTTTTCTTCGGTTGATTCTTCGATTGGCGAGTCTTCCTTCAATTGTTCATTGAATTCATTGACATGTTTATCTTCTGAATCTTTCGGGTCAACGTCTTCATAATCGTGGATGTATTCTCCAGCTATGTCAGTTCTTGCGAGAATGTCCTTTCGATTGTCTGTATCAATTAACCGTATCGGCTCAGGGTGATCGGTTTGCAATGGATCTTCTTTTTCGTCTATGCTTATAACTCTGTGCATCTTGATCTTAACTACGACCCAACACTTCTTTCTTCAACATTTCAATATTGTTGAATATTGCACGTAACATACTTGATATGTTTGATCTATTGTGGTGAATGAATCATATTTACCATATTGTCGTATCGGATTGATGTCAATTCCTCCTCATCGATTCTTTTGTGTACCATGTCCTATGGTTGGGTCGAACCACTGACATTTAAAAAACATTACTTTCAATCCAATAAGACCGAGATATTCTACCTGTTAAATTTGGTGCAAAATGTCGAAGAAATTATCAGTCTCTATTTCCCTATTAACACAAACATCGTAATTGTACGTGCTTCTATATTTTTTCGTGTTCCTAAGTATGGAATATGTATCCACGAGTAAACAAAATTGACCAATTTAAAAAATTTCTTGCAGGACCTTTAGCCAAATCTTTTAATTAGGTAGGATGTATCTCATCAAAACCTTTGACTTATATAACAAAAAAAAAATTAATATGGAATCTACCTTATATGTATTTCCCTCTTATTTAGCAACTACCTTTTATGTATTTGGTCAAACCCTTGTTTATTCTTGTACTATATATATATATGTACCTTTGATTATGAATGAGATTAAGGAATTATACCAAATTACATGGTGTCATAGCTAATATTAACCTAAACTTCTTTTTCCTTTTAGTTTTCCCTCTTTCCGCTGCCATCCCTCTTATCGTCTCCATCGCCGCCGGTTGTACCATGGCCGCCCCTCCACCTACTATCTCTCCGGCCGAGAAACCCTTCGGGATCATGAAAATCAGATCCCACATTCCCATCATGTTGGATATAGAGGAGTTGAACTATGACTCGTGGTGCGATGTCTTCGAGACTCACTGTGAAAGTTTTGGCGTTTTGAGCCATATTGACGGCTCCCCCAACCGCGGCTCCATCCGTTGAATGGATCGAGCGCATGCACAGTCGGCCATCCCTCTTATCGTCTCCATCGCCGCCGGTTGTACCATGGCCGCCCCTCCACCTACGTATCTCTCCGCCGAGAAACCCTTCGGGATCATGAAAATCAGATCCCACATTCCCATCATGTTGGATATAGAGGAGTTGAACTATGACTCGTGGTGCGATGTCTTCGAGACTCACTGTGAAAGTTTTGGCGTTTTGAGCCATATTGACGGCTCCCCCAACCGCGGCTCCATCCGTTGAATGGATCGAGCGCATGATACGAACCATAAACAACCTCATTCGCACACTTTTATTCCAAGTGTCCATGCCACCTAGTTTTTGGGTCGAAGCCTTACATACCGTTGTCCACCTCCTTAACATCTTACCATCAGTCGCCATTAATAATGATATACCACTTACCCGCCTCTATCAAAAACCCGTCACTTATGAGCACCTTCGTGTTTTCGGGTGCCTATGCTACCCGAATCTACTTGCCACCTCTAGCCACAAACTATGCCCTCGTTCTACACCTTGTTTCTTTGTTGGATACCCGAGCAAGCACAAAAGATTCCGATGCCTTGGCCTTCAATCAAAACACATCATCATCTCACGACACATTACTTTTGATGAGAACGTGTTTCCTTTGGCCACTGAAACCTCACCACCATCGACCTCGTCTTACCACTTCCTTAAGCATGACGACATACCATCCCCTATACTTCAAAATCTCCTCAAAACACCTACACAAATCATCTGCCTTTCCCTATCCTTGAACTGTCGCCCCTTGCCCCTCAAAACCCTAATAACCACTACATGCAAACTCGTAATAAATCTGGTATTTATAAACCTCAAAAAATTCTAAATCTTTACATGTTGGGTTGATTTGGGGTGCGGAAGCGTGTTTTTATCAACCCGAATTTTAGATCTAGTCATGTTTGGATTAGTTTTTTCGGGTTTCAACGATTACAAATATAGAAACGATTTCGAATATACCTGTTAACGTTGAACGAGTGATTATCGGATGATAGACTTGATAGTACAAGTCCTCTACGTGTATCCACGCCGAGATCGGATTCTGCCTTCAACCTTTGGTGCGGAATTCTCGATGAACGAAACTGTTTCGTTCTTCCTTTTCTTTTGATGGCTATTAGGTTTTGTGTTTTTGATTCTGTAAATCTCATAACGAAAACCTAATTTTCGTTTCTTATATAATTATTAACTTTTAATAATTACACTTTTAACCCGAGACTATTCAAATATTACATAACAGGCATATAACTTTCAATCTCCCACTTACCTTTACGTAATATTTCAAACAGTCAAACTATATGTATCTGCATACACATACTTGCCTGTACATCTGATGTACTAACCCCAAAAGAAAATCAAGCACAATTATATTCTTTGGTGCTAGCGGATGAATATAATTGTATTCCACACTGATTGTCTAACAATCA
>CM071873.1:22839487-22856184 GCA_036759665.1 Gynandropsis gynandra
CCGCCGCCCACTCCGAGCCATTTCACGCGTGAGAGAGTTCTGTTCGTGCGGCTCTTCGCGTGCGATGCCAGCCACGAAAATAGATCCAATTTTCACAAAAAATTCAAAAAACTAATTCTAAACAGACGATCAGATGCTCTGATACCACTGTTGGGTTGATTTGGGGTAAGGAAGCATGTTTTTATCAACCCGAATTTTAGATCTAGTCATGTTTGTATTAGTTTTTTTGGGTTTCAACGATTACAAATATAGAAATGGTTTCGAATATACCTATTAACGTTGAACGAGTGATTATCGGATGATAGACTTGATAGTACAAGTCCTCTACGTGTATCTACGCCGAGATCGGATTCTGCCTTCAACCTTTGGTGCAGAATTCTCGATGAACGAAACTGTTTCGTTCTTCCTTTTCTTTTGATGGCTATTAGGTTTTGTGTTTGTGATTCTGTAAATCTCATAACGAAAACCTAATTTTCGTTTCTTATATAATTATTAACTTTTAATAATTACACTTTTAACCCGAGACTATTCAAATATTACATAACAGGCATATAACTTTCATTACACCGTCACCATCTCACCCGTTCCTACCTCTCACTTAAAGCCATGGCAGATCCTTATTGGCGAAAAGCAATGACATATAAGTTTGATGCTCTTATTAAAAGTAGAACTTGGGACTTGGTTTCACGTTTCTCCTAGTGTTAATATCATTCGCTCTATGCGGTTGTTTCGACATTAGTTTCATGCAGATAAGAACTTGGTGCGGTACAAGGCAAGGCTCGTCGCAAATGAGAAGTCACAACAAGTTGGAGTTGATTGTGATGATACATTTAGCCCAATGGTGAAACCCACCACAATACGCACGGTTTGAAGCATTGCAGTATCTCGAGGATGGCCAATACATCAACTTGACGTCAAGAACGCCTTCCTCCACGGTGACCTCAAAGAAAAGGTGTACATGTTTCAACCCCCGGGATTTCGCTCTTCTACACATCTAGTGCATGTTTGTCGTCTTAAACGCTCACTTTACGGCCTCAAAAAAGTCACACGTGCTTGGAACTAATGCTTCATGACCTACGTGTTGACTCTCGGTTTTCTTCAAAGCCGATGTGACACCTCATTGTTCATCCTTCGTCGAGGTGACCTTCAGGCTATGTTCCTTTTATATGTGGACGACATCATCCTCACAGCGTCTACATCTGCTTTTCTCGGTGACATCATCTCATCTCTGAAGTCCGAATTTGCCATGTCTGATCTGGGTTCCCTACATCACTTCCTTGGGGTCACGGCTCAACGCAACACGAACATGCTTTTCTTCATCAATCCATGTATGCAGAACCCATCCTCCAGCGTGCCGACATGGCTTATTGAAACCCGTGCTCCACCCCAGTTGACACGAAGCCCAAATTGTCTGCTTTTGTGGGTACCTCTATGGCCGATCCGAGCTTGTTTTGCAGGATCGTCGGAGCTCTACAATACATCACCTTTACACGACCAGATCTTCAATATGCAGTCCAGCAGTTGTGTCTCTTTCTTCACGACCCTCGAGAGCCGCATTGGGATGCCATGAAACAAGTCCTCCGATTCAAAGGTACAACCCACTATGGCTTGCAACTATGCCTCTCTACTACCACGAGTCTTGTTGCTTACTCCGATGCAGATTGCACGGTTTGTGTTGACCTACGGCGTTCTACATTCGGTTATTGTGTTTTCCTCGGCGACAACCTGATCTCATGGTCGTCCAAGTGACAACCGACCGTCTCATGATCTAATGCCAAAGCTGAATACATAGCCATTGCAAATGTTGTGGCCGAGACATGTTGGCTCTGCAACCTCCTTATTGAGCTCTATTGCCTAATCACACAAGCAGTCCTGGTGTATTGTGACAACATCTCAGCAGTCTATATGTCACAAAACCCGGTCCAACATCAATGCACGAAGCACATCGAGATTGATATACACTTCGTTCATAAGCGGGTTGCGTTGGGATCTCTCTATATCCTTCATGTCCCCTCTTATCCCTAATTTGAGAACATCTTCACGAAGGGTCTACCGACACTATTGTTCACAGAGTTTCGCTCTAGCCTTTGCGTTCGAACATCTCACGCTTCAATTGCAGGGGAGTGTTAATTTGGAATCTACCTTATGTTAATATGGAATCTACCGTATATGTATTTCCCTCTTATTTAGCAACTACCTTATATGTATTTAGTCAAAACCTAGTTTATTCTTGTACTATATATATGTGTCTTTGATTATGAATGGAATTAAGGAATTATACCAAATTAAAAAAACAAATGAATAATTTATAACATTACATTTTATTTTTATATACATATACTAATATATGTGTACTTACTAATCTCTCAACCACGAACCATAATGTTGAACTTTCATTTTCTTGAGTTCATATGCATTTAAATGACGATATGTACCCATTACTTCTTCATAGAATATCATGAAATGAAAGTACGTTAACACATATTATATATGTGTGTTTGTATGTGTTTAAAAGATCGATTTTCATCGTTTTGCACCTTTCGAAAGGTAATAGCTCTTGAAAATTTAGTAATATGTATGTATGGACGTTATTATACTCCTTAGGTGTTAGCCAACATTCTTTGAATTTCCCTCTTTTACGTCCAATTGGTTTAAAGATCTCAGAAATTGTGCTAACTTGAGGATTATTTTGATATAACTAGTTTATGTGATCTTTTGTTGGGCGTCTTTCTTTCGCCATAATACATGACTCAAAATAAAATATGCTAAAATATGAGATTTCTTCCAACAAATACTTTTAACAATAGATCTTTCAGTTGTTGCATTGTTTTTTGCTCTTTTCTTTAGATGAAAAAAAAAACCTTTCGAAATGATACATCCATCTGAATTGAATTGGCCCACCGAGTATTGCCTCATCTAGCAAATGTATTGGAAAATGTTCCATGACATTGAAGAAGGAAGATAGAAAAACTTTTTCCAATGAGCATAATACTTCAGAGATATTTTTTTTTCATTAATTCCAAGTCATGCTTTTTAAAATTTTTTGAACCTATATCTCTGAAAAATATGTTAATTCCACATATCACATTATGAACGTTTCATGGTAAGAGCTCAACAAATGCAGTGGGAATTATTCACTGCATAAAAACGTGACAATCGTGACTTTTCAACCCGATCAACCTCGAACCAATAATAATCACACACCGAGCAATGTTCGATGTATATCTATCTGGAAATTTAACGCTTTCTTTTAACTACCTTAATAATGTGGTTTTCGCTGGCCTAGACAATCTGAATTTTTGGATAGGTTCTCTTCCATCTCGTAACTCTAACTCAGGTCTTCGACATATTGTATTCAAATTTTTTTATTGTATATTATCCTTCGTTTTCTCCGTCACATTGAAAACATTGTTTATAATGTAATTAAAAAGTTCTTTTTGATATGCATAACAATTTCTTAACTTCGATACTTTGTATTTTTACATCTTTTCTAGGGACATAACATTTTCTCACGTTCTTGACACAAAGGTAACATCGACGCAAAACTCATAAACTGCTCCAATCCGTGTAAGATATCTTAAGTAAGTTCCTCGATTACGAGATCTTTTTTTCTATACATCCACTCTCTCGATATATATATATATATATATATATATCTTTATTTGAAGAAGATGACATGATCGCAGTGGGTTACATAATTTACTCTCTTTTTATGTTTTTGTTACAGATGTAATGGAATCAGTTGATGAGAAAATCATACTGATTTATTTTTTGTATGATGGTAAATGGGAAAAAACGTAAATGAAAAATTTGAATGGGTTAGTAGAAATCAGAAAAATCATAGAGTATTTTTTTTATTATCCTCCAATTAGTATAAAACACGAGCAACTTATTGATCATTTGTGCGCAAAACTGATGGTGGGAAAAAACAATGAAATTGAAGTTAAGTTATTTACCGAATATTTTTCAAAATAGGAAGCCGATATATATAATGAATGACAAATATATTATTTGTTATCTATTTAATTGCATAAGAGATAACCAATGTTGTATATGGAGATAGAATCGGCAAGTGTGAAGTGTGAAATGGAAATTAAGAGAGAAGTTGAACCTCTAATTAATGCTTTTGAAAGCATTGCTAGAGAAGGTGAGAATGGATGTGTTGTAGATTATGAGGATTGTGTTATTGTAGGTTCAAATAATGTAGATTTGAGAGTAATTCGATGGAAACAATGAATACTTTGGATTCAAATAATTATGATAGTGAACATATCAGTTGGTTAAGAGAAGATGATGGTTATGCTATGAATATGGTCGTTCATGAAGTTATGGTTTGTGACAATAATGAAGTTGATACCGGCGTGCCAATAGAGCATAAGGATGATGATGGTGATGGTGATGGTGATGGTGAGAATAACTTGGAAATGGTAGTTTACGAGAAGCTAAAAATCAAAATTTAGTCTTCGAGTTCAAAGATGGATTGCAACTTAAAATTGGACAACATTTTGATAACAAGAAGGATATACGACATTTGTAAGGAAGGCTTCATTTGAAGATTCTTTTAGATATGCAACATTAAGTTTTGATTCGAATCTGTGGGAAGTACGATGCAAGTTTTACAGGAAGTGGTTGTAAATGGAAATTAGGCGTGGCAACAATCCCGAATTCCAAATGGTTTAGTGTGAGAACATATTATCCCATTCATCAGTGTTCACATATATCTAAATAGAAAAAAGTTATAAATAGTACAAAGTAATTGGTTAAAGATTATTTGAATGAGAAATATACATGGAAATATGAAACACTTCCAGGAAAAGAATTGATGGCTCGCGTAAAAGCAAAGTACGGTACCAATGTATCGTATTTGATGGCATTAAAAGTCAAATGATGTGATGAATTTGATCACTATAGGAGGCTTCCAAGGTGGTTGCACATGTTTTCAGAAAGAAATCCCGCATCTATCGTAAATCTTAAGCTAGATGGCGATGCGAAAAGCTTCAAATACCTTTCTATGATTGTAGGAAATAATACAAGAGGATGAAAATACATGCGTAAAGCGGTTGATGTGGATGTAACATTTCTAAAAGCATTGTACAAGGGAGCATTGATTATGGCAACCACGCAAGATGGTGAACATCACCAATATCCTCTTGCTTGGGGAATAGTCGACAAAGAGAATGATGAATCATGGACGTGGTTTATGTCAAGGTTGAAAGAGGTGATACTAGATGAACGTGATGTCGTTGTGATATTTGATCGCCTTAAAAGCATGATAAAAACAGTCAAACAAGTTTAAAAAGAAGTTCATCATGGTTTTTGTGCACGTCATATATCGCAAAACATAACGAGCATCGTTAATAAAGGCCAAGGTAAAAAGAGTTCAAAGGGTGCTACTGTGGCGGAAATGTTGTTCTTCAAATATGCAACAACATACACATTGAACGAATTTGAAGAACTATTTAATGAGTGAAGGTCAGGTACAAATATGACCATTGTGACTTTTTTTACCATTGTGACCTCTAAGACATTTGTGACTGCTGTGACTTTTGTGTAAGTATTCTAATGTTTCAAAGTATTTGGAGAAAGAGAAACTTAATTCCATTCAGTGGACAAGATACAACTTTAAGGGTGAAATATACAACTTATTAACCATTAATGGTGTCGAGTCAATAAATTTCATGTTGAAGACGTCAAAAACGTTTTCGGTCCTAGCACTTTTAGATATTTTTTTGGAAAAAAAAGTGGAATGGTTAAATAGATATAGGTTGGAAGCAACTACTGGTGATGATTCTCAAAATTTAATAGCTTATGTTGAGAAAACGTTACATGAAGGGTTTAGAGAGGCATCCAAGTAGTAGGTTATTGAATTGAACATGTTGAATGATGAGTATGAGGTGAGAAATGAGAAATTTAGAAGATTTGTATTGAGTCATTTAAAAAGAACGTGCGATTGTACAAAATTTTATAAGGATAAGTATTCTTGCAGTCACGCAATTGAACATGCGATTGTACAAACTTTTGGAGTTCCCTCAGCACCAACATCAGCGGCAACCTATTCGACAGGAACCACTGGAGTATCCTCTGCAAGAACATCATCAGAAACACCAACGCTAGCATCTAGAGTAACCACTGGAGGAACCTCGTAAGAAATATATTTAAGTAGAGGAATGCTAGAATGAAACCCACTTGAAGGATCAGCAGTAGATGTAATCTTTTCAATTAATGTTGAAATGTTTGCCACCTCCTCTTATGAGCTATCTCGAGAGCTATTTTCAGCATTTGACTCCAATGGCTCTTCTCTTGGCTTTGCTCTTGACATTGGATATGACCGGTGATGGAATTCAAAATCATCATCTGTCAGAGTATCGTAAGATTCGTTCCGGTGCTCATATCTTTCTGGGCAGCCTTTGATTTTGTCACCTTTCGGCCTTTAGTCTTTTTTGCTTTGTCAATACCTTTGGAGTTTTCCGCCTTTGACTTTAGATTAGGCAAATCAAACCCGACGTTCTTTCACTACAAAAAAACTCGCAGTTTCCAACGGACGAGGCAACGGATCCGTCCGTTAGAAACATTTACCAACGGATTGTAATGGGTTTGGTGATATTATCAACGGGCAAAAATCCGTTGCAATCCGTTACACATTTCAACGGAATTGTAACAGATATTTTCCGTTGCAATATCCGTTGAAATCCGTCGCGATTTTTAACGGAGTGTAACGGATTATTTCTGTTGGTCTTATCCGTTGGAAGATCCGTTAGAAACGGGGGAAAGGATTCCAACGGGCATCCATTGCAAATTGTAACGGATGCCCGTTAAAAATCGCAACGGATACCCGTTGATATTGTGAATTTCCAGGTTCAACTGTCGAACTAAATTACCGCGAAGAAGCAACGGGCATCCGTTACAATTTCCAACGGATGTCCGTTGGAATATTTACTATATATATCGAAACGTAGGGTTACCTCAAAGCATCAATAAAAACCATCTTAATATCTATTATTGAATCCAATACGACTTTGATGAATTGTTTCACCGTCGGGATCGGGAAAAAGATTCCCGACGATGTTATAGTTCATAAAGGTTGTTTTGAATTCGATAATAGATGTAAAGATGCCAAGTGTCCGTTGGATTATTTATTTACATCGGAACCTAGAGTTACTTCAAATCATCAATAACAAGTATCTTAATATCTAATGTCGAATCTAAAACAACTTTCATAAACTGTCTCACCATCGAGATCGGGAAAAGGATTCCCGACGGTGATTCAGTTTATAAGGGTTGTTTTTAGATTCGATAATAGATGTAAAGATGCTGATTTCTATTTTTGTTCACTACTAGACATCGAAATTAAATCATTATAATTACAAAATCGTAATTCATAAGATTTAACCATTGTAATATGAAAAAAAAATAACGGATTTGTAAGCACTTTAAACGGGCAATTATCCATAGGATAAAATTTCAACGGGCATCCGTTGGATGTTGCAACAGATGACCGTTACAATTTCCAACAGATGCCGTTAAAATTGTTAATTTCGAGGCCACTGGCTCAAAAGCCGTTGGAATTTGCAACGGATGCCCGTTGGAATGTTCACTATTTAGATCATAGCAAAGAGTGCATCACACCATCAATAACAAAAACATTTTCGAAAAAATGTCATCGTCTTCAAATCGAAATATATATAGATCAAGAGAGTGGATGTATAAAAGAAAAGATCCTGTAACCGAAAAATATATATAGATCAAGGGAGTGGATGTATAGAAGAAAAGATCCTGTAACCGAAGAGATTACGCAAGAATTCTTACACGGATTGGAGTAATTCATGAGTTTTGCATCGATGCAGCCTTTGTGTCAAGAACGCGGGACAATTTTATGTCCATGCAAAAGATGCAAAAACATGAAGTATCGAAGTCAATAAATTGTTTGCAAACATCTCTATAAAGTGGGTTTCGTTGAAAATTATGAAATTTGGTTTTTTCACGGTGAAAATTGCGGTGTTAGAGATATTGTGCCAGATGCACAAGTAGAACGAAATGAAGAAGTTATTTATCAAGCGTCAATGACCAATCCATATGTGGAAATGGTGTAAGATACCTTTCCTAGAGCTATTAATGAACAAACGCATGAAGAGATGTCGAACATTGATGCACGTCGATTCTTCAACCTATTGGATTCGACGAAACAACCTATATATGAAGGTTGTTGTGAAGGTCAGTCTCGTTTATCTTTATCTTCAAGATTGACGAGTATTAAAACAGACTACAATGTGGCTGACAATTACATGGATTCATTTTGCAAAACAATGCGAGAATCTTTACCGGAACATAATCAAGCTCCTGAGATATACTACGAAACAAAGAATGTGTTAAAAGTTTGGGAATGCAACATGAGAAAATTGATGTTTGTAGAAACAGTTGCATGTTGTTTTGGGGAAATGATAAAGACTTGTTGGAATGCAAGTTTTGCGGTGTGAGCATATTTCGACCTAAAAACCATCTTCACGTAAATATGTACCATACAAGAAAATGTTCTATATGCGTGTAGGAAACAGGTTGAGAAGGTTATATGAATAAAAAAACCGTTGCGGCAATGAGATGGCACGCAGAACACTCAACGGTCGAAGGTATAATGCAACATCCATCGGATGGTAAGGCTTGAAAAGATTTCAATTAAATATTTCTCGAGTTACGTATGAAACGAGAAACGTCTATCTTTGCTTGTGCACGGATGGTTTTAGTCCCTATGGACAATCTGGAAGTCAATATTCTCTACGGCCGGTGATTTTTTCCCCGTATAATTTGCCTCCTCAGATGTGATTAAAAATAGAGGTAATGTTTCTGACGTTGTTGATTCCAGGACCAGAACATCCGAAGAAAAGTTTAGATGTCTTTTTGCAGCCTTTAATTCATGAATTACGGAAGTTGTGGAACGAAGGAATCCTTGCTTATGACGTCAGTACTAAACAAATTTTCACATTGAAAGCGGTCTTGTTATGGACAATTAGCGATTTTCCTGCCTATGGAATGTTATCTGGATGGAGCACGCACAGGAGATTGGCATGCCCATATTGTATGGAGGATACATATGCATTTCGACTAGTACATGGTAAGAAACCATGTTGGTTTGATTGTCATAGAAGATTTCTTCCTCGTGGCCATGCTTTCCGGAAAGATAAAAAAGAGGTATCGTGCATGCAAACCGAAACACAAATTCTTTACGAAAGATTGAACACAATGGAGGATTTACAAGAATCGGTTGAATGCGGTGGAGATCGTGGGCATCATAAACCAAAAGGTCAAGGTGAATGGCATAACTGTATAAATGTTGTATCTTTTGGGAACTACCATACTTTAAATCATTGATATTACGTCATAATTTAGATGTTATGCATATCGAGAAGAAATTTTTCGATAACAATATAAATACTGTTTAGAATGTGACGGGTAAAACCAATGATAATATACAATCAAGAAAAGATTTAAAGTCAATGTGCCGACGACTTGAGTTAGAATTACGAGATAGAAGGTCACCTGTCCGGTATTCAGATTGTCTGGTCCGGAGAAAACAACATTATTAAAGTGGTTAAAAGAGGACGTTAAGTTTGCCGATGAATATGCATCAACATTGCTCGGTGTGTGGATATTGTTGGTTCGAGGCTGACCGGATTGAAAAGTCACGATTGTCACGTTTTCATGCAGCGGCTCATTCCAATTGCATTTGCTGAGCTCTTACCACGGAATGTTCACGATGTGTTATGCAGAATCAACATATTTTTCAGAGATATATGTTCGAGGAATTTAAAAGGTGATGACTTGGAAGTAATGAAAAACAATATCTCTGAAGTATTATGTGCATTGGAAAAAGTTTTTCCGCCTTTATTCTTCGATGTCATGGAGCATTTGCCAATACATTTACCAGATGAGGCAATACTCGGTGGGCCAGTTCAATTCAGATGGATGTATCCTTTCAAAAGGTTTTTCTTTCATTTAAAGAAAAAAAGCAAAAATCAAAGCAGCGGTCGAAGGTCTATTGTCAAACATTTGCTGGAAGAAATCACATATTTCAGCATATTTTATTTCTAGTCGCATATTCAAACGAAAGAACGACGTGCAACGAATGATCACACAAACTATCTGTATCAATATAATGCGCAGTTTGGCACAATTCCTGAAAGTTTACACCGGATTGGACGTACAGGAGGTAAATCCGATGAATATTGGTTAACACCAGAGGAGTATAATCACATCCACACATATATACTACTAAATTGTCAAGAGTTATTACCGTTCGAAAGGTACGTACATGGTACATATTAATTTCAATCTTTATATATATATATATATTAAGTATTTTCATTATTCAGGATATTTGACGAAGAAGTGCTTGGTACATATCCTCATCTAAATGCAAATGAACTCACAGACATGAAAGTTCATCATTATGGCTAATGGTTTAGAGACTACGTAAGTACTCGTGTACACATATATTTAAATTAATTGAATATAAAAGTATTAATTTGTTTTTATTATACGTACCGGTGAAATGTTCTGATGAAAGACTTCCTACGTGGTTAAAATATTTGGCTAATGGTCCCACACGAAATGTCATGTGTTGGCCAATCTTGTTTACTCACGGCTACACGTTTCACACGTACGAACACGGAAAACATAGAAGCACATACAACTATGGCGTTTGCGTTAATAGTGATATAGAGGGTGATAACTTCTACGACATTTTGCACCAAATCATACAACTAGAATATCCCGGTCTCATTGGATTGAAGGTGATGCTTTTTATATGTCAGTGGTTTGACCCAACCCTAGGACGTGGAATACGAAAAAACCGTTGGGGAGGAATTGACGTCAACCCGGCACGACATATGGTAAGTATGATCCATTCATCATAATAGATCAAGCAGATCAAGTATGTTACGTGCCATATCCAACAACATTGAAACGTCAAAGAGAGGAGTGGTGGGCCGTAGTAAAGATCAAGCCACGAGGGATCATAAGCTCTGACGATAAAGAAGATGCGTTGCAACCCGATCATCCGCAGCCGATTCGTTTAATTGATATAGATCGCGAGGATATTCTTGCAAGAAATTACATAGATGGAGAACTCATACGCGATTATGAAGACGTTGAACCAGAAGATGCTGAAGATGAAAACTGCGATGAATTAAAAGAACAAGTAAAGGAAGACTCGCCCATCGATGAATCTACTAAAAAAGAAATTTAAATACAATAATAACTATTATGTGTAATAAATATAGATGATGTGTAATGTAAATAAATTGTAATGTTCATGATGTGTAATAATGTATATGATGTGTAATCGAACAATCGAAATGTTAATACAATCGAATAGGTTATGTAAACGATGTTAGATGTATTAAAACTTAGAATTATCTAATACCAACGGACATCCGTTGAAAATTGGTAACGGATGCCCGTTGATGCACGAATTCGCCCCCGAAACTTAAAAAAATTCTAAGTTTTCGACATTTTCAACGGGCATCCGTTGGTAAGTTGTAACGGATGCCCGTTAGCAATATGCCAACGGGCTTCCGTTGGTAACTTGTAACGGATGCCCTTTAGCAATATTCCAACGGGCGTCCGTTGGTAATTTGCAATGGATGCCCTTGGACTAGGTAATGATGCCAACCCTAGTCTGCAGATTTTTCCAACGATCATCCGTTGGAAATTCCAATGGATGCCCGTTGCGGCGGGAGACGAGCCGCCATTTCTCCATCCGTTCATTTCTCTGTCCGTTGCCTCGAGAACAGGCATTCCTAACGGGCATCCATTGGAATTTCCTACGGATGCCCGTTGGGAATACAGTACGTCATGTTAATTTACTCCGTCCGTTGAGATGACGTAGTTTCCAACGGTCATCCGTTGGAAATTTCGATATATATAAACCCGTTGAACAGTTCTTATTTCAACACAAATCACAAACAAAAAACTCCTCTCAAATTGACATTTCACCCATAAACACTTCGAAATCCTTAGACAAACAATGAGACGAGACGTTTTATAGGATCGAGGGGTTTATTGGCTAGTTTCGCGGGAGCTCCTCCCCCGCCGCCAGCACCACCATATCGTCCTCCGTCACCAGAATCGGCACCGCCAATATTTAATGACGAGGACGATATGATAGATATTGATTCGTTGAGCGATGATTTCGATGGGCGTCCAACCCTTCTGATCATCGATCCAGAACATTCTCCTGGAACGTTATGGTAAAAAAATTACTATTTTGATTTGTATTATTATATGTTGTAAATATTATCTAACTTTGTATTGTTGATTTGCAGGTTGGATGTTGATGATGTACTGAAACACACCAACAACCTCATTATCCAAGGTTCCTTACAGGACGAATTGTACTATTCCTGGCAAGTTACGCCAAAAGTTGTGTGCCAGCGATGGTGGCGCACTTTTATTGTAAGTTTTTTTAATTAAATTTCAACTTTTTAGTTATATATATAATTGTAAAACTAAAAATTTTATATCTTTGTTTGCAGCGCTCATACAGATGGAGGCGCAAGGATACGTTGCGCATCTACACAGTATGGATGCGCGACATGCAGGCGCGGATGCGCCTGATGATGAACGGTGCGAAACGAAACTACTACGCCAACAATCGCAAACCGAGATGGGCAACGGAAACGGTCTTCAGTAAAATCATTCAGCATTGGAAGTCCGCAGAATTCAAGGCCAAGAGCGAGAAGGCCAAACAATGTCGCTACGGTGAGAAGGTTCCTGGAGATGGTCCGCATCGCCATACTTCGGGATCAAAATCCTTCCCGAAACGAAAAAAATATATGGTAAAATTTTCTTTATTAAAATTTTGTTTATTTAAATATTTATCCAACTACCTTTATTTTATATTATAAATGCAATGGATAGGAAGAGAACCGACTCTTCTTGAACTGGTATTAGAAACCCATGCCAAGAAGAAACCGGTTGTCGGGAAAGAGGCCGACGAACCTGAACTCGTCGATCCTCGAGCGAAGCGAACCGTGAAATTTGTGACGGAGAAGATCACACAGCAATCTCAAGCTTGCGGTTCAAGCCCCGACGAACTCAGTCCTTTGTAAAAATCTAACGTTACTTTTGTTTGTCGTGTAGTCGGTGAGACAGTATAAGGGACGTCTATACGGTCTCGAGGCGCTTCAAAAGGATATCGTCGAGGACGCCATGACGGTACCTCCTGTAGTGCAAGAAAGTTTCACGCAACAACGGCGGATCCAGGAGCTCGAAGCCCAAGTTCAGCACTTGGAGAGCGTCATCAGTTGATGGGGCAAGGAAGAGGATCAACGTCGCAGCAAGAACCGGGTCCCGATTCAGATGCAACGCCATCTAGAGGTGATGACGATCACAGAGACGATATCGACCCCGCGATTTAAACGAAATGTAATAGGATAGATTAACGTAGTTTTAGTTTTAGTTTTTTGTGAACAATTTAATATTTTAATTAAAAACTTTTTATTTTAAAAATTATTTTTAATTTAAAAAAATTATTTTTTTCAAGATTTCCAACGGATGCCCGTTAGAATTTCTAACGGACGTCCTTTCCCGCCACTTTGCAACGAACGTCCTTTGCTCATTCCCGCCACTTCCTAACGGATGCCCGTCGGAAAGCTAAATTCCCGCTCATTTTCCCTGCGTAAATGGCAACAGACGTCCGTTGCAAAATTGTAATGGACGCCCGTTGCCCTTTTTCAAAGGGCGTCCGTTACCAATTTTGCAACGGGGATTTCTGTTGAAATGTCCATTACAATTTTGCAACGGATAATATCCGTTGGAAGACCGTTGTGAATTGCAACTGATCCGAATTTCCAACGGATTTTAGGCATTTCCAACGGATATGTCCGTTGGAAAATGCCTGTTTTTTGTAGTGTTTAGAAGGTCTCTTACGGCGTTGATGATTCTTTTCTTCAACTTCTTTATTTCCTTAATTAATTTATGCTCTGGGGTTAGAGGGACTGCCGATTCTTCGCTTTTAGTTTTAGCCTCTTCTTAAGCTTCAGCTTCAGCATCACCTTCTTATTCTTCATCAGCTCTAGCCTTTACAAATCCTTCATCTTGATCAGCTTTAGATATGGATGAAACATCTACAACCTCTTTTGTTTTTTCACATTTTCTCTTCTTCATTTTACTTCCTTTCTCTTTCTTCTTATGTTTCTCATCAAAAGTTGTTTTTCGCGTCAGAGTTTGAGCTTAAGGATGTCCTCTCAACAAATACCCTTTCGATTTCTTTATAGATATTCCATCCATATCTAAACATCCGGGTCATTGCATCCCTCGTAATACTACAGATCAAAAAGTAAAGTTTTCTTGTTGTCTTAGCATGAAGAATACTTTGAAGATCCTGCGAAAACAACAAATAACCATTGTAACCTTTGTGACCCTTATGACCATTGGGACCTTTGTGTAATTGTTACCTTAGAATCTCCAATCTGTTTGATCACGTCTATATAATTCGAGTTCAAATTGGATTTAACCCGCTTCTTGCACATCTTTGGGCTTGATGGATCGACATCCATAACATCAATGTACCATCTGTTTTCGCCTAAACTATGGATGGTTTCGAATGAAAGTAATTGAAACATTAAAACAAAAAAGATAAGAACATAAAAAGTACAAAAACACTTATGTTAATTCAAATAATATAAACTTACCATGAGTGGGATCATGAAACCGCCACAATGCCATTTTGATTTTGTTATTCCCCGCTAACGTACTTGTGGCAAGTGTCCACAAACTTCTCAAATGTGTAAATCCCCCTGGAAAGCCATCACGAAATTTCAAGTCATCAACCATGTCAATCAGATCATGGCTGATAGAATTGCCTGATGAAGGCTTGTGATCTGGAACTTGCCACAACATCATCAAACTTGTCAACCTCTTCTGGTCGGCAGAATTCTTCGCCTTCACAAGCTTTTCACTCACTTATGTGAAAGTCACCTTTCCATGGTCGAAATTCTTCAGCCTGAATGTATCACACCTTTTGAACTCCAATCATCCGGGATAGGGTCTACAGTTTAATCTGGTAATTAGTGCATACTCTACTATAGAGTACCAGATGAAAACACTGTTTACGACAAACCACAACTCCTTATTGTCTCGTACAATCACTGAGTGATATAATAGGACATACATTTGAACCTTCGTCAGGATGGAGTCACATTGTAATTGGAATATATGCCTAAATTGTGACTCATTGTTGAAGTAATGACATTTATCTTCATTTCACATTCCTCTCAACTTCTTTATTGTTTCGAAAGGATAACACTTGGTGGAAATGTTTTGAATTCTTTCCATGTGCTTTTCACTCACTTGTGTGACGGTCACCTTTCCACGGTCGAAATTCTTCAGTCTGAATGTATCACACCTTTTGAACTCCAATCATCCGGGATAGGGTCCAGAGTTCAATCTGGTAATTAGTGCATACTCTACTATAGAGTACCGGATGAGAACACTGTTTACGACAAACAACAACGGCTTATTATCCCATGCAATCACTGAGTGATTTAATAGGACATACATTTGAACATTTGTCAGGATCGAGTCACATTGGAAATGGAATATATGCCTAAATCGTGACTCCTTGTTGAAGTAATGCCATTTATCTTCATTTAACATTCCTCTCAACTTCTTTATTGTTTCGAAAGGATAACACTTAGTGGAAATCTTTTGCATTCTTTCCATGTGCTTGAATTTATAGAGAAACTCCGGCTTTGGTGGCACCTGCAAAATGACCAATTAAGAATACATTAGACTTTTACCAACTCAAGTGATCCTTGCGACTCAAGCGACCTTTACAACTCAAGCAATCCTTGCGACTCAAGCGATCCTTGAGACCCAATGAGTCGCTTGAGTCGAGGAGGGTCATGAATCTCAAGCGACTCACTGAGACTCTTGATCCTCTTCGACTCAAGCGACTCACTGAGACTCATGACCCTCTTCGACTCAAGCGACTCACTGAGACTCATGACCCTCTTCGACTCAAACGACTCATGACCATTTTCGACTCAAGCTACTCATTGAGTCTCAAATCCATTTGAAATCAACAAACAATTTTGCTTTCAATAATCTAATCCCTATTGTATTACATCTGCAATGTAAATGAAGGGTTGATTTCAATTTGCGGAAACGTGTTTTAATCAACCCGAATAACGATCTACTCATGTTTACGAGAAGTTTTATAGATTTCAACGATGAACAAACTTAGAAACAGTTTCTGTGATACCTGTTGCGTTGAAATCGATGATCGGATGTGAGGCTTGATGGTACAAGCCCTCTACGCGTATCCACGCCGAGATCCAGATTGCTTTGATGTGGAAATCGGAAGGACGAAACCTGTTTTTCGTTCTTCGGGTTTTTCCTTTCTGACGGATTAGTGGAGTTTCTTGCACGATCAATCATGTCTTCCCTAAGTATGATCATGATGTTCTCTAAGTTGGGGGCTAGATCGTGCTGTCCAAAAATTCTGGTCGAGCTGTCCATAGTTCCGGTTATGTACTCCATGAAACCGGTTAGGCATTCATTGCTCGTTTCCTCCAACGTCTCCAGAAATTTTTGGTGTGTATGCCTTTGTGGTGAAGGTTTCATTTTCACCTTGGGCATCTTGTCAACGTCCCAATTGTGTGTTGGACATTGGGTGTAGCTTTGCGGCATTTCGGGATCGT
>CM071873.1:22865260-22886272 GCA_036759665.1 Gynandropsis gynandra
GGTGGCCATCGGCGAGCGGGAGAGGGAGCGAGTGGGTGGCCGTCGGCGAGTAAGAGGGAGAGCGGACGGCGGCCGTGTGCTTTGCAGGAGGAAGAAAGAGAGGTTGAGATGAGGAGGGAAGATTAGGGAGGCTGGAGGAAAAAGAAAGGGTTAGGTTTAACCTAAGGGTATTTAGGTAATACCCATAAAAAAGGGTATTTAAGTAATATATAAAAAATAAAGGGTATTTTTGTAATTTTTGCGAGTACCAGCGGGTACCCGCTTATCAAACTAAAAAACCCGTCCCGAACCCGAACCCGCGGGTATTGAAATTAAATTACCCGAACCCGAACCCGTACCCGCGGGTTCGAGTAATTTTTTACGGGAATGGGACGGGACGGTGGTTTCTAGGATGTCGAAGTCGAAGAGGGATGACTTTCTACTTAGACCCAGGCTGTCTATGGCACACCCTCTGTTCGCCTCGCCGCTCGACTTCCGTCGCGCACGAACGATTCGCGTCGCCTCCAGCCCGCGCCTCACCGGACGATTCGCGTCCGGCACCCGTCGGTTCGTCGCCCTTGGACGCGCCGACCCTACGCCGTCGATCGACGACGCTCGTGCGGTCGGCTAGGGTTCGGCCGTCGCCTGGCTCCACTTAGCGCGCGCGATTTTCACATTTTTTTCAATCCAATTTTCATAAAAATTCGAAAAAAACTAATCCTAAACATGCATCCAGACGCTCTGATACCACTGAAGGGTTGATTTCAATTTGCGGGAACGTGTTTTAATCAACCCGAATAACGATCTACTCATGTTTACGAGAAGTTTTATAGATTTCAACGATGAACAAACTTAGAAACAGTTTCTGTGATACCTGTTGCGTTGAAATCGATGATCGGATGTGAGGCTTGATGGTACAAGGCCTTTACGCGTATCCACGCCGAGATCCGGATTGCTTTGATGCGGAAATCGGAAGAACGAAACCTGTTTTTCGTTCTTCGGGTTTTTCCTTTCTGACGGCTAGGGTTTCTAGGTTTAGAATTGTCTATTTACGAAACCCCGTAATGCGTTTATTTATAATTATTAACTCTTTAATAATTACGACTTAAACCCATAACTATTAAAATATTACATAATTGGCAAAATACTTTCAGTAAAACCTTAGAAATCGATCCACTCACAGATGCCAACGAAGATTGACTCGTGTTCTCTTCTTCATTATTGATCTTTGTCATTTTTTTCTTTTTTTTTTCACACTTCAAAATTTTAGTGCTCTCAACTTCGAAATTTCTTTTTTCTTCATTTGGAACTCAATTTTTGCCCTCAATTTTGAGTTTGTCTCTCGCCTCTTTCTCGTAATTTTGAAATAGGTTTCGTTCGAAATTTCTCCGAACAATGTATTTTATTTCACGTCAAAAAATAAAAACAAATTTATCTTTTTTCCATCTTTTGTATTTTAATCTTTAAACTTTTTAGGATACACATGAAACAAATATGTCTTACAGAGAATATGCTTACTATTTCGCCTATTGAAACAATGTTCTAATTCTTCGTAGCAATGAACTTTTGCCACGCGGTTTGCCTTTGAAAATATGCGTTGGATGCACAAAATTATTTTTATTGTGCCTACGACATTTTCTCAAGAAAAAGAGAGACTGTTAAAAAATATTAATCGTTGAAACTTATGATTCAATCATTTCGTTTTTTATTTATCTTTTATATTAAATTTATCTATACATCATTATATATTTATTTAATTTTTATAGTTTATAGATTATTATAAAATTTTCTAAAGTTTACCTAAAAACTCCAAAGAAAAAATTATATAATTTGCGGTTTCAAAATGAACTTGATTTAAAAAAGGACTTAAACCGACATTTAATGTAAGATTATATATCGAATTCGGTCGTAAGTATAAGTGAGATGCAATATATGGTTTCTGTTATTCAATTTTATTCATATATATTATTAATATGCAGCTTGTGCCACCTTTTGAAGGTTTAAAATTTTGTAGGTTAGCTAAAAATTTGAAAATTTCCCACGTAAATAATTCAAATATTCGGTTATTGAATAATATTTTATTTTATTTTAATACCAATGTATTAATTTAAATTTTTAATTCTATAAATTCAAATGTATATTCTGTATATATTCAAAATTGTAATTTTTTGTTTAATGGTTATGAACCAGAAGTTTTCGATTTTCTGATACAACGTCTATACATATATATATATATATATTCATTTTTTTATATTACGTACGAATAGAAGTTAGATACAATTCTATATGATTAGGATTTTGTATGAAATAAAATAGCAGATGTGTAAATAAAAATCTGGATATTAGCAAACAATTAAGGAATACTTTTAATATTGAAAAAATGAGGCAAGACATTTTTTATCATTCAATTCAACATAAAAGAAATTTTAACCAAAATTTGATTTTTTGCAGTACATAATTAATTTTCTTTTAAAAAACCAAGATAAATTAAATTAACTGATTGATAAAACGTATACATGTGTTTTTCATCCAATATCGAGATTTTATTTTGAAAAAATATTAATGTTATTAAGATTTGATAAATAAATCTATACAATTCATTAAATATATATATATATAAAGGGAACACAAGTGCCAATACGATATGCCATGAATCAAGGAGAAAGTCGGTTTGATGGATCAATCAGACATACGGACAATTGCATCAATGAGGGTCCATTCCTGAAGACTCTCTCTCTCTCTCTCTCTCTCTCTCTCTCTCCCTCCCCGTAGCGTTACTTTATCTCTTTCTTTTGTTTTCTCTATCCTCTATAAAGTCCCAGCATCTGGAGTTGGTCTTTTCCAGCAAAATCAAAACCCTTGTTCACCTTCTTACGCTCTCTGGAAACGAAGAAAGGAGAAATGGCAGTGCCTAAGACTGTTGTTATTGCTGTCTTGTTTATACTCTGTGGAGCTACTCTTGGAGCTCCTGCTTATGAAGGTTAATCTTTCTCTTCTCCATGGTTTAGTTTTCACTTTTTAAATGTTTTGGTTTTGGAAGATCCATCTGCTCTTTGCAAGTATTGTTGACAAAGTTTTGATACTTCAAGTGAACTTTGCCAAAATGGGTTTCTCTGTTTTTGTTCGTTTTCTTGTATGCTCGCATCTGGGCGCAGTGTCACTGCAAAAATGTCATCTCTGCAAGCTCTCTCTCTCTCTCTCTCCTATTTTTCCAAGTACCAGAAGTATATGCAGAGATAAAGAAGGTCCTATGCTTCTTCTTCATTGTCCAAGTGCTGTGGTCTATTTTGCTGGGGCATGTCCGTCCAAATCTTAAGCTTAGCTGTCTGTTTAAACCCTAACGTACATGGCTAATTCAGTCTTTAGGGTCTGTAACTGGTCACCAAGCAACGAAACTCAGAAACTTCAGCTTGTCGCAGTTTCACTTTTGCATTAGTTCCTGCTTTGCATTTAGGTAGTCGATGTGTTCTCTTTTTGGTGTCCTTTTGTTTATTTCGTCTGGTCTTGTTCTTCAGGGTACCTTGCCAATGGAAACTTCGAGGAGCAACCGAAGAAATCGGACATGAAAAAGACAGTTCTCATTGGCAAAAACGCCCTCCCCCAATGGGAAATCACTGGCTTAGTGGAATACGTCTCCGGGGGTCCCCAACCCGGTGGCATGTATTTCCCAGTGGCTCATGGAGTTCACGCTGTGAGACTCGGCAACGAGGCCTCAATCTCCCAGAAGATACAAGTGAAACCTGGTGCTCTCTATGCACTTACGTTCGGTGCATCGAGGACTTGTGCCCAAGAGGAGGTTCTCAGAGTCTCTGTGGCTCCTCAATCCGGTGACTTGCCACTTCAGACATTGTACAGCAGCTTCGGAGGCGATGTATACGCTTGGGGGTTCATTCCTAAGACTCAAGAAGTCACTGTCACTTTCCACAATCCCGGTGTTCAGGAAGATCCTGCTTGTGGTCCATTGTTGGATGCTGTGGCTATCAAACAGCTTGCCGTTCCATTGCCCACCAGATGTATGATTCATTAGATTTCTGTTTCAGCATTTCTTCTCTTAACTGCTTCGCACTCGGTTGCTTTCTTATCCATGCCCATTTGCAGATAACTTGGTCAGGAATCCTGGATTCGAGGAGGGTCCTTACCGTCTGGTGAATTCCACAGGTGGAGTTCTCCTTCCTCCTAAACAGGAAGATTCTACATCTCCGTTGCCTGGTTGGATCATTGAGTCCCTCAAAGCTGTGAAATTCATCGACTCCAAGCACTTCAACGTCCCCGGTGGAAAAGCCGCGGTTGAGCTCGTTGCAGGAAAGGAAAGTGCCATTGCACAAGTCATTAGAACAGTCCCTAACAAAGTCTACAGCCTCTCCTTTATTGTTGGTGATGCAAGAAATGGATGCCATGGATCCATGATGGTTGAAGCTTTCGCGGGCAAGGACACACTGAAGGTTCCACACAACTCAGTCGGGGGAGGTCATTTCAAGGCTGCCAGTTTCAAGTTCAAGGCACTGCAGGCAAGAACGAGGATCACTTTCTTCAGTACTTACTACCACACCAAGAAAGATGATTTCGGGTCTCTCTGCGGTCCTGTCATTGATGAGGTTAGGGTTGTCTCGGTTGCTTAAGACGGGGTTATATCTATTCTAGAGCGTTGTTCTGGTTGGAATTTGATAATGTAAAGAACCTACTATGCAAGTTTATCATCAAATGAGGATTCTTCCTTTTACCTAGTTCCTCCAGTCTGAACTGTCCATGGAGTCAGTTCTTGCTTGAGGATTGTTGTTACTTTTGCCTTCTTCAGAGTTGAAATTCCAAGTCTTCCAATGTATTCTACCAGGAAACCATAGCAACAAATGCAATAGATTTGCATATTGCAAGAGATCACTTAGTCGAGTCCTTCAGGTTCTCTATGATAGTTCAAGTATTTTCCGTGGCCATGCTGTGACTATTATTTCATAATTACTTCTCAAAATTATTCCAATGTCTATAAGAGAATCATGCCAACAGATGCATCACATGCACACGAAAAAAGAGCCATTTGTTGCAAGAACTGCATAATGTATTGGTTTACATGTATTTTTATACTCGCTACCGAATCAATAACCAAGGACAAGGACAATAATGGAATCATCTTTATTTAGAATCCGAAAGGAAAAATGACCGATGATTCATGTCTCAAATCGAATCTCTGTATGAAGATGATATCACCCTGGAAGTGTCCATTTCGCTGAGCTTCTTGCTTCTTCATTTGCTATCATCCAATGTCCCAACGAGACATTTCTCCAGTAAAAACTCGGCGTTGACCCAAGCATGATATTTGTCTGGTTTCAAATGTAAGGATCACAAGAACGTTAGAGCCGTGTCTTGCACAGCTCAAGAAATGCAAGGACGGGCAGCTAAATTTTAGCTAATGTCAACCAAAAACATACTTTACACGAGACTTCTACTCATACACAGTATTTCTAACAAATCATCCAACAATATACTACCTGAATTCCCCCTGTGATATCTCGGGAGCTACATTCTTACGGGCACCAAGATCCCAAAACTAAAGCAAGTTTTACATGTCGTGGATAAGAAATCCTCATCTAGGTCGTGCATCATTAGGTAATAATTAAATCAAGTATGGCGTGCATTAAAGGATACTGAACAAGGAGGTACAGTCTTTTCCCACAGCCTTCATCAGCATATCCACGCCTGTAAACATAACTAAATCAGAATTTTCCAGTAACCACTAGGACAGAATTCCAGTCAAGTTATATTTAGCGTTGGAATGGCTCTTCGAAGACATAGTAGAAACCTTCATACCTCCAGGATGGAACTTCATATAGGGGGTTATATTGTAGACACGCCCTTTGAGAACAGTCCACATGGAACCTTCCGCTCGATGCTGCTTAACTTCATCCATGGAAATAAGCCTTTTGTTTGACTGTCCCTTTAGATCTGGAAACAATTAGAGGGATATATTGAAAATAATGTTAATAGATAAAACGTGTGCATCTCCAAGTTCTCCCATACTAAAACGAAGTCACAAGGTACCTGCAAGATCCGGATGAGTTTGTGATAACTTCATCCAATCCATTTGACTGTAGCCCTTCTCAAATGGAACTTTTGCCCGAGCTGGAGGTTTCCTAGTCGAACTTTTGGGTGCCTGCAAACTAGTCCCTGAAGTTTTAGGATTCATAGAGTCCGCTTGTCTTGACGGCTCACTGGTCTTCTTAGAAGATGATGCATCAATCACACTGAAAGACAACGAACCCACAGTCTCCTCCTTTGGAGGAATATGATTCAGAGATTTGTCTTTCCACAAAACACCATCGCCTTGATTTACAGGAGCACAGTTTGACGATTCATCTCTAATGGTAATACCACCTACATTCGAAGCAAGATCTTTCGCCACGAGACCATCTTGACTATCCGGTGTGGCAACCTGGATCAAAATGGAAGATACCAAAAAATCTTAAGTCCAAAACTAAGTATACAAACAGTCGTCACGTTCTTGGAGTAAAAAAAATTTCTGATGCAGAAAAAACATGATACAGAATTGGCGTAAGAATGACTACAAACTCACCCTGCAGAATGTGAAATCATCTTCTCCACTATCCATCTCTGAACTAAACTACAACTTCAGAATCAAATAGACCAATCTGCAACGGTAATAAGAACAAATCATATCAGCAACACCAATTTGTAACATGAGGAAATGATAAATGCAAAGCTTCCAATTTCGCGAGCTGCAGTGATAAATTAAGGAGACCGGAGATCGTGAGGAAGTCGATCCTTAGGACCCAGATGCATAAAACTGAAATTCGGAACATTCACTGCGAATAATCTGATAGAATTCTACTCCAGCTAAAAAATCCAAAGCTCATCGTACTCCGGAAATAACAGAAAAACACACATCCAGAAACAAAGTTAAGGCTAGATCGAGCGAAATTATGAGATCGGAGAAGCCAGATTCGATGACCTAGAGCAAGAATCTAAAGAACGAATCATGGGGACGAGCGAAAGGATAATCATCTACTCACAATCAATCACTAACCTCGCTAAAAGTTCTTCCTCTGATCTTCTCAAAATACAGGAATTGTATAAGCGATTGATAAATAGGGCAAAAATATAGAGGGAAACCACCTTCCGACTATCACCGAGCTCCGTGGAGAGAGAGCCCGAAATCAACCTCCGACCCGAGTCCACCTCTGATATAACGTAATGACCACTAGACTAAGTGATTATTTCAATAAACTCTATTCCAAATATATATCTCAACAAGAAAAACGACGCTATTCTCGGTGCCTTTCGGCTTTCCTATCATAACACCCTTTATTGGCGACACCCTTTATCGGCGTTCCGACTATGATATCTATTATTGGTTTTCTGA
This sequence comes from Gynandropsis gynandra, assembly GCA_036759665.1. NCBI lineage: Eukaryota > Viridiplantae > Streptophyta > Magnoliopsida > Brassicales > Cleomaceae > Gynandropsis > Gynandropsis gynandra. Next base: position 22,872,612 of record CM071873.1, read on the forward strand.
CCATAACGTTTTTTGTTGGCGTCTCAACCTCATATTGACTCCGACGAATTTATTCGACCGTCGATTTACAATCGAACCTAAGATTATGGCATGACAAACCATTCGAATTTCGATCTGACCATTGATATTTTCTGAGAAAGTGTTTGATTTTTTTATATGCTTTGATGTTTCTTGACAAATTAAATGTTTGTGATCTACACAGTATAATTTGAAAGAATATCAAGGGAAACCAGGAATTTCTCAATAATACTTTTAGGTTTTTAGCTATTATCCCTATAATCCTTCCAATTTTTTAGTCACTGAAAATTGTGCTTTTAACTTTCCAGATTATCATTCTTGTATATCAACACCATTTATTGTATTATTATAAGACAAGAAAGTAAATCGAATTACATATCTAAATCTCCTTCCTTTGATTCTTATCATCAAGGGAACGAGTTTTAATCTTTGGAACCGTTTTGAATTCGTTTTTTTATTTTTCTATCATTTGATAATTAGAAAATGCGGCCTTGGATTTAGTTGGACTATGGTTTCAAAAGTTTGTCAACAAGTTCCACATAGATTCTTTTATTACTTTTAAGTTTTTTTTTATATCCAATACATTTTATCAAAAGGTTCTCAATCAAGTTATATTTCACATATATGTATATTTATATATATTAATCCTTAAGAATGAGAATTTTACAATTTGCAAATTTGAATGAACATTTTGCACGATTGTATCAACGCCTATGGACTAATAAGTAAGTGTCAGGTAAAATAAATCTCATGCATTAGGCACGACGTAGGGCATTGATTCCTAAACCTATGTAATTAATATATAAGCATGTAATTAATATATAAGCTCAGGTAAGATGCAAAGATGCAAAAAAATTTCTTCTTATATTCGAGTATTTTAGAAAACAAAATCAATTGAGATTTAATTAAAAAGAGACATAATAAACATTAAAATCATAATGCTTATGAAAATATAAACTACACGCAATTTGCGATCATCGATTTCGCGTGCATTTAAACCCGGCGTTCAAACCGGTTTAGTTGAAACGGTCTAAAGAATGAAAAAAATGTGACCGCCGAACCCACGGCTGAAAATAAAAGACAATAACTATGTTCTTGTCTTGGGTTCACTATTATCGGCAATCAATTTTATTAATGGGTTTTATTTAGTTAAAATAAATTATCAAAGAATGTATAAGTAGGTATTGATCCTATACTTTAAATTTTTATTATTAAAAGTTAAATTTTAAACATCAATTATTGAAAAATCCACGATATTGGAATATTCAATAAATCTAAAACTTTCTTTTATTCACTACAATTTGATCTATTTACTCATCGTTTACTTTAAATTTAAATGTTTAATATTTGGACTTTTAAATCTTCAAAAATCTTCTTAAACGAAGTCATTTTAATTTTCATATTTAACTTATCCATTTATTAATTTTTTAAATTAATGATCGAAAATTTTATATATTAATAACTTTTAATCTCGTAAAGTTTTTTCAACTAAAACCAAATCGAAAAAAATTGGTCTCGATTAGGTTTGTCAAATCAAGCCGGCTCGATGTCTTAGAGCGGGCCATGCGGACATCTTTATCTACAAAACTTTCGGACCGAAATTGAATTCAGACAGCCTCCCTCACATTATTTTTCTAATGAAATATTAAACAAAAATAACTTTTATTATAAAGTTATGCAGAGAAAAAATATAAAGTAAAAATGTGAAACTAGAAATCCGTATTCGTCCTGCATTTAAAATGAAACAAACCAATATTTTTTGTTATAAAAATTCTTATATTCTATTATTTTAGACAAATATACCATTAATTTTAATTTATAAAAATAAAATAGGTCTTCTCTTCTTCCTTAAAAGCCCCTCTGTTATCACGATGTGTTCATGAGCACATTCTCTCTCCCTGTCGCGATTCACTTTACGTATTCTTCTTTATGCAAGAGGTGATGAAAGCATTTTTGTGTAATATTTTTGGTTCAATATACAAAAAAAATCTGATTTTATCAATTTATTTATTTATTTCTTTTTTCTTAATATTTAAGGGTTATATGATTTCTTTTTTTGTTTACAAAATGGGCAGAAAAAAGTGAAACAAGTTCAATCGTATTGGATACCATGTCGAAGTTTAGCGCCATTGATCTCGCTTCCAACGTTGGTGGCAAGATCGCTAAATCCGATGTTCTATCCGCCGTTAAATTGTGATTTCATTTTTCTTTTTTTACTTCTCATCATAATTACACTATAACTGCGGATGAATTAGCACCAAATATATGTCCAAAAAATCGTCTCTAATTATTTCTAGTAGAGTTTGTAATATAGAAGTTTTGGATGATTTTCTTAGCCTTAGCATACATATACGTATACGTACATGTAATTTTTGTATTCCCTAATCATTAATGTTTGCTTCTGTAAACCCATTTTTCGTAAGAATATTGCATGATCTCAATGATTCAGGTATGAGAAATATCATGTGCTAAGAGGAGAAAAGGAAGAAAGAAAAGCTAATTGCACTGATATGGTAAAACGTTTTTCTCATCATTGGAAGCTTAAATGAACAAATATATTGTATTCACACATATATAACATGTATTCTTTGTGATTATGTATACCAGGTTAAGAGATATTACGATCTTATAACCAGCATTGAAGAGTATGGTTGGGGAGAATCCTTCCATTTCGCGAATAGGTGAAATATATATCTCGTTTTCTTTCTACCTGCCGCACGATTATATTGCTGCTACTCAATATATGCATATATTCATTGATTGTTCGATATGTAGATGGAAAGGAGAAACATTCCGCGAGAGCATTAAGCGATACGAGCACTTCATTGCTCTCCAACTTTGCCTTAAACCGGGACAACAGGTTTTGTTCGGTTATATATAAAGATGGGTTTTGTAGTTAAAGCAATGTACAACACTTGACATTTTTGGAGGATTGAACATCTTATTACATTGTACTTCTTTGGATCCTTGGTTATACAATTCATGTTTGAGAGCACCTATTTATTATAGGCTTCCATATATAACTTGTCCTATATATATATTTATATATTCCTCTTAATCATTACATATTCAATAAGGGCTGATATATTTTATATATGGGTTGGAGTGATGTCATCATGTCGAAGCTAATCAAGATCTTTTGCTTTCTGAGTAGGTATTAGATGTAGGATGTGGAATTGGTGGACCTTTGAGGGAGATTTCTCGGTTCAGGTTAGGTTTTTTTCATACTAATATCGATGTTTCGAATATGTTTTATCATTGTTACTTATCGTTTGTGATGATCTTTTCACAGCCGGGCATCTATTATCGGTGTGAACAACAACGAATATCAAATCACAAGAGGCAAGGTATACGTTTTCTTCATAATGTTGTGGCAATTCTTAGATTATTCCAATGATTTGGCGACTATGAATGTTGTTTATCGTCTGGGAAGGCTCGGACCGAGTGATAAATCACACAATGTTATCTATTTTGTAGGAACTAAACAAGGTTTCATGTGTGGACAAGACATGTAGCTTTGTTAAGGCAAGTTGTATCTATATTGCTCGAACTTTTTCACTTGCGGAATCGTTTTAATCTCGACGTTTCTGGTATTTCACAGGCCGACTTCATGAACATGCCATTTACCGACAACAGTTTCGACGCAGCTTACGCAATAGAAGCGACCTGCCATGCGCCTGATTTAGTATGTAACATCCGAGATCCGTACTTATTTTCCTTTTCCTTCTTCTGTTACCATGACTCCATGATTTGATCTCCAACAGTACGGATGTTACAAAGAGGTCTACAGGGTGTTAAAGCCGGGGCGATGCTTTGCAGCCTATGAATGGTGCTTGACGGAGGCATTCGACCCCAATAACACAGAACATAACAACATTAAGGTTCCATATCCAATGCCAGAACCATCTTGATGTTCATATTCTTTTACTCTTATGAAGACTTTTTCCCCATACATTGGTTTATCTAGGCGGATATAGAGGCCGGAAATGCTCTCGAAGACATTATGCAGACAACTAATTGCCTTGAAGCTGTGAAGCAAGCGGGTTTCGAAGTGAATATATCCAATTCTCTAGTTCATCCTCCCATTCGATTTCAGTTATCAACAATAGAAGATGCTGTAAACATGAACGCATCAACACTTGATGACCATAATTTTGCTCTTTGAATGAAGGTGATATGGGAAAGAGATATAGCAAAGGACTCACCTGTGCCATGGTATTTTCCTCTCGATGGGACCCATTTTTCGATTAGCACCTTCCGAGCCACACCTGTAGGACGAACCATTACGAAGTACATGGTATTAAAACATACTCGTTGTCATTTTTGAGATATATGTTTCCTATCATATAATGGGTACTTCAGCCGCAGTTGGAACTGTAGGTATATTCAAAACCATTAGTTAATAAATGGATTGTCCCATTTGTTTTATATTTTGTATTTCATTTCTTTCTCTTTTCACTATAAAATTCCTAATTTATAATTATCATTATACGCACTTCAGCCGTGGTTGAAATCGTATGTGTACAGATCAGGACGTTGGAACGCGTAGGACTAGCTCCGAAAGGAAGCGAAAGAGCTCACCAGATCTTGGAGAAGGCGGCCGAAGGATTGGTCGAAGGAGGAAGGTGATGAATAAATATATATATATATATGATAATTAAAGAGTTCCATTAGTTATATATTTATATAGAGAGATAGAGGGGGAGTTTTATGCTTTCTTCTCATGTGAGTCTGACGTCTGACTCCTCTCTTTCTCTCTCTATGTGTTCCTCAGGAAAGAGATCTTCACGCCTATGTATTTCTTCTTAGCTCGAAAGCCAGAATGAGCAAAGTGAGCGACACACGCCATGTTATAAAATTACCTCTACTTCTATATCTATAATATTTCATGGTTCTTCCTAATAATCATGTGGACATTTGTATTCAGGCAATATATATGTATTTATTTTTATATTTGGACATATTGGATTCTAATGTACTTTTTCCTCTTCCTAGTACTCCTTGTTTTTTATTTACTATAAGTTTATAAAAGATATAGATTAAGATATTCATCATCCATTTTTGAAACGTGGCCGTATAATTTTTCTTTGTGGAATCTAATCTTACAAAAATTGTGGCGAAATAATAATAACAATAATAATTATTGTTATTATTATTACATTATTAAAAAAGATATACGTGGAATTTATTATCGTCAAATTGGAAATAAATAAAACGTTATCGATCGAAAAAATATTATTATATTATTAAATAAGACGAGTCAACAATATGAAATACAGTCATTTGTCACATCTATATATATATATATAATTATTTTTAAATTTCTATAAGGATTTATAGTTTTGGTTCTTTAATTTTTTATTTTTTAAATTTCAAATAATTTCTAAAAATTTATTTTCTAAAATTGGTAATGACAGAAATTAATAATGCATTAAATGATAGGAAGGTAAATCAATCGTGAAAGACCTCAATCAATCGATTAAGAATAAATACAAAAAATATCGGATTATTATAAACTAATCTAAAAAATTTTCTATCCAACAATCGAGATTATAAAAACCGCACCCAAATATCCCAAACGATTCACAACTCATAAAAAAAAAAATGGAAGATCCAACACATATCACGTCACATATATTATATATATATATGTCTATAAGTATGTAAATTTGTTTTAATATGTAGGTGTATATATAGCAGCTAATCGTGTATATATACATATATCTATATTTTGTTCATATATACATATATGCGCTTGTGTTTCTCTATAAATATATAAATAGGTAGGCATATATATATATATTGAGAGGCAACAATGGCGCGATAGTGCGATAGTGAGAGAGAGAGAGTGAGAGTGCGATAGTGAGCCTCGCCGTCCGTTCTTGCCGGTCCCGTTGGTTATGGTCGGCTCACGCCGGTTCTCCCGAGTTAAACCCCCCTTGACCCTTCACCTTTTCTTTCCGTTCTCCATTCCAAAAAATCCTCTCTTTTTAGATTGCAAAAATCCTTAAATCCCAATACTCAATCCGACCCTTCTTCACCTCCCGATTCTCAGACCTCCACTCTTATCCAAATCCCTTCATCCTACCCTCTTCCCACGCCATAGACCCTTCTATTGCGGTCTCCCCCTCCACCGTCGTAGAAATTGGACGCTCCGAGACTGAAATTTCGCAGGATGCACCCCATTCCTCTACTCACCTCGTAGACCCTCCTATTGCGGTCTCCCCCTCCACAGTTGCAGAAATTGGGCGTTCTGAGCCTGAAATTTTGCTGGATGCATCCCAATCCTCTCCGTTTGAGGCACCCTACCTACCTGCCCCTCAGTCCGATACAGAGGGGAATCCCGTGGCTCTTCCGTCAGGGGAAAAATGCTTGGCTCCGTCAGTGCCTAGTCCACCTCAAGGCCCAGTCCTCTCGTGGGCATCTCGGTTGAAGAACTCCAACTGCTCTCTAAGGCGACTATCAACTCCTACCATTTCTGAGTACGGAAGACCAAGAATCAAAGTTCCCAAATCGGTTCTTGAAGAGGGAGCCCAACAACATAAAGACTTCATCATAGCTGTCTTTTACGGAGAGAGACCTCTGATGGGGAAAATCTTTGGAGTATTGAACTTTCTCTGGGAAAAAAGCAGAGAATCGAAGTCTTTGAATTCGAGAAAGGATCGGTCTTGGTCAGAATTCGCTCGGACTTCATCAGACAAGCCGCTTTGGAGCAAGAAATCTGGTACGTCGGCGATTACCCCTTCTTTGTGCGTAAATGGTCCTCAGAGTTCTCCCTAGATCCTCCCTCACTCAAAACCGCACCAATATGGGCACAACTAAAGAACGTTCCTTTTGACCTCCTCACCTGAGATGGTCTAAGCCACATTGCGGGTATGATAGGAGAACCCCTAGCTAGCAAAGAAATCTCGAGTATCAGCTCGGCCGAGGTAAAAATTGAGGCGGATCTCACTAAACCACTTCCGGAGGAATTGGAAGTGGAGCATGAAAATGGTGAGATACAGATTATCTCAGTTTTCTACCCTTGGATTCCTCCAACATGCTCTATCTGCTCCATCATCGGCCACAAAGACACCTTCTGCCCCAAGGTCTTCGGTCCAAAACCAAAGCCGTCAGTGCCCTCTTCATCCTTGCGCTCTCGACCTAGACGACGCAAGGATCCCCTTTCTACTAGCCCTCACCCTCCTCATTTAGTTCCTGAAGCTTCCTTATCTCAGCAAGCCCCTATCACCTCTCCGCCATTACATTCTTGTCCCTCTATCCCCTCTGTCCCCTCTGCGCCTTTAGTCCGTCCCCCCCAACTTGTTTCCCTCCCACCCTCATTGAGTCGCCATCCAGAACCCTCCTCTAGGGCCCAAAACCATAGCCTTCCTTCGCCTCCCCTCCCTTGCCTTAAAGCTCCCCCTTCTTCATTTATTGTTCCCCAACCCCAAGACATCATCTCAACTACTAAATCATCCTCTAACCCTTTATCTCCCACTGATCCGACCCCTCCCACTCACCTACCGGGTGTTTCCCTCGTTATTGACTTCTCTAAACCCTCTTCAAAAGAAGTACCAAACCAGGAACCTTCAAGGAAGGCTCCGATAAACATCCATTAATGTTGGTATGGATTGTTTCTTTTGGAACGTGAGGGTTATAAATGACCCCAACAAGCAGCGATCCATCAAAGCATGGATACAAAGTTACCCTTTGTTTTTTGGTGCCCTCTTAGAGACACACGTATCAGAGTCTAATGCGAACCTTGTGCTAAACCGGATCTGTCAGAATTGGAGTTTTGAGACCAATTACGAGCAGCATTACAACGGCCGAATTTGGTTCATATGGAGAGATCCTTTCTCGGCTACGGTCTTATATCGAAATTCCCAATCCATCACATGTCGAGTGTCTTGCCCTGGGCACCCCACGTTCGTTTGCACTGCCATTTACGCTATGAACACTCGGGAGGAGCGTGAGAATCTCTGGCTCCACCTACTTCGGGTGCACTCATCCATTGATCCTAGCATCCCTTGGATTATACTTGGGGATTTCAATGAAATCTTATCCCCGGAAGAACACTCATCTAGCACTTTCGGCCATATCCATCCTTCCATGCTCAATTTCAGAGGTTGTGTTGAAGCTATAGGAGTTTTTGATCTTGCTTATCAAGGGCTGCAATACACTTGGCTCAATAAGCAACCTGCCAGACCCGTTGCAAAAAAACTTGACCGTGCACTCATCAATGAAGCTTGGCTACTTACATTTCCTGAGAGCTATGCTGATTTTCTGCCTCCATTCATCTCTGACCACTCTCCCTGTATAGTGAGGGTCACTAACCAAAGACCCAACAACCCGAAACCTTTTAAATTCCTTAACTACCTGACCAAACACCCAGACTTCCACCAAACTATTGAGCGAGCTTGGGCAGCGGCGGGTCCCCTATCGCACTCTCTCTCAAGTTTTAGTGTCAAATGCATAAAGCTTAAAAAACCATTGAAAACACTAAATAGAGATAACTTCAGCGAGCTACAAAAGAGAGTTTTAGAGGCTAACGATCGTTTGAAATGTGTGCATGTTCAGGCTTTGCAATCGCCGACTACGGAAATTTTTCGCGAAGAGCAGATTCATTTTGAGAATTGGTCCAGACTCCGTCTAATAGAGGAAGAATTCTTGAAACAAAAGTCCCGTATTCATTGGTTGGAAACAGGGGATCAGAACTCCCGCTTCTTTCACCGTACCATGGTTGCTCGCCATTCTCAGAACTCTATCAAATACATCATCACACCAGATGGGAACAGACTGGAATCCCTATTGGAAATCAATCAGGCTGCAGTCAGTTTTTTCGGTAACATCCTCGGAGTCCCTCCTCCAAGGTCCCCAGAAGGTGTTCTTTCAGAACTTCAAAGGCTCATCCCATACCGTGTTTCTCTTACCCAAACTTATGAGATGGCTGCCCCTATCACCTCCGACATTATTATGCATGAGCTGTTTGCCCTAAAAGCCAATAAAAGCTCTGGCCCGGATGGTTTTACGGCAGAGTTCTACAGGGCAGCTTGGTCTACCTTAGGAGAAGAGCTTGCCTCAGCGGTTCTCAATTTTTTCAACTCAAGTTACATGCCTACACCAGTCAATTCAACACTTCTTGTACTGGTCCCGAAGAAACCGGGGGCTCACAAGTTTACTGATTTCCGTCCTATAGCGTGTTGCAACACCGTATACAAGATCATCTCAAGAATCATTGTCAGCCGCATCAAGATCATTCTTCCGGATCTGATCCTTCCTAATCAAACAACATTTGTCAAAGGAAGGGTGATCACAGAAAACATTCTTTTGGCCTCGGAAATGATTCATGACTATCACAAAGCAAGAGGGCCAAGAAGGATCACTATTAAGATTGATATAGCAAAGGCTTTTGACATAATTAGCTGGGATTTTGTGCTTCAAACATTGCAGATAATTCAGATCCCAACACAACTTTTATCTTGGATCAAGTCTTGTATTTCTCGAACGGCATACTCCATAATCATTAACGACGGAACTTCAGGATACTTCAAAGGGAAGAGGGGGCTAAGGCAAGGTGATCCTTTGTCACCCTATTTATTTGTTATTGCTATCAATGTTCTCTCATATCTCCTCAATGCAACGGCTGAAACCGGGATTTTCTACTATCATCCGAGATGTGAAAGCATTAAGCTAACGCACCTAAGCTTTGCGGATGATCTTCTATTCTTGGACGGTTCTCTTTCCTCTGCTCAAGGAGTGCTTCAAGTACTTCAACACTTCAAAGAAATTTCCGGACTAGCAATTAATCTCGACAAATCAAGCCTCTTCTCAGCAGGTTTGACCCTTGAGGAGATTACGGACATAGAAGCAGCCACGGGTCTCAAGGCCAGCCCTCTCCCAGTCAGATATCTTGACATCCCTTTATGTACCAAAAAACTGTCTTACACTAATTGTCAGTCGCTCTTGCAAAAAGTTCAAGCCCGCCTCCAATCCTGGACTTCTAAGCTTTTAAGTTTTGCAAGGAGATTACAACTCATCAGTACAGTGATCTCGGGAATTATTGGGTTTTGGCTAAATGCATTCGTCCTTCCGAAGAAGTGCATTAAGGAACTCAACAGCCTTTGTAGTGCATTCCTTTGGAAAGGCTCGCCAAACCAGACCAAGGGAGCCAGAGTTGCCTGGAACTCGGTAACAAAACCGAAAACTGAGGGAGGATTAGGAATCAGGGATCTGGTTATCTGGAACAATATTTGTGCTTTAAAGCTAAAATGGATGCTATTTTTCCGAGCAGGGTCGGTATGGGTTGCTTGGGTTCGACAAAACTATCTTCAACGGTCGAGTTTCTGGAGGCTAAAGGCTTCACCGAGGTATTCATGGACATTCCGGAAGCTACTAAAGATCCGGACATGGGCTGCAAACTTCATAAAAGTAAAAATTGGTGACGGCTCTTCAACTTTTTTCTGGTTTGACAATTGGACACAATTTGGAAATCTTCTTGCTTTTCTGGGGAACAACGGACCAACACAGCTTGGAATCCCACTGAAGACAAAGGTTAGCGATGCACGAAACAACTATGACTGACTTTTACCCGCTGCACGTACCGACAAGCAACTGCAGCTAAGCCGATACCTTACTGGTACCACACAACGGTCCAGACCCAACAGAATGGCATGTCAATGACAAACTGCAGACCAGATTCTCCGCCAAGCAAATCTGGCGATCTCTCTCCACCCCGTCACTTCAAGTACATTGCAATAGATCTGGTTCTCCGCCAGAATCCCGAAGCATGCCTTTTTGGCATGGCTCTTTATGCTAAATCGGAACCCGACCAAGGATCGGATGATCACATGGGGTATCAATATGAACCCGAACTGTGTTTTATGCAATTATACCCCTGAGTCAAGGGATCATCTCTTCTTCCGTCTGTAATCCATCTGCAAATACGAACAGATGAAAGAGTCCAAACCGTCCGTAATTTCGGACTGCAAAACCGTCCGGAAATCGACGGAAAACCCGACCAGAGAACGGACATGAAAACAACTTGAATTTTGGCTATGTGAAAATAAGTATATTTCAATTAATTTATAACTTTTTCTTTTATTTTTTTAACAATTTTAATTTTTTTTAAATTTAACAGTCAAGATTAAAGATACATTAAACCAGATATATGTATAATATATATAAATTTTGAAAGATTCCAATCAGAAGTTTGTAAGATAACATTCAGTACATGAAAATTATGAATTCGGGATTGACAAATCCGTCCCTAAATTTGTTTAGGGACGGATTAGGGACGCCCAACGTCCGTCCATAAATACGTGTCGTAAAAATAAAATCGTCTGTAATCCATCTGCAAATACGAACAGATGAAAGAGTCCAAACCGTCCGTAATTTCGGACTGCAAAACCGTCTGGAAATTGACGGAAAACCCGACCAGAGAACGGACAGGAAAACAACTTGAATTTTGGCTATGTGAAAATAAGTATATTTCAAATTAATTTATAAATTTTTCTTTTATTTTTTAACAATTTTAATTTTTTCTTTAAAAATTTAACCGTCAAGGTTAAAGATACATTAAACCAGATATATGTATAATATATATAAATTTTGAAAGATTCCAATCAGAAGTTTGTAAGATAACATAAAGTACAGGAAAATTACGAATTCGGGATTGACAAATCCGTCTGGAAATCGACGGAAAACCCGACCAGAGAACGGTCAGGAAAACAACTTGAATTTTGGGGAGGGGGCGCGACCCGTCCTTAAAATTAGCATATGGGAATAGTGCCGTCCGCAATTTTTTTTCACAAAAATAAAAATCAAATTTTAAATTTTAGATTAATATTAATTAATTAGTGTTTATACATTATTAACATTAACATGTATTTACAAGCTTGTCGGTGGTAATTGGAAATTATCATCGTCAGAGTCATTTTTTCCGGTCGTATCACAATTAATATTGGACATGTGTTCCTTCATCATCCTAAGTAGGGGTGGGCAAAAAACCCGCACAACCCGTCCCGAACCGAAACCCGTCCCGAACCCGCGAAAAATTACTCGTATCCGCGGGTGCGGGTTCGGGTAAAAAATTTTGATTACCCGCGGGTTCGGGTTCGGGACGGTTATTTTCTTTTCACAAACGAGTACCCGCGGGTACCCGACAAAATTACAAATATGCCCTTAATATTTTTAAAAATTACCAACATGCCATTAGGTTAAACATAAATTCATTCTTATCTCAATCTTCCCTCTCCTCTCTCTCTCTAAGCGGCCACCCTCTCTTCTCTCTCTCCCTCTCAAAGCCGCTCTCCACATCTCTCTCCCCTCACACACACCGCCCCGTCTCTCTCCCCCTCACACACTTACCTCCCCGTCTCTCTCCCCTCACACACACGGCCGCTCTCCACGTCAGCCGCTCACCGCTCCGCCTATCTCCCTCTCCGCCGCTCCGCCGCGCTCCACGTCAGCTTACCTCTCCGCCTATCTCCCTCTCCGCCGCTCGCCGCTCTCCACCACGTTCTACTTAGGTTGGCTCTCTGCTTACCGCGTCGCCTCTCTTCCTCTCTCACATGCCATCCATCGCCTACCTCTCTCGTCGCTCTCCGTCTCAGCGGCTCCTTGGTTGATCGGGGGTCAGGAAGGAGCCATCGCCTACTTATTGTTTTGGATCTGTACTACTATTTTGTTTCTGTTTATGGATCTGTATTGTTTTAGATCTGTATTGTTTTGGATCTGTATTACATCTGTATGGTGTTTATTTTTGGATCTGTTTTTATTATGTTTGTTATTATGTTTCCGTGTATTTTATTCGAAGAAGAAAAAATATTTTGAGAATTTGTTTTGTTTTTATAATATTTTTAATTGCGGGACGGGTACCCGCGGGTTTTAAAATTTATTACGGGTTTTTGCGGGTACCCGAACAGCGGGTACCCGCACCCTGCGGGTACAAGTACGGGTAGTAAAATGAACTACCCGTGTGGGACGGGTTCGGGTACGAGTCTTGAGAATCTCGCGGGTACCCGCGGGTGCCCACCCCTAATCCTAAGCCACTGTTGATGTTCCGTTCTTGATCATTCAACTTTCCTTTCTAGAGCGTTGAACAACTTTGTTGTTCCAATTGTTCTTGCATCCTTGAGATTGTGTTTCGAAGTTCGTTGGTCGCGGCTAGGGGTGGCCAATCCGGGTTTTGATCCGGGTTCCTCGGGTTTCGATCCGGGTTTGGGTTCCTCGGGTTTATAAAAATTGAACCCGAATGTATTTCGGTATGGGTTCTTCGGGTTACGATCCGGGTTCGGGTTATTCGGGTTTTGAAGTAGTGAACCCATTATAACCCAAATTAAATTCGGGTATCCATGGATTATTCGGGTTATTCGGGTTCGGGTTATTCGGGTTATTCGGGTTTTGTAAGGATTTTTCGGGTAACATACAAAAAAAATTAAAAAAAAAATACATATCTAAGTTAGATTAACTTAACTCATAAAAATTAACTTCACAAATACCAAAATAAAATGAATTCTAAAAACGCAAAAATAAAATGAATTCCCAAATCATCAAAATGAAAATAAATCCAAAAGCGCAACAATGATAAGAAACCCGGAATCGTCAAGTTCTTGTTGCGCAACAAAATGAACCCACATCCCATTCTCCTCCATTGTTTGTGT
>CM071873.1:22887475-22914862 GCA_036759665.1 Gynandropsis gynandra
CCATACGATGAGCATTTTCCCAATCATTACTTGATGGCGGTCCAACCCTTCTCCTTCCACTTATTGCATCTTCCTCATGGAAATAACCATCGTAGTGTTTATCCTCATCTACCATCCTATCAAAAGCTGCTCTAAACTTTAACGCTGCACTCAACATCAGATAAATTGAATTCCATCTAGTACAACAATCCAAAATCAAACTCCCTCGACCAATTTTTTCTTGCTTTACCCGAATTTGAAATTGCTGAAACCTTGAATCAGATGATCGAATATATTTTACTGCATTTCTTATACTAATCACACTATCACCAATCTCCTTCAAGCCTTCATTAACAATTAAGTTCAAAATATGAGCACAACAACGAACATGCATAAATTCACCATCAAGTACCAATGCATCATCTCCCCAAGTCTTCAATTTGTTTCTCAACAACTTAATTGCACGATCATTAGGACTAGCATTGTCAACAGTTATCGTAAACACCTTTTTGATATCCCAATCAATCAATCATTTCTCAAGTTGGTTTGCAATTGTTTCCCCTTTGTGGTTAGATACCGGACTAAAGCCAATAATCCTTCGATGCAATTGCCAATTAACATCAATAAAATGAGCAGTTACAACCTTGTAACTCACAGATGTAATAGAAGTCCAAAAATCAGTCGTAAAAGATACTCTTCCCCCATTCAAAATCGTCAAGTTCTTGTTGCGCAACAAAATGAAACCACATCCCATTCTCCTCCATTGTTTGTGTACGATAAGCTGAAAAAACAAAGATTAAAGTATAAATTCAACGTTATATAAAAAAAGATAAAGCAAAATAACAACATACTTTGAGAAAGTGGCATCTCATCCATAATGATCATCTTTACAGTTGCTCGCCTACATGCTTCATGACTAAAACTACGAGCAACAAGCATAAGACTACCATCTTCTTGATTAACATTATCATCCACAGTTAACACCTTCTGAGTTTCACTTCCAAATATGTTCTTATATGCTTTACAAATGCGAATATGCTTATCCATGCTACTAGTTCCATTCGATGTACTTCCACACTTCAACTTTATAGCACAATATTTGCATTTACTAATTTCACTAGATTCTCTTAAAAAATGTTCCCACACCTTTGAACGTTGAACATACTGTTTCTTAGATTTTGGCGGCAACTCACTTTGTTCGGATTGAGAAGCCGCTGCGCTTTTATTTTGAGATTGAACTTCGCTGGCATCAACTCCATCCGCAACTACCATATGCATATCCATCTATAAACAAACAAACACAATCGTTTTTTACTATCAATAACAAACACAATCCTCGTTTATAAATTATTTGCCATCAAAAACGTAAAACGCACTATCGGAAAGAATGGAACAACAATGAATTTTGTCTCCTAAAATTCATAGACATGACACAACTCCATGACACAACGCAATATCGGAAAGAATGGAAGATTCATTTTCCCAGTTTAGAATTGACCTCAAGCAATCAAGTCAGTCGGTGAGGGATTGAGCAGATGGTGGAGGAGACTGCGTGCGGCGGTGAGGGATTAAGCAAATGGAGGAGGAGACTGCGTGCGACGGTGAGGGATTGAGCAGATGGTGGAGGAGACTGCATGCGGTGGGTAGAGTAACGGCGGTGAGGGATTGAGCAGATGGTCGAGGAGGCTGCCAGCAGGGGAAGGACGTCACGACACACGGCGTCGGCGGCGGGTGAGGAGGAGTAGTAGGCCGGCAGTGCGAGAAACAGACAGTCGGTCGGCGGTGGTGAGAGAAGACTACGTGCGGTGGGTAGAGTAGAGAGAGTAACCAGAGAGAGGAAAGGGAAAGCGGCATGTAGTATTGAGAGAGTAAAAGGGAAACCTGTCTTAGAAAAAACCCTAAAATTTAATTCGGGTTCCTCGGGTTGAACCCGAACTCGGACCGGACCGACCCGAACCCGAACGGGTTCTAAAATCTGAACCCATATGGGTTTTTAGGGTAACCCGTTTCGTAAACGATCCGGGTTTTTCGGGTCGATCCGGGTCGGTCCGATCTGGGTAACCCGGATTGGCCACCCCTAGTCGCGGCTTTTTTCTTGCATTTGGAGGAACTCGCATCTTTTGATGTCATTCCTCCAAGACCAAATAAACGACCTTTGTACGATATTACGTGCTGCAAAAAACATTGAAATTAAATTAAGATTATCAATAATAAAATTATTTTAAAATTATAGTTAATTTACCTCGAAATACATCTCGTTGTATTCTTCTTGAGTTAGAAAAGGTTGCGTCCCATCTTCTCTAGGCGGGATTTGAGACACTCGTTCCGATGCCATATTTTGAACATTGTCGTGAACACATTTCGCTCTGCATCTATTCACAAACCGTCGAATTTTTTCTTGTGTGTACGTTCCAACAATTCCACGTATGACGGTTCAGATCCCTTCTCTTTCGCCTAAAACAAATTTAAAATTTATACTTTTACTATTAAGCAAATGCCAATCGTATTAAAACTTAAAAAAATTTTAAATCTTACCAAATCTTCGTAAACCTCTGCGAAAGAGCGGGAACCAACAATATGTGCATTCATCTCGTATCCTTCTCTATCGGAACGACGTGATTTACTAGCGCGCTGGCTCCTCTCCTTAAAACTAGGATCATCCCAATAGGCACACATATGTTCCTAGACATTATCTTTCATCTAAACAGGTTTGCCTTTTTTCTCTCGATCTCTTTTGCATTCGTTTACGAGATTTTTGAGTCGAACTCCCGCAACCCGTTCAAATTCGGACTTTACTAGTCTGGTTATTTCAGGATTCCAATAAAATTTTTGCTGAAAATAATGAAATAATTATTTATTGAATATCATTGTAAATTTAAAATTTTAAATTTTGAGTAAAATGAATATTAGTAAAAACGTACCACGAAAGATTTCCCCCACCGTTCTTTGATATCAGGATCGGTTCGCATGAACGATCATAATCAGCTTTCGTCGTCTTTGTTATAGGACGAGAAAGCTGATCGAAGCCAATCCTATAAAACAAAATTAAAAGTATATTAAGATTTAATTAACTAAGTAGTTACAAAGTTAAATTTAAATTTAGTTCATGTACCATTGTGCGTCGTCTGCATGATTTGGATCTAAACGAGGAAGTTTATGTCTTTCCTCATCCATCGCTAAAAGTTCTTCCACCGTTGGTTCGTGATGCATCATTGGCTCGACCGATGGTGGCATCTGAGGGATGACACATTTCTCCGTCACGACTTGAATGCTTAGCATGCCATCTCATATCGCTTGCGGTCTTCGCATATTGATACAATCTTTTTATCCTGTCTGTAATTGGTAAATACCACATAGGACAAAACGAAACCAATTTTCCATTCCTTGTCAAATAAAACCGACCTTTTCCACAAAATCGACAATTTCTCAAATCCGAAGTTTCTTTCCAAAAAATCATACAGTTGTCTTGGTAAACATCAATCTTTTGATATGGCAATAAACCCAATGATCTCATCATCTTCTTTTTTTCATAATATGACTCAACTGCATTATTATCTTCAGGCAAATAATCTCTTACTAATTACGATATAGAATCCATACAATTCTCAGAAATATTATTTTCAGTCTTTAAATTCATCAACCGTGCATATAGAGACAACCGTGAAATACCACTTCTACAATCATCATAAAGTGCATGCCTAGCACTTTCTAACATTTCAAGAAAAAAAAACCTTTGCTTCTTCATTCGGATCTTCTTCAATATCTTCATCTTCGTTTCTTTCAACGAATACATTTTGCATCGTCTACATAAGGTTCATTTCTACATCTTGAGAAGTCTCAGAAACTTCATGATGTATAGTACCCCTACTAAAAACGATTCTTCTATACATCCACTGTCTAAAAACGAAAATGTTCAATCTTGACGATGATGCCATTATAATCAGAAACAATAACAAGATATGTAGAGAAATATATGAGAATTGTGTGTGAGAAACGGATGGAAGGACGAGAGGTTAAATAGATAATTTCTGGACCGATTAAGGACGGATTACGGACTAAAACAAATATTTTCCGACAAACCATCCCGAATATGTCCCAAAATTTACGGACGGATGTGTATTGTCGTCCACAAATTGCGAACATCCTTGAAAGTGGTTTCCAATCCACAACGTTTCCTAAATTCGTCCAAATTCGTCCCAAATCCGTCCGCAATCACGAACGATTTAGGGACTACACTCTGGTCTACAAATTTGTGTATGGATTAAGGACGAATTTATTTTTCTGTCCTTAAATCGTCCCTAATTCGTCCCTAAATTTAGATATGACATTTTCAATCCGCAAATTCCATCCGAAAATGATCATTTTCTTGTAGTGATAAGACATTTTCCATTTAACTCCAATCCAGAAGACCTTCACTGGTAGACAGCTTTGGCTTCATCTCGACTGGGGTGATGCATGGATTACACGTAGCCATCCCAGCACGATGAAGTAGAGTCTTGTTATATGTGGTTTGGTGAAAAAAATATCGGCACTGTTTCGTTTTGTAGTGACCTCAAGAAAATGATGGAGATAGGTCATAGAGAAGTAATAATTTGATGGAGAAGAGATGTCGTGGAGGCCGTGAGAACTCTATCTTCTATCAACTCAAACAATCCTTGTGACTCAAACGAACTTTGCAATTCAAGCGATTTTTGCGACTCAAGCGACCATTGAAACCCAATGAGTCGCTTGAGTCGAAAAAGGTTAGAAATCTCAGTAAATCGCTTGAGACTCGTGACCATCTTCGACTCACTGAGTCTTAAGGGTCGTCAAAGTGGAATTTATTATCGTCAAATTGGAAATAAATAAAATATCTTATCGATCGAAAAGATTGGAAGTAGGTATTAGATTTTTTTTTATCAAATTGTGAATACGACTCAACAGTCTTAAATATAGTCATTTGTCACATCGATATATATATATATATATATATATTTATATATAATTATTTTTAAATTTCTATTTATAAGAATTTATAGTTTTGGTTCTTTAATTTAAATTTCAAATAATTTCTAAAAATTTATTTCCTTAAAATTGGTAATGACAGAAATTAATAATGCATTAATGATACGAATGTAAATCAATCATGAAAGACCTCAATCAATCGACTGAGAATAAATAAAAATATCGGATTACTTTAAACTAATATGAAAAATTTTCTATCCAACAATCGAGATTATAAAAACCGCACCCGAATATCCCAAACGATTCACAACTCATAAATAACCTAAAAAAATGGAAGATCCAACACATATCACGTCACACACACACACACATATATATATATATCTGTCTATAAGTATGTAAATTTGTTTTAATATGTAGATATATATAGCAGCAAATCGTGTATATATACACTTATACATATATCTATATTTTGTTCATATATATATATGCGCTAGTGTTTCTCTATTAATATATATATATAGGTAGGTATATATATATATATATTTATGTGTACAAATATGTGTTCTGATTTTGTTAATCTCAAGTAATAATTTATCTAGACTAACGCTTCCGCAAGAATACGGATCGTATAGTACCAGGGTCGAACACAAGGAATCGATGCAACTCCAAAGCTAGTAACTAATGAAAAGGATGGTAAAAATCAATAAGTGTGTAGAATGCGAATGAAACTAAACTATCTAATTAACGAGATAAACTCAATGAATTAAACACCACAGGTTTCGAAAGATGCACGATGATGCAACGAAGTTCTCACAAGATCATGGTTATTGATATCATTACGTATTCGGGGAATTCAAGCTCTTTCCTCGGAATGACTCTCCCGATGTCTAAACCCACTATCTAGCATGCGTACTACCAATCTCTAATTGTGTAGTCTCACCTACTAGATGCATTAAGATCGCTATCCTAATTCCTAAGTTCAATCAACCGATCGACCGAGGTTCTAAATCAATTGAGACTTCATATCATGGCTACGTTCCAAAATCCAATTCATCTCCCAATGCAATTAGATTTTTATAAACATCATTCAAGTGTCCAACAAGAACAAAAGCATTACGAACAACCAATCAATCCGAAACGAGCAAATATTATAACCAAACATTAAGAACAAAACTTCATTACATATCGGCAAAGCTCTCTAACCCATGGCTATGGACCTACTCGGATATGAACTTAGAAAACGAAACATGAAAGATAACTATATTCGACATGGATAGAGAATGATATTCCTCCCTATTCTATTACCGACGTCTTCAATAGCTCCTCCGCGCTCCGGCTTTGTGGCCCCGTCCTTGCCCTTGTACGCGTTCTACTCTCTCTCTACTCTCTCTACATGTGCTCTGTTTTCTCTCTAATTTTCTGTCTATCTTGTGTTGCTGAATCTCTCCTTTTTTGCCTCTTTCTCCTCTTTCCTTTCCTCTAATCTTTCGTCTTTGGCCGTCCTCTTTCTTTCCTCTCTAGTGGCTGGAATTTCCTATTTCTTACATCAACTACAGTTTTCCTTTTCCGAGTTTGTCCATCTCATGTTTTTCAATCTTGTGTAATTATCAACGTTTTCTCTTTATTTTCTAGCCATGTAGCTCTCTTTCCTCTTCTCTAACCATATTTCCTTATGGTTTAAGTAGCCAACACGTTCTTTTTCTTCTTTTGCTAAATTTCCTTTTTGGCTAGTTTCCATTTTCTCGGTTTCTATTTTCTTAAGCAACTCTTCTTGCATTTCCATTAATTGTTCGAGCAGCCATTTCCATATTCTATCTTTGACGATTGCAGTTTCCAATTCTCGTGTAGGCGACAATCTTTCCATTTTTGTGTAGGCGGTTGGAAGTTTACATTTTGTTCCAGCAACTTGCTTCTATTATATGTATACCATGTTTCCTTTTCATGTTCCAACCGTGCTCATCTTACTTTTTTTCTAGCAACTGAAATTTTCCATTTTTGTTCCAACCACCGAAAGTTTCCATTGTTGTAAGCGGCCATTGTTTCCATTTTTTGTAAGCGGCCATTGCTTCCATTTCTCTTCTCCGGTTTAAGATTCTTTGGATGTTGATCGTGCATAGCTGATAGGAGAGCGGTTTTGCTTAGTTTTGCTTGATTTACTCGTGTTTGTATCCCGATATTTTATTTCCTGCAATAACACGAGAAAACGCTAAAAGAGGACTAAATGATGCTTTAATACTTGTTAAAGTTCAAATGAATGATGAAACTAACTATAAAAAAGACCAAAATATTATAACAAAATAGATGTTATCATGTTCATAAATATATTTTAATTAATTTATAAATTTCTTAGTTTTTTCTTTTATTTTTTTAACAATTTTATAATTTTTTTCTTTCTTTAAGAATTAAACCATATATATGTATAATATATATAAATCTTGAAAGACTCCAATCATCGTAAGATAACATAAGATATTTTCCATTTAATTCCAATCCAGAGGACATTCATTGGCAGATAGCTTTGACTTCATCTCGATCGGGGTGATGCATGGATGACACGTAGTCATCCCAGTGCGATGAAATAGAGTCTTGGTATATGTGGTTTGGTGAAGAAAAAAGACCGATACCGTTTCGCTTTATAGTGACATCGAGAAAATGTTGGAGATTGGTCATAGATAACTCTATCTTTAGAGAAGTAATAAAGTTTGGTGGAGAAGAGGCGTCGTGAAGGCCGTGAGAATGATAACATCGACATATAGTATAAGAATGGTATGTTATTCACTATGATGCATGACAAACAAGAGGGAGTCACTTCAACTTTGGAGGAAGCCTAGGCGAGAGACAACAACGTTGAAACTTTGGTTCCATGCTCGGAGGCATGTTTCAAGCCATCGAGGGAGCGCTTGAGACGTCAGAGAAAATTAGGATGTTGAGTATCGTGAAACCTTGATGACTGAAATATGTAGACGGTTTCCCGAAGATCACCGTGAAGAAAAACATTTTTGGCATCCAACTGACGAATAGACCATTCTCGTGACACCGTAATACTAAGAAGTGTGCGTATCGTGACTGGTTTGACCATAGGCGGAAGGTCTTGTCGCAATCAATGCCAATTTGTTGCGATTAATCATTCACAATGAGGAACGCCTTATATCAAGCCAATGAGCCATATGCATGAAGTTTGCGTTGAAAAAGCCACATAGAGTGAACTATATTGACACCCGGAGGACGAGGAGGAACCAAGTCCCACGTTTCATTTTTAATTAAAGCATCAAAATTATTTTGCATCACGGTACGCCAATGTGAATCCTCTAAGGCTTGGATATATGATTTGGAATGGGATATAGGGTGGTTGTGTTAAGGTTAAGGATTTATCTTGATTTGCTAATGACATATTGGCTTAGGGTGGTCATGGAGTGAGGTCGTAATGGGAGTGGGGGTCTCGTGGGTGTGGATGGCTGAGAGTAGAGAAGAGATTGAAGTGTTAGTGAGGCTCTTCATTAAGGTCCATGGATTGATATGGTTCGGTGGGTGTTGACTGTTTTATGGCAAAGGAGAATGTGTTCTCGTCAAAGACAATATGGTGTGATATAGTAATCCTTCAAGACAGTAAGTTGAAGTACTGAAAAACTTTGTGATTTCTTGGGTATCCAAGGAACACAGATGGAGTAGATCGCGGGGTCACTTTATGTGGTAAGGTGGCCGAGAGATTAGGGAAGCATAAGCATCCAAAAATACGTAAGTGTTTGTAAGATGTGGATTTTTTATGAAATTTGGTGAATGGTATGTCGTTATCGATGGTGAACGAGGATAATATGTTTGTAAGATGCACGGAAACATTAAGGGCTTCAACCTAAAAATGAAATAGAAAGGAGGCATGAAAGAGTAGTGTGTGAAAGAGGTTGTTACGGGTGTGAATCATGCGCTCGGCTTTCCTATTTTATTGAGATGTGTATAGACAAAAAAACGAACGCCAATGCCATTGGAATCAAGGAAGTGTCTAAATGGTTTATTGTGGAATTCTCTCTCATTGTCATTTTGAAAGATTTTGATTTGTTTGTTGAATTGAGTTTGAATGTAGGAGTGAAAGTGAAGGAATCGCGCAAAGACATCCATTTTCTGACGAAGTGGATATACCCAAACAAAGTGATAGTATTAATTAAGAAAGAGGCCATCATACTGAATTCCGTTGGCACTTGGTATAAGGGATATCCAAAGATCTTAGTGTATGAGTTCAAAAAGAGAGGAAACAGACGAAATAAATTTATTGAATGGAAGACAAATATGTTTTCCGAGTTGACAAGCAGGACAAAGAGAATGTGTTTTGTCTTTACGACATTGACAAACACCTAATGAACTTAAAGAATGAAAAACATGATCCTTGGGATGCCCAAGTATTTGGTGTCAAAGCGAGTTCGAGGTGAGAAACGTGATTTCTGAACTGGGAGGCCGAGCACAAAGGAGTTTGGAAAGGATGGGGTAGAGAGGAATCGATCTACCACATCAAAGTAGAGCTTGTTATGTCACCTCGTCCTTCAAAATAAAGCCAGAAGCATCAAATTCAACGGAGCAATTATTATCATGAGTAAATTTTCTAACCTATACAAGGTTTTTGATAATTGATAGGATGACGAGAACATTGATAAGGGTGTATGTATGCTTCGGAGTTGAGATTTTGGTGTTGCGGTTTAAGTGATGAAGATAGAGGATCCATCACCAATGTATATCGTAGGCTTAATGCTTGAATTAAAAATAGTTTCAAGATTATCTAGTTGATATGTGAGATGAGCAGAGGCTTCGATGTCCATGTCCACGAGGCATCGGCAGGATTGCAAATAATTATGGTGTTAAAATCCTGGACCAGATCAGGTGAAATATCGATGGCGATCATACTACATGCCACATGTGTTTCCGTTGTTGGAGCCTGCTGAGGAAGGTAGAGTTATGTTATGGCGCCTGTTGTTGATGAACTCAGCCTGATGGTTGCGCAGGAAATCTCATGGGCACGGTTGGAAAACCACCAGGGGTTGGGTATGTAAGGTGTGAGCCCGACAAAGGAGGCATAGTGTACCGGGGGTGGTACATAAGGACAAGTGATGTATATCCGTGAGGCCCCCAAGATGTGGGCATGTGGGACTGTTGGGCCGATATGTTTTAGGTGGGCATAATTGGCAGTGCAAGATACAAGGATTGATGTTATCACTTCTATTGAGAATTACCCGATGATATATGCAATTTCCTCTGTTACCTCAACCCCGTGAACAATCACAATGACGGGAGCAAGTTTGCACAATCGGTTACGATGAAGTGTTGGTTAGCTCAATTAAAAGGATGGTGGAGGTCGAGCTGTAATCGTGGTGAATGGGCTCAGG
The DNA here is from genome assembly GCA_036759665.1 of Gynandropsis gynandra. Taxonomy (NCBI): domain Eukaryota; kingdom Viridiplantae; phylum Streptophyta; class Magnoliopsida; order Brassicales; family Cleomaceae; genus Gynandropsis; species Gynandropsis gynandra. The sequence goes on from CM071873.1 coordinate 22,897,771, forward strand.
ATGACGAGTTTTGACCAAGCGTTTTTCCTCAAGGGCTAAATGGATCGAGTATCGTTAAAAGTGGGGAATGACTTTTGGTGTTGTATCACATTGATGATGCCATCAAATTTTGCATTGAGACCATTCAAGTATGCATGACTAGTGCAATATCCATCATCGACACATTGAGATTTACAAGGATATCGAAGATCTTGTGGATCCGTTGGCATTAGACATGAATTAGAAGGTCACCAATGGAGATTATGCACAACTCATTCTCGAGTTGAAAAGTACGAGCCTCTTTGTTGTTACGAAAGATACGTTCAAGGCGTATCCATATGGCTTGGACCGTGGATTTGGTCTGCAATACCTCTTGGAGAAGAGGCTTCGAGATGGTTCCATAGATCCAAAGCTTAACGAGACCGTTAACGCGTTTCCAGTCATCAAATGAGACATCGGTGGGAGGGATGGACCATCAATGTGGCTCAAAATGCCGAAACTTAAAAAGTGTGTTTCGAAGATATCGTGGGCACGAGTCATAGTTCATCTCCTCCATGTCCAGTACAATTGGAATATGGGATTTGAAATTTGTGATTTCAAAAGGTTTTTCTGACATTGGTGCGGTGGCCATGAAAGTCGACAAGAGAAGGTATATGATGCTAGAGATACTGAAAGATTAGGGTGAAAGAAAAAAAAAATCTTTTGATACCATATAATTAGAAAAATTATTGAATACTTTTCATTAACATAATAATCAAGTATATATATATTACAATATAGAGATTTATAATAGGTAAACTAAATATTCAAGGAAATCTAAATATTCTAGTAAATATTACATTTTTATTAGATTAATAGTAACTATATATCATTACACATTATGATCTATAATAGTATTGATTGACTTTTAAAAAAATTGTCTGCTATGATAGCTAAAACGAAAACCATAACTTTCTTTGTATTTCGACTGATGTCGCTGCCTATCACTTGGTCGGTCGTATGCATCTCATTGGATTACTCCATAGACTTGGACACATCCACTCCACACACTGATGCGTTATCAAAGTTAAATAAATAACCTAAACTACATGCAAGTGCATGACACGTGTGTATTACTTCAGGTGTCAATCCCACAGGGACTATGCAACACAACCTAAACTCTAACTGTGAATCAAACTTGCAAATGAACGAAATATGGAAATTGAGAATGAAATACTAAAAACGATGAGACAAACGTTCCAGGAAATCGGTTTCACCACAAGACTACCGAAACCAACAATCAACCTATCTATCATGCAATTCCAGTCAAGTTATCTAAGGAAGACGATCCTAATATGATATCTGCCCTCTCTCGAGCCATGACACGTGATCTAGTTAAGTTATCCCCTACTTTCGTGGCTGACACCTTGAACTAAACCCATAAGACGTGTGATTCATCCGTTTTACCCTCAACCGCGGCTACCCTACTTTCGTGACCTAACCTCAGTTGTTCTAAACCTGATCTTCTAGGACTAGAATTCTCCTTTCGGTCCTTCTCCTAACCCCTATCACATGCATCTACGCGGCCTTCACAAACACATGTCATTTAAGCACTCAGATAAAGAATAGATAAATGAAAACGAGAAGATGCATTCAAAGATAAATCAAAAGTGGTTCCGGGATAGCCATGGGCTAATCCCTTCTCCTAGAACAAACAAACTACTCGCTCATGCGTCTGTAAACAAACATAAATGAAATATAAGATCTAAGGAACATGAAAACCAAACGAAAATCGAAGTGTCGAGTTGATCTCCAATGCTCCTGTAAGTATCCTTCGCCAGAACCTCCTCATTCTCTCTACTCTCTCTCTCGATCAAGAACTCAAAACTGAGTGAATGAGCTCGACGTCTAGCTCCTCTTCTCTTCTTTCCTTCCTTTTTTCTTTCCTTTTATCCCTTTCTTTCCTTCTGGATGTTCAGTTATTCCTTATGTTGCAGCAGCCACCGATTGTTGTCTTTTCATAAGTTTCCATTCTTGAATAACTTGAGCAACGTTTCCATTAGTTCCTCCAGCGAAATATCATTTATTCCTCTTCTCTAAAATCGTTTTTTATTGTATAAGTCCCCAAAAAACTCCCATTTGTTTTAAGTCAAATTAACTTATTTGGAGTTGCAGGTGACGGATGCGACCCGCACGGGCAGGGTAAGTGACCCGTTCGGGTACAGCGTGGAAGATCGCGCAAGAACGCGATGGAAAAGAGGCTGTCTGCTCGGGCTCAAGGTCTGCTCGCTCGAGCTCATGGTCTGCCCGCTCGGGCTCAAGCCCCGAGCGTGGTATTTCTTGCCCGACTCGTCCTCAATTCGCTGGACAAAATCACCGTAACAAATGCCCGCTCGGCTACCCGCGTGGGTAGTGGCTATTCCATGCCGATTGTCGTCCCGTTTGTCCCGTGATGATCCTCGATGTTGGTACGTTGTTTTGTGCACGTCCTTTAACTCCAGAATGAACCAAATACGCATAAAAACCTGTAAGAACATGAAAACACGAAAACAAATAAAACGAATGCAGAATCATACGTAAAACATCACATATATATAATAAAATCTCTAAAATCGTGCAAAAAATACGTATGAAAACAAGATGATCACACACGTCTTCCATCCAAACCCGTCACATGTCTATGCGACGCCTACCCTCACTTTTTCATTGTTGTGATCGCTGCCGCACACACTGTGTCTTGCCGGAGAACGCATCCCTTGCACTCGTTCTGTAGTGCGCACACCAATTCTTGTCCCATTCCGAGCCTCCAACGTCTGTTCAAGGATTTACAACATGTCTACCACCATAGCCACAATACACAATTTGCTCACTGAGAGAACTTTTGGGATTGCTAACATACGATCCTACATTATGGTTATACTCGACATGGAAGAATTGAATTTTGACTAGGTATCTTTTAAACCTATTGTGAGAGTTTTTTGGGTGTTGAATCACAGTGACGACTCCACATCGCTTATTAATTTGGCATCTACTGAGTGGAAGCATCTTGACGACTTGGTAAAAAAATGGATCTAAAGGACTATCACCAAGTCCTTTCTTCAAGACATCCTCAAAACCATGTCCAGTGCCCTAAATACTTTGATGCTGCTTGAGTTCCCTTTTCTAGGACAACAAGGAAGCTTGTACCAAAAAACTCAACAATGAGCACCGCATCATACCATCTGGTGACCTATCCATTCACTTCTGGTTTCAAAATATTTGGAATATTTCGGATCTTTTTGTCAATCTTAATGCCTCAATGAATGAGAGAGAGTGCTTGTGATGTATGTCATCAACGGTTCGAATGAGAATTTTGACAATATTATGAACTTCATTCAACATTAGAAGTTGTTTCCAACATTTTATGATGCACGCTCGATGCTACTCCTTGAGGAGCAATTCCTTGTCTTTCATTGCCCAATTCTGTCCACATCGATAATGCACCGGTTCCCCACGAATCTCTCACTACACCGAGTGCACTACCTCACATGGGTCACCACCAACACGATACACTTGCGTCAACAACGTCTAGCCATATTTCAATCACAATGGGAACCCTTAAAATATATTATGTGGTTATGATGACCGAAGCGATCATCGGGGCCAAACCTATCTAACAGATGTTACCTTTTTTCTACACAGTCTCATTATCTAGCCCACCATATCCGTACCACTCTGACTATGCACCAGAAAAAATGGTTCACATCCCATTATGGTTCACCCCTGTATTACCCATGATGTCCAGTTCATGCCTCATTTCAATAGTCCCACATGACATATACAACAATGTAACCACAATCCAACCAACCCCTTATTAGGCCTCGCGCAACAACTCATGCTCCTACCATTAAAACCTTCATAGCTCAACATACAACCCCTATGACATGAGATCTCAGATCCTATGGATCCTACGTCAATTTAAGCCTTCAATACGATGAATCTAAAAATAGTGCGGATTATCATACTACATGGACAATGACGCTCCCACATATCTCACATCATAGCAAGGTACCCTTACTACCTTTTTAATTCGAGCATTAAATCATATGTTTATTGGTGATAAATCTCTTATTCCCATAATGCATATCGACCACACGATGATAAACACAACAAACTATAACTATGCGTTAATTAATTTTCTTGTTTCTCTCTCAATTATCAAAAACCTTATTTTTGTATACCATTTTCTCAGTAATAATAATTATTCCATCGAATTTAACGCTTTTGGTTTCTTTGTGAAGGACAAGATAATACAAACAGTTTTGCTTTATGTGATAGCTCAGATACTTTATATTCCATTTGACACCGTCAGCTTAGATACCTCAGTGATTATGTTTTTTATTTGATTCTTCATTAGGATAATCGAATTGTAATAATGACATTGTTTAAACTTTTTGCAATGCATGTCCACTTGGAAAGCCCAACCGTTTATGTTTTAATAAATCTACTCCCATTAATTATTACACGTTTGATTAGTTGAAGATTACATTTGGATTTCATCAATTCCGAGCATTAGTGGAATTAAGTATTATGGATGATTTCTTGACGACCTTTCTCACTGATTTTGAGTTTCCCCATAAAGTGATGTCTTTACAAAGTTCCTACATTTTCATAATTATGTTTCCATTTAATTTGGAAAACAAATCAAATCTTTTTAATTTGATCACTGGTATAATTTGAGAACTCCTCTCTTATGAAGTTCTTTGGTTCCAATTGAATGTCAATGTGATTTTCTTGTCCACAGACCTCTCAGTAAAATGGAAAAGTTGAGCACATGATATTCACCATAAACAACTTCATTCAGACCTTATTTTTTCTAGCCTACATGTCGTCCATTTTTTGGGTAGAAGCACTGAACGCCATTTTCTATATCCTCAATATCCTTCCATCGACTAGCCTTTTCCAACAATATTCTTTTTCACCACACTTTACGTCAATATATTATTACTGATCCAAAATGTCTATATATAGTTACAATACAAATATTATAAAATATTAAATAGTTGCATCTTGAGATAAAACTCCATTTCTTTTTTGGATATGGCTATTAGGATCCATTGGCATAGACACATACTTGAAACCTAATATACCAATGTTTTTTAATTCTAAACCATATGTTCTTTGACATATGAAAATACCTTTTAAAGATCGAACTATCTCTAAACTAAGAAAATATATAAGTGATTCTAAATCCGTAACGTTGAAATGAGACTTTAGAAGACTTTTAATATTATGAATGAATTAATCATTGTTTCCTGTAATAATTATGTCATTTACATATGCAAGTAAAACAACGAAGATCTCATCTTCTGTTTTAACAAAACATGTATGATTTGCCTAAGATTGTTTGAAGTTTGTTTGAACTAAAAAGTCACTACACTTCTTATACCACTATCTAGAAGTTCGATGTAACCCATATAAGAATTTATGCAAGTGTATCTCTATGTAAAGGATTGTGACATCCATTGAGATAAAATCCAATTGTGCGGAGAAGCTAATGTGAGGATAAGTTAAATTCTTACAAGCTTTACAACATGAGAAAAATATGTCAATAAGATACACACATTGTTTTGTAAATCCTTTGACTACTAATTGAGTCGTATATCTATCAATACTACCATCAATATTTGTTTTAATTTTATATACCTATCTACAATTTATTTTCCTTTTATGAAAAGGTAATGATACTACCATGTATCATTATATTCTAAAGCTTTTAGTTCAATATTCATGGTTTCTTGTCATTTTGTAAAGTTGTTGTTTCCTTAATTTCTTTGGTTGTGTATCTATTGTTATTTGAAAAATTTTCTACATTTTTAGAAGATACCTTATCATAAATATAACAAAAGACAAAGGATTAGTTGAAAGCACTTTATATCTTTATGTGGAATTGCATAACAATGATATTGTTTTAAGTAACTAGATGACTTTGCCTATCTACAAGATCTATCACTGCTCGATTATATTAATTCAGGAAAAATTATAAAATAAAAAAATGAAGACTCGGAATGGCAAGAAACAAAACCACTGAAACCAATCATTGCACAACACAAAAATGAGCGAGTCAAAGTGGTGTACTTGGCGAGTCAAATCATTGGACATTGAACCCATTTCATATGATGCGAGTCGTCGGTGTACTGGACGAGTCAAATTGGTAATTTTCCTTACATCTCTTCCTCCTGGATGGGATAAAAAATGACAAAATTAATTATGGTAAACAACTTGTAACATAATTTTAAATTGATTAAAAAGAAACAATGGAAAGAAATGAAAAAATCTCCTCGGAAAATTCAACATTTCTTAAAATACATACTTTGCTAGTTTCAAGATTAAGGAGTTTATACATATTCTATCCATTAAGATATCTAACAAAGACATGTTGCAAAAGCATGAGGAGAAATTAGTCTTTCATGCAACTTGTTCTTCAGAACTTCAAATGGCGATTTGCATTGTAAAATGGTGTTTCATTTATTAAGTATATTATTGTTCTAACACAGTCATTCCAATATAACAAAAGAACATTAAATTGACAAAGTAAAGCTCTTGCAACATTTAGAATGAAGTTGTATGTCTATTATGTAATATTAGATAGTTGATGGGTCAAAACATAATTACTGAAAAGTTCAGTAATATGTATACAAAGAAAAACATGTTTTCTTATATGATGCATTATTCTAACGAATCTAAACCCTAACCATCAGAGAAAACGAAGAACGAAAAAACCGTTTTTTGTTCCCGACCAAAATCTGCGCCAACAGTTGACAGCAGATCCCGATCTCGACGTGGATACACGAAGAGGACTTAGCGTTCAAGTCTCGTATCCGTTTGTTGTCAAAATCGACAAAACAGGTAACATCAGAATCGTTTCTCTTTGTTTTCATCAAAACCATATGAACCTAATCTCGAACATGACTACATCTATAATTGGATTGTAAAACCACGCTTCTGCACCCGAAAAGCAACCCAATAGTGGTATTAGAGCATCTGGTCATCTGTTACGAGATTAGGTTTTGATTTTTTGATGAAAAACGGATAGAATTCTGTCCCGAAATAAGCAAAAACTAGGTGGCTGTCGGAGGCAGACGAAAACCCTAGCGGGCACGCGGTGCACACGCAAACGAGAGCGCGAGCGGCACGGGGACTGCATGCGGATGGCACACGGACGATAGGTGACGTGTGCGTAGCAGTCGAAGACCCTGGGCGACCCAGCGAGCGTCGTTGGGCGATGGAGGCGAGCGCGATGTGCGAGCAACAAGCAACGCATGCAGTCCGAGTGGCGTGTGGTGCTGCGTAAAGGGTGAAAACCTAGCTCGAGCGGGCGAGCGCTGTAGCCCGAGCGGGCAAGCGAACGGGCGAGCAACGACTTCGTGTGGAGACACAGCCGCGAGCGCAACGACTCTCAGGAATGAAACCCTAGACGGGTTTTGTCCCAAACGACGCGATGGTTTCGACTCAATCAAATGATTCTTTTTGGGTCGAAGTCAATCGATACATACGACGAGTCGATCGAATTATAGTATGAGTCGATCGACTTGAGTGTCAACTCGATCGGCATATGTCTATAAGTATCGTTAAAAATCCAAATAATAGAGTTCCTAAATGATAAATTATTTATCATTCGGCTTTTTCTTCGTCGTGGATATATGAATAGACTCTTGTTTACATGGTACGACCTGACTATCAGGAGGCATGTAGTTCAAGGATTTGATTTATATGTCTATGACATTAGATGTCTAGTGGGAGGGAACAATTAGTTTTTGTAAACGCCTGGATTACCTGGGGACATGAACTTAATTGTTATCCGACCATGAGTTGAAGGATGAACTCAACTATATTAATAGGGACAACCTGACTACCAGGTGGCTATGTGATATAGAGCCACACTTAATTAACTAAGAGTTTTATGGACATAAAATTTGTAAAGAATCTATTTTATAAGGTTGGGAGACGTCTTGAATACCAAGGGGCTCAGGCATATAGTTGTAGATTAATGCCAATGAAAAATAAGATTTCTGATGTTATTGTAACATTGATTAGCGAGCATATCATTTAGATAAAGTCCACATTTTTATGATATTTACAATGTCTAACTCTTTTATGTTTATGTTTTTTCATTTTTTAGATCTCTCGAGAATGTCTCAATTCAATCTGCGTCCTATTCTCGAAACCAACAAGCTTGTTGGGGAAAACTTCGATGAATGGTAACACAACTTGCGTCTTGTGCTGACTAATGAGAAACTAATCGATGTGATCGATAAGCCATACCCTCCAACACCAAATCCAACGTACGATGAGGCTTTTAGTGACTTCACCAAGTACGAGGAGAAATGCATAACTGTAAAGTGCCTCATTTTGGCATCGAAGAGTGGTGAACTCCACAAGCAGCATGAGCACATGGATGCAAAGCAGATCATCGAACATCTTAAGAAAATGTTTGGAGACCAAAGTCGCATGGCAAGGTCTAAGTTTTCGGGGACTTTGTTCTAGTCTGCTCTGAGTGAGGGCTCTCCTATGGGACCCCATGTTCTGAAGATGATAAGTCTGATAAAACAACTTGAGAAGCTGAGGTGCACCTTCTATAAAGAGATACAGCAGGAGATGATCCTACATTCACTTCCAGACTCCTTCTCCCCGTTCATTGTTAATTACAACATGAACAAGCTGGATGTCGAGCTGCATGAGATGCAAAACATGCTCACTGAGTATGAGAAGTAGATGTCCATCGCGAAGAAGGGATCAGGACCTGTTCTAATGGTTGGGCAGTCCTCTCAGCAGAAGAGGAAGGGCAAGAAAAGGCCCAGGACCAGGTAGAACACGCCCAAGGTTGGTATGACCAAGGCAAAGGGCGATGCTGGTAAGACCGACCAGTCAGATGCTGAGTGTTTCTTCTGCAAGAAGAAGAGGTATTGGAAGAGGAAATGCAAGGAATACCTTCAGTCTCTCAAGGTCATAAACGAGGTAAGACTTCCATGAAAAATGTATTCATGGTTTCCTTGACTACTATTGATTCATCTAAATGGGTATTGGATACCGATGGAGTTTTAACATCTGCAACATGTTGTAGGGCTAAGGATCAGTAGGAGATTCAAGAAGGAAGAATTTAGTCTCAAGGTTGGAAATGACGCAAGTGTTGCTGCTCTAGGCATAGGATCGATTTCTCTTGTTATGCCTACGAGCAAGACCTTGTTGTTGGATGACGGTTATTATGTTCCGAAGTTTGTTTCGAACATATTTCTATTTCTATGCTTGATAGATGTGGATTTCGAACAGTTTTCAATAATAACATTTGCTCTATTTATCTTGGTGATGGTTTATGTGTGAATGGTTATTTACAACAAGGAATTTACATCTTACCTAATGTTAATGTTGAATTATTAAAAATGCGTGTTTCGGGCCAAAAGAGAAAGCTAGATGATTGTATAAAACAGACGTATCTTTGACATTGCAGACTTGGTCATACCGATGAGAAGAGGATCAACATGTTGCATAAGGATGGTTTTTTGGGCCATTTTGATTTTGAATCTTATACAACTTGTGAGTCTTGTCTCACTGGTAAGATGACTAAATCTCCATTTATTGGAACCGGAGAGAGAGCTACAAAACTTCTGGGGTTGATACATACTGATGTACGTGGACCTATGAGGGTTCAAGCCAAGGGTGGATATTCGTATTTCATCACATTCACTGATAATATGTCGAGATATGGATCTGTGTTCTTGATGAAACAGAAATCCAAATCTTTTGAAATGTTCAAGAGATTTCGTAGTGAAGTGGAGAAACAAACCAGAAAGAGTATCAAGATGTTGAGATCAGACCGGGGTGGTGAATATCTAAGTCGTGAGTTTGTCGATTATCTAAGACAAAATGGGATATTATCTCAGTGGACTTCTCCTAGAACACCACAACATAATGGTGTGTCCGAAAGGAGAAATCGGATTTTATTGGATATGGTCCGATCCATGATGGGTTCATAGATTTGCCAATCAACTTGTGGATTTATGCTTTAGAAGCAGTTGCATACATCTTAAACAAAGTTCCCACTAAAGCAGTCTCTAAGACTTCATATGAGATATGGAAGGGACGGAAATCTAACCTGAAACATATCAAGGTTTGGGGTTGTCCGGCTTTCGTTAAGAGACTTTCAGCCAGACAAGCTAGATGCTAGGTTTAATAGGTGTAGATTTGTAGTTTATCCCAAGAAAACTATGTGATATTATTTCAACCACCCGTGTGAGCATAAAGTGTTTGTAGCCAACTCTGCAACCTTTCTTGAAAAGGAGTTCCTTGAGGAAGGAAGTGATGGTGGAGAGATAGTTCTTGACGAATTTCAAGAACCCCGCGAATCCACACAAGCTCAGGGACATGAGATGTCAAGTGAGCGGTCTTGGCTCGATGAAATGTTGTTAGGCTCCAGGGCTTCATCTTCAAATGTTCAAGTAACAACGCCCGTTCTAGAAGAAGTTCAAGAACAAGTTTAGGAACTAGTTCAAGAACTTGTTCAAGAACAAGTCCAACAAGATATTCCAGTGCAGGTTGGACCTGCTACACAGGCTTCCTTGAGAAGGTCAACACGTTCTCGACGTGTACCTGAAAGACTTAATCTGATGGTGCAAGAGGACTTGATAGGTCAGAGAGATGACGACCCGTTGACTTTCCAATAAGCTATACAAGGTCCAGATTCTGAGAAATGGTGGAAAAGAATGGAATCCGAGATAGAATCTATAAAGATCAACGAAGTAGGGACTTTGGTTGATCCTTTAAAGACTTCCAAATCGATTGGTTGTAAATGGGTTTACAAGAGGAAGATTGGAGCAGATGGGCAGGTAGAGACCTATAAAGCTCGTCTAGTTGCCAAGGGGTATAGCCAACAAGAAGGGATTGACTATGAAGAAACGTTCTCCCATGTGGCAATGCTCAAATCTATTCGGATTCTGCTTGCCATAGCAGCATTCTATGATTATGAGATTTGGCAAATAGACGTGAAAACAACTTTCCTTAACAGAGAGCTCTAGGAAGAGGTTTTCATGGCTCAACCTGATGGTTTCACGTTGCCGACTGAAAGTCATATGGTATGCAAGCTTCAAAGGTCCATTTAACAAGGCAGTTGAAGAGTTCAATTTTGTTAGATGCGATGAAGAACCTTGTGTATACAAGAAGTTTAGTGGGAGCGCGGTTGTTTTCCTTGTATTTTATGTGGATGACATATTGCTCATAGAGAATGATATTCCCGCGTTACAAGAGACAAAGTCGTTGTTGTCTGATCAGTTCTTCATGAAGGATCTAGGAGAAGCGGATTATATTCTAGGAATAAAGATCTATAGGGATAGATCAAAGAGATTGCTTGGACTATCACAATCCCAGTACAATGAGAGTATCGTGAGGTGATACAACATGGAAAATTCCAAGAAAAGCTATCTACCGATAGGTACTAGAATTTCTCTTTTTAGGGAGGATTGTCCTAAGACCCCGGAAGAAAGAGAGCGCATGAGTAGGCTTCCCTACGATAGCGCAGTGGGAGCCATCATGTACTCCATGACATGTACTACGCCTGACGTATCCTACGCACTAAGTGTAGTGAATAGATATCAGGCAGATCCTGGTGAAGAACACTGAAAGGTTGTTAAGAACATCCTTAAGTACTTGAGAAGGACTAAGGACAGTTCCTCATTTGTGGTAATTCTAACTTGGAGTTAGAAAGCTTCACTGATGCGAGTTTCTCGACAGACAAGGATGATAGCCGATCAATTTCATGCTATGTATTCTATCTGAATGGAGGAGCAATAAGTTGGAAAAGTTTCAAGCAGGCTACTATAACCGATTCGGTGACTGAAGTATAATACATTACAATTTGCGAAGCAGTTAAAGAAGCGGTTTGGATGAGAAAGTTCATAGATGAACTTGGTATGTTGCCTTCGATAAAGGAAGCGGTTCCTTTATTGTGTGATAACACCAGGCTATTGCCCAGGCAAAGGAACCAAGGTCTCATAAAAAATCGAAACATGTTCTGTGGAAGTATCACTTGATACGAGAGATCATTATACGTGGGGACGTACAAATCCAAAAGATAGATGGAAAGGAAAACGCAGCAGATCCGTTCACGAAGGCCCTTGGGTCAAAAGAGTTTCACAAACACAAGCTGAGGATCAGATTGAGAGACATGACGAGTTGGGATTAGTTTATAGACTAGTAGCGAGTTATGTAATTTTTGACATCGGTTTTATTCATTAATATATGGTATTATTTTTCTCATTTGATGAATTTCATAACTGTATGATAAAGTCTAAGATTAAATCTGAAACTTGATATTGTGATAGAGATCATAATAAAGAGCATCAATTTTTGGTATGATTTAATCTGAAACGTTCTTGTTCGTAAGATCACTATTCGAACTATAGTAATCCGGAAAGAACAACATATATGTGATAAGTTTTCTATGTTGATCGAAATTAGTGGATCTCTTTTACTAAATCACATATGTGGGTGATACACATAATGATGTGATCATTGAACTGACTTAAAGGGAGAAATGCTTAATGGTTAAATCACCAATGAACCGTCATTAAGATTTCTCCAGAAGGTTAGATTGTTAGTTTTTCCTAAGACCTGAGATCAGTATAGTAACTAGCATCGTATCTATTATTCTTTGATTCTAGACACCTAGTATCTTAGAGTACTAGTTGGATAGATATTGGGAATAATTAGATGTTTGCGTAGTTGGTGACTGATCAAGATGGGATCCGTCAACTCTTGGTATGTTGTCAGTAATCACAATGACTGTACGAATCTCTGGCCAGAGTTCACTGAATGAATGAAGAAAGATGTTTTTTAGGTTCATTCACCAGTCAGTTGTGATTGACATGAAACATAGTTGATGATCTGTAAGGCTGACAGCTATGACCATGCCTAGGATGCATCTGAAGCTGTAAAGATGGAAAGAAATACTAACGTCAACTTCACCCAGGTTCGTTTTGAGTAAGATTGTTACTCAAATGAGTAAAGATGTTGCTTGACGCTATCCGGTCGTCGAGGAGTGTCGCTAGACGCCAACCTCGATTAGTTAATTAATGGAGACTAATTGGCTACTGGTTTAGTGATGAACCTACGAGGTTACACGCTTACGAGTGTCTTAGTATCTGCTTGTGATTGTTAGACAATAGTGTGGAATACAATTATATTTCTCCGCTAGCACCGAAGAATATAATTATACTTGGTTCTCTTTTGGGGTCTGTACATTAGATGTACGAGCAGGTATGTGTATGGAGATACATGTACTTTAACTATTTGAGATATTACGTAAAGGCAAGTGAGAGATTGAAAGTTATATGCCTATTATGTAATATTTAATAGTTGAAGAGTCAAAACGTAATTACTGAAAAGTTCAGTAATATATATACGGAGAAAAAACATGTTTTCTTATACGATTCATTATTCTAACGAATCTAAACCCTAGCCACCAGAGAAAACGAAGAACGAAAAAACCGTTTTTTGTTCCCGACCAAAATCCGCGCCAACAGTTGTCAGCAGATCCCGATCTCGGTTTAGATACGTGTAGAGGACTTGTGCGTTCAATTATCGTATCCGTTTGTTGTCAGATTCAACAAAACAGGTACCATCGGAATCGTTCCTCTTTTTTTCGTCGAAACCATATGAACCTAATCTCGAACATGACTAGATCTATAACTGGATTGTCAAAACACGCTTTCGCACCCGAATAGCAACCCAACATAGAATGTGTTAATGTTTTTTTCTCAATTATATAGTTATTTGAGGAGTGTACTCACAACAAAAAAAAGTTATACTCCTTTATTTTTACAAAAAAGAGCAAAAACCAACTCCGACTCATTATTAGTTTGTATTGTTTTACTTTTTTATTCTTTTTTGTTTCTATAGTAGAGATAATCTCTTGGGATATTGACAATACCTTTTTTCTGTCTTAACAAAAAATTTCATTTGGCTCTTGACTTATCATCAACAGTGATCATAAAGCATTTGTATTTTCTACTGAAAAATCTGAAAATGGATCCCAAATATCAATGTGAATAAAATAAAAATGGTATTTGACATATGATCAGCAAAAAGAAAAGATAACCTCTTTTGTTTAACAAAATGACATGTTAATATGAAATATTAGAACATTTGTTTAGTTTCAAAAAATTGAAGAAAACAGATTTTAGACATAACATGATGTCCCAATCTATTGTGTCATATATATGAATCAACAACAAAAATAATATAGAATTATGAACTAGAAACATGAATGAAAGTTGAATATTAAATGTAAGATTCTATTGGAGATCAATCTCACTAATTGTCCAACCCTAAATATGCTCTAGTACAAAATAAGAAATTTAAATGAATAACAATGAGCGCTTCATGTGCTTAAGCAAGGTTATAACATTTATAATGTTAAACGAAAAAGATGGTATGTAAAGACCATAAAGTAATGTGATATCATAATGATAATTGATTATAACATTTTTCAATATTTCAATTTCAACATGTTGACCATTAGGTTATGTTATTGATGTAGATGACATACTTTTAGCTTGTCATATGAATAGAAGCTCTGAGTCTATACCCAATAATGATGATAAAGAGAAATATAGTTAATATTGCTTCTGATGAAACAAGTACATTTTTATTAAAATGTACTTGTTTAATAGAAGATTCTGGTGCCCCATTAGTAATGATGGTTGATAAAAAAAACTTTAAACCGATCTATCACTTGCTTCAGCTGTCATGAGAGCGAACATCCCACGATTTGGAGAATTGCTTTTAATGCTTGATATCCATTATGAAACCTTGTTGAGTTGTTATATTGAATTTGATGTTGAACAAACTACACCTTTTAATCCTTGATATCCATTATGAAACCTTGTTGAGCTTATAACATTTTTGAATAATATGACAGTATAATTCAAAATGTGAAAAAAGAGATCAATGTTTGTTCTTGAAATTGCCGTCCATTATAATTGTCATATTCTCACCAGAAACAACACAAGAAGAATTGTGAAAACTACACTTTCAAAAGCAAGAGGAGATTTGATCGATCTTTATTGTTCAAATTGGTTAACAATATGAAAAATCTTTTTGTAGATAAAAAAGGTCAAGCATGACCTCAAATGTAATCATATGCATCACTTAGATCAAATAAGAATTCAATAATAATTTTTTTTCCAGAATGCTCATACCACCGTTGATTGATATCACATGAGCAATTAATACATTTACATAGTGGATTTTCATGATCAAATTTCAATTCCTCCCATATGGTTATCAGTCTAATAAGAAAGGCTGTAACGTTAAGATTTTCCTTCACGAAGATTTTGAAGCTGGTGATTGATATTTGTTTTGCCGAAACCTTTGAATTATGTTTAACCAAATTTCTTTTGTTGTTTTGATGTAAAGAATGTTGGAAGCTATCTTGTAGACTGAATCCAAGAGATGACGACATTGTTTATTGACCATAATGGAGAATCTATATGAACTTCGCTTGGTTTCACCAAAGAACCATAAATAAATCAAACTTGTTTTTGTCTTCTAATGCCATGGTGATTGTTATGTGGCAAGAATTAAAATCGTATCGTCCATTTAAAGGATATGAAACAAGGTTAAGATTGGTATGATGTGCAATCGTAAGATAGTAATGATTGTCATAACAAGTATCATTGTTGATATTTTAAAACACATTGCTTCAAATTGCAATAAATCTATATATAAAAAGTAGGATAAAATAGAGCTTTCTCCTTGCGCCACCTCATCAACACATAATTTTTTTTATTTTTTATTATAATTTATAAATAAGTTTTACTCTCTATTAAAAATTCTTTATAGTCACTTACCTAAATTTAATATCCATTTACTTCTATTCGAAATTTATTAATCTTTTACTTTCTTTTTTGTGGTGTTTAGGAAGAAAAAGGTTTGAAAGAGGAGAATTGATTATCTTTGATGGTGTGTCGGAGGAAAAAGTTTTGAAAGAGGAGAAAATGAAGCTAGAAGAGAAGTATATGTGGGCTACTGTTGATGGTGTTAAAGAAAATGTAAGTTTTCTCAGACCGGTTAAATGTCTTATATATGCTCTCTTTGTTCTCGACATGGATAATATGATTCAGTTGATGGTGTGTAGGAGGAAAAATTGTAAAAAGAGGAGAAAATGGAGTTAGAGGAGAAGTATATCTGGGATATTGTTGATGGTGTTTAAAAGATAAGTTTTCTGATACCCGTGAAATGTTTTATTCCTTTATCCTTAAAATATAAAAGTAATGAAAAATGATTTCTTTGAATTAATCATGATAATATGATTTTGCAGATGGAAAAAGTGAAGCATGACAATACAATCACTTGGCTAGCTTTGTGGAACGATCCAATTAATCCTAAAGTGTTCAAGTATATATTTTTTATAAAGTTTTCCTATAAATTGTCTTGTTTAACCATTTAACAAATAAACTATGTCTTCACTCTTAAATCTATAATCACATAAAAAACATAAGGGTTACATACAACAATAATTTTATTCCAAAAGATATTAAATGGTTCAATATTTACAAAAAAAAATTGAATACAAATAAAAATACAAATTAAATATTTCAGAATTTAAATTAGAATTAAATAAAATATTTATGTATTTATATGAATAAAAATATATAGTATATTTACATAAATGTTCAACAAACATCCTCCTTTCAATTTTTTCTAATATTTAATATAATTACTATAAATATTAATACATTTTCTAATAATTAATTTATTTAAAATATTAAATATAATTACTATAAATATTAATACAATAATAAATATATAATACCAAAAGTAATACAATTAAGACAAAATAACTAATATAGAATTTATCCAATCATAAATAATATTAATTATTTATATATCTCAGAAAAATAAAAAAATGATAAAATAAATAGAATACATATTTTTCTGAAATTAATTTTTTGGGAGTTAATTAAAATGTTATTAATACAATTAAGACAAATAATTAATATAATTAAAACGTTAGTAATATAATTAAGACAAAATAATTAATATAAAATTTATCCAATTATTTAATAATTGTAATTATTTAATAATATTAGTTATTTATATA
>CM071873.1:22917822-22962335 GCA_036759665.1 Gynandropsis gynandra
TTATAATAACTACAATTTTAATAATTAAAAATTTTTCACCTCCCAATTAAAAACAATTTTTATATATGTCTATACATGATCTTAAAAATTTGTATTTAGTTCAAAGTTTTATAATTTAATTTTAAATAATCAATACATTATTGACACATTTTATATACATTTATTTCAAAAAAATATTTGAAAAAACATTATATTAATATACATCTATCATTGATTACAATAATTTATAACCTATCAACCCAATAAAAAATAATAAATACATTTCTTACAATAAATACAATTTTTAATAATTAGAAACCTTTCACATTCTAATTAAAAAAATAATATACACATATACATTATCTAAATAATTTTTTTATTTAATTTAAAGGTTTCGAATTTAATTTTAAATAATCCATACTTATTTTATACAAGGTTCAAGAAAGCGCTAGGCGCTAGGCGGGTGGACACCCAGCGCCTAGCGCCCAGAACGCATAGGCGGTGTCTAGGCGGGCTAGGCGGATATATGTATTTTATTTTTATTTAATATAATTATAATATAAATATTAATTCCAAATATTTATAAGTACTTAATTTTATAAAAAACATATAAATAAATACAGTTTAGTATTTATAAAAAAATATTTATAAGTATTAAATTGACAATATCAAACTTACAATGACAAATAATATAAAACAAATAAAATATAGAAAATGGTTGTCGAGTGAAGATGATGTTTGACCAAGACAAGGGAAAAGGCGAGGGTGAATACGAGAGATGAAGCCAATGGTGGAGATGAAACAAATATGAAGATGAAAAATGAAGGCGATGACTAAAGATGAAGACGATAACAACATATGAGAGAGAAGATAAGAAAAACAAGAATGAAGGCGAAGACGAAAATGAGATACGAATGCAAGGACAAAAGATTTAGATGAAGACAATAAAC
The DNA here is from genome assembly GCA_036759665.1 of Gynandropsis gynandra. Classification (NCBI taxonomy): domain Eukaryota; kingdom Viridiplantae; phylum Streptophyta; class Magnoliopsida; order Brassicales; family Cleomaceae; genus Gynandropsis; species Gynandropsis gynandra. The sequence continues at coordinate 22,918,752 of CM071873.1, forward strand.
GATTCAATATATAGAAGAAGACAAATGAAATGACGATAGCAAAGTTAATAAAAGATAAACACATGGATATATGTCATTATTAGTTTTTTGTTTTACAATAATTTATAACAATCCAACAAAATAAATTGGAAGAACATTAGATTAATAATACCAACAACCAATTACTTGGTATTAAATATACACAATTAAGGACTCATATTAGAAATTCTAGAATTAACGTACACATTTGTATATATATATATATGTATTGAAAAATAAAAAATCATAAATATATTTTTACAATAAATACAAACTTTTCACCTCCAAATAAAAAAACAATATACATCTATCATTGGTTACAATAATTTATAACAATCGAACAAATTAAAAAATAATAAATATATTTCTTATAATAACTTCAATTTTAATAATTAAAAATTTTCACCTCCCAATTAAAAAATAATAATATATGTTTATACATGATCTTATAAATTTGTATTTAGTTTAAAGTTTTAGAAGTTAATTTTAAATAATGAATACATTATTGACACATTTCATATAAATTTTAAATATATTTATCTCAAAATACAATTTAAGAATTTTTACTTATTTTATATTAGTTTTATTTGTATATTATCTTAATAAATTTTATTTAATTTAAAGGTTTCAAATTTAATTTTAAATAATCAATACTTATTTTATATAAATTTTAAATATATTAGTTTAAAAAATAAAAAATCATAAATACATTTTTACAATAAATACAAAATTTTCACCTCCAAATTAAAAAAAAAACAATATACATCTATCATTACTTACAATTATTTATAACATTCCAACAAAATAAAAATAATAATAAATATATTTCTTATAATAACTACAGTTTTAATAATTAAAAATTTTCACCTCCCAATTAAAAAATAATAATATATTTTTATACATGATCTTATAAATTTGTATTTAGTTTAAAGTTTTAGAAGTTAATTTTAAATAATGAATACATTATTGACACATTTCATATAAATTTTAAATATATTTATCTCAAAAATCATATTTAAAAAAATATTAGATTAATATATATCTATAATTGGTAACAATAATTTCCAACATCTCAATCCAATAAAAAAAATAATAACTAAGTTTCTTACAATAAATACATTCCTTGATAAACATATATTTGGAAAACACTATATTAATATACATCTATCATTGATTATAATAATTTATAACATCCAAACACAATAAAAATAATAATAAATGCATTTCTAACAATAAATACAATCTTTAGTAATGAAAAACTTTTCATATTCCAATTAAAAAATAATATATATGTATACATGATCTTAATAATTTTTATTGAGTTTAAAAGTTTAGAATTTAATTTTAAATATTCAATATATTCATGACTCACTTTATATATATTTTAAATATATAAATTTTAAAAAGATTTTGGAAGAACATTAGATTAAAAATACCAGTAACCTATTATTAGTATTAAAAATACTTAATTAATGACTCATATTAAAAATATTAGAATTATACATTATATATATATATGAATATATGCATAAAAAAATAATAAATAATAAATACAATTTTTACAATAAATACAAACTTTTCACCTCCCAATTAATAAAGCAATATACATCTATAATTAATTATAATAATTTATAACATCTAACAAAATAAAATGCTAATAAATACATTTCTTAAAATACATACAATTTTAATAATTAAAAATTTTTCACCTTCCAATTAAGAAAAATAATTTACATCTATACATGATTTTAAGAATTTGTATTTAGTTTAAAGTTTCAGAATTTAATTTTAAATAATCAATACATTATTGACGCAATATATATATATAAATTTTAAATATATTAATTTATATATTTTATTTAAATATATTAATTTAAAAAATATTTGGAAGAACATTGGATTAATATATTTACAATAGTTTATAACATCCCAACAAAATAAAAATAATAATAAATATATTTATTACAATAATACAATTTTAATAATAGAAAACCTTTCACATCCCAATTAAAAAAATATACGTCTATAGATGATATTTAGTTTAAAATTTTAGAATTTAATTTTAATAATCAATACATTAATTACTGATTTTATATATATATTATTGCATGAAGTTAACAATAGATCTTATATAAATATATTGTATTTCTTATAATTGTAAAACAAATATAAGAATTTTGTAAGTTTTATAGTGTATTACATTTTTATTGATATATATACAAATTATAACAATCGATTCAGTTGATTATATGTATCATCAATATAAACAATACATTTGCTAGAGGTATTTCGTATTACATTTCAACTATTATAAATTTGTTTTTATTTTATGTAACCAATTATTGATATCATTGAATTATGAAATATGTCATTTAACAAACATTTTTATTAAAAGTTCGAAATATTATTCTTTTATAACATTATATTTTCTAAATTAATATGTTATAGAATTTTTCAATATTTGTTCAATAAAATTATCAATAAAATTATTATATATTTGCAAATTTTAACATCCCGCGTATTGCACGGGTTCTTTTTGGTACGAGGAAGAACGACAACCAATATTGAATCAATCGGTAAAACAAATAAAAATTTACAAAAGATATTTAAAGAAGTCTGATATTATTGGCTTGGCATAGCGGGCCCCCAGCAGGAGGCCGTACGACGGGCTATTAGCTCAGTGGATGTTACATTCTAAAAACTCCGCGTTTACTTTGATATAGAAAATGTAAGAGATGTAGAGAAAAAAAAATGAAAAGAAGATGATAGATCTGAAAAAACACAAGTTTTTATTGAATGAATGAAATACTATTAGATTAGATAAGGGATCTTCAACGAACTTGTAACACAGCTAGAAACATATTGAATATTTTTTAGATATGAACTCGGTTCTTAAATGTTCTTGGTGGTTGGTGGTTGAAGGTTTGATTTTTAAAGTTTGATTCATCCTCTAAGTATAAGATAATAATTTTTTGATAAAATTCGAATATAACTTTCATTGAATATTAATGTGGAATAATGTTTCTAAAGTCAACATGTTAGATTGTTAGTGTTCTTCTTTCGAGTAACGTCCCGTCATACCTTTTTTCTCTTTTCGTTGACTCGATTTCTCCGGCAATACCTCCGCCGCAGTCTCCGTAGCTCCGCTGCAAAAGCAGGAACTTCACCCTCCTCTGCTTCTTTTATCGGCGATAATGTCGAATTTCAGCGCCATGGATCTCGCTTCGGGTCTCTGTGGTAACATCGACAAAGCGGAGTTCCTCTCCGAAGTCCAAAAGTAATTTGCTCACTTACTCTCTTTAAAAAGAAAATTTCTCGCTAATTTTGGGGCAAGGTAATGATTTTGTTCTTTTCATGATCCATTGTGTCGACTTTTCTGTGGAATCTCTTTGTTTCCTTTTGCGGGATCTTATCTTCAATTTCTGATTTATTCTCATTTTAATTTTGTGGTTTTGACTATTTATGTGCCATTACATCAAATCTAAAAGAGGTAAACCACAAGAATGTTCCTAAATTTAATATACGCAAACCAAAGGAAGTTCATTGTTGGCCTCGTCTCTTGAGGACTTGATTCCAAGGATGAGCGAATGTGGAACTCTTGTCTTGATTCTTGGGTGTTAGAAAACTATAAAAATGTTTCTGATTGTGTGTTTTTTGTCATGTACTTCTAGTTGTTGAATCATGTAAATTATTGATGGCCATTGCTTGAAATTGGAGAAGTCAGGCCTATGTAGAACTTCTTGGATTATTTCAGGTTCTCCATAGAGTTCTTTGAAGTTAAAGAGTATAATCTCAATGGTTTCAGGTATGAAAAGTATCATGTACTCCACGGAGGAGAGATGGATGAGAGGAAAGCTAATTACACCGACATGGTAAGTTCAAAATCTTTTACCAGGAAAGATTTCCAACCTTGGAGATCTTCTCATTACATTTTTATGTCCTGAGCTTAGATTTACAAATAGCTTAATCACTATATCAGTCTCGATGTTGATTTCTGTTTCTCCACCAGTTCTTTTTTTTTCAATGTGGCACTTTCGAGATTCTCGTTCCTTTGTTGTACTTTTGATTCACATCAAGGCTTATGTGTCAACTCACACTAAAATGTGACTGATGTAGTAGTGGCTTGTAATCGTTTATGATCTATGAACATGTCTGTTGCTGATGCCCAAAAGGCTATATATTGTAGAGTGACTGTGCAAATCATTGCATGTGAAAACGAATAGCCATAATGTATGAATATTCACGGCGAAAGCTTTATGTTTGTTTACGTGTTTTCTTGTAATACTATTTCAGGTTAACAAATACTATAATCTTGTTACTAACTTTTATGAGTATGGTTGGGGGGAGTCCTTTCATTTCGCGCACAGGTAACTCTTGCCTATCTGTGTATTAAGTGATCAGCACGGACTTATGGTGTCATTTCGGTACTCGCTAAGATAGCTTTTCTTCATTATGATGTGAATGCTAATACTCTAGATAAGATAATTCGCCTGATATCTGGGTTTGTAGGTGGAAAGGAGAGTCGTTTCGTGAGAGCATTAAGCGGCATGAGCATTTCCTTGCCCTGCAACTTGGCATAAAACCTGGACAAAAGGTTTTCTTACTTTGTGGATTGCTCTAAAAATGACCCATTATCAGTTAATGATTAGTTCGAATAAGTGATGCAAACCTCAATTGTCCTCGTAGGTTCTGGATGTAGGATGTGGAATTGGGGGACCATTGAGAGAAATTGCTCGATTCAGGTAAATGAGTGTTGATATGATGATTAATACTTCTGCCTCTCGTCATATTCAGACAGATTCTGTGATTCATATCTTATTGTTAGTGTTCAATCCGCTGTAGCGAAGCATATGTTACCGGTGTGAACAATAATGAGTATCAAATCACCAGAGGCAAGGTACAAATCTGTACGCGTGAAAGATGCCAGTTTTGCAATCAGTAATTGTCCTATTGCTCTGTGTTATCACTTGTTGGTATTTCTGGGAAGTATAAATTCTGTCCCGTGTTCGGACATTTTCTTCATTCATTAAGAGACTATGCATGCTATGTTGTTTTGCTGGTTTGTCTTTATGGTTTATGTCAGTACCCGCTACTTTACAGGAATTGAATCGGTTTGCAGGTGTGGACAATACATGCAACTATGTTAAGGTCATTTGAGTTCTTAGTTTTTGTAAACCACTTAAGTTGTAGCATTTGGGTTTTGACTGAAAGATGATTATATCTGTTCTCATGGTTGCAGACTGACTTCATGAACATGCCATTTCCAGATAACAGTTTTGACGCCGTTTTTGCAATTGAGGCAACCTGCCATGCACCCGATGTGGTATGTGAACTTTGACAACCTTCAGAATTTGATTTTCTTTACTTGATGTCCATCTTTCTGATTCGTAGTCTTGTTTGCTACAATAGTATGCATGCTACAAAGAGATCTACAGAGTGCTCAAGCCTGGGCAATGTTTTGCTGCCTATGAATGGTGCACAACAGATGGGTTCGACCCAAATAACCTCGAACATCAGAGAATAAAGGTTTTGGATCCCCTTATGTGACCTTATTTTCCCATCTCTGATCTTTTTCGAACAAAATTGTTCCGAGAAGTTCACAAATATTCTGTAACGCAGGCTGAAGTAGAGATTGGAAACGGTCTTCCAGACATAAGACCTGCTACAAAATGCCTCGATGCTCTGAAGCAAGCAGGGTTCGAAGTAAAGCATCTCATTCTGATTTAAATTATCTGTATCCAATTAATGAATACAACAAAGATGAAATCACCTTTATGCAGCGATGCCTAAGTATTACATCCTCTCTTTGTAAAGGTCATAAGGGACAAGGATCTTGCTAAAGACTCGCCAGTCCCATGGTACTTCCCACTGGACAAAAATCAACTTTCGCTAAGCGGGTTTCGTTTGACAGCTGTTGGTCGATTCATAACGAGAAATATGGTAAAAGGTTTTTTTTCGGACTCATCTATCTGAATCTGAGTCCAACACATGCCTTTAACCATTGCTTCGGCATTTGCTTATTTTGCAGGTCAAAGCCCTTGAGTTCATGGGACTAGCCCCCAGAGGAAGCCAAAGGGTTCACGATTTCCTGGAGAAGGCTGCCGAAGGGTTAGTGGAAGGTGGAAGGTGAGAGAGCTGCATACTAAGAGTTTCTTTTGGTATTCACATCATCCGACACAAGTGAGAGATGTAGTTGTCAGATTCTAACATGGTCGATGTGTTTCTCAGGAGAGAGATTTTCTCGCCTATGTATTTCTTCTTGGTCCGGAAGCCAGAGTGACCAAAAGAGCCATACAGAATGTGAAATCATGTGAGTCTCTCTTTGGTCACTTTATGTCATGATTTCGGATGTATGTTCATCTTTTTATTTTTATGTGCTTAAGATTCATATGTTCATCTTTACATCTTTAACTATTCTCCAACTATTATGAAATCGTTGAAACATTATTGATAATAATACTATAATCGTAATATATATATATATATATATATATTATATAGTTATATATGAGCATATGTATTAGTATGTATAACTAACTAAGAAAAGATAGAAAATTTACCTAGAATTTGAAAAGAATGATAGAATAAAAAAAGTTTTGAAGTTTGTAAGTTGTTTATTGAAATTAATGGTTATATTGTCTATTTATAGGAAAATAAATACGACTGTTCAATTTAAAAAATCATAATTTCATTATGATATTATTCATAAATTCAATATGACCATTTATAAAAGTATTAGACATTCAAAATTTTGTATAATTATAATTTTTTTATAATTATAATACTTCTTGAATGTCTATTGATTGTCTCGTTAAAAACCTTGTTATGAAAAAATCCATTGGGACAAAAATCATGATGAGAAAAAAAGTGCACCCATAAAAAACTCCTCGATTTGTCAACCATTTTGTTCATAAGCTTCGAAGATGACACATCCCGATGTTATGAATGTGTTTTCTCAATGTTGAAGTGGATAGCACCTTTTTGAATAGATCAATTATATTTTCGTTTGATCTGATGTAACAAACATCAATTTCTTTCTTCTTCTTAAGCTCTCGGGTATATGAGAAAAAATTAAGAGGGATATGTTTCGTACTATCGCTTTTGATGTATCCTTCTTTTGTTTGGGCGACACATGCTGCATTATCTTCATATAATATTGTTGGATCGATGTTAGTCGATAATCCACATGTTTCTTGTATATGTCGGGTTATAGCCCTGAGCCATACACATTCTCTAGTTGCTTCATGGAGTGCAATGATTACGACATGATTTGAAGATATTACAACTAATGTTTGCTTCTGAGAGCGTCATGATATCGTCGTACCTCCAATTGTGAAAACATATCCAATTTGTGATCTGACTCTATGAGGATCTGATAAATAGCATGCATATGCAAAACCGATCAACTCATATTTGGAATCTCTAGGATAAAATAATCCTAGATCAATCGTCCCTTGTAAATATCAAAAGACGAGTGCAATTTGCTAGATACAAGAGAGCCCTTATTGCACTCATATATGGTACTTCTAGTCCAAGTATATTTTCATTTTCTTCACAAGGACGAAATAGATCCTTTTCTACATTTAAATATCTACATACTATTGGAATGCTTAATGGATTTGCTTTATCCATGTTAAAGCGTTTTAATACTCTCTTAATTTGAGTGATGTACGAATATACCATTCTTTAGATGTTGTATCTGTAAACCAAAACAAAATTTTGTTTGTCCAAGGTCTTTCATTTCAAATTCCTCTTTCAGATAGTTTCGAACATTTTCAATCTCCTTTGAGGTCTCAATTATTTTCAGATCATCAACATAAACAATTATAATAACAAATCCACTTGTTTTTTCTGAATAAATACATAAGGACATATAGGGTTATTCAAAAATCCTTTTTTTACAGATATTCATTTAGACGATTGTACCACATACGTCCAAATTGTTTCAATCCATATAAAGATCATGCAATTTAATTGCACACATTTCTTTAGGCTTTGAATTTTATTTTTGTAGAATTTTTAATCATTGAGGGATTTTCATGTATATATCGTTATCCAAAGAACCATATAGATATGCTGTAACCATATCCATAAGGTACATATCTAAATTTTTGGATGCAAATAAACTCATCAAGTATCTAAATGTAATTGCATCCATTACAGAGAAATATGTTTCCTCATAATCAATTCCAAATCTCTAGGAAAACCCTTGTGCGGTAAGACGTGCCTTATATCTTGTGACCTCATTATTTTCATTTTTGTTTCGCACAAAAACTCATTTGCATCCAACTGGTTTAACACCATTAAGAGTTTGAACGATGAATCCAAATACTTTTCTTTTATTCAATGAGTCTAACTCTATTTGTATAGTTTCTTTTCATTTTATCCAATCATGTCTCTTTTGACATTCAAACACTGACACTGGTTCCGGATGTTCATTATCATTTTCAATTTCTTTGGATATAAAGAATGAAAATGTTCTATCATTGTCATTTATTTCATCTTTTATGATCTTTTCATTATAAATATGGTTAATGGAAATCTCATTATTTTCTGTATGCTAATGATTATGTTCATCACTTTCATTTTGAAGATCATCTTCCTTGTTTGTTTCTTTTCGGATGTTCTCTATGATCTGAGAACCAATATTTTTATCAAACTTTTTTTATTTTTCGAGGATTTTTATCTTTAGAATCAAGTGATCTTCCACGCTTTAACCGTGTTATAGACTCAGTTGAAATTCTTTCACCCATATGATCTTTTGGTATTTGTATACGAGCAAGAGAATTTGCAGCCGGTATATATGATTTTATAACTCGTGATGTATCATTGAACCCCTCTGGAAATTGATTTGCAATATTTTGTAAATGTATAATCTTTTGCACTTTCAAATTACATTGTTTTGTAGAAGGATCAAGATATAACAATGATTATGTTTTCCATGTTAAATCTTGTAAGGCTTGTTTTATTACTTCTCTTAACGTTGAGAATTCATCCTCATTAAAATGACAATCAGTGCTGTAGCATGTAAAATGGCATGTCTCCAAGCAGAAACTGAGAGTTTTGTTCTCATTAGTAATAGTCAAGACATGAATTGGAGATGTTTAATCAACGGCTCAGTCATACCATTTTGTGTATTGACATGTGGTACGTAATGTTCAATCTCAATTCCAATCGATGTAGAATAATCAATAGAAGTTTGGGAAGTGAATTCACCAGTGTTATCAAAGCCTCATTTTTAATAGGGTAATCGGGGAATTGAGCTCATAATTTTGTTATTTGAGAAAGAAACCTTATATATACACCATTGGGGGTTAATAATAGACAAACGTATGACCATTTGCTTGAAACATCGATCAATACCATAAACTATCGAAATGGTCCAATTTGTGTATGAATTGGTCCACATATATCCCCATGTATTTGTTCTAAAAACGATGGTGGTTCATGCCCAACTTTGACCGATGATGATTTTATTATCAATTTTCCTTGAGAACAAGCGATACATACGATCTCATGAGATTGAAATATCTTCTCATTTTTTAATGGATGACCATTGGAGTTTTCAATGATTCTCCGCATCATTATTGAACCAGGATGACCCAGTCGATCATGCCAAATCTTATACACATCTTTATACTTTGGGTTGAATGTGTCATATGATTCAACCACTCTTATCTTTGTGAAATATAATCTAGAGGATAAAATTTGTTTCCACAATATGTTTCTTTGTAGAAACCATTTTCGTGATATAAAGATATTCACGATTTTCATCATTCATGGTTCCAACATGATATCCATTTTGGCGAATATCTTTGAAATTCAATAAGTTTCTTTGGGATTGTGAAGAGAATAATGCATCTTGTATAATACATTTTATCCCTCCAAACATTATAAAATTTGCTTCTCCACACCCTTCAATTATTTTTGCACTTCCAGATATCGGATCGACGCTGGATACATATATTATCATCTTGGAGAAATACTTTTTATCTTTCAATATTGTGTGCGTTGTAGCACAATCCGCTAGACATATATCTCCATCGTTGATATTTGATTGTAACATTTTTATATTACTTTGATTCGATTAATATAGTGATGCACCTAAAATATATTAAAATTATAGATGTATATAATGTACAAAAATTTAACAAAATACTATAATAAAAGATAAAACTTAAACTAAACAAAAAAAAATTACATTTGAAATTAAAATAACAAGCTAAATCTTAAAAATTACAAAAAAGAAAAAATCCATATCAATATCATTCATTGTCATTGTTGTCCACGAAATCTGCGATGTCGAGATGCATTCCCCCGTTATTGTCATCAAGGAAATCATCAAGATTATTAGAGACAAAGTTTGTTTGAACATTTTTTCCTTTATCTTTTTGTGAATGTTGGTATAAATCAACAAAATGTCTCGATGTACGACACACTTGAGACCAATGTCCACTCATACCGCACCGATGACATATTGTATCTTTTTGTCTTTTTAGTCACATTTTCATTTCCAGTTATTCGATGATCCTTCATTTTATTATCTCTGGTAACACGTAGTCTGTGTTAGTTTTAGGCTAGGATTTTATATCATTTTCGCATAGTTTGCACAACACGAGTTACGAATCCGACATGAACGTTCTTTATGTACTACCTTTTTGTTGATTTTCAGGTTTTAAGGCGACAAGGTCTATTCGAGCTTTAGAATGTCGATTCTTGGTTTCAACCGCGTATAACGAGAGCTACAAGCCATCCGGAGCAACTTCAGGCCACAGAATCAAATGGAACACCCAAGCATCGAGCGAAAGGAACGAAAACAAAAAGATAACTCAGTCCGCCCGGGCTTGGAAGAGGCCCCACACGGGCTGCAACTCCAGCAAAGTTTGCACGACTCGGGGAGGCTTGGAGCTAGGGCTAGGCACGGGTCGGGTACCCGGATTTTTGAGGGTACCCGAACCCGAACTCGGACGGGTAGGCATATTCCTACCCGAACTCGAACCCGAGGGGCTCGGGTACCCGAGCCTCGGGTACCCGTCCAATGCACCGGGTACCCGAACCCGAATCTAAATTTAATTTTAAATCAAGCATTAGTTGGAATTTAGAATCTCTGCAAATGTTTTCTGGTCGGATTATAGCTATGCTTTCAGTTCAGTAACACTAAGAACAACTACAGAACAATCCACTCCACGTCGTGTTCTTAGAAGATTGATTTATTTACAATGAAGGAGTCTCAGTACTACTAACCCATTTCTCATTCCCAAGATATGTATTGAATTAACTTACCTTGTAGCTTCATGGCCAAATATTCGAGGGAAAATCAACTGTATCAACAAAAGAGGTGTTGTATCAGAGAGTTTTGAAGATAAGAAACAATTCAAAAGGTCCCATGGAAAGCTATAGAGAGAGAGAGAGGAAGACACTTACCTCTACAAAACGAAGTTTCCAATTTTCCATTCAAACCAAAAAACATATACAATCTTTTGACAGAGAGACACTTACCTCTACAGGTAACGAATCGTTTACAGAGAGACACTTACCTCCATTGATTGATTTTATGATCCAACACTTCTCCCCTCCTTCTTGGAAATGTAATGATAGTCTTAATGTTATGATAGTCTTGGAGGGTGAAAGATTTCGCATGACACCAAATGGTTTAGGGAGAATTTACAGAGAGTTATTGTTGAAGGATTATGTACCATAAGAGCTGCTGTTCCTACGTCAAGAACGGAAAGCCAAAAGATTTTATGGCCTGGCTCGATGAAATCATGAATGCTGTTAATGGTGCCAAATGCCCACGATCCTATTAGAATGAGTGGATAGTATCCCCATCGGTTCAAGGCCTGCAGTTGTTCAGAACAGAGAAAAAAAAAGAGAAACACAATCATAACATTAAGGAGTCTTCTGTCAGAAACTAAAAATCTAGCATTAGCCAAACACAGAAGACTTACCTTCAAGTCTGCTCTTGCATCCAGTTGATCTCCTCGGTCTGACATCCCAACAGCCATCTGAAATTAACAATGCTTTTTCCCATCAGTAGTCGGCATCTGAAAAAAACCGAAAGGGTATGAAGGAAGCATGTCCATGGATAAACACATACGCGTCTGGCGTTTTTTAGCATTCGTATAACTTGGAAGTAGGTGAAACCATTGTACAGAATGGCGCCCCACAAAGGAGCGTAAAATGTTAAGAAGTGAACAACCTGCAAAATCCGAACAACATTCAGTTCCACAAACAGAAGAAGAAAATTCAAGAGAATGAGATTGCGATAGAAGGACATTTATGCAACCCAATCCTCAATAGTATCACCAAACATATTAGACCACACCCGAGGAAAAGCAAGTCGCAACCGAAAAAGGTTTTGAAGACCCTTCCGGAACAGCTGACACAGGCTTACGTGCTCTGAAACTCGTTATTAAAATCTTAAAAAATCAAAACATCGTCTCTTGCCTTTCCCTTTAGACCAGTCTGCGTCCAGCACCATGATCCGAAATGTGAGTGGTTATTACCAAAAGAACGTATGACAGTCACAACCAAGGAAGTTCCTGAAGAGTAGATTAAATCAGATATGGAGATACCAATCCCTGAAAGGAAGATCTGGATGAGTGATTTCAAAAAGATATGTAACATACCCCAGGCGTACAAGTGAAACATGGCCTCTAAATCCTCCACATCTGTTTTATGTCTGACAACAGTGCAGTGGAGGGTGAAAGAATCGTTACTAACGATGGATTGGAATTTAGAGGGAGACGAGGGGAGGTTGACGGCGTCGGGAAGGAAGAAGTGACGAGAGGAGGTCGGCGGCGTGGAAGGAAGAAGAACCCGAACCCGAACCCGCGGGTTCGAGTAATTTTTCGCGGGTTTGGGACGGGTTTCGGGTCGGGACGGGTTCTTCGGGTAATTTGCCCACCCCTACTTGGAGCACGCACGGATTGGACTGAAGAACGCGACCCCGCGCGGGGTGGCTAAGTTGCCTGTGCGGGCTGCAAATTCCAGCAAATTTTGCCCAGGTCGGGCTGATGAAGAGCCCGCTCGGGCTGGAGGAAAACACTCACCCCGCGCGGGTAGAACCTTAGCCCGCGCGGGTAGAACCTTAGCCCGCACGGGTAGAACCTTAGCCCGCACGGGTAGAACTTTAGCCCGCGTGGGCCACCTTTCTCTCAACAACTTGTTTTGAAATCAAACTCGAATTAGAAAGAAAGGGGACAATCTAGGGTAAGACGGACGATGCACAGACCAGGAGAGGGACTGAAAAACACAAGGAGAAACTCGGGAGAAGCTGGAGAAGAAGAGAAACAACAATCCGGACTTCGGTATCAAGATAGGGAAGATCGAGGAATCGTATTTCTTACTCTTTATCATGTCTAGGATTTATTTCTCTTCTTTTACAGTAGATTCCATGAGTGACTAAGCCTCTAGCTATGGGTTAGGATTGCCAGATTTGTAATGGATGCTTGAAGTTATTCGTTAACGCTTAGACTTATCGAATTTTTCTTGAAATTCGGTTTTACAATCAACATCGTAAATGTTTTATACTTGTGCTGACCGCTCAGTAATTTAGGAATTCATGTTTAGCTGAAAGGTTAGATTATGAATCCGGAACAATTGATTGTAGATTAAGCTTGATTAATGAGAATCTGACCGGTCGGTTAATCGACTTAGAAATTAGGATTGCGCGCTTAGTGCTACTGTAATCACGAGTTAATCACTGTTGGAAGGTAGGATTGCACGTTGTAGTGGTTAGGAGGTTTAGGATTCAAGAGAACCATTCCTTATTTACGAGCATGAATTCCCCGTCATCGAGATAATTCAATAGGTTCATGATCCTTCCTTCGTTAGTTGCATCCTTGCAAATCCCGGTGACCCGAAACCAATAGTGTTCTTAATTTCCAAGTTTTTCACGTCACCTCATCGCTGTCATTATCCATTTTAGTGTTTTAGGAATTTGTCCCACATAACCATCAATTCAATCCGTCTTAGTTTAGTCGTATTCTTAGCTTAGGTTGCATTAGTCCCCAGAGTTCAACCCTTGTATTACACTGATCCGTACTCTTGCGGTAAGTGAATATTAGGCATTTTTATTGCTTGAAAGTTCGCACATCAATCTCCATGATGTCCGATATTCAGTCAATAATGTTCGGTATTCAGTCCATGGTATTCAGTCCAATATGTCCGGTATTGAGTTCAAGATGTCCGATGTTTAGTCCATGATGTTTATGTATGTATATATATATTTTCTAAACCGAGTCCAAAATGTAAACTAAAATTGATTGAAAATAAAATACATAAATTTAAAGAAATTTTTACGGTGTAATTTTTTTTATACGGTGTGAAATATATGGTTTTTACTTTTTCGTTTGTTAAAAGCGATCGTTCTGATAACGTGTTAAAATTAATAATAATATTATAATCGTAATATTTATATGTATATATGTTATATAATTATATATGAGCATATATATTACTATGTATGTACATGTTGCATGATATTTGATGTGTTATTACATAATATATGATATGCATAATATATGATATATTATATATATACACATATCATAATATGATATATATGAATGATATAAATAATGAAGAAAAGATAGAAAATTTACCGAAAACTTGAATATGAGAATAGGAAAAGAGAATGAGAGAATAAGAAGAGTTTTGAAGTTTGTAAGTCGTGTATTGAAATTAATGATTACATTGCCTATTTATAGGAAAATAAATATAATTCTTCAATTTAAAAAATCATAAATTCATCATGACCCATCATAAAAGAATTATAAATTTAATATAACCATTCATAAAAGTATTAGACATTCACAGTTTTATATAATTATAATTTTTTTAAAATTATAACAGAAATAACTAGGTTTTGGCCCACACAATGTGCTTGTGATTTTTACTTTTCTGCAAGTGCAAAGATGGCCTTTTGATGGATTTTATCACCATGATTTCTTGCGTTTACATATGTTAAACGAAGTACAACAACATTAAAAAGGAAAAAGTTCCAAACACCACTTTTTATTTATAAACATAATGTTTGTATTGATCAAACAATTTGTACTCATTACGCAATCGTACATGTTGTTTGAGATTGTGGCTTATTTCTTTGAATACTACAATTCATTGTTTTGATAATTTGTTTTTGTTGTTTATCGAAGATGATAATTTTTAAGCCATTCTTTAGATTTCATTATGAAAATTGCCGCGTTTAACTGTCCATAAGTAAAAACGGGTCTAGGTAAATATAGTCCAACTCTGCTTAAGTTTTGTCACTGGCTCACTCCGGAAATTGTTACATATAATTGTCCATGGATAAAAACGGGTTTAGGTAAACAAAGTCTAACACTGTTAAAGCTTTGTTATTGGTTTTTTGGTAATTGTCATTATAAAATATGGAATAACGAGAAATTGATTCTATTAAAGCGAACATAGTATTTGTGGGTATTACTGGTAATTTTGCTATAAATACCTTTTCACATGTATTGGTACCTATCAAGATTTTAACTTCAACAATATTGATACCTAGTTGCAGTATTGTAACCTTGTACCATTACAAAGTTCCATTGTTTGGTTGACATTTCGCAAAAGTATGATTGGAATTCCAATTTTTAATTGTGATCAATGATTTGGAATTCATGAACATTTAATCGCATTTAAGAATTCTGAAGTATATATTTCGTTATCAGTTTCACCACTCGAATTAAACGGGCAGCGGGTATCAGAACTTAAATATTCTTTACTATTCCTAGGAGTCACATTTAGTATTATATCATTGATTTCATTAACCAATTCATTTGTTGGGCAGAGTATTGTTCTCTCTTGAAAGTAAACGAAATTTTTGTAATGTTCAGTCAAGGTTTTGTACGTATGATTTATAAGAATGAGTAGAATTTGTAAATTCCATTATTATCTTGGATGATATATGTGAAACATTCATCGTCATTGGGTTCAGAAAATGTATCGCCGCGTAATTTTAAAACCACCATGAGAAATCATGGGTTTCATTGATACTTTTGTTGTTTGCATTCACTGTAAGTTACATGTTTTTCGATAGATTTTATACATTGCAATAATGCGAGATGTAAGACAAGTTTATAATTGCTCGCAAAAGGTCATGTCTACTCTGTTTGGCAATGAAAATTGATTTTTGTATAAATTCTCCTCCAAATATTATAGATTTTCCTCCAAATTCTTTTTGTTTGAAGGAAGTGTTTGTCGATCCCATCATGTTTTAAATTTATTTTTCCAATGCATCGAAGCATTGATAGTGTATCATTAGAGCCTGATTGCATATTATAAGTTTAGTTTATTTTTTAAACATTTTGTTAAATTTGTTTCTAATTTGATGCAATATACCGAGTCTTCATTAACATCTATATGTATAACGAATCTTGAATGAGTTGTTAGTCCTCCTTGCTTTAGCAACGACACAATTCCATTGGAAGATACATTTAGAACTATATAACCTTGAGATTTGATATTCGTTCATAGTGTTTTTAAATAAATGTTTCCGTGTCCCTCCATAGCCCTTTACGAATGATCATCTCGTTTTCATACGTATTTCTTGCACGATTTTAGAGATGTTTTCGATATAGATACGATATTTACGTATGATTTTGTATCCGAGTCTGACTTGGGCCTATATGACATGACCGATCAATAGAAATACTTCGATAGAAATACTCGTTTTCGTGTTTTCATGTTCTTGCAGGTTTTAATGCGTATTCGGTTCATTTTGGGAGCTAAAGGACGTATACGAGACAAAGTACCAACATCGAGGATCATCACGGAACAAACAGGACGAGAATCGGCGAGGAACAAGCTCAGCCCGCGTGGGGCATTTGGTTCGGCATTTGGTCCAGCAACTTGAGCACGAGTCGGGCAAACAATCGGCACGGTCAGGGCCTTAGCCCGCGTGGGGCACATCTCAGCCCGCCCAGGGCACACACCAGCCCGCTCGGGCACTCCCTAGCCCGTGCGAGAAGGCCTTGTTTTCATCGCGACACCGTGCGCCGCACCCGCGCGGGGCACACACTCAGCTTCCGCGGGTCGCGTCTGTCACCTGCAACACCAGATAAGTTAATTTTTCTTAAAACGAAAAGGAACTTGTTGGGAATTTATACAAAAAGGAAAACGACTTTAGAGAAGAGGAATAAGTGATATTTTTCTAGAGAAAGTAATGAAAACGTTGCCCAACTTAATTAAGAATGGAAAACTCATAAAAAGGCAAAAATCGGTGGTTGCTGCAACAAAAGAAAAAGAACGAACGACCAAAAGGAAAAAAGGAGGAGAAAAGGAAAGAAAAGAAGAAGGAAAAGGAAGAACATGAGCTAGGGGTCGAAGGGAGCTTCAGTGGGAGAGTTAGTTTGAGTTTTGAATCGAAGGGAGAGAGAGAGAGAACCGAAGAAGAAGAGGAAGACTCTTGCGAAGGAGACATACAAGGAGCATTGGAGATCAATTCAAGACTTCGGTTTCGTTTGGTTTTTATGTTCCTTAGACTATCTATTTCGATTATGTTTGTTTACGGATGCATGAGCGAGTAGTTTGTTTTGTTTTAGGAGAAGGGATTAGCCCATGGCTATCCCGGAACCAATTTGATTTATATTTGAATGCATCTTCCTGTTTTCGTTTACCTATTCTTTATCTGAGTGCTTCATTGACTTGTGTTTGTGATGGCCACGTAGATGCATGTTTTAGGAACTTAAGAGAAGGACCGAAAGAAAAATTCTAATTCCGGGTAATCAGGTTTAGAACAACCGAGGTTAGACCACGAAAGTAGGATAGCAACGGTTGAGGGTAAAACGGATGAATCACAGATCTTATGGGTTTAGTTCAAGGTGTCAGCCATGACAGTAGGGGATAACTTGACTAGATCACGTGTCTATACCTTGAGAGAGGGTAGATATCATATTAGGATCGTCTGCCTTAGATGACTTAATTGGGATTGCATGATAGATAGGTTGATTGTTGGTTTCGGTGGTATTGTGGTGAAACTGGATTCCTGGAACGTTTGTCTCATTGTTAGAAACTCGTTTGTTTATTTGTTTTTAGTATTTCATTCCCAAATTCCATATTCGTTCATTGTAAGTTTGATTCATAGTTTGAGTTTAGTTTGTGTTGCGTAGTCCCTGTGGGATCGACACCTAAAGTACTACACACGTGCCGTGCACTTGCGGGTAGTTTAGGTTAAATATTTGTTTAACTTGGATACGCATCAACGAAGAAAATTTTCCCAGATGATTTATCCACAACATTAATAATCTCATAAAAAAATGTTTCTTTGCTCTTTTTTGAGTTTGTCTTTTAAATTCTAGTGTTTGGATTGCGCCCTCAATTTACCATAACAAAGTTCTTCGTAAATTAGTTGATTAAAGCTTAATTCGTTATGTGTATGGGGATATGGAATGTCAGGAAAATGTTTTAGCAATCTCCCATTCTTCTGCAAAAGGCATTCAATTTCAATGAGAGTGCTATGTTGGATTTGCTATTGGAAAATCTAATATTTGGAAAACCGAGACATAATAGAGTATCGATATTTTTACATGTATTTTATTATTGCGTGGTTTTTTAGCTAACCTGAAAAGTTGAGGATTTACCAATGTCTATATACAATATCGTCTCATAAATGCTGCCATACAACAAGCCGGGGATTATAAAAAATACCCGTGTAGGGCTAAAAGACTTCAAAAATGCCCTTCCCGAAAAAAAAATTTTCCGCTTCAAAAATACCCTTATAAATGCTAAAATTCCCAAAATACCCCCTGCGACCCTTCTACCCAGTTTGACCCAATTTGACCCTGCGACCCAGTGACCCAGTACGACCCTTTGACCCTGCGACCCAGCGACCCAGTCCGACCCTGTGACCCAGTGCGACCGCCGGAACTGCCAGAAACCGCCGGAAACTGCCAGAAATCGCCGGAAAATGCCAGAAATCGCCGGAAAACGGTCGAAATCACTGAAACTCACCTACAAATCGCCGGAAATCGCCAAAAATCACCGGAAAATCGCTAAAAACGCTGGAAATCACTGAAAATGACTGAAACATTGTTGGAAATCGCTCGAAAATTGCTGCAAACCACTCAAAATAGAAGGAAATCACTCGAAAATGGAAAGAAATCACTAAAAAATTGAAGGAAATCGTTCGAAAATAGAAGAGAAACACTCGAAAATGAAAGGAAATAGTTCTCTACTTTGTTTCCCTCCTCTCAATTTTCGTTTTCCCTCTTCTTATATTTGCCTTTCCCTCTTTTGTATGTGTTTTTCATTAAGGGTACATATGTCTTTTCTCCAATTTTTTTTTTTCATCAGATTTAGGAGGGTAGTGTTGAAATGTTTTAGCCCTAAGAGGGCATTTCTGATATTGTGCCCAACAAGCCATATATTTTGTTGATTTGTCAGATATTCCAAAGCGACGACATTACAAACAGAGCGCGTAGGTGGCTAATTTCTAGCTTGTTCAATAGTCTCAATGTATTTTGCTTCATCGTCAAGAAGGCCTAATGCACGACACATATATTTAAACATTTCATATGTTTGTTCCTATATTGTACACAAATCCTCAAACAAAGTATGCCTTTTGATTTTGTTGAGAAGTATTATCAAATAATAAGCTTCTTCAGCATTGGGTGAAACATGGTGATGGTGTAAGCGACCAATTGCATAACTTTTTTGTTGGGTCTAGAATATTTTGGTTTTATTTGAAAAAAAGCTAGGAAATCGACATACATCAATTCTTTTGCATCATCGTACACTTGGTAACACTTGAACCATTTAGTAAACATTGTGCATCTAACACTTGGCTTTGAAGCAATGTCAGTTAACGTGTCATATTTTGAGAATGCTACACTCTTTGCTAGGAAGATGGAATCCTAATCGTTCAGTCGATATGCTTTGAAAGTGGATATCAAATCGGCAAATTCTCAAGCATGCTTCACAACCCGAGACATATCTTCAGCTGAAGTAATTGTGTATGTCATTTACTCGTCTCGATAATGTTATGTATGATGACGAGATACTCGTTGTAATTATATCAGGTCCTTTGTTTATGTATTTGAAAATGTATTTTAAAGCTTTTGTTTGACTGCATCATTCAATGCTTAAATGGGCTATATATATTTCATAAGCACTTGAGAATTGTAAGATTCTATGTTTTGGTTGTCTAGTATGATTCTGTTTTTCACAACAATCGACCATGGTCTTTTATAAATGGGATAGTCGTTGTTGTCTATATATGTAAACTATGGAAAGCTTTAGTGATTTAATCCTAGACCTAAATTCTTTTGTTAGATAGATGGAAATAGATTAAACCCCTAACAACCCGATATCAGAACCTAGAATTCGTAATCCCGAAGAAAATCCATCCGAAACCCCAACTATAATTTGACTAGAAAAACTCATACTTAGTGAACGACGCCACAATACTTGTGATCTAATATTGATAAGTCGATAAATAAACCCGAAATCTCTACAAGAGTTCGGTAGCTAAATATTTAGAATTAGCAAAGAAAAGACAATCTCTATCATTATAACTTTCTCTTAAATGTAATAGAATATATCCACTATTCATTATAATTTTTTTTAAATGTCACATGATAAGGTGCTCGATACACCCGGGAAAACCTGATCAAAATCTTGGAAAAAGCTATTTTCAGTTGGAAATGACCTTTACAACCAGATTTTTGACCGTTAGAAAATCCAATCCATTGTAATTTCCAACAGGGTTTTAACGGGAACTATCCATTTCAAATGTAGCAATGGATTGTAATGGATGACACCATCGACACGTTCAATGGATGTCCGTTAAAAAGTTCAATGGATGTCCATTGCAGTTGTAATAGATGCCTGTTGCACATTCCATTGAGCATTCATTGTATCAGCTGCCAGAAACCAACGAGCATATATTTGAAACCTTTGTGGGGGTTTACCAATGAATGCCTATTGGTGTTTGGCGGAAAATTTTAGATGTCATAAACGGGTGCCCGTTGGTAATGTTATTTTAGGATCAACACATATCAATTGATAATTAACCAAATTTGTAAAAAAAATATAAAGTAAACATAAAAAGTTGATTTTAATTTATTTAAAATATTTATATTATATTTAAAACTAACGAAAATAAAAATCAAAATAGACTTGCCCACATTTCATCTAAACACCCACTGTAGTCTTCATTTTCGTCTTCTCTAGTGCCTTGAGAAAGGGTCACATCAGAATCGATGATCGGTTATGTCTCGACGGTGTTTCATTCGTAGGTGGTGGTGGCTGATATAGTTAATCAGTCATCAATTCTATGATGATCTCCATATGACGCATCTTCGCCACTGTATCTCGAAATGTAGCCTCGAGTTGTTAGTTCCTTTGCGCACATCTTCTAAACCGTGGGGGTACCGTCGTGGCATCCTCTACAATATATTTGTATAGAGAATCCAAACCATACCGACGCTCCTTATACAAACTCGCAGTTGCTAGCTAGGCTCAGTATAGATTACCATTGCTTTTTCCAACAAATGATCATTGGAAATAGCAACGGATGCCTTTTTGCAACTACCAACCGTCATCCGTTGCAACTTCCAATGGATATCCATTAGCAACTACCAACGGTAACACCTTGAAACTTCCAATGGATGCCCATTGATAATGTATGATATAGTTCAACGTGCATCCGTTGGAATCTGTATCTCCGAGTAAACATAATTGGTCAGCACAATACATTTCTCGCAAGACCGTTAGTCAAATCTCTTAATCAAGTAGGATTCCTCTCATCGCAGGTCTTAACCAATAATATAAAAATGAATGATTATTTATAAAATATATTACTTTGAGATATATATACATATGAATGTACGAGAGATGTATATATTACATAATCTCTCAACCATGAGGCTAATGTTGGACTTTCATTTTGTTGAGTTCAACTATTCTTGGACGAGGATATGTACCCATTACTTCTTCATCAACGACCCTGTAGTGAAAATATTTAGACAAACAAGTATTAATTAGCATGTTAACACACATACACACACACACACACATATATATATATATATATGTAATATTAAGTTTAAAGATTGTCATCATTTTGTACTTTTCGAAAGGTAATAGCTATTGAAAATTTAACAATATAATATGTGTGGACGTGATTATACTCCTCTATTGTTAGCTAATATTAATTAGATTTCCATCTCGCACGTGCAATTGGTGTAAAGATATCAAGGATTGCACCAAACTGAAGATTATATTGATATAGATAGTTTGTGTGATATTTTTCTGATCTTTTCAGTTTTGTTGGAATATGCGACTCAAAATCGAATGTGATTAAATATGTGATCTCTTCCAAGACGTACTGTTTAACAATAGATCCTTCAACCGGTTGCGTTGTTTTTCGTCTGTCTTTTGAAAGAAAACCTTTCGAATAAATACCTCCATTTGAATTAAACTGGTCCACTGAGTATTGTCTCGTCTGGTAAAAATATTGGTGAATGTTCCGTGATATCAAAGAACGAAGGCGGAAAAACCATTTTCAAAGAGCATAATACCTCCGAGATAATGTTTTTCGATAATTATAAGTCATTTCGTTTTAAATTTATTAAACATATATCTCTGAATAATATATTAATTCTGCATAACATGTCGTGCACATTACACGGTAATAACTCTGCAAATTCAATTAGAATAAGTGGTTGCATGCAAATGTGACAAACATGAAAACCCACAATATCCACACAATGAGTCATTTTTTATTCATATCCATCTAGAAATTTTACGTTTTATTATAACCACCTAATATTGTTTTCGCAGGCCTAGACAATTTGAATATCAGGATAGGTGTCTTTCCATCGCGTAACTCCAATTCAGTTCTTCGACATATTGTCTTTAAATATTTCTGTGATTGTATGTTATCCGTTGTTTTTCCCATCACATTCAACATAGTGTTGATGGTGTTATCGAAAACAACTTTTTTTTACAATATGCATAACATCCAAATTATAACACAATATGAGTGATTTATAATATGGCAATTCTGAAAAATGATGCGTTTGTACCATTTATACCATTGACCTTGGCCTTGCGGTGTTCTATGCCTACGATCTCCTCCACACTCCACTGATTCTCGTCTAGTAAATATATTGGTGAATGGTCCGTGATATCAAAGAACGAAGGCGGAAAAACCATTTCCAAATAGCATAATACGTCCGAGATAATGTTTTTCAATAACTATAAGTCATTTCTTTTTAAATTTATTGAACATATATCTCTGAATAATATATTAATTATGCATAACATGTCGTGCATATTACACGGTAATACTCCGCAAATTCAAGTAGATAGTCTAAAGAACATAAAAACCAAACTAACCGAAGTCCTGAATTGATCTCCAATGCCCCTTGAATGTCTCCTCTCCAAGAACTCAAGAACAACTCCCCTCTCTACTCTCTCTCTGAAACTCTCTCTATTCTAACGTCTCTTCTCTCTCTAAAACTGAGGTGAATTCGTCCCCCAGCTCTCCTCCTTGTCTTTCCTCTTTTCTTTCTTTCTTTCTTTCTTTCTTTCTTTTTCTCACCTTTTCCCTCTTTGGCCGTTCACTTCCTTTCCTCTTCTTTCCTCTTTGTTGCAGCATGCTGTTTGTGAGTTTTCCATTCTTATTTGCAGTGGTTTCTATTCTTGAGTAAGTGGGCATGTTTCCTTTCTATCTTCCAACCATATAACTCTCATCCCTCTTCTCTAACCATGCTTCCTTTTTTTGTAGGCAACTAACCACTTCCTTTTCTTGTTTCCCGCAAGTTTCCTTTCTTGTTTCTGCAGGTGACAGACGCGAACCGCACGGGCTGGAGAGTGTGTCCCGCGCGGGCTCACTTGGAGGGACTTCACCTGCGCATGCTGAAGGCTTGCCCGACCCGTACTAGAGCTGCTGGATGTTAGGCCCCGCGTGGGCTAAGGTGTGTGCCCCGCGCGAGCTGTGGCTGAATGATGAGTGTGCGCGTGCTGAAGCCTGCCCCGAGCTTTGCTTTGGTTGCTGGTGGTTGTGCCCCACGGGGGCTATGAGTTCCACCCCGCGTGGGCTATGTTGGAGCTGATGATTCGTGCCGTTTCTCATCCTTTTTGTTCCATTATGATCCTCGATGCTAATACTTTGTCTTGTGTACGTTCTTTAGCTCCACTACGAACCAAATATGCATTTGAACCTGTAAGAACATGAAAACACGAAAACAAGTAAAATGAATACAAAAATCATACGTAAACATCACATCTATATCATAAACATTCCTAAAATCATGCGAGAAATATGTATGAAAACGAGATGATCACAATCCCCAGACTTGATTGTTTGCTTATCACTAAGTAAATATAAACGTGGAACATGTGGGGCATACAAAAACCGAGAATTTCCCTTTCTCCTAGAAATACCACTAAAGCGAATCTAACCGATCAACTAGCAAGTCGAGAGCAAATTTGGCCTAATTAAATTTTCAGTTTTCATCCTAGGTTCACCAAGGCTACCTACATAAAAAAGATCGAAGGCAAACTAAACAAGCAACCATAACTCTATCCACCAAACAAGACTTCAGACAAATGCTAAATGTAGAACAATTGAAGATACTTATTACATTTCCGAGCTTCTTTCTTTCTTTTTTCTTTTTCTTTTTTTTTTCTTTTTATGCATTTTTTTGTTATGCAGACACACTAGGCTTCTAGGACATCGGATTTGAAGGGGTCAAGCCTCTACTTAGATCCAGACTACCGATGACGGTATACTCATGCATCTCGTTCAAGAGTGCAGCGGAGTAGGTGGCGTTTGTGACATGCCCTTAAGATGTAGAAAGATGATCGCCAACCCACCACTTAGACCCAATCCATCCAAAAAGTGTCAAAGTCGATGCACTCATATCGTTTTTAGGCATGATTTCTATCGAGAGCGGAGTCTTAGTGTGCGCTCTTATTCTACAAAACAAGCTCGATTTCATACGATCTAATAATCCTTATCAAAAGAAGTACGGCATTATCTATACGAAGTATGACCATCTGGATAGAGAGAATAAACGATAAAATAGCCTAGCAACCTCGTCTAAATTTCCCACAAGCAACACTAGGATTTCCATATAATTACGACCTATTGTTTTTCAGCCGACTAATAAGCTCTAACGCTTAGAAAAAACCTAGCTCAAACATGCAAAATATCACGAAAGAGGCCAACTTTTTAAGTATCTCAGGTTCATGGTTCATCTCAAAACGTGGCACTGGACAAATGCCTAGAACGACTCTGACTCACGAAAGCAAAAACAAACTAAAAAAAATACGAAATCAAAGAGAAAATAAAAGAAAATGAAACGAAGTCACCTAAGAAACGTGAGCTGCTCCCCAAAACTTGAATTGAATGGCGTCCTCGATGTGAAGCTCCGATGGAGGGTAGGAGAAGTGAAGTCATGTTTGTGGTGGTGTTTTTTTTATTTATTTTTTGTTTTTTAAACGAGTCTTAAACTAAACAACTAAGAAAAATGGAAAACAAACAGCTGGGTTCCCTCCCAGAAAGCGCTTATTAACGTCTTTAAGCTTTAACGTCTCCATTCCTCATGTGTGCTTGATGGGTGGATCGGAAAGGGAAATGGAGTTTCTACTTTCGATCGGTTGAGCGGCTTGGTAGAGCTTTAGTTGCTGTCCATTAGCTTTGAACGTTCCGCTTGAATCGCTCCATAGTTCCACTTCGCCATGCGTGAAGACTTTTCGTACCTGAAAAGGACTAGACCAATGAGACCGTAGGTTGCCCGAGAAAAGCTTAGGACGAGAATTGAAAAGTATAACTAAATCACCTAGTTGGAAGTCATGAGGTAGGGTCTTTTTGTCGTGCCATCCCTTAGTCACTACTTTTTTCTTTGGCACGTCATGCACGAGATTCACTCGTTTGCTGCCCGAGGTCGGATAAATGATACTGCATCAAAAAGTCACTTTTTTCATTACCTGTTTCAAGTGCGGGTGCAGCCTCCTTTGAGTTTCGATGGAAGGTTCGTGGCTGTCTTCCGTAGAATTTTCGTGCGTACATATTGAAGAGCTGACTCTCCTACACTTCTTTACGCGAGTGGGTTGTTTCCTTATCTCATCTGCACTCAAGTTAGCATTCATAACAGCAGGATATGTTTTATCGCATTCAACGTACTCACTTTGAAAAGAAAACGGAGGAGGTTCGAGCTCAAGTTCGGGCGCCTTCTCCACTGCAAAATTAGCGTATATTTCGTGTGGTATCTCCTCACATGGGGCGTCTCCTAGTGCTGCAATAGCACTCATGAACTTTGTGTACAGCTCAGCTCCTTCGCCGGTAAATCCTGCATCTTCACGAACTAGTGTTAAGCATCGTATAAGAGGATCGAAAATACTTACTTGATCAAGCGTTTCTTTCGCTAACTCATCCAGCGAATCGAATCTAAAGCAAGACTTCTTGAATTGGTCCGTTCATGGAGCTGGAAAAGTTGAACTCTATCGTCTCATCTTCGACACGTAAGGAAAGCTTTCCTTGATGTATGTCTATCATGTTATCATGGCACATGTTGTAGCTAAGAACGGTCTACCAAGAATAATAGGTATCCTAGCATCTTCCTTTATGTGAAGTACAACAAAATAAGCGGGAATGAAAAGATTACCTACCTTGGTGGAGACGTTTTCAAAAATTCCCACCAGATATTTTACCGAACGATCCGCGAGGCGTGGAGACATCTTTGTAGGTTTGAGATCTCTGAAGTTCACCCGCTTGAAGACCAAGTGTGGCATGATGCTCACGCTTGCTCCTAAATCACACAAAGCATTGTCAATGCCAATATTACCTATTGTGCATGGAATGGATAAGCTTCCTGGTTCCTTCAACTTTGGGGGCAGCTTGTTTTGAAGAATGGCGTTGCATTCCTCGGTAAGTGCTACCGTCTCACTCTCTTCGATACGCCTATCCTTGGTAAGAACCTCCTTGAGTACTTTGGCATGATTAGGCATCCTTTGGAGGGCTTCCACGAACGAGATGTTGATGTCAAGCTTCTTAAGGCCCTCTATAAATCTGCCCACTCATTCTTCATTCTTGCTCCTCACAAACCATTGAGGAAACGGTATCGGAGGTTTGTATGCCGGTGGAGGAACATATGGTTTGTCCAAATCTAGTTCAACGCCTTCCATAATCGCGATGGTACCTTTTCCTTTTTTCATGGACGTTCCAGTAACTTGGTCTTGCTCTTTGGAGGGCGAATGCTCAATCACATCACTGTTGCACAAGCTAATAGTGTTCACGTACTCTCTCGGGTTTGGATCAGGTTTTCCGGGAAGCTGTCCAGGATTCTGAGAGGATGAGGCAGCTTTCTTTGCTATGGAGTTTTCTAACATCTTCACATGTGTGGTCAAGGATTCCGTATGAGTTTTGTGCTCGCTAATCGCTGTCCCCACATCCGCATTGAATTTGGCTTGAGTCGATTGTTGTTGCCTTTGCTCTTTGATAAATTCGAGCATTACCGCCTCAAGGTTCAACGAAGGGGTTTGAGGAGCTTGCGGAACTTGCTGAGCATGCTGAAATTTCTGGTTATCTTGCTGGTACATTTGCTATCTTTGCTCAAATCCCGAATACTTCACCGGTTCAGTCGTTCGACACGAAAGATTCGGGTGGTTCCTCCAATTCACGTTGTAGGTATTCCCCAATTGCGTGTTTCCTTGCTGCTGGGCATAATTCATGTATTCCATGTTCTCTTTCAGCGTGCATTGATAAGCCACGTGTTTTGTATCTCCGCAATTCATGCAGTACATAGCGTTTACTGCATTGCCCGTGCTCTGCTCTGATTCGGCTCTTATAGGCTTCGAGTGCCGTGAGGCATACCTCTCGGTGTGGACCACATGGTGTGGTTCATGGGGAGGTTATCAATCAGCTCGTATGCCTCCTCCACACTCAGATCCATAAACGATCCTCTAGCAGCGTTATCCAATGTCGTTCGGTGTTCGTCTAAAATTCCATTGTAAGAAGTTTGGATAACATACTACTGCTCGAGACCATGGTATGGACACATCTGTAGAAGATCCTTAAATCTGCCCCACGCTTCAAACAACGTTTCTCCATCTCTACATCTAAACATTGTGATTTCCCCCTAATCTGAATCGTCTTGTTCGGAGGAAAGATCTGTGATAAGAATAGTGTGCAGAGCTGGTCCCAAGTAGTGATAAAAACAGCGGGAAGCGATTGCAGCCAAGTTTTCGCTCGTCCCCTAATTGAGAAGGAGAAGAGACGCAGTAAGATTGCATCCTCCGAGACTCTGTGTATCTTGAATGTACCGGAAAGCTCTAGGAAGTCTTTGAGGTGCTGATGGGGATCCTCGTGATTTCCATCCATGAATTGCTTCTGGTAAAGCATGTTGATCATTGCCGGCTTGATTTCAAACTGTTCTCTAGCTAAAGCAGGCATCCATATGGTTGTTTCCACGTTGTTCATATTCAACACCACGTAATCTCTTAGACAACATGGTGGAGGAGCCTGTGGTTCTCGCAGTGTGAGTTGCTGTTGGTGCATATGTCCATGGCCGTTCTGATTATCCATCTCTCGTTGATCTGACGGCTCTGTGAAGGGCAAGTAAAAACGATTTAGGTAGCAAGAACGAAAGAAAAGAAAACATAAAGAAAAACAAAACGAGAATGACTCTAGGCTCCAATCTAAAACGTGTTGACAATAATCCCCGGCAACGACGCCAAAAACTTGATGCGTTCCAAGTTAAACAAATATTAACCTAAATTACCAACTGCATGATATGTGTGTAGTATTCTAGGCGTCGATCCCATAGGGACTACGCAACACAACCTAAACTCAAACTACGAATTAAACTTGCAAACGAACAAAATATTTGTTTCAAGATGAAATAACTAAAAAACAATAAACTAACGAGTTCTTAACATTGAGACAAACGTTCTAGGAATCCAGTTTCACCACAAGACTACCGAAACCAACAATCAACCTATCTAATCATGCACTCCCGATCAAGCTATCTAAGGCAGACGATCCTAATATGATATCTATCCTCTCTCGAGGCATAGACAAGTGATCTAGTCAAGTTATCCACTACT
This sequence comes from Gynandropsis gynandra, assembly GCA_036759665.1. Lineage (NCBI taxonomy): Eukaryota > Viridiplantae > Streptophyta > Magnoliopsida > Brassicales > Cleomaceae > Gynandropsis > Gynandropsis gynandra. The sequence continues at coordinate 22,947,840 of CM071873.1, forward strand.
TTCGTGGCTGACTCCTTAAGCTGAACCCATAAGTTCTGTGATTCATCCGTTTTACCCTCAACCGCTACTATCCTACTTTTGTGGCCTAACCTCGGTTGTTCTATACCTGATTATCCGGAAATAGGATTCTCCTTTCAGTCCTTCTCCTAAGTTCCTAAAACATGTATCTACGTGGCCATTCGCAAACAAAAGTCAATGAAATACTCATACAAAGAATACATAAATGAAAACAGGAAATTGCATTCAAAGATAATCAAAAGCGGTTTCGGGATAGCCAAGGGCTGATCCCTTCTCCTAGAACAAAACGATTACTCGCTCATGTGTTCAAAAGCAAACAACATAATCGAAGTAGAAAGTCTAAAAAACATAAAAATCAAACGAAACCAAAGTCCTTAATTGATCTCCAATGCCCCTTGAATGTCTCCTTTCCAAGAACTCACGAACAACTCCCCTCTTTACTCTCTCTGCAACTCTCTCTACTCTATCGTCTCTTCTCTCTCTAAAATTGAAGTGAATTCGTCCCCTAGCTCTCCTCCTTGTCTTTCCTTCTCTCCTTTTTTTCGTTTTTGGTCATTCATTTCCTTTCCTCTTCTTTCCTCTTTGTCGCAGCATGTTGTTTTGAGAGTTTTCCATTCTTAATTGCATTGGTTTCTATTCCTGAGTAAGTGGACAAGTTTCCTTTCTATTTTCCAGCCATATAACTCTCATTCCCCTTCTCTAACTATGTTTCCTTTTTGTGTAGGCAACTAATCACTTCCTTTTCTTGTTTCCCAAGTTTCCTTTCTTGTTTCTGCAGGTGACAAATGCGACCCGCGCGGGCTGGAGAGTGTGCCCCGTGCAGGCTCACTTGGAGGGACTTCACCCGCGCGTGCTGAATGCTTGCCTGACCTGTGCTGGAGCTGCTGGATGTTAGGTCCCGCGCGGGCTAAGGTGTGTGCCACACGCGGGCTGTGGCTTAATGATCACTCCATGTGTGCCGAAGCCTGCCCCGAGCTGTGCTTTGGTTACTGGTGGTTGTGCCCCTCGCGGGCTATGAGTTCCACCCTACGGGGCTGTGTTGGAGCTGATGATCCTTGTCGTTTCTCGTCTCATTTGTTCCATTATGATCTTTGATGCTAATACTTTATCTTTTGTACGTTCTTTAGCTCCAAAACGAACTAAATATACATTATAACCTGTAAGAACATGAAAACACGAAAACGAGTAAAATGGATACAAAAATCATATGTAAACATCACATCTATATCATAAACATTCCTAAAATCATACGAAAAATAAGTATGAAAATGAGACGATTAGATGTTCCCTCACATTTAAATTGTTTTGCAATAAAACAACATTTGTGCTTTGGTTTCTCCCAACAGAGTCTACCAATAATATTTTCTTTTCATATAAATATTGTATTGTTTTGAAATATTCGGTGTACTTGACTTTTGACCGTCTACTAATTTGTTTCTATATTTTTAATCGGTTAGTTATATTATTATTATTATTATTAATTCGGGTTGTAAAAATGTTATAACGTGTGTGCTAGCATGAACATTGTATACAGATTGTGTAGAACGTATTTGCTAACATGAATGTTGTATATAGACGTTGTACAAAACGGGTGAATAATATTCGTACAATGTGTATATACAACGTGCACGTTTAATGTGTGTACAATCCAACTTATTATTATTATTCTTATTACTAATTTAAAGTTGATAATAATATTTAATAATAATAATAACTAATAATTATAATTATTATAATAATGAGATATAATAATAGTAATTATTATTATTATTATTACTACTATTACTTTTTGTTGCACACAGGTTGCACATATGGATGTCAAACAGGCTGGCCTAGTCTAAACTTGGTCTGAACCCGAGTATGGCTCGGTGAAAACGGGTTCGGACCGACTCAACCCGAAATCTAACGAGCCTAAAATATTAGACTCGTGGACCAGGCCTAATGGGCTTCGAGCGGCCCATGGACCGATATTATTATACTTCTAAAAGAGCAACGAGGGAACTTGGAGCAAATCGGCGTAAGGAGCAACTAGAACAGAGCAACGAAGGAATAGATGAAGGAACAACGACTGGAGGAGCATAGTAACGGTGATCGGATCAGTAATGAAGAAGAGAGCACAAGTTAAAATTCATTGTCAAAGATCGAGTTCCAAGTGAGGAAGAAGGAAATTTTGAAGTTGAGAGCAAAGAAATTTTGAAATGAGAAAGAAAAAAAAAGAAATGGCAAGGATCAGTAATGAAGAAGAGAGCACGAGTCAATCTTCATTGGCGTCTGTGAGTAGATCGGTTTCTAGTGTTTTACTTTGTAGATGAAATACATTGGGGTTAAGGTGTTGAAAGTTAAATTTCTTGTTAATTTCAAATAGGTGTGAGTCGCTTGAGTCAAAGAGGATCATGAGTCTCAGTGAGTCACTTGAGTCGAAGAGGGTCATGAGTCTTAGTGAGTTGCTTGAATCGAAAAGAGTAAGGAGTCTAGGGTCATGAGTCTCAATGAGTCGCTTGAGTCGAAGAGGGTCAGGAATCTGAGTGAGTCAATTGAGTCGCAAGGGTTGTTTAGATTGCAAAGGGTCAGATGGGTCTCAGTGAGTCGCTTGAGTCGCAAGGATCGTTTGAGTCACAAAAGGTCATATGGGTATCAATGTGTCGGTTGAAGTATAATGTATTCTTAATTGGTCATTTTCTAGGTGCCACCAATGCCGAATTTCTCTATGAATTAAAGCACATGGAAAAAATGGCAAAGATTTCCACCAAGTGTTATCTTTTCGAAACAATAAAGAAGTTGGAAGGAATGTTAGGTGAAGATGAGTGACATTGCTTCAAGATAGAGTCACAATTTAGGCATATATTGCATTACCAGTGTGACTACATCCTGATGAATGTTCAAATGTCTGTCCTATTAAATCACTTAGTGATTGCACTATAGTGGAGCATGCACTAATTACCGGATTGAACTATGGACCTTATCGGGGGGATGGGAGTCAAAACAATGTGATAAACGGCGTTCTCATCCGGTACCTTATAGTGGAACATGCACTAATTACCGGATTGAACTATGGACCTTATTCAGGGAGATGGGAGTCGAAACAATATGATAAATTCTAGTTTAAGAATTTCAACCGTGGAAAGGTGACTGTCGCATAAATGAGTGAAAAGCTTGTGAAGGCGAAGAATTATGTCGACCGGAAGAGGTTGGCAACATTGATGATGTTGTGGTAAGTTCTGGATTACAAGCCTTCATCAGAAACTTCTATTAGCCATGATCTAATTGTCATGGTTGATGACTTGGAATTTTGTGAAGGCTTTCCATAGGGGCTTTATACATTTGAGAAGTTTGTGGATACTTACCACAAGCACGTGAGCAGGGAAACACCGAAACCAAAATGGCATTGTGGTGGTTTCATGATCCCACCCATGGTAAGTTGTATATATTATTAGAATAATGATGTGGTTAGTATCAAGTAATAATTACCTAGACTAACGCTTCCGCAAGAATACGGATCATGTAGTACCAAGGTCGAACACAAGGGAATCAATGCAACTCCAATGCTACTAAACTAATGAATATGACGGTTAAAATCAATAAGTGTTTGGAATGCGAATAAAGCTATACTAACTAACTAACGGATTAAATTCAATTAACTAAACACTATAGGCTTCGGGAGATGCAACATGATGCAATGAAGTTCTAACATGATCATTGGTCTTAGATATGATCACGAGTTCAGGGAATTCAAGCTCTAATATTGGAACTGACTGGCGTAGACTTGTCCACTACCTAAAATGCATACTACCAATCTTCTGACTGCATAATCTTACCCATTAGATGCATTAACACCGCTATCTTAATTCTTAGATTCAATCTACTGACCCGGCGTAGATTCTAAACCGATTAAATCCTAAATCATGGCTAAGTTCCAAAGTCTAATCCACTGGCGTAGATTCATTAGACTTGTACAATCAATCATTCAAGTTACGTGCAAGAACTAAAGCATTAAGAATAGCCAATCATTCTGAAAAGGATGAAATACCATAATCATTCATTCAGGTGGCATACAAGAATAAAAGCATTAAGAACCACCAAGCATTAAACACAAGAATTCATTACATATCAAAATTTCTCTCCAACCCGTAGCTACTAAACTACTCGGACATGGACTTAGAAAACAAAACACGAAAGAAAACTATATTCGACATGGATAAAGAACGAGATCCATCCCTATTTTATTACCTATGTCTTCAACAGCTCCTCCGTGTTCTGAGTTCGTCGCCCCATCTCCAACCTTTTGACGTGTTGCTCTCTCTCTCTTCTTCTCTCGGTGTGTGTTGTGTGTGGGATGGTGTGTATTCTGTCCGAATTCCTTCAGCCCTCTTCACCTCTAGCTAATCTTTTCTCTTTCCTTTCTTTCCTTTTCTCCTTCCTTTCCTCTTTGGTCGTCCTTCCCATTTCTTCAGCTCCAGCAGCCTTGTTTCTTTTTTGTTGTTCCAGTCGGCTGAAGTTTCCTTTTCTTGCAGCGGCTGGACCTTCTATTTGTGTTGCAGTGGTTGCTTCTTCCCTCTTCTAGCAAGCTTCAATTTCATTCTAACCGTGCCCTCCTAAGAACTACTCCAACAAGTTTCCATTCTTGTGTTTGGTGGCAGCATGTTTCCATTTTTGAAGAACAACGACAACATGTATCCATTTCTGAAGACTAGTGGCACCATGTTTCCATTTTTGAAGACCAGCGGCAACAGGTTTCCATTTTTCTTCTTCAATTCATGATTCTTAGTTTCTGACCATTGATGCATTATCAAAGTTAAACAAATAACCTAAACTACCCGCAAGTGCACGACACATGTGTAGTACTTCAGGTGTCGATCCCACAGAGACTATGCAACGCAACTTAAACTCGAACCACGAATTAAACTTGCTAACGAATTAAATATGGTTTTAAGAATGAAATACTAAATGCAAATAAACAAACTAGTTCTTAAGAATGAGACAAACATTCCAGGAAACTGGTTTCACCACAAGACTATCGAAACCAACAATCAACCTATCTATCATGCAATCCCAGTCAAGTTATCTAAGACAGACGATCCTAATATGATATCTACCCTCTCTCGAGGTATAGACACGTGATCTAATCAAGTTACCCCCTACCTTTGTGGCTGAAACCTTGAAATAAACCCATAAGACCTGTGATTCATCCGTTTTACAACCGCTGCTACCCTACATTCGTGGCCTAACCTCGGTTGTTCTAAACCTGATCTTCTAAGACTAGAATTCTTCTTTCGGTTCTTCTCCTAACCCCTAAGACATGCATCTACGTGGCCATCAGAAACACAAGTAAATTAAGCACTCAGATAAAGAATATATAAACGAAAACGGGAAGATGCATTCAAAGATAAATCAAAGGTGGTTTCGGGATAACCATGAGCTAATCCCTTCTCCTAGAACAAACAAACTACTCGCTCATGCGTCCATAAACAATCATAAACGAAATAGAAGGTCTAAGGAATATGAAAACCAAACGAAACCGAAGTGTGAAGTTGATCTCCAATGCTCCTCGTAAGTCTCCTTCGCAAGAACCTTCTTCTTCTCTCTACGTGTGCTCTGTCTTTTTTCTCTTCGTTTCTGTACGAATTGGGCTGCTGAAGCTTTCCCCTTTTTTCTCTCGTTCTCCTCTTTCCTTTCCTCTAATCTTTCCTCTTTGGCCGTCCCCTTTCTTTCCTCTCTAGCGGCTGGAATTTTCTATTTCTTATAGCAGCTGCAGTTTTCCTTTTCCGAGTTTTTCCATCTCTTGTTTTTCTATTCTTGTGTAATTGTCAACGTTTCCTCTTTATTTTCCAGCCATGTAGCTCCTCTTCCTCTTCTTTAACCATATTTCCATTTGGTTTAAGTACACGTTCCTTTCCTTTTCTTGTTTTGCTAAATTTCCTTTTTCACTAGTTTCCAGTTTTTCGGTTTCTATTTTCTTCATCAGCTTGTATTTCCTTTTCCTCTTGTGCAGTAACGATTTCCTTTTCCTTTTTCCTTCTTTTCCTCTTTGTTTTGCTGCCTTCTTTCTTGTTCTTGCATTTCCATTAATTTTTCTATCAGCCATTTCCATTTTCTATCTTTGACGGTTGGTGTTTCCAATTCTAGTGTAGGCGGCAATCTTTCCATTTTTGTGTAGGCGGTTGGAAGTTTACATTTTGTTCTAGCAACTTGCTCCTATTTTATATAAACCATGTTTCCTTTTCATGTTCCAACCGTGATCTTCTTACTTTTGTTCTATCAACCGAAATTTTCCATTTTTGCTCCAACCACCGAAAGTTTCCATTTTTGTAAGCGGCCATTGTTTCCATTTCTCTTCTCCAGTTTATGATTCTTTGGATGCTGACCGTGAATAGCTGATAGGAGAGTGGTTTTTCTTAGTTTTGCTTCATTTACTCGTGTTTGTATCCCGATATCTCCATTCATCGCGCGGGTAGTGGCTATTACTTGCCAATTCTCGTCCCGTTTGTCTCGTGATGATCCTCAATATTGGTACTTTGCCTCGTGCACGTCCTTTAGCTCCAAAATGAACCGAATATGCATAAAAACCTATAAGAACATGAAAACACGAAAACACGAAAACATGTAAAATGGATACGGAATCATACGTAAAGCAACACATATATATATATATCATAAATATCTCTAAAATCGTGCAAGAAATACGTATGAAAACGAGATGATCAACCATGCATGGTTGATAAGGGAGTGGTTTTGCCTCATTTCCTCATGTTTGTACCCCGATATTTCATTTCCTGCAATAACATGAGAAAACTCTAAAAGAGGGCAAAATGATGCTTAATGCTCGGTAAAGTCTAAATGATTGATTAAACTAACTATGAAAATCAACTAAAATACTATAACAAAATAGGCGTTATCAAATAACATGAATGTTTTCATACTTTTTGTTCTTATGATTTTGTTTTAATGTTTCATTTACTTCCATTCGGATCAATCCATAGTATGGGCGAAAACGAATGGTACATTAATGATAATGATGTTCAATTATGCCCAAAGATGTGCAAGAAGTGGATTAAATCCAATTTGAATGCGAAGTATATAGACGTGATCAAACAGATCAGAGATTCTAAGGTAACAATTACACAAGGGTCACAATGGTCACAATGGTCACGAGGGTCAAAATGATTATTTGTTGTTTTATAGGATATTTGAAGTATTCTTAAGGCTGAAGACGACAAAGAAGCTTTACTTTATGATTTATTGTATTACGATAGTTGCAACGACCCATATTTTCATATATGGATGGACATCTACAAAGAAATGCAAAGGATATTTGTTAGGAGGACATCCGTAAGCTCGAACTGCTGACGTGAAAAGTAGTTCTTGATGAGAAACGGAAGGAGAGAGAGAAGGGGAGCAAGAGGGAGAAGAGCAAGGGGGAAAACCAATAGAGGTTGAAGGAGAAGAAACAGAAGTTCCTCTAACACTGGAGTAGAAATTAATGAAAGAAATAGAGAAGTATAAGAAAATAATTATCAACACCGTAAGAGACCTTCTAACGGACATCGAGTTTGATTTTCTTAATCCAAAATTAAAGGCGAAAAATCATAAAGGTGCTGAAAAGACGAAAAAGACTAAAGGTCGAAAGGCGCCAAAACCAAAGGTTGTCAAAAAATATACGAGCACTGGAGACAAATCTTACGACACTCTAAGAGATGATGATTACTGTGAATTTTAATTTTGACATCATCTCTATCCAGTGTCAAGAGAAGAGCCCAAAGAAGAGCCAAGAGAAGAGGCGGTGGAGTCAGAGGCTGAAAATAACTCTCAAGATTGCTCAGAAAAAGAGGTGCCAAATATTTCAACATTAATTGAAAAGATCACATCTGTTGCTAATATTTCAAGTGAAATTCATTCTAGCATTACTCTACTTGAATATATTCTTAAAGAGATTCCTCTAGTGGTTGCTCATGATAATGGCGTTGATATTCCTGACGAGATTCCTGCAGAGATTGCCGTTGATATTGATGCTGAGGAAACTCTAGAAGTTCCAGTCGAAAGGTTGATGCAGATGTTCCGGTCGAAGTTCCACCAAGTATGTAATGTTGATTCATAAAGGTCACTTGAGTCACAAAAGTCACGATGATCACAAAGGTCACAAAAGTCATAATGGTCACTAGGGTCACAAAGCTCAAAATGGTCACCAAAGGTCATAAGGGTCACAAAGGTTCACCAATGTCACAAAGGATGAGTCTAATGAATGAAGTGATTTTTTTTTATGTAGATGTTGGAGCTTCATCGGATTACTCTAATGGTCCATTGATAATTAAACAAAAGTTAAAACCATCGAATGCAAGACATGATCCATATGTTGAACCTCCATTGACTTAGCCATCGACGCAAAGATAAAAACACGTGGAGAACAAAAACCATGGGGTGGACCAACAAAAAGGGCAACGAGAGGAAAGGAGAGAGAGAGAGGGCGAGGGTGAGTGAGAGGGTGAGGGAGATGTGTAGAAAAAGTTGTTGCTTCAGAAGAGGTCGTTCAAGAAGAATCCACAGAAAAGGTGGTTTAAAAACCTACAGATGCTGAAGGGAGTCAGAATTTTGTTTGGAAGCCCTAATGATTGGTACAGGGCAAGATATTCCGAACTATTTCGTTCATGGTGTTAGTAGTTTCCGGTAGACTAGTCGATATAAATTTATGACAAAACCTCGCCAAAAGCATTGGCAGAAATAAAAAATAGGTTGTTTCCAGAAGCTAGAGGTTTGGAGATAATACTAAAGGATGTCATATGGCTTGAAGATGAGGTGAGGTTTTTTAACCCTTAGTTAGGAAAGCGAAAAAGGTTACAAAGGTCACAAAGTTAACAAAGGCGACTGATGGTCGGAATAAGAGGTTTTAAATTTCCTAGACCACTCTACCGTAAGTATACGGTACGTGTAGTACCAGGGTCGAACTCTGGGGACTGAGTGCAGCATTAGAATCAAGAAATCATGAGAAGAAGATCGATCAATAGGTTGATATCGAACTGGAAAATAAATGATAATGAAGAATGGCAAGACTAGACTCAATAAGATAGAGTGCCATGGGTTTCGGAAATTCCGGGACATCGCGGAACATCTAGATGCATGAAGAACGAGTGGGGAGTTCTACCTCAACGACACTCATCGCTCGATGCATCGCGGAACATCTAGATGCATGAAGAACGAGTGGGGAGTTCTACCTCAACTATCAGAAATGACTCTCTCGATGCCTAAATCCTCTACCTAGGGAATCAAGGACACTCATCTCTCGGTGCAGGGCGGAACGTCTAGATGCATGATAAACAATTGGGAACTCTAACTTCTACTATCGAAAACAATGGGAACTCGACCTCTATTGATGGAAGTGACTCTCTCGATGCCTTAATCCACTATCTAGGATATACATGTACTCACCTCTCCATGCAGTAAACCTATGTCCTAAACACATGACGAACAATGGGAGCTCTGCCGTTCCTAAAGAGAGTAACTGTTTGCCAGATTCTCATTAATCTAATTTATTCGAAGGTTAATTCTGAGACTCAAGCCTGACTCTTTCCATAGAACCAAAGCGGGAATGACTGTGGTGTTTTCTCCTATAAATTCGTAGAAGCCTCGTTAAAAAAGGATAGGAATATGTTTCGCTTTATTTGGGACGACAAGGTTACTTCCTCTCTAATCTCATTCAAACGTGTCTAATCTCACTGAATGGATCTAGTCTCATTCAAACATGAAATCAACAATGTAAGAATGCATTAAGCACAACTACGACCTGTCAAACCATACGATTGAACAAAACCAAATCAAGCATTAAGAATCAATAATTCATTATAATGGCATCCCTAACCCATGACAAACACAACTATTAAGAATACATAGGGAAACAAACACGAACAACGTAAATGTTCATCTTCCCTATCATCCCGAGCGTGGATTCGGACGAATGATTCCGATTTCCCGAAATCTCCTTTCTCAACCGTGCTATCTCCTGTATCTCCTCTCTCCTCTAGTCTGTGTCTCCTCTCTGGTCTCTGTTCTCCCTTTCTGGTTTGATTATTAGACTTATGCTCGTTCAGATATTGGTGTACGTGTGATTCGCTTTGGTTGTTGGCATGCAAGCCCGATCATGCTCCTATGAATGCCCGACCGTGCAACAGCTCTCCTTGAGTGCCTGACCGAGCATGGAGTGAGCTCTGGCCGTGCATAAGCTATGGGGTGATTCTGTTCTCAATTGCCCGACCGTGCAAGTGCACAAGCTCGGTTGTGCATGGGGTGAAGCTCTCCAGCCCGATCGTGCACTTTTCTAGGCCCGACCGGGCTTGTTGTTTGGTACTCAGCTTGGTCGTGCACTAAGTGGAGCTCGACCGTGCATGTGTTGAATGTTTAGTTTGGTCGTGCACAAGGTGATGCCCTGCCGTGCAGCTTAGTTGCCTTTCATCTAGTCATCTTGGCCGTGCTCATATCCACATCTTCATCTATTGGTCACTTTTTCGGGTGGATTTGCCGTAATTACTCGTGTTGCGTCACATGTCTTCATTCCTACAAAATCCACAAAGTAATAAAAGAAGTCCTCAAATATACTCAATAACTCGATAAAGTCCAAGAATTGTACTTAGAACTAAAACTAGGAATCATGAAAATACTATGACGGATTACGTGTTATCGGTCACAAATGTCATTTTGGGTCATATGTATTCATGTGTGTCAATTTTTTTGTAGCAATTGGATGAGGCATTGTTGGAGTTGCTTAATCGCATCTAGAAATATCCAACGCGATATAGGTTAAAGAATTATTACGTTTTTTATATTTTATTTATGCAGTCGCTGAAGATCTAGATGGACACGGACATGGAAGAATGGTCGAATGTTCTTAAGGACTATTTGGAAGGTACATATACCTTGAGAGGCACGTCGAAGACGAAGGCAGATTACGATGGCTTGCTCTCATTTCTTTAATTAACCATCACTTACAAATCGATATATACCTTGACATTGAGTAACCATTAAAATTGGATTTGAAACGCTGATGTATATGACTGCCAAAAAAGGTTAAAGGAAACGTGTATCGATCCGGTGATTGAGATTATAAGAAGAGCTCTTTCCAAGATGTTGCAAGTTGGTGGGTTTCATTCCTTGACTTCTAGAGAAGATATATGGCATTACGAGTATTATGAAGGTCTGTTACAGAACGAAATGCGAATGACTGTGGTTTTTTCTTCTTCAAATACATAGAAGCCATTCTATGGAGAATGGAGGACAAGTTCCCTGATTTTTGTGATGCCAATACCTCTTCCATTTCTGAGAAGGTTATTGCAGATGTATTTGCGAATGGAGTAAGTATTGATGTACCCGAAGACAAATGCCTCACATCATCTAATCCCTAAACTCGATTTATTTTTTTAAATTTGAATTTGATTTATATTCTTTTAAGTTTGAACTTTATTCATATTTTTAAGTGTACAACGTGTGTGCAGCCCATAATAACAATAATAATAATAACAACAATAATAACAAAGGTCACAATGGTCACAAAGGTTGGTCATAATGGTCACAAAGGTCAATCACAATGGTCACAAAGATCGGTCATAGAGGTCACAAAGGTCGGTCATAATGGTCATAAAGGTCGGTCGCAAGGGTCACAAAGGTCACAAAGTTTGGTCACAAAGGTCGGTCATAATGGTCTCAGAGGTCACAAAGATCGATTGCAATGGTCACAAAGGTCGCAAAGGTTGGTCACAATGGTCGATCACTAAGGTCACAAAAACCGGTCACAATGGTCTCAAAGGTCGGTTTATTTTGAATTATATATGAGCTCGGTTTATTTTGTTAGCATTTAACAATAATAATAACAATAATAGTAACAATAATAACAACAATAATAATAACAATAATAATAAATACACAATAATAACAATAAAAATTAATCCACAATAATAATAACATCAATTTCAAAGGAATGAATATCAAAACACATATTTCATAACATAAAAAGAATTACTTTAAATCAAATATTGTTGGGGGAGAAACCGAAGGACAAGTGTTGCTCCATTAGAGAACACCCCTAATTTTATCCATTTTCATGAGAAAAAGTTCTCCAACCTCCCCTAATGAAAGCGCCACCACGACTTAAAGGCCTCAAATCTAATGACCACACTATTTCTTGATCGTTCATCAGCATTATCTTACATCTTCTACCAATCAGACCGTTTGACCTCGTGAACTCTATCGGAAGGTTCTTCACCATCACCCAAGTTACATCAGTGAACATGATTATAAATCGAATAAATAACCAAAGTGATATATGATGATTCTTTGTAGTCACTTATCACTGCATCTATGACCATATTAGAATGCATGGCGGTTGTCGTAAAATAGGTCTGATCAGAAGAAGATGGCCCATCTTCTGCATTCGATTATGATGATGATGATGATGATGATGATGATGAATATTGCAAATGACACAAAGTGTCTCTGAAACCAGTGACGTGAAAAACCATGTCACCTTCGTGATGAAAAGAAATCCAAAATCACCAATTCGAAAATCATGGTTCTTCAAGAAATCTTTCAATCCATTCATGAATCTAGGGCCGTCTAACTTGAGTTTCCATGTTTTGTAAGACACATCCAATTTAAGAGTTGTCGTGTTGTTGTTCTTTGTGTTTCCTTGGATATGCTCATCAAAGAACTTCCTTGGAATCTCCTACAACAAAAAACAAAATAAAAAGTCGTATATCTATATTCTCAGCATGTAAGAGAGAAAGACAAATGTAAAAGATTACAATGTAGTGTTCGAGATAGCCAGGAAGAATCATTTGGATGAATTGTGGGAAATGTGAGGTTTGAGACATTTTTGATAGAGAATATTTCGAAAATTTTTTAGAGACAAAAGACGAGAGATAATGAGAGTTAGAAAGAGAGAGTGTCATATTCGAAAAAAAGGAAAGGGTGGAATTCGAAAAGACATGAGTCTGACATCGAAACGACGATACGATATGCATGCTGTACTACACAACTTGTGACAAACTTTGAACACATATTATTGATTTTTTTTGAAGTGTTAGGAAAAATTTCGATGGGAATGATGGGTTCCACATGTTTCCTGAAACTGTAAAAAAAATCACAAAGGTGACAAATTAAGTTGGATGTTTAAATTGTGCTTTCGATATATTTAGAAACATAAATAATGTTAATTTAGATACTTTACAATGTCAACCAATAATTAAAACGCATTTTTTCTCATGTGTCACAAGAAGTGTAGAACGAATAAATGTGTTTCAAAAGTGATAGGGTGTTTTAAGAACTCGTTGGATGAATTTGAGCAAATTAAAAAAATAGATTTAAATTGCGCTTTCGATACATTTAGAAACGTAAATCATGTTAATTCAGATACTTTAAAATGTCCAACAATAATTACAACATATTTTTTCCCATGTGTCACAAGAAGTGTAGAACGGATAAATATGTTTAAAAAGAGATAGTAATGTTTTAAAAACTTGTTGGATGAATTTGAACAAATTTAATAAAAAAAAATACATTTAAAATTTCGTCAAATTTATTAACTTTTTTTATAGACAAACCTTCTAAAAATATATAAAATAAGTATTATGAATATAACTAATGAGAGATTTCAGAAAGGCGGAATATCAGAAATACCCTTATAGGGCTAAACCACTTCAAAAATACCCTTCCCCAAAATAATTATTAAATCCGAAAAATAAAAACTGAAGAAAAGACAAATTTGCCCTTAATGTTCGAACGTGGAAAAATGGAAGTTCGGCAGTTTTTCGACGTGAAAAGCTGCCGAAAACGAGAAAGCCGAACAGTTTTTCGCCGTGAAACCTGTTTAAAAGTTTATAGCAAGAAAGAAATAAGTGATGTCGAACTTGAGAGGGATCGATTTGAAGTTGGCGAGAAGGAAAATGGCTAGAATCAGCAGCATCACTGGTGAAGAGAGCACGAGTCAATCTTCAATGGCGTCAATAAGTGTAAGTAGTTCGATTTCTAGGGTTTTGCAAGCTTTCGATTCACAAAATGGTTTATTGATTTGGAATGGGTGAGTGTCAGTGTCAGTGAGTCGGTTAGGTCGCAAGGGTCGCAGGAGTTGCATGAACATCTTCGACTTCGTAAGTCGGTTGAGTAGCAAGAGTCGCAGTAGTTTCATGACCATCTTCGACTCAGTTTATCGATTTGAAACGGGTGAGTGTCAGTGTCAGTGAGTCGGTTAGGTCGCAAGGGTCGCAGGAGTTGCATGAACATCTTCGACTCCGTGAGTCGGTTGAGTAGCAAGGGTCGCAGTAGTTTCATGACCATCTTGGACTCAGTTTATTGATTTGAAACGGGTGAGTGTCAGTGTCAGTGAGTCGGTTAGGTCGCAATGGTCGTTTGAGTTGCATGAACATCTTCGACTCTGTGAGTCGGTTGAGTAGCAAGGGTCGCAGGAGTTGCATGACTATATTCGATTCAGTGAGTCGGTTGTCT
>CM071873.1:22973043-22986148 GCA_036759665.1 Gynandropsis gynandra
TAAGCCAGCACTGTGACATGTACTTGAATATTTTCGTTCCCGTAGTTCATGTGTCCATGTAGCCTAATAATCATTCCTGTATATTTGAATTCGAAACTCTACACTTTTCTGGACTTTACTTCATTAAATGTGATCTGTTTCTATTCATTTTTCCTTCCTAATGAATATATCTGTCTGTGTTCACTGACCCTTAATTTAAATACAATCGCAACAGAAATGGCAAACCTTTACAAAGTCTTAAAGCCCTTACGCTAGAGGGGGCTTACCTTTGGGTAGTCCCTTCGCCATACCTAAAATAATACTATTAAGCATTTCTTGCTTTGAATTTGATCATCTTTGATGTTCAACAACTTCTGCTATAAAAAAGTATTACCTTCTATGAATTATCTACATAATGTTCTTGTTGTTGAAATGAGTAAACCTAACATTCATTGTAAATCTTTATGTCTGATGATATGTTCACTTGCATTGTAATTTCAGGTAAATAAATACTATGATCTTGCTACCAGCTTTTATGAATATGGCTGGGGAGAGTCCTTCCATTTTGCACACAGGTAATTCGTTGCTTTTCAAAATTTAATAGGACAATGGGAATCTAAATTGGAGAATCGTTGGTTTGCCCGACTGCGTTTTCTTGTGTTCCTGGCAAGTATGTTGATACTTTAGAGACACTGAGTTGCATGAATTTGTGGGTTTATAGATGGAAAGGAGAGTCTCTTCAGGAGAGCATCAAGCGACATGAGCACTTCCTTGCCCTGCAACTTGGCGTAAAACCAGGCCAAAAGGTTTTTATTAGCCTTGTAGACCTCAGGAAAAGGTTGCTCGTTCATCATTTGATGTTAAAATCTTATTAATCATGCAAGTTTTTCTAAATAGGTGCTGGATGTTGGATGTGGAATTGGTGGACCTTTGAGAGAAATTGCTCGATTCAGGTGAATGAGATGATGTTAAAATCACAGATTCTTTTGTCCTTGTCGATCCAATGCTTCTGGTTTGCATAAATTTTTTTAATAAATTTTACAGACATTTTAGTTAAGCTTTTCCTTAAGGGAGAGTGGAGGAACTGATACTGTATGTTTCTTGCCGCAGCCACGCTTCTGTTACCGGAGTGAACAATAATGAATATCAGATCACAAGAGGCAAGGTACATATCTATATTTGGGAAAAAAGTATTAAGTGTCTCGCCATACTGTGCTGCCAATTGCTTGGATGTAATCTAATAAGCCCTCTTTTTCTTTTTCTTTTTTTTTTTAAGTTTGGTTCACACAGACTATGCATGAATTTATAAATGCTGCCTGTATGAGTTAGTCCCTGCACATTATATCTTTAGACTTCATATGGGGGTCTGCTTTTTCACAGGAACTAAACCGGCTTGCAGGTGTAGACAAGACATGCAGCTTTGTTAAGGTCGGTTGAATTGCTAATTTTTTTACGAATTGCGTAATGTGTAAGACATGAGTTTAAGAAAAGGACCACTTGATGCAGGCATTGTTGTGATGATTTTCGTTTCATAAATGTTGCAGGCTGACTTCATGAACATGCCATTCCCTGAAAACAGTTTTGATGCGGTTTATGCAATAGAAGCAACTTGCCATGCACCTGATGCAGTATGTGTATTTCGATCAGTTCTGTTTCGTTTCTTTGATGTGTCTTCCATTCTTATTTCTCGTCGTGTTCTCTTAACAGTATGGATGCTATAAAGAAATCTACAGAGTGTTAAAGCCTGGGCAGTGTTTTGCTGCCTACGAGTGGTGCATGACCGAGGCATTTGACTCCAATAACCAAGAGCATCAGAAAATAAAGGTTTAATTTCCCTTATCAATCTGTAATTTCGGCTTTCTTTCTTTATTCAAGGAGACCGACATTGCCAACGTAACAGAGATTTGATTATGCAGGCGGAGATAGAGATTGGAGATGGTCTTCCAGACATACGGCTAACTACCAAGTGTCTGGAAGCTTTGAAGCAAGCGGGTTTTGAAGTAAGCCTTGGATTCCAGAACTTATTACGTTTTGCATTCATCAAAACCCTTCCAACATTCTAGGTATTATTTCCTGTGTTTGAAAGGTCATATGGGAAAAAGATCTCGCAAAGGAGTCCCCTGTCCCGTGGTACTTACCACTCGACAAAAACCATTTCTCTCTTAGCAGCTTCCGACTGACGGCCATTGGACGATTCATAACCAAGAACATGGTAACCGTAATTTTGTCCTGTCACTCCCCTGTTCTCATTCAACATTGGTCGGATACTTAACCCAACATGTCATTGATTGTGAGTCTAGGTCAAGACCTTAGAGTATGTGGGACTCGCTCCGAAAGGAAGCCAAAGGGTTCAAGATTTCTTAGAGAAGGCCGCGGAAGGATTAGTGGAAGGTGGAAGGTGAGAGAGTTAGTCCTTCCTTGTTCACATGTTGAAAAAACTGAGATAAATATTTAGATTCTAAGTTTTGAGTTCATCGTTTTGTGGTTTCGCAGGAGAGAGATCTTCACGCCTATGTACTTCTTCTTGGCTCGTAAACCTGAGTGATTTCATAATCAATCACAACACAAGGCTCTCCTCGCGAAGTGACAACATATCTCTCTCTTTGGCCTTTTAGTTGCTTTTGCTTGCTTTTGCGTTGATTTCGTATTGCTTTCTTTCTTTGGTGTCTTTTAAAAAGAAAAAACAAATAAAAACTCGTACTTAAGTTTTTTTAATTATGTATTTTATTTTCTTTAACTCGTAGGTGCGGTTGTACTGTGTACTTCTGATCCGACATTATTTTGATTCTCCTGTTCTAATTTGGATTTGTTGGTTCACCTGTCACGTGAAGACATGTTTATTTTGACATAGTAATCAAATAATAAATGGTAATCAAATGCGAATCATATTCTATGAGTAAACTAAAATCATTAGTCATTAGTCTACTTGTATTCAATCAAATGATATAGGCCAAACTATAAACGCATAGCATAAAAAACTATGTAGAGGTGATTTATAAACGTTAATTTTCAATTTATTCTTAAGTGAGACCACTAACTTTTATTATATAAAGAAAAATAACTATAGATGATTTTATTTCCAATAAAAAGTATATTTATTTTCGAATAAACTATACAAAATGCAAAAAATATTAAATTCAACCTAAATGATAGAATCTTGGTACTCTAAAACATTCATTCCAATTATATGGTCATGAAATATATTGGATGAAATATCCTATACAAGAGGATTCACTCTTATGGAATTTGTTCCAATATGTCTTATGCAAGTATGTTCAATCCCAAATTTTTCTTTTACAATTAGAAACTTAATTTTGACTTATTTCGATATATCGAGATCTTGTTGTTGTTGTTATAGTACAAAATGACTTATTGTCACAATACAACATTAATGGTCGTTTTATACCTTCCAAAATCTGTAATCTCTTGAAAAAATATCTCACACAAATATTTTTGTTGGATACCTTTAAATAAACTATAAATTTTTACGGTCGTTGCGGATTATACTGTAAATGACAGTTTGGAACTTCGATAAGAAACAACTTTGTCATCCACTAGTTAGATGTAACATGAAGTAGATTTCATACTTTCTTAACATCCAAAAAATCAGGGTCACAATACCTAAAATTTCTAAATGATCAAATCTCTGATAAATGAGCATTTAATCTTTTGTCGTTCAATACAAAAATGTGTAGGACACTTTTTCTTCAAATATTGTATAACTCTTTTGGATACTTAGTAATGGTCTATATCTGGACGAGTCACACTTGAGCATACATTAAACTTCCAATTGATAATGAATATGGATTTTTTTGCATCTCTTGAATTTCAATAGTTTTAGGACACTGATTGCTACTAAATTTTTATATTCTTTAGCGATCAATGTGTTAGCTAGTTTCTAATATTGCATACCAGATCTGTTGAGTACTTTATTGATATAACTCATTTGTGATAATCCTAAAGTACCACACGTTTGGTCCCGATGAATCTGAATCCATAATACAAATGAGACATTACCAAGATCTTTCATCTAAATTTTTTTTAAAAGAAATATATTTGTTTCTTACAACACACCTATATTATTAATAGAAAGTAATATGTTATGTGTTGCCTAGGTGTTATTAGATTTCATCTCAAGTTTCTAATAATTTAAATCTAGACTAAATTTATCACAAGGATACATATCACGTAGTACCAGGATCAAACACACGACTAATAGGGATTTAAACTATTAATCCAATAAAAACTATGATCATGAACATAAAACTATTTTGTATCTATATCTAATATATGAAATAAAAAACAAATCATTACAAATATTTATATTAGAGACAATGCTTTCAGGTTCAAAAATTGTTTCACGTATATGACTTCTTTTCTAAAGATTTGAGAAAACATATTTCTATTGGGGAATTCAATCTTTGATCTATCTTCTCTTGAAGTTTCGATCCCTATTCAGTCATTCAATAAATGATATGTCTATCAAATGACTTAATGTTGAATGCAATAATAAATGATATCATAATACCTAACACTACAAAAATAGCTCAGTTCTAATGGCCAAATACGTTGGAAATAGTATTTTTCTGTTGGAAATGACCATTTCCAACGGATTGAAATATATTTCTGCCAGTTGGAAATCGACTGTTGAAAAACCACATTAGTTGTATTGCAATGGTAGTTCCACGAACAGAATCCGTTGGAAATTATCAAGGGATTACAATTGATACGATCGATGAATATTACAACGAATGCCCATTACAAATTGCAATGAATGTCCATTGGTACTTCCAACAGACGTCTGTTGCAATACGGTTTGGAAACCAACGAGGATCAGTTGGAAAGTTTAAAAGATTCTAACGGATGACTGTTGATAATGATGTTATGTTATCAATGGAGATCCGTTGATAAATTGACGAATTAAAACAATAAAAAAGCTTTTTAAAATCACTATTAGAAAAACACGGATTTCGAACAACAATATCCATCCAGAATCCGCCCACAAAAAGGTTTGTAGATGATTTCGGGATAGCACATATCCATCCTTAAATGAGCGTCCGTAAATGCAACCCGTATTCAATTTCAGACTAAAGATGCAGTCCGTAAACCGTTCGTAATTCCGGACTACCGAAGTCATCCGCAAATCGACGAAAAAAAACGACCGTATTACGAACGAAAAAATCATCGTCGAAACGTCATAATATCGTATAATTTATAAAAAAAGTTCCAAATTGGCCACAACATTTTCTATAATTTCAAAATAAAATGAATCTAAATAAAATTAAAATTATAGATTATAACCAATAACCTTAAATTAAATGTTTTAAAGACTATAAATATATACATATTTTACAGGCTCGTATCATCATTGCTTTCGTCGTAACAGGTATCCCAATCAATTGAAGAATTTTTGCTATCAAAATGCACATTAACCGTTGATGTTGTCGTGTCGATTTGTGTCTCGTGCAATTTCCATTCGCATTGCATCACTCTATTATGTATTTCCTCATTTTTCGCTTTTGTTTTACCCTTATAGGAAGTTGAATGTTGTGATGTCATTCCTCGAATGCCAAGATACGACCTTATAACTTGCTATAAAATTAATAGCAAAATTCAGTATTAAAAATATAAATTCTGAAACTATATTAAAAAGTAATAAATTTACTTCGAGATACAACTTGATGTGGCTAATCTAAAGTAATAATTTACCTAGACTAACGCTTCCGCAAGAATATGGATCGTATAGTACCAGGGTCGAACACGAGGAATCGATGCAACTCTAAAGCTAGTAAACTAATCATAGGACGTGTAAAATCAATAAGTGATTGGAATGAGAATAAAGATAAACTAACTAACTAATTAACGGATTAAACTCAATGAACTAAACAATACAGGTTTCGAAAGATGCATGATGATGCAACGAAGTTCTAACAAGATCATGGTTATAGATATCGTTACGTATTCGGGGAATTCAAGCTCTTTCCTAGGGAATGATTCTTCCGATGCCTAAACCCACTATCTAGCATGCGTACTACCAATCTCCCAATTGTGTAATCTCACCTACTAGATTCATTAAGATCGCTATCCTAATTCCTAAGTTCAATTAACCGACCGACCAAGGTTCTAAATCAATTGAGACTTCATATCATGGCTACGTTCCGAAATCCAATTCATCTCCCAATGCAATTAGATTTTTATAATCATTCATTCAAGCTACCAACAAGAATAAAAGCATTACAAACAAGCAATCAATCCGAAACGAACAAATATTATAACCAAGCATTAAGAACATAACTTCATTACATATCGACAAAGCTCTCTGACCCATGGCTATGGACCTACTCGGACATGAATTTAGAAAACAAAATACAAAAGATAACTATATTCGACATGGATAAAGAATGAGATCCCTCCCTATTCTATTACCAACGTCTTCAACAGCTCCTCCGCGCTCCGACTTCGTCTCCCCGTCCTTGCCCTTGTATGTGTTCTGCTCTCTTTCTTTCTCTCTACGTGTGCTCTGCTTTCTCTCTTTGTTTCTGTACAAATTGGGCTGCTGAAGCTCTCCCCTTTTAGCCCCCTTTCTCCTCTTTCCTTTCCTCTAATCTTTTCTCTTTGGCCGTCCTCTTTTCTTCCTCTCTAGTGGCTGGAATTTCCTTTTTATTACATTAACTGTAGTTTTCCTTTTCCGAGTTTTTCCATCTCTTTTTTTTTTCCATTCTTGTGTAATTGTCAACGTTTCCTCTTTATTTTCCTGCCATGTAGCTCCCCTTTATCTTACCTAACCATATTTCCTTTTGGTTTAAGTAGCCAAAATATTCCTTTTCTTGTTTTGCTAAATTTCCTTTTCTGGTTTATGCAGGTGATGAACACGACCCGCACGGGCTGGCTGACAGGCGAGAGCCCGTGCGGGCTGGTGAGGAGCCCGACTTGGGCTGATGTTGCTGGTGCAAGGAATTGTGGTCTTGCCCCACGCGGGCCGTGTGGGAAAGGTGATCCGCTCGGGCTTGACTTGAGCCCGGGGCGTGCTGAGATTGCTGGTCCATGCAGTGATCATCTCGTTTTCATATGTATTTCTTGCACGATTTAGGAGACATTTTTGATATATGTATGTGTTGCTTTACGTATGATTCCGTTTCCGTTTTACTTGTTTTCGTGTTTTCATGTTCTTACAGGTTTTTACGCGTATTTGGATCATTTTGGAGCTAAAGGACATGCACGGAGCTAAGGAGCAACTTCGGGGATCATCACGGGACAAACGGGACAAGATTTAGCATGAAGAGCCTCCACCCGGTTGGGCACAACTCATGCACGATCGAGCAAAAGCTACGGAAAATTTTGTGCGCAAGTCACGCACGATTCGGGCAAGGAAATGCCCGACCAGCTACCTTGTACCCGAGCGGGTGCTCACATGCCCGATCGGGCACCCCTTGCAGCCCATGACCCGCGCATTCTGCCCTAGCCGCACCTGAGCGGGCACATTCAGCGCCCGAGCGGGTCGCGACCCGAGAAACCAGCAAAGTTAAGTAAAATTAACTTAAAACAAAAGGGAACTCGTGGGGCAATTAAGGCAACACTTAGACCGACTTAGGAGGCATAAAAGATGCCAGGAGACTGAACTTTGGGACTTGTATATATGGTGTTGGGCAACCCTAAACTCCTGAGCTAGCTTTTGGGATTAGTTAGGCCCAGCCCATATTTGACATGGTATCAGAGCCCGGTTCGTCCCGATTTGAATATACCGATGTTGGGCCCCTGATTGTGATGTCCACGCTCCAGGATCGAGCCTGGGCGTGAGGGGGAGTGTTATGATAAGTTGTCCCACATCGGCTAGGACATGAACTTTGAGACTTGTATATATGGTGTTGGGCAACCCTAAACTCCTGAGCTAGCTTTTGGGATTAGTTAGGCCCAACCCATATTTGACAAAGACGTCATTAGAGAGAGCTTACATTGGACCTTTTCAGTTCGTGATTGGAGAAGAAACTCTTGCGAGGAGGCAAGCAAGGAGCATTGGAGATCAACCCGACACTTCGGTTTCGCTTGGTTTTCATGTTCCTTAGACTTTCTACTTTGTTTATGTTTGTTTACAGACGCATGAGTGAGTAGTTTGTTTGTTCTAGGAGAAGGATTAGCCCTTGTTAAGAGTCAATTCATTTATTTACTTTCAGTATTTCATTCTTCATCCATATTCGTTCGTTAGCAAGTTTGATTCATAGATCGAGTTTAGATAGTGTTGCATAGTCTCTGAGGGATCGACACCTAAAATACTACACACGTGTCGTGCACTTGCGGGTAGTTTAGGTTATTTTATTTAACTTTGAGAACGCATCATGCAGCCCGCACGGGCTAAGTGTCCACCCCGCATGGTTGCCTCTCCTTTAGCGTGAAACGGTCATGTTTTGCGGCATTCGCTGCAAAGCACGAAGAAACGCTAAAAGAGGACTAAATGATGCTTTAATACTTGGTAAAGTTCAAACGAATGATGAAACTAACTATAAAAAGAGAATAAAATACTATAACAAAATAGACGTTATCACAACTCATTGTAACTTTCTTGGCAAATAGAAGGTTGTGATTTGTCTTCTCTCGGCGCAATATGTGACATATTCTGAATATCATCATGAACTCGTTTTGCTCTGGCATCTACCCACTAACCATTAGACTTTTTAATATGCGTGCATTCGAGAAATTTAATGTATGATGATTCAGATGTATTTTCTTTCGTCTAAAATAAATAAAAAATATATATCTTTTAAATATATTATTAAAAACATTTTCAGTCATCCATATGGGGTTTCAGTTCTTCTCTCGCTCATTTTAAATATAATGGACGAGATATTTCAAACGAAGTTTTGCAACCCGTTCAAATTCTGACTTTACTAGTCCATTAATCTCGGGATTCCTATAAACTTTTTGCTGAAAATATTAATTAATTAGATTAATCAAAATATTTAATAATATTTATTATAAATAAATATTATTAAAAACCTATCACAAAGGATTTCCACCACCGTTCATGATTGATGTCTAGTTATAACATAGACGATCGTAATCGGCTTTCATCGTCTTGATTATATGACGATAAATCTAATCATGATCAAACCTATAAATAAAAATTAGGTTAGATTAATATTGAATTTATTATTTACAAATTTACGTTTTAAGCTTTTCAACAAGAGACAATGGTAGCAAGCTTACACTCGCTCCGATATCGATTAGTGCATGCTCAATCTCATAATCGTAGATCTTACAAGGGACGACAAAATTACCTGGATCGGGCATCTTCTTAGCCAAGGTGGGTGGTTGTGTGAGCGAGTTTGTGACCATCACTACCTCATTGTCTACGGTCCTCTTCCTTGTTATTATGTCCTTGAGGAATTTTGCGTAGGACGACATCTTCATGAGTGCATCGTAAAACGGGATGGTGACTTGAAGCTTCCTTAGGAGTTCCACGAATTTGGTGAATTGAACATCGCCGTTCTGCTTCCTTTGGCACTGCGGGAAGGGTAAGGGTGGTGCCCTCGGGGGAGGTGCTACGTAAGGCAACTCCCTTTCTTCTTCCTCTCCGGTCTTCTTCTCTTCCACGCCTTGAGTGATGGGTTGCTCTTTTGCAATGATTAGAGGCTCTTCTCTCACAACCATGGAAGGCGTGAGCTGTTCCACCGTATTATCACTCCTCAAAATGGATGGCGTTGATCTGCTCCCGGGGGTTCGTCTCGGGTTTCTCGGGGAGCTGTTCGGGCTGTCTCGGGTGTGCCACTTGCGTTTCCAGGAGCTTTAAGTGTGTATGGAAACCGTCCATTCTCTTCCTCATGTCATCCTGTTCAGCCCTAATTCCTCCAAGCACACTTTTCTGTTCTTGATACATCAATTGGAGCATAGAGAATTTCGGAGTCACCTGAAGGTTGTGCGCGAGGCTGATAGCCATAGTCTTGGTTATTCCCTCTCGACTGGAAACCTTGTGATGTGCGGAAATTCAAGCAATAATATTTCCTAGACCACTCTACCGCAAGTAGGTTCGTGTAGTACCAGAGTCGAACTCTAGGGACTAATGCAGCCTTTTCCTAAGAATATCACTAAACTAAGACGGTGAGAAATAGATGATGGCGTGGTGTAAATATCTAAAATACTAAACTAAATGGTGGCAGCGATAGAAGGATTCGGAAGACTTGACGATGAAGAACACTACGGGTGTCGAGATACCGGGCGATAGAAGGATGTGCAAGACTTGACGATGACGAACACTACGGGTGTCGTGATACCGGTAATCGCATGGATGTAACAACAAAAGATCATAAACCTATATCTTGATAACGGGAAATTCATGCCCTAAGATGAGGAGTGATTCTGCCGAGCCTAAACCTCCTAACTATAGTTACGTGCAATCCTACCTTCCAGCAGCGATTAACTCGTGACTACGGCAGCGTTACGCGCGTAATCCTAATTCCTAAGTCGATTAACCGATCGGTCAGATTCTCATTAATCGAACTTAACCTACAATTCAACAGTTCCGGATTCATACTTTAACCTTCCAGCAAAATATGAATTCCTAAGTTACTGAGCGGGCAACACTAGTATAAGCGTTTGCGATGTTGATTATAGAACCAAATATCAAGACAAATACGATAGATCTAAGTATTAACGCAAAACTTGTACATCCATTACAAATCCGATATCCCTAACCCATAGTTGGGAATCTACTCACTCATGAGATTTACTGCCGATAACATAAACACAACCCTAAACATGATAAAACCTAGGAAATCCGATGCCTCGATCTTCCCTATTGTGTTACCGATGTATGGATTGATGCTTCTCTCCTTCTCCAGCGTCTCCCGAGCCTTTCCTAATGATTTCCAAGCCTCTCCTTGCCCTAGCCGTCACCCCCTTGTGTCTAGAACTGATCTCCCTATTATTTTGCTCGTTCAAACTCTAAAAAGAGGTTGTTGCGAGAAAGGCGGCCCGCTCGAGTACATGCTTTACCCGGTCATGCAGAGGGCAGCCCGATCGTGTAAATCGTCCAGCCCGGAGGGCATCAGCACCCGATCGCGTGGTCTAATAGCCCGACTCGTGTAAACTCTTGGGGATTTTCAGGACTAATTGCCGCCCGACCGGGTTCCATGTTGCAGCCCGATCGGGTATGGTCACCCGATCATGTTGTCTTTGTTCCCGGGTCGTGTGGATTGTTGCAATTAACCCCGTAGCTTTTGCCCGAGCGGGTAGCCCTCAGTGCCCGAGCGGGCACTCTTCATTCCATGCTTTAGCTCTTTTCCGCTCAATGCTCGGGTGTTCCATTGGGTTCTGTGGCTTGAATTTGACTCCGAGTGAATTGTATCTTCCATTTGTGTGGTTCGATTCAGGAATTTGCCTTTTTACGCTCGTTTAGGACTTGTCGCCTTAAAACCTGAAAACCAATAAAAAGGGCGTATATAAAGAACAATCGTATCGGAATTGTAACTCGTGCTATCAAATCTATGCGAAAATGATACGAATACCTAACCTAAAACTGATACACTTTACGTGTTATCACCTTGGTTTTGGTTTATTACCATCATCCGCGGTTGAAAATCCTGCGGGTTTGCTACATTACTCGTATTGCCATAAGAGAGGTTGGGATGGCTCTTGATGTAGTTGTGCTGGTAGGCCCGATTGTTGACGTAATTTACTTCCACGATTCCTTGACCTACGGATGCATCTTGTCGATCGACATGAAGGCCTGCCATCATCCTGTATATCTCCCGAACTTGTTGCTTCAAATCTGTTAAGTCCGGGTTGGCAATGCGTAATTCATTTACCGCCGCTTTGGATGAGTAATCACGGTTGTAGTGTCCGACCTTCTTGCCTCCCTCCCTTGCCATGCTCTTGATCAGATTCTCTTGTTTTTGGAAAGTGAGGTTGTTGAGGGAACCACCACCAGCTGCTACAATCATAAAGCGTGTGGTCTCTTGGAGACCTTGTATGAAGCTTGTGATAAGGTACTTCTTTTCCATTCCATGATGTAGACATATTCGTTGGTAGTTCTTGAAGCGCTCCCATGCATCATATAAAGTCTCGCCTCTTTCTTGCAGGAATGAATTTATTCGGTTCTTGGTGAGTAGCGTCCTGTGGTCTGAAAAGAATTGCTGCATGAATCGCTGCTCCAGGTCATTCCACGAAGTAATTGATGCAGTAGGAAAGTTGAACAACTAACGCTCTGCTGCATCCTTGAGCGAGAATGGGAATGCGGATAAGTATAGATCTTCCCATGTGACTCCCGTGCCAACTTTAGTGGTGCTATAGAGCATCTTGAAGTCCGTGAGGTGTGAATTCAGATCATCATTCTCCATTCCTCTGAAAGCGGAGTTTTTGAGCATTTGGATGAAAGCGGGTTGTAGCTCAACTTGGTTCTCTATGGGGCGGGCCATGCACAAAAGCAACTGAGTGTGCTTTAGAGCGGTGTATGCTCCGTATGTTTCTTCAGCAGAAGCCATTTCGGGGTTATTGGCGTGACCTTTTTTGCTGTTTGCGCGATTGATTTCGTTGTCGGTTTCCTTCCTCTTCGGAAGCGTATTTATCAACTTCGGATTCGGAATCTGCAAGTCTAATTATCCCCTTCTCGAGCTTCTCCCGAGTCTTTCCTGATGAATTTCAAACACTTAAAACAGGTTGTTGCGAGAAAGGCGTCCTGCACGGGCACATGTTTCACCCGGTCGTGTATCCCCCGAGCGTGTAGAGACTCCAGCCCTGGCGGGTAAGGTTACCTGATAACACGTAATCCGTAGTAGTTTTTATATCATTCTTAGGTCTAGTTTTAGGTAGATTTGTTAGATTTCATTCATTTATCGAGTCTATTCGAGGATTTCATCTACATTTCGTGTTTTGTGTAGGAAACGAAGACATAACAAGAAACACGAGAGATATTGGCAAATTAACCCCAAAATGACAAGGTTCAACTTGTGCAAGGCCGTGGATTGAAGAGAACGTGCAAACACCGAGCGAAAGGAGCAAAAACAACATTTTAGGTCATGCACGCTCGGGCATTAGAAGGTGCCCGCTCGGGTAATCGATGCCATGACAACCCCGTAGCTTTACACGACTCGGGTGCTCAAGGAACATGGTCGGGCATGCGTGCCCGATCGGGTGG
>CM071873.1:23025719-23037652 GCA_036759665.1 Gynandropsis gynandra
CAGCCCGAGTCGTGTAAACCTACGGCGAATTTTGGCAACAATTAGTGCCCGAGCGGGCACTCCTTTTCCATCCGAGCGGGCACACCTTCCCGATCGTATGAGAGCCCGAGTCGTGCAAAGCTACGGGGGTCTTTTGCCTCAATGCCCGAGCGGGCACACCTTTATGCCCGAGCGTGCAGGTCTTGATTTATTGTTTCCGCTCCTTTTCGCTCGGTGTTTGAGTGTTCACTTCAATCCATGGTCTTGCACAAGTTGAACCTTGTCATTCAACTACGTTTTCGGGGTTAAATTGCCGTAATCTCTCGTGTTTCTCCTCATGTCATCGTTTCCTATACAAAACACGAAATGTAGATGAAGTCTTCGAGTAAAATCGATAAATGGGTGAAATCAAAGTAATCTACTCAAAACTAAACCTAAGAACCACGTAAATACTACAACGGATTACGTGTTATCAATATCCTAATTCAAAAGTATCCTAACTCTAAAACCGTAATCGATTCCCCGGAAGCGGCGCCAAAAACTTGATGCGGTTAATCTTAACTAATAATTACGTAGACTAACGCTTCCGTAAGAATACAGATCGTGTAGTACCAGGGTCAAACACAAGGGAATCAATGCAAAAGTAAAGCTAGTTAGCTAATGAATAGGATGGTTGGTAAATTAATAGGTGAATTTGAAGTAAAGACTAAACTAATCTAAACGAAGTAAATTCAATAAGATAAAACACCGCAAGTATCGAGAGATGCACGATAATGCAATGAAGTACTAACAAGATCATGGTTATAGATATTATCACATATTCGGAGAATTCAAGCTCTTTTCTAGGGAATGACTCTCCCGATGCCTAAACCCACTGTCTAGCACGGGCATTATGATTGCTATCCTAATTCCTAAGTCCAATTAACCGACCGGCCAAAGTTTTAAATCAATTGAGACTCCATATCATGGCTACATTTCAAAATCTAATTCAACTCCCAATGCAATCAGACTTTTATAATCATTCATTCTAGTGGCCAACAAGAATAAAAGCAGTAAGAACAGCCAATCAGTTCGAAAACGATCAAATATTATAACCAAGCATTAAGCATACGACTTCATTACATATCAGCAAAACTCTAACATGTGGCTATGGAACTACTCGGACATGGACTTCGAAAACGATACACAAAAGAAATCTATAATCAACATAGATAAAGAATGAGATCACTCCGTATTCTATTACCGATGTTTTCAACAGCTCCTCCGCGTTCCAAGTTCGTCGCCCCGTCTCCAGCTTTCTGGCGTGCTGCCCTCTCTCTTCTCTCTAAGTGTGTGTTATTTGTTGTGTCTGAATTCCTTCTGCCCTCTTAATCCCAACGTCCCCTTTACTCTTTACTCTTTCCTTTCTTTTCTTTTCTCCTTCTTGTCCTCTTTGGCCGAATCTAAGGTCTCCAGCCCATTCCTTTTCGTCCTCCTTTCCTCTTTGGCTAGTTTCCATTTTCTCGGTTTCCATTTTCTTCAGAAGCTTGTATTTCCTTTTCCTCTTATGCAGCAACGATTTCCCTTTCTTTTTTCCTCCTTTTCCTCTTTTCTTGGCTGCCTTCTTTCTTGTTCTTGTATTTCCATTAATTGTTCCAGCAGCCATTTCCATTTTCTATCTCCGACGTTTGCAGTTTCTAATTCTCGTGTAGGTGGCTATCTTTCCATTTTTGGGTTGGCGGTTGGAAGTTTACATTTTGTTCTAGAAAAGTGCTTCTATTTTATGTAAATCATCTTTCCTTTTCATGTTCCAACCGTTCTCTTTTTAATTTTGTTCCAGCAACCGACAGTTTCCATTTTTGTTCGAGCCATTGAAAGTTTCCATTTTTATAAGCGGCCATTGTTTCCATTTTTTTTTTGTAAGCGGCCATTGCTTCCATTTCTCTTCTCCGGTTTAAGATTATTTGGATGCTGACCGTGCATAGCTGATAGGAGAGTGATTTTGCTTAGTTTTGTGATGTGGTTAATCTCAAGTAATAATTTACCTAGACTAACGCTTCCGCAAGAATACAGATCGTATAGTGCCAGGGTCAAACACGAGGAATCGATGCAACTCTAAAGCTAGTAAACTAATGAATAAGACGCGTGAAATCGATAAGTGATGGGAATTCGAATGAAACTAAAATAAGCTAATTAACGGGATACACTCAATGACTAAACACCACAGGTTTCGAGAGATGCACGATGATGCAACGAAGTTTTAACAAGATCATGGTTATAGATATCGTTACGTATTCGGGAAATTCAAGCTTTTTTCTAGAGAATGACTCTCCCGATGCCTAAACCCACTATCTAGCATGCGTACTACCAATCTCCCAATTGTGTAATCTCACCTACTAGATGCATTAAGATCCCTATCATAATTCCTAAGTTCAATCAACCGACCGACCAAGGTTCTAAATCAATTGAGACTTAATATCATGGCTACTTTCCAAAATCCAACTCATCTCCTGATTGGTTAATCTCAAGTAATAATTTACCTAGACTAACGCTTCCGCAAGAATACAGATCGTATAGTGCCAGGGTCAAACACGAGGAATCGATGCAACTCTAAAGCTAGTAAACTAATGAATAAGACGCGTGAAATCGATAAGTGATGGGAATTCGAATGAAACTAAAATAAGCTAATTAACGGGATAAACTCAATGACTAAACACCACAGGTTTCGAGAGATGCACGATGATGCAACGAAGTTTTAACAAGATCATGGTTATAGATATCGTTACGTATTCGGGAAATTCAAGCTTTTTTCTAGAGAATGACTCTCCCGATGCCTAAACCCACTATCTAGCATGCGTACTACCAATCTCCCAATTGTGTAATCTCACCTACTAGATGCATTAAGATCCCTATCATAATTCCTAAGTTCAATCAACCGACCGACCAAGGTTCTAAATCAATTGAGACTTCATATCACGGATAAGTTCCAAAATCCAATTCATCTCCCAATGCAATTAGATTGTTATTATCATTCATACAAGCTACCAACAAGAATAAAAGTATTACGAACAACCAATAAATCAGAAACAAACAAATATTATAACCAAGCATTAAGAACAAAACTTCATTACATATCGACAAAGCTCTCTAACCCATGGCTGTGGACCTACTCGGACATGAACTTAGCAAAAGAAACACAAAAGATAACTATATTCGACATGGATAAAGAATCAGATCCCTCCCTATTCTATTACCGACGTCTTCAATAGCTCCTCCACGCTCCGGCTTCCTCGCTCCGTCCTTCGCCCTTGTGTGTGCGTTCAGCTCTCTTCCTCTCTCTCTACGTGTGCTCTGTTTTCTCTCCTTGTTTCTGTGCGAATAGGTCCCTGAAGCTCTCCCCCCTTTCGTTCCTTGCATCAGCCACCCCTATCTTTCCTTTTCTTGAGTTTTCCATTCTTGATTAAGTTGGGACACGTTTCCATTACTTTCTCCAGCAATATATCACTTATTCCTCTTCTCTAAAGTCGGTTTCCTTATTATATAAGTCCCCAACAAACTCCTATTTGTTTTAAGTCAAATTAACTTATTTGGAGTTGTAGGTGACGGACGCGACCCGCGCGGGCTGGGTAAGTGACCCGCTAGGGTGCGGCGCGGATGATCGCGCAAGAACGCAATGGAGAAAGACGCCGCCCGCTCGGGCTGAGAGGATGCTCGCTCGGGCTGAGGTGATGCCCGCTCGGGCTGAGGCCCTGGGCATGGTAAATCTTGCCCGACTCATGCTCAATTTGCTGGAAAAAATCACCGTAACAAATGCCCGCTCGGGCTAGGGAGTTACCCGTGCGGGTAGTGGCTATTCCTTGTCGATTCTCGTTCCGTTTGTCCCTTGATGTTCGTCCATGTTAATACTTTGTCTCGCGTACGTCCTTTAGCTCCAAAATGAATGAAAACGAGATGATCATGATGCTTAATGCTTGGTAAAATCCAAATGAATGATGAAAATAACTATGAAAATAGATGAAAATACTAGAACAAAATAGACGTTATCATTTTGCTTCATTTACATGTGTTGATATCCCAATATTTCATTTCCTGCAATAAGACGAGAAAACGATGACAGAGGACTAAGTGATGCTTAATGCTCGGTAAACTAACTACAAAAAATGAACTAAAATAATAAAACAAATAGACATTATCATTCTTCTTCCCGGTTGATTTCGTCGTCTTTCATATGGAGGAGGACAAGAAAATCCCAATTATCCTTGGTAGGCCGTTTCTCAATACGACAAAGAAAATCGTACACTCTGCTGAAGGTAGACTCACGCTTAAATTCAGAGATGAAAAAGTGGAATTCAATCTGACTGACACACTCAAGCAGCCTTGTATGGTGGATTCGGTATTCCACATCGACATCATAGAGAAACTAGCAGAAGAAGTCTTTGAAGAGTTCGGGAATACGGATTCCCTTGAGATTGCTCTCTTAGCAGCAGAAAAATAAGTGTATAAGAATCCAAACGACGCAA
This sequence comes from Gynandropsis gynandra, assembly GCA_036759665.1. Classification (NCBI taxonomy): domain Eukaryota; kingdom Viridiplantae; phylum Streptophyta; class Magnoliopsida; order Brassicales; family Cleomaceae; genus Gynandropsis; species Gynandropsis gynandra. The sequence goes on from CM071873.1 coordinate 23,030,198, forward strand.
CATACTATACTAAGCTGCTGGACGAAGAAAAGACAAAGGAGATCCCGAACAACGAGCTAGATGCACTCATAGAAGATTTCTGTGCGATCCGAGCATAACAGGTCGTAGCCCAAGCTAAAGGTGGAATTTCAGACAATCCTTATCAAGAGGAGTGCTCAACTCACAAAAACATAAGCACGGCTCGAGTGGAAATCAATTCAGGTCAAGAAAATGTCATAAATCAGTGCACAAACCTCCACGCGTCCAAAACAGATTCCAGCACATATCAAGTAGAATGCAGCGCAAGTTCAATCACTCCCGAGATGCCTAACAGCCACGCCAAACTTTCACCACCTAATTGGGGCATCGATAAGGCACCCATGGTGAAGATGGAGCTGATCATCTCGTTTTTCGTACACGATTCTCGCATGATTTTAGAGATGTTTATAACCATAGTTGCAAGGTTTACGTGTGATTTTGTATCGGTTTTACTTGTTTCTGTGTTTTCGTGTTCTTATACGTTTTAATGCGTATTCGATTCATTTCAGATTTAAGGAGCATACACGGGATATCATTTGACAATTAAGGTCACAACGGATCAAACGGAACAAGAAGTGGATAAGTCATGGCCAAGACTGATCCATTGCACGACTGAACAGCCACTCTCACCTTATGCAAAGTCGGGCTTGGTAACCAGCACGGTCAGGCAGCCTCTTTGATGAAGCATCACGGTCGGGCAGCCTCTTTGGTGAAGCATCACGGTCGGGCTTAGTGTCCAGCATGACAGAATAACAACCCTTACCATGTGCATGGTCGGGCTACTCTTTGGTGAAAGCAGCACGGTCGGGCTCTGAATGCTACACTGTCGGACATCCTCTTTTGTGGAGGCAGCACGGCCGGGCTCCCAATTGTACACGGTCGGGCATTTGCTACAAATTTATCCCCGTAGCTTGTGCACGGGTTGGGCGTTCCAAGTGCACGGTCGGGCACCAACAATCAAACACAGCATGGTCAGGCATCAAGCACAGCATGGTCGGGCTTCATGGCAAAACAACTTGTCTATAATTATGGAAGAAGCATGCCCGACCGGGCATGACATGGAGCACGGTCGGGCATGGATATGTAAAACAGCCTATTGACAAATTAGGTGGAAATCAGTCGACCAAGAGTTTTGAATTCAAATTACAAAGCCTAAAGGACAAAACAAAAGAGGAGGAATCCATCCACAATCCACAATCCACCATCTAGAACACAATTCACACCACCTTGACGGGAGGCAGGCAAGGAGTTGGAGATTTATTCGGGATCATCGCTCCTTTGAAATCTCTATCCTCTTTAATCTATTGTTTTGTTTGTGATGTTTAGACTCACGAGTGGGTAGTAGATTTTTTCTAGGAGAAGGGATTAGTCCATGGCTATCCCGAAACTGTCTTTGATTTGTTTATGAATGCATTTCCCCGTTTCGTATTATCTATTCTTTGTCCGAGAACTTATGTCTTGTGTTTAAGAATGGCCACGTATATGCATGTGTTAGGGATTAGGAGATGGACTGCAAGGTGATTTCTAATCCTAGAAAATCAGTCTTAGATCAACTGAGACTAGGTCACAAAAGTAGGATAGTAACAGTTAAGGGCTGTATCGTGCGAATCATGAATCGTAATGGGGTTTAGTTGGGGTGTGAGCCAAGAAAGTAGGGGATGACTCAATCTAGCCACGTTCCTATGCCTTGAGAGAGGGTAGGTTCTACATTAGGATCGTCCGCCTTAGATATCTTGATAGGGAATGCACGATTAGGTAGATTGGAGATAGGTTTCGGAAGCTATGCGGTGAAACCGGTTTCCTAGGGCGTTTGTCTCTTTGTTTAGAACTCACTTATCCATTGCATCATCATCATATTTGCATTTCATATCCTTATTCTTTCGCAGCAAGCTTTGGTTCTACTTTTGATTCTTAGAGCGTGTTACACTAGTCCTCGTGGGATTGACACCTTTACTACTACACACGTATCGTGCACTTGCGGGTAGTCTTAGGTTAACTTGTTAACTTGACACGCATCAGAAGCCTTCACCACAAGGGCTCACGCACCAACAAATTCTGGAGACGTTGAAGGAAATGAGAGACGAACGCGTAACCGGTTTCATGGAGTGCATAGCTGGTCTTATGGATAGCTTAACCAAATTCTTTGGACAACACAATCTAGCCCCCAACACAGGGAACAACACCACCGAGCTTTGTGAGGACATGACCGATCATGCAAAGAATCCAACTGATCCACGAGCTACACCCTATCGAGCATACTATGCACGCGAGACGCTACGTACACGACGACGTCGAGGATGTCCATCTAATGAGTAGCACATCTTGGTCAGGCTCGAGACCTTAAACAAGTGCATCTTGGGAGGTAACTCGAGCCCCATATCCTTTTAGTTATTTCATTTTATTTGTTTTAGAATTCGACTCTTATTCCTTTCACAAGCATGCACCTTACCAATAACCCCAATGTATCCTACTGTCTCCTTCGGATTGTGTGACTTTTGTTACAGGTTTTCCACTTCGATATAATCCATAGCAAAGGAGAGACACATATACCCATTTTCATCAACCCGAGATAGTAAGCACACATCAGGTGCACACGTTCTTATCTATCTTATTTTTTTCCCTGAGTCTTTGCATGGTAATCATTCTCTTAGGTTTTGAACACTGGGACGGTGTTCCATTCAAGTCTGGGGGGTACTCTTCGAGTGTCATGGTTGTGATTAGGATTTAGATGTTGAGTTCTTCGTTTTATTTTAGCTTTTATGTTAGACTAGACGGACAAATATCTAGTACGAAAAATTTTGAACTTTAGTCACCTCTAAGCAACTTTTTTAAATCGGGAAAAAGGTCTAGGATTGCTGAAACATACCTTTAGATATATATTAGTTAGTGGTCGTGCATGAATCCATAGCCTATAGTTGTATTCCACCCCTAGGTTTCAATCCCAAACACTTATATCTCTGAGCATACCATTCATTCTTTGTTTTGTTTCGATCGTTATATTTCCATGCACTTACACTCCGGTGTCAATAGAATAAGTTCTTTAACTATTTCAGCCTTACATTGACATGAGTGCATCGATATTGATGGTTCGGGTTTAAGTGGTGGGTCGAGGCTGTTTTTCTACATCCTAAGGGTTAGAGTCGATGCGTAATCACAATAGTTTAATCAAAAGAAATAATCTGCAATAATGCAACCTCTTCACTCCCGCTAAGGTTATAAGACCTTATGAGTGTGCCAATTGAAAACCTGGATCTAAGGAGAAGGCTGTCCTCTTCAACTCCGACGTCCTAGAAACCGATGCAAATTTTCAAGAAAAAAAAAGTGTGGAATCCGAAAAGAAGAAAAAGAGAACCAAAAAAATTGTTTTAAGAACGGTATCGAGATAAAAGATGTGCCGGGTTGGTGGAAGCAGTCCGACTCCGTTTTCAAGCTCAAAATCTTTTATTTAGGTCGATAGGTTTGATTTTTAGAGCTGGGAAATGCCTGTTTTGCGTTTTTTAGGATACACATATTAATTCTTGTCGATATACTGCTTGCGTTGTGTTTGTCTCTCAAATATTACTTTTTCTATCTATTTCTTGTTTGCGTACTCGTGTTGCACCCCTTTTCCGCTTTTTGTTTTTATTTTTGCCGTGATTAGATGAGTACAACATTGAACTGTACAACGAGCTTTGAAATACCATAACTTTGCTTAAGAAGCACCAAATTACTTAATTTTTTGGCATCTCATTCATCGTTTCTAGATAAAGGACGCCTTGGGATGCTAGAGGCAGCTCGACCCCATTTTCGAGCTCTAAATCTTTTATATAGGTTGATACGTTGGATTTTTAGAGCCTGGAGATGCCCTTTCCGTGTTCCTTAGGATACAAAAGTCACTTCTTCTCAATACGGCACTTGCATTTTGTTTGTCTCTCGGTTATTCCTTTTACTTCCTATTTCTTATTTGTACACTCGTGTTGCACCCCTTTTCCGCTTTTTGTCTTGCTTTTCGCCAAGATTAGGCGATTACATCATTGAATTGTACGACGGGCTATGAAATATCATAACTTTGCGTACAAAGCACCGAATTACTTGATTTTTTCCAATCACATTCATTTTATTGAGATAAAGGACGCCCCCTGATTGCTTAATGCAGCTCGACCCCATTTTTGAGCTAAAAATATTTTATTTAGTTCGATACGTTGGATTTTAGAGCCGAGAGATGCCCTTTTCGAGTTTCCTAGGATATGGAAGTCACTTCTTATCAATACACTGCTTGCGTTGCGTTTGTGTCTAGTATATTGGTTTTGCTTCCTATTTCCTATTTGCGTACTCCTGTTGCACCCTTTTCCAATTTTGTTTTTGTTTTCGTCCTCATTAGACAATTAAAATATTGAATTGTACGATACCATAACTTTGCTTCCAAAGCACCAAATTACTTGATTTTCTCACATCTCATCCATCTTTTCCAGATAAAGGACGCCTCGGGTTGCTGGCAGCAGCCCAACCCCATTTTCGAGCTCAAAATCTTTTATTTACGTTGATACGTTGGATTTTTAGAGCCGACAGATGGCCTTTTTTCGATTTTCTTAGGATACGCTAAATCACTTCTTCGCAATACACCGCTTGCGTAGCATTTGTCTCTCGGATATTCTTTTTTTGCTTCCTATTTCCTATTTGCGTACTCGTGTTGCACCCCTTTTAGACTTTTTGTTTTGGTTTTCACCGTGATTAGATGATTACAACATTGAATTGTACAAGGGGCTTTGAAATACCATAACTTTGTGTACCAAGCACCGAATTACTTGATTTTTTCACATCTCATTCATCTTATCGAGATAAAAGATGCCACTGGTTGCTAGAGGCATCCCAACCCTGTTTTCAAGCTCAAAATCTTTTATTTAGGTCGGTACATTGGATTTTAAGAGCCGGGAGATGCCATTTTCGAGTTTCTTAGGATACGCAAGTCAATTCTTCTCAATACGGCGCTTGCATTGCTTTTGTCTTTTGGATATTCCTTTTGCTACCTATTTCCTATTTGTGTACTCGTGTTGCACCCCTTTTCCACATTTTGTTTTTGTTTTTGTCGTGATTAGACGATTATAACATTGAATAGTATGACGAGCTTTGAGATACCCTAACTTTGCTTACAAAACACTAAAGTACTTGATTTTTTCACATCTCATTCATCCTTTCCAGATAAAAGACGCCTTTGTTTGCTGGAGGCAGCCCGACCCCATTTTGAAGCTCAAAATATTTTATGTAGGTCGATACATTGGATTTTTAGAACTGAGAGATAGATACCCTTTTCGAGTTTCTTAGGATACGCATGTCACTTCTTGTGAATACGCCACTTGCATTGCGCTTGCATCTCGGATATTCTTGTTGCTTCCTTTTTAATATTTGCATACTCTTGTTTCACCCCTTTTGCGTTTTTTGTTTTTGTTTTCGCCGTGATTAGACGATTACAACATTTAATTGTATGCCGAGCTTTGAAAAACCATAACTTTGCATACAAAGCACCGAATTACTTGACTTTTACACATCTCATTCATCTTATTGAGATAAAGAATGCCCCGGGGTTCTGGAGGCAGCCCGGCCCCGTTTTGAAACTCAAAATATTTTATTTAGGTCGATACATTGGTTTTTTAAAGCCGAGAGATGCCCTTTTCGAGTTTCTTAGGGTACCCAAGTCAGTTCTTGTCAATACACTGCTTGCGTTCCGTTTCTCTCTCAGATATTCCTTTTGCTTCCTATTTCCTATTTGTGTACTCCTGTTGCACCCCTTTTCCACTTTTTGTTTTGATATTCATCGTGATTAGACGATTACAACATTGAATTGTACGACAGACTTTCAAATACCATAGTTTTGCATACCAAGAACCGCATTACTTGATTGTTTCACATCTCATTCATCTGACCTAGATAAAAGATGCCCGGGGCTACTAGAGGCAGCCCGTCCCCCTTTTTGAGCTCAAAAATTTTTATTTGGGTCGATAAGTTGGATTTTTAGAGCAAGGAGATGCCATTTTTGAGTTTCTTAGGATATGTCACTTCTTCTCAATATGCCACTTGCGTAGCGTTTCTCTCTCGGACATTCCTTTTGCATCCTATTTTTTATTTGCGGACTCGTGTTGCACCCATTTTCGCTTTTTTTGTGGAACGTAAATTCGTATTATGTGTGTCCCAAAATTGGAGAGGAATCAAGTACAAGGATCCGGCCAAAGGCATAAATGGGATAACACGCAGGTCACCGAAACTATGCCGTGGTAACTGAAACCAGAAACAATAAAAACGGATCTCCGTGTCGCAGCTATGAGAGCTGGGCAGAAGATGCCCCGGGCCTCATTAAAACCTTAATGCAGTAAAACCCAGTGGGAAAAACCAGTCATAGAGGAAAAAGAGCACCCCTGCGACACATGACCATACAGAAGACAAACTGATGTGCGTAGACTCAAGTAATAAATTACCTAGACTAACGCTTCCGCAAGGATACGGATCGTGTAGCAACTAGGGTCGAACACAAGGAATTGATGCGACTTATAAGCTATTAGACTAATGAATAAGACGTGATGAATCTAACGTAGATGGAATGCAAATGCAAATGCAAACTAAACCTAAGATGGGAATGACTCGGCGACAAATCACCATAGGTATCAAGAGTTGCACAACGATGTATCGAAGTTCTAACGAGATAATTGGTCTTAGATACTATCACGAGTTCAGGGAATTCAAGCTCTCCTATAGGAACTGACTGGCGTAGACTTGTCCACTATCTAGCATGCATATACCAATGTATCCATTGCGCATCTTACATGGATAGACGCATTACGACCGCTATCCTAATCCCTAGATTCAACCGATTGACCTGGCGTAGATTCTAAACCGGCTAAACCCTAAATCATGGCTAAGTTCCAAAGTCTAATGCCCTGGCATTGATTTATTAGACTTCTAACATCATTCATTCAAGTGGCGTACAAGTAATGAAAGCATTAAGATCAACCATGAAATATGAAAACATGATAAAATACCGAATTCATTCATAACGAGTGGCGTACAAGTATGAAAGCATTAAGATCCACCATTCATTAAGCACAAGACTTCTCTACATGTTGGCAATACTCTCTAACCTATGGCAATAGATCTACTTGAACATGAACTCAGGAAACGAAACACAAAAGAAATCTAAATTCGACATACAAAGAGAAAGAGAATGCTCCCTATTCATCAACCAATGTCTTCAATAGATCCTCCATGCTTCGGATCCGTAGATCCGTCCTTCTCGATCCTTCCAAGTGTGTCTCTAATGGCACTGAATTGTCCTTGAGTCCCCCCCTCTCAATCTCCTTCGAATCCCCCTTTTATAGATCTGATTTGGCTGTTCTAAATCTTGGGAATTAGTTGAGAAAATCAACGGCCCGAGCGGGCACAGCTTGTACCCGCTCGTGCAAGCCCATT
>CM071873.1:23094399-23111817 GCA_036759665.1 Gynandropsis gynandra
CTAGAACGAGCTTTGATGCCACTTGACTCGATCCCGCTGGAACGACGCGCTAGACGTAGGTTGAATGGATAGGCCTTGCTGCAACTGAGTCGCACCACTCTTCGCGCAAGGTGTGTGGAGCGAATGGTCACACGAGAGTTGCGGAATAGCTCTCGATTCACCGGCTCATCTTCAAAGGATATTACGCACTAACAAAGAATGAACGAACGTTGGATGTTACGCGGCAACGGGTTTTGCTAGATATGACACACAAACAAGGATGATTTCACAAAGGAATATAAAGATTTTATCGAAAAATTCAAAGTTGTTCTACAAGGTGTTCATGGCCGACCATAAGTAATCAAAATGGCAATGCAAGACCATAAATGCAACATTAATCTCAGTCACCATGCAAGGCCTTACATTAATGTTCTAGAAAATAGCCAAAAACATAAATAAGACAAGTCGTAAGATGTGCCTTCGTGATGCGAACTTGTCTTGAAGGCTCAGGTCAATATTTAGGTTACGGACAGTGAATCGTGGTCTCGTTGAAAACCCGTCGTTCGAAAACCCTGTGGGACAAAACCAACAAAGGGAAAAGAGTACACACGAAGCACTTACCCTAATTATTGACCGTTGCAAGTTGAGATTCGGCTTGAAGAACGATACGGATATTCGTGACTTCATGTGGACTTGAATATTTGTTTTGAACTTGGACGACCGTGAGGATCCCGATGATCGGGACCAGCTGGTAGGGCCAAGGCCTCATCCTCTCTAGCCCTAGCTCGGGTCACAGGACCAACGTCCTTTCTTCTGGTCACGTCCGCCTTTCGTTTAATTTGGGTCGTCTCCTCCGTGGAGCGGGTCGCCTCTTCTACGGTGTGGGTCAGGTCTCGTGAAACACGGGTCGCGTCTCGGGTTGCGCAGGTTGCGTCCTCTTCATCGATGCAGGTCGTGTCCTCTTCAGCCATGTGGGTAGCATCCTCCTCTGCATTACAGGTCGCGTCCTCGACGTCATCTCGGATCATATCAGATGCCCTTTTCGAGTTTCATAGGTTATGCATGTCACTTCTTGTCAATACGCCGCCTGTGTTGCGTTTGTCTCTGGGATATTCCTTTTCCTTCCTATTTCCTATTTGCATTTGTCTCTTGTGTTGCACCCCTTTTCTTCTTTTTGTTTTGGTTTTCGCCTTGATTAGACGATTACAACATTGAAATGTATGATGGGCTTTGAAATACCATAACGTTGCGTACAAAGCACCGAATTACTTGATTTTTTATCATCTCGTTTCCATACACGATTCTCGCATGATTTTAGATATGCTTATGACGATAGTTGCGATGTTTACGTGTGATTTTATATCCGTTTTTCTTGTTTTCATGTTTTCATGTTCTTATTGGTTTTTATGCATATTTGGTTCGTTTCGGAGCTCAAGAACATAGACGGGACAAAAAACAAGCTTAAGAGATTATAACAGAGCAAACGGGACGAGAAACGGGGAAGCATTGTGACACAAATTGAGGTTCATGAAGAGCCCGCATATGGTGTCTTCCTTAGCCCGCACGGGGTGGTGTTCCAGAATTTGTTGCCCGAATCGTGCTAGCCCTTAGCAAGGAGACGGAGATTGATTCGGGATCATCACTCGTTTGATAACTCTATACTCGTTTATCTACTATTTTGTTTGTGATGTTTAGACTCATCAGCGAGTAGTGGATTTGTTCTAGGAGAAGGGATTAGCCCTTGGCTATCCCGAAACAACCTTTGATTCGTTTATGAATGAATTTCCCGGTTTCGTATTATTTATTCTTCGTCTAAGCACTTACGGTCTTGTGTTTACGGTGGCCACGTATATGCATGTGTTAGGGATTAGGAGAAGACTGAAACGTGAATTCTAATCCTAGAAAGTTAGGCTTAGAAGAACCGAGACTAGGTCACGAAAGTAGGATAGTAACGGTTAAGGGTTGTATCGGGCGAATCATGAATCATAATGGGGTTTAGTTGGGGTGTCGACCACAAAAGTAGGGGATGACACAATCTAGCCACGTGCCTATGCCTTGAGAGAGGTTAGGTTCTACATTAGGATCGTCCGCCTTAGATATCTTGTAGGGAATGCACGATTAGATACATCGTAGATAGGTTTCGGAAGGTATGCGGTGAAACCGGTTTCCTATGGCGTCTGTCTCTTTGTTTAGAACTCACTTATCCATATCATCATCATCATCATATTTTCATTTCATCATCCTCATTCTTTCGCAGCAAACGTTTGTTTTCTTTTTTATTCTTAGATCGTGTTACATTAGTTCTCGTGGGATTGACACCTTAACTACTACACACGTGTCGTGCACTTGCGGGTAGTCTTAGGTTAACTTGTTAACTTGACACGCATCAATTTTTAAACATTTTATTCATCTTTTCAAAATAAAGGATGCCTTGGGTTGTAGGAGCCAGTCCGGCCCCATTTTTTAGCTCAAAATCTTTAATTTAGGTCAATACGTTGGATTTTTAGAGCCGGAAGATGCCCTTTTCGAGTTTCATAGGCCATTTTCGGGAGATGTCACTTCTTGTCAATACGCCGCTTCCTTTATGTTTGTCTCTCGGATATTCCTTTTGCTTGCTATTACCTATTTGCGTACTCGTGTTGCACCCCTTTTCCGCTGTTTTTTTGGTTTTCGTCGTGATTAGACGATTACAACATTGAATTGTATGACATGCTTTGAAATACTATAACTTTGCGTACGAAGCACCGAATTACAAAATCTTTTCAAATCTCATTCATCTTTTGCAGATAAAGGATGCCTTGGGCTGCTAGAGGCTGCCCTACCCCGTTTTCGAGCTCAAAATCTTTTATTTAGGTCGATACATTGGATTTTTAGAGTCGGGAGATGCCCTTTTCGAGTTTCTTAGGATACGCATGTCTTTTCTGGTCAATATGACGGCTGTATTGCGTTTGTCTCTTGCATATTCCTTTTGCTTCCTATATCCTATTTGCGTACTCGTGTTGCACCCATTTTCCGCTTTTTGTTTTTTTCCTCGTTATTAGATGATTACAACATTGAATACTACGACGAGCTTTGAAATACCATAACTTTGCGTACGAAACACCGACTTACTTGATTATTTAACATCTCATTCATCTTTCCTTGATAAAGGACACCTCAGGTAGCTCGAGGCAGCCCGATAAGTTAGATGTGTAGAGCCGAGAGATGCCCTTTTCGAGGTTTTGAGGATACGCATGTCACATATTGTCAATACGCCACTATCATTGCATTTATCTATCATATATTTCTTTTGCTTCATATTTCCTATTTGCGTACTAGTGTTGCAACCCTATTCCGTGTTTTTTTTTTGTTTTATTTTCGTCGTCAGTAGACATTGAGAACATTGATTTGTACGACGATCTTTGAAATGCCATAACTTTGCGTACAAAGCACTAATTAACTTTGTTTTTCACATCTCATTCACTATTTCAAGATAAATGATGCCTTGGGTTGCTGGAGAAAGCTCGACCCCATTTTTGAGCTCAAAATCTTTTATTTAGGTAGATATGTTTTTTTAGAGCCGGGAGATGCCCTTTTCGAGTTTCATATGATACAAATGTCACATCTTGTCAATACGCCGCTTGCTTTGCATTTACCTCTCTTATATTTCTTTTGTTTCATATTTCCTATTTGCGTACTTGTATTGCACCCCTTTTCCGCTTTTTGTTTTTTCGTCGTGATTAGACGATTACAACATTAAACTGTACGATGTGCTTTGAAATACCCTGACTTTGCGTACGAAGCACCGAATTACTTGATTTTTTCACATCTCATTCATCTGTTAAAGATAAACAATGCCTTGTGTTGCTAGAGGCAGTCCGACCCAGTTTTCCAGTTCAAAATCTTTTATTTAGACCGGTACATTGAATTTTTAGAGCTGAAAGATGCCCTTTCCGAATTTCATAGGATACGCATTTGAATTCTTGTCAATACGCCGTTTGCGTTGCGTTTGTCTCTCGGATATTCTTTTTGTTTCCTATTTCTTATTTGCATACTCATGTTGCACCCCTTTTCCATTTTTTGTTTTGGTTTTCGTCGTGATTAGATGATTACTACATTGAATTGTACGACGGGCGTTGAAATACCATAACTTTGCGCACAAAGCACGAGATTATTTGATTTTTTCACATCTCATTCATCTTATCAAGATAAAGATGCCCTGGGCTGCTGGAGGCAGTCCTTCTTCATTTCTGAGCTTAGGATCTTTTATTTAAATCGCCACATTAGATTTTAAGAGCCGAGAGATGCCCTTTTTGAATTTCTTAGGATACGAAAGTCACTTCTTGTCAACACGCTGATTGCATTGTGTTTGGCTCTGAGATACTCCTTTGTATCCTATTTCCTATTTGCATTTGTCTCTATTGTTGCACCCTTTTTATGCTTTTTTGTTTTTTTTTCATCGTGATATTTACCGATTACAACATTGAATTGTACAACGAGCTTTGAAGTATCATAATTTTGCGTACGACGCACAGAATTACTTGACTTTTTCACATCTAATTCATCTTTTCTAGATAAAAGATGCCTCTGGTTGCTGGAGGCAGCCCTATACTGTTTTCAAGCTAAAAACAATTTATTTAGGTCGATATGTTGGATTTTTAGAGCCGGGAGATGCCATTTTCGTGTTTCTTAGGATACGCAAGATACTTCTTGTCAATAGGCCGCTTGCGTTGCATTTGTCTCTCGGATAGTCCTTTTGCTTCCTATTTCCTATTTGCGTACTCGTGTTGCACCCCTTTTCACTTTTTGTTTTTGTTTTCCTCGTGATTAGACGATTACAACATTTAATTATACAACAAGCTTTGAAATATTATAACTTTGCGTACGAAGCACCGAATTACTTCATTTTTTCACATCTCATTCATCTTTTCAGGATAAAGGTTGCCTTGGGTTTCTGGAGGTGGGCTGACCCCATTTTTGAGCTCAAAATCTTTTATTTAGATCGGAAAATTTGATTTTAGAGCTAGGAGATGCCCTTTTCGAGTTTCTTTAAATAGGCATGTCAGTTCTTGTCAATACACCGCTTGCATTGTTTGTCTCTCGGATATTATTTCTGCCTCCTATTTCTTATTTGCATACTCGTGTTGCAGCCATTTTCACCTTTTTGTTTTTCCTTTCGTCGTGATTAGACGATTACAACATGTAATTGTACGACGAGCTTTGAAATACCATAACTTTGCGTACAAAGCACCGCATTACTTGATTTTTTCACATCTCATTCATCTTTTCCAAATAATGGTTGCCTTTGAATAATGGAGGCATCCTGACCCCATTTGTGAGCTCAAAAGTTTTTATTTAGATCAGAACATTGGATTTTTATAGCCAGCAGATGCCCTTTTCGAGTTTCTTAGGATACTCATGCGACGTCTTGTCAATACGCCGCTTGCGTTGTGTTTATCTTTCATATATTTCTTTTGCTTCCTATTTCCTATTTGTGTACTTGTATTGCACCTGTTTTTCGCATTTTGTTTTTTTGCTCGTGATTAGATGATAACTACATTGAATTGTACAATGGGCTTTGAAATACCATAACTTTGCGTTCGAAGCACCAAATTACTTGTTTTTTAAACATCTCATTCATCTTTTCCATATACAAGACGCCTTGGGTTGATAGAGGCAGTCCGACAATGTTTTCCAGCTCAAAATATTTCATTTCGGTCGATACGTTGGATTTTTAGAGCTGGAAGATGCCCTTTTCGAGTTTCTTTGGATATGCATGTGACTTCTTGTCAATGCGCCGCTTTCGTTGCGTTTGTCTCTCGGATATTCCTTTTGCTTCCAATTTGCTATTTGTGTACTCGTGTTTCACCCCTTTTCCGCTTTTTGTTTTTGTTTTCGTCATGATTAGATTATTACTACATTGAAATACCATTACTTAGCGTATGAAGCACCGAATTACTTGAGTTTTTAATATCTCATTTCTCTTATCGAGATTAAGACGTCCACGCTGTTAGAGGAACCCTATCGCAATTTTTTACCTCAAAATCTTTTATTTAGTTCGCTACATTGGATTTTTAAAGCCGAGAGATGTCTTTTCGAGTTTCTTAGGATACGGAAGTCACTTCTTGTCATTACGCCGCTTGCGTTGCGTTTGTCTCTCGGATATTACTTTTGCTTTCTATTTCCTATTTGCATTTGTCTCTCGTGTTGCACCCTTTTTCTGCTTTTTGTTTTTGTTTTTGTCGTGATTAGACGATTACAACATTGAATTGTACGCGGAGCTTTCAAATAACATAACTTTGCGTACGACGCACAAAATTACTTTATTTTTTCACATCGAATTCATTTTTTCGAGATAAAAGATGCCTCGGGTTGCTGGAGGCAGCCCAATCTCGTTTTCGAGCTAAAAATCTTTTATCTAGGTCGATACACTGGATTTTTAGAGCCGGAAGATGCCCTTTTCGAGTTTCTTAGGATACGCAAATCACTTCTTGTCAATACACAGCTTGCATTGTGTTTGTCTCTCGAATATTCCTTTTGCTTCCTATTTCCTATTTTCTTACTCGTGTTGCACACCTTTTTTGCTTTTTTGTTTTATTTGCCTCATGATGAGACAATTACAACATTGAATTGTACGACAAGCTTTGATTTTTTCACATCTCATTTATCTTTTCTAGATAAAGGTTCCCTCGGGTCGCTGGAGGCAGCCTGACCCCATTTTCGAGCTAAAAATCTTTTATTTAGGTCGGGAAATCTCAGTAAATTTGTATTTACTGATTCCTCTTTTACAGAATCGATGCCCTACGAGAATATGTCGAGTTCAGTATGTCTGGAAGTACTGGAGAACGTTCTTTTGCTGATATTTTTACCAGTATTCGATACTGGGTCATTCATAGCATTACTATACCTTCCCTATTCTTTGCGGGTTGGTTACTTGTCAGTACCGGTTTAGCTTACATGTGTTTCGAAGCCCTCTTCCAAACGAGTATTTTACAGAGATCCGGAAAGGCATTCCATTAATAACAAGCTGTTTTGATCCATTAGAACAACTCGATGAATTTAGTAGATCTTTTTAGGAGGACCCAGTGATCATTACATAGAATTCAATTAAGATATTGGAGTTTTAGGTTGATACGTTGGATTTTTAGAGCCGGGAGATGTCCTTTTTGAGTTTCTTAGGATACGCATGTCACGTCTTGTCAATACACCGCTTGCTTTGCATTTGACTCTTGGATATTTCTTTTTCTTCCTATTTCCTATATGTGTAGTCGTGTTACACCCGTTTTCTTCTTTTTGTTTTTGTTTTCGTCGTGATTAGTCAATTGAACCTTTGAATTGTACAACGAGCTTTGAAATACAATAACTTTGCGTATGAAGCAACAAATTACTTGATTTTTTATCATCTCATTGATCTTTTCAAGGTAAAGAACGCCTCGGGTTGCTGGTGGCAGCTCGACCCCGTTTTCAAGCTCAAATTCTTTTATTTAGGTTGATATGTTGGATTTTTAGAGTCTGAGAGATGCCCTTTTCGAGTTTCTTAGGATACGCATGTCACTTCTTCTGAATATTTTCTATTTGTGTATTCGTGTTGCACCCCTTTTCAGCTTTTTGTTTTTGTTTTCGTCATGATTAGATTGCAACATTGAATTGTACAGCAAGTTTTGAAAAATCATAACTTTGCGTACAAAGCACTAAGTCACTTGATGTTTCCACATCTTATTCATCTTTTTTAGATAAAGGACACCTCGGGTTGCTGGAGACCGCCCGACCCCGTTTTCGAGCTCATAATCTTTTATTGGGTCGATAGGTTGGATTTTTAGAGGCGAGAGATGCCCTTTTCAATTTTCTTAGGATACACATGTCACTTCTTGTCAATACGCCGCTTGCGTTGCATTTGTCTCTTGGGTATTCCTTTTATTTCATGTTTCCTATTTGCATTTGTCTATCGTGTTGCACCCCTTTTCCGCTTTTTGTTTTGGTGTTCGCCGTGATTAGATGATTACAACATTGAATTGTATGATGGGCTTTGAAGTTTCATAAATTTGCGTAAGAAGCACCGAATCATTTCATTTTTTAACTTCTCATTCATCTTTTTCAAATAAAGGACGTCTCAGGTTGCTGGAGGCTGCTCGATCCCATTTTCCTTCGCAAAATCTTTTATTTATGTTGATACATTAGATTTTTAGAGCCGGGAGATGCCATTTTCGAGTTTCTTAGGATACGATGACACTTCTTGTCAATACGCCGCTTTTGTTGCGTTTGTCTCTCGGATATTCCTCTTGCTTCCTATTTCCTATTTGCGTACTCTTGTTTCACCCCTTTTCCGCTATTTGTTTTGGTTTTTTCCGTGATTAGATGGTTACTACATTGAATTGTAGGATGGGCTTTGAAATACCATAACTTTTCATCCAAAGCCTCGATATACCTGATTTTTCCCATCTCATTCATCTTATCATAATAAAGGATGCTCAGAGCTTATACAGGCAGCCCGACCCAATTTTCGAGCTCAAAATCTTTTATTTAGGCCGATACGTTGGATTTTTAGAGCCAAGACATTCCCTTTTCGAGTTTCTTAGGATACACAAGTCACTTATTGTCAATACGAAGTTTGCTTTGCGTTTGTCTCTCGGATATTCCTTTTGCTTCCTTTTTCCTATTTGCGTACTCGTGTTGCACCCCTTTTCCGCTTTTTGTTTTTTTTCGTCGTGATTAGACGATTACAACATTGAATTGTACGACGAGCTTTGAAATACCATAACTTTCGTACGAAGCACTGAATTACTTGATTTTTTCACATCTCATTAATGTTATCGAGATAAAAGATGTGCCATGTTGCAGGAGGTAGTCTGACCCCATTTTTGAGCTCAAAATCTTTTATTTAGCTCAATACATTAGATTTTTAGAGACGAGAGGTGCCCTTTTCGAGTTTCTTAGGATACACAAGTTACTTTTGCTCAATATGCCACTTGTGTTGTGTTTGTGTCTCGGATATTCCTTTTGTGTCCTATTTCCTATTTGCACCCCTTTTCTGCTTTTTGTTTTTGTTTTTTGTCGTGATTAGACGATTACAACTTTGCGTATGAAACACCGAATTACTTGATTTATTAACATCTCATTCATCTTTCCCAAAAAAGAATGCCTCGGATTGCTGGAGGCAACCTGACCCCGTTTTCAAGTTCAAAATTTTTTATTTAGATCGATACGGTTGATTTTTAGAGCCGAGAGATGCCTTTTTCGAGTTTCTTATGATATGCATGTCACTTCTTGTCAATACACCACTTACATTGCATTTGTCTCTCGGATATTCCTTTTGCTTCCTATTTCGTATCTGGGTACTCGTGTCACACCCCTTTTCCGCTTTTTGTTTTCGTCGTGATTAGACGATTACTACATTGAATTGTACGACGGACTTTGAAATACGATAACTTTGCGTACGAAGCACCGACTTATTTGATTTTTTTTACTTCTCATTCATTTAACCGATATAAAAGATGGCCTGAGCTTCTAGAGGCAGTCCGGCCCCGTTTTCGAGCTCAAAAGAATTTATTTAGTTCGATACATTGGATTTTTTGAGCCGGGAGATGCACTTTTCGAGTGTTTTAGGATCCGCATGTCACTTCTTGTCAATATGCCGCTTATGTTGCATTTGTCTCTCAGATATTCCTTTTGCTTCCTATTTTATATTTGCATTTGTCTCTCGTGTTGCACCCCTATTTTGCTTTTTGTTTTGGTTTTCGTCGTGATTAGACGATTACAACATTGAATTGTACGACATTCTTTGATATACCATCACTTTGCGTAAAATGCACCGAATTGCATGATTTTTTAACATCTCATTCATCTTTTCGATAAGCGAAACCTCAGGTTGCAGGAGGCAGCCCGACCCCGTTTTTGAGCTCAAAATCTTTTATTTAGATAGATACGTTGGATTTTTAAAGTCGGGAGATACCCTTTTCGAGTTTCATTGGATACACATGTCAACTCTTGCAATACGCTTCTTGCGTTGCGTTTATCTCTCAGATATTCCTTTTGCTTCGTATTTCATATTTGCATACTCGTGTTGCACCCCTTTAATGCTTTTTGTTTTGGTTTTCACTGTGATAAGAAGATTACGACATTGAATTGTATGACGGGCTTTGAAATACCATAACTTTGCGTACAAAGCACTGAATTACTTGATTTTTTTCACATCTCATTCATTTTATCTAGATAAAAGATGCCCCGGGTTGCTGGAGGCAGCCCGACCCCATTTCATGCTCAAAAGCTTTTATTTAGATTGTTACGTTGGATTTTTAGAGCCGGGAGATGGAGGTTTCGAGTTTCTTAGGATACACAAGTCACTTCTTGTCAATACGCCGCTTGCGTTGTGTTTGCCTCTTGGATATTTCTTTTGCTTCTTTTTTCCTATTTCTGTACTCGTGTTGCACCCCTTTTCTGCTTTTTGTTTTGGTTTTCTTTGTGATTAGACAATTACAATATTGAATTGTACGACGAGCTTTGAAATACCATAACATTGCGTAAGAAGAACCGAATTACTTAATTTTTAGACATCCCATTCATCGTTTCCAGATAAAGGACACCTCAAGTTTTTGGAGGCAGCCCGACCATGTTTTCGAGCTCAAAATCTTTTATTTAGGTTGATATGTTATATGTCTAGAGCCAGGAGATGCCTTTTTCGAATTTCATAGGATACGCAAGACACTTCTTGTCACTATGCCATTAGCGTTGCGTTTGTGTCTCGGATATTCCTTCTGCATCCTATTTCCTATATGTGTACTTGTGTTGCACTCCTTTTCCACTTTTTGTTTTTTTCGTCATGATTAGATGATTAAAATATTGAATTATACGACGAGCTTAGAGATACCATAACTTTGCGTACGAAGCAACGAATTGCCTGACCCTATTTTTTTAGCTCAAAATATTTTAGGATATGCATGTCACGTCTTGTCCATACACCGTTTGCTTTGCGTTTTTCTCACAGATATTTCTTTTGCTTCCTATTACCTATTTGTGTACTTGTGTTGCACCCGTTTTCCGCTTTTTATTGTTTTTTCATCGTGATTACACAATTACAACATTGAATTGTAAGACGAGCTTTAATATACCATAATTTTGCGTACGAAGCACCAAATTACTTGATTTTTAATATCTCATTCATCTCTTCCAAATAAACGATGCCTCGGGTTGCTGGTGGCAGCCGGACCATGTTTTGAAGCTCAAAATCTTTTATTTAGGTCGATACGTTCAATCGGGAGATGCCCTTTTCGAGTTTCTGATGATACGCATGTCACTTCTCTTCAATACACTGCTTTTGTTGTGTTTGTCTGTCGGATATTCCTTTTGCTTCCTATTTCCTATTTGCGTACTCATGTTGCACCCCTTTTCCGCTTTTTATTTTTGTTTTTGTCTTTATTAGACGATTACAACATTTAAGTGTACAACGAGGTTTGAAATACCATAACTTTCCGTATGAAGCACCAAATTACTTGATTTTTTAACATCTCATTCATCTTTTCCAGATAAAAGACATCTCAGGTTGCTGGAGGCAACCCGATCCTGTTTTCCTGTGTAAATATTTTATTTAAGTTGGTAAATTGGATTTTTAGAGCCGTGGAATGCCAGTTTCGAGTTTCTTAGGATACGCATGTCAGTTCTTGTTATATATGCCGCTCGCGTTGCGTTTGTCTCTTGGATATTCCTTTGGTTTCATGTTTCCTATTTGCATTTGTCTCTCCTGTTGCACCCCTTTTCCGCTTTTTGTTTTGGGTTGCAGGAGGCAGCCCGACCCCGTTTTCGAGTGCAAAATCTTTTATTTAAGTCAATAAGTTGGATTTTTAGAGCCGGGAGATGCCCTTTTCGAGTTTCTTAGGATACACATGTCATTTCTTGTGGATACACAACTTGGGTTGCGTTTGTCTCTCGGATATTCCTTTTTTCCTCTTTCCTATTTGCATTTGTCTCTCATGTTGTACCCCTTTTCCAATTTTTGTTTGGTTTTCACCCTGATTAGACGATTACAACATTGAACTATACCACAGGCTTTAATATACCATTACTTTGCGTACAAATCACCTAGATGCATGTTTTTTTAACATCTCATTCATCTTTTCCAGATAAAGGATGCCTCGGGTTGCCTCCAGCATCCCGACCCCGTTTTTGAGCTTAAAATCTTTTATTTCGGTCGATACTTTGGTTTTTCAGAGTCGGGAGATACCCTATCAAGTTTCTTAGGATACACATGTCAACTCTTGTCGATACGCTTCTTACGTTGCGTTTATCTCTCGGATATTCTTTTTGCTTCCTATTTCATATTTGTGTACTCGTGTTACACCCCTTTTACGCTCTTTTTTTTGTTTTCACCGTGATTAGAAGATTACGAAATTGAATTGTTTGACGGGCTTTAAAATACCATAACTTTGCGTACAAAGCACTGAATTACTTGATTTTTTCACATCTCATTCATCTTATCAAGATAAAAGATGCCCTGGGTTGCTAGAGGCAGCCCGACCCCATTTTCAAGTTCAAAAGCTTTTATTTAGGTTGATACGCTGTATTTTTAGAGCCGGGAGATGTAGTTTTCAAGTTTCTTACGATACGCAAGTCACTTCTTGTCAATACGCTACTTGTATTGCGTTTGCTTCTTGGATATTCTTTTTGCTTCCTATTTCCTATTTGCGTACTCGTGTTGCACCCCTTTTCTGCATTTTGTTTTGTTTTCTTCCTGATTAGATGATTACAACATTGAATTGTATGACGAGCTTTGAAATACCATAACATTACCTCAAGTTGCTGGAGGCACCCCGACCACGTTTTCGAGCACCAAATCTTTTATTTAGGGTCGATCCCGTTGGATGTTTAGAGCCAGGAGATGCCCTTTTTTAGTTTCTTAGGATGAGCAAGTCACTTCTCGTCAGTAGGAAGCAAAAGGAATATCAAATATGAGATAGGAAGCAAAAGGAATATCCGAGAGACAAACGCAAGCAAGCGATGTAGTAACAAGAAGTGACTTGCATATCCTAAGAAATTCAAAAAGGGCATCCATCTCCCGGCTCTAAAAATCCAACGTGTCGACCTAAATAAAAGACTTTGAGCTTGAAAATCTTTGGGTTGCTGGAGGTAGTCTGACCCCGTTTTCGAGCACAAAATCTTTTATTTAGGTGGATACGTTGTATTTTTAGATTCAGAAAATGCCCTTTTTGAGTTTCTTAGGATACGCAAGTCACTTGTAGTCAATACACCGCTTGCATTGCATTTTTCTCTCGGATATTCCTTTTGTTTCCTATTTTCTAATTGTGTACTCGTGTT
Source organism: Gynandropsis gynandra (assembly GCA_036759665.1). NCBI lineage: Eukaryota > Viridiplantae > Streptophyta > Magnoliopsida > Brassicales > Cleomaceae > Gynandropsis > Gynandropsis gynandra. The sequence goes on from CM071873.1 coordinate 23,107,663, forward strand.
TCACCAGTTTTCTGCTTTTTGTTTTTGTTTTCGTCGTGATTAGACGATTACAACATTGAATTGTACGACGAGCTTTGAAATACCATAACTTTGCGTATGAAGCACCGAATTACTTGATTTTTTCACATCTCATTCATCTTTTCAGACAAAGGACACCTGGGGATGCAGGAGGCAGCTCGATAATCATCTCGTTTCCGTTCATGATTCTCGCATGATTTTAGATATGTTTATGACGATAGTAGCGATGTTTATGTGTGATTTTGTATCCATTTTACTTGTTTTTGTGTTTTCATGTTCTTATATGTTTTAATGCGTATTTGGTTCGTTTCGGCACAGTAGGACATACACCGGACAAAGTATGAGCATCGGAGATCATAACGGAGCAAGCGGGCTGAGAAACGGGCAAGGCATGAAACTTGACATGAGGAGACTAGGCCCCCCACGAGGTGGTTTCCTTAGCCCGCTCAGGCTGAACGTCCAGCAGCATTTGCTCAAGTCGTACTAACCCTTAGCACGCACGGGTTGATGTTCAAGAGGAGCCTGCGTGCGGTGTCTTCCTTAGCCCGTGCGGGGTGGTGTTCTAGAAATTTTTGCCCGAGTCATGCTAGCCCTTAGCACGCGCGGGTCATGCAGAAAATGAGGAGCCCGCACGGGTGCCTCCCTCGCCCGCGCGGGGTATGCCTATAACAACTTCCATAAAATGTCTCCAACGTGGAATTTGTATAAAAAGGGATCCCAAATTGAGTTTAAAGGAGAACCCTAGGAGGGTGCATAGCATCCATCCATCCATTCAAGTGCCCTCTTTAACATGAGACACAACAAGGAGTTGGAGATTGATTCGTCGCTCGTTTGATATCTCTATACTCTTGTATATACTATTTTGTTTGTGATGTTTAGACTCATGGGCGAGTAGTGGATTTGTTCTAGGAAAAGGGTTTAGCCCATGGCTATCCCGGAACCGTCTTTGATTCGTTTATGAATGCATTTCCCCAATTCGTATTATTTATTCTTTGCCCGATGGTTACAAATTTTGCTGCGAAAGAATGATGATGATGCAATGGATAAGTGAGTTCTAAACAAAGAGATAAATGCCCTAGGAAACTGGTTTCACCGCAGAGCTTCCGAAACCTATCTCCGATCTATCTAATCGTGCATTCCCTTTCAAAATATCTAAGACGGATGATCCTAATGTAGCACCTACCCTCTCTCAAGGCATAGGAACGTGGCTAGTTTGAGTCATCCCCAAATTCCGTGGCTGACACCCCAACTAAACCCCATTACGATTCATGATTCGCCCGATACAACCCTCAACCGATACTATCCTACTTTCGTGACCTAGTCTCGGTTGTTTTAAGCCTAACTTTCTAGGACTAGAATTCAACTTTCAGTCCTTCTCCTAATCCCTAACACATGCATAGACGTGGCCACCGTAGACACAAGACAGTAAGTGCTTAAACAAAGAATAGATAATACGAAACGGGGACATGCATTCATAAATGAATCAAAGACGGTTCCGGGATAGCCATGGGCTAATCACATCACTTAAAACTAATCCACTACTCGCTCATGAGTCTAAACATCAGAAGAAAAACAGTAGATAAAAGAGTATGGAGATATCAAACGAGCGATGATCTCGAATCAATCTTTGACTCCTTGTTGTGTCTCCCGTTAAAGAGGGTTCTTGAAATAATGGATGGATGCTATGTACCCTCCTAGGGTTCTCCTCTATGTTTTCTTGCTTCTGAACTCAATTTGGGGTCCCTTTTTGTACAAACTCCCCGTTGGAGACATTCTAGGGAAGTTGTTATAGGCATACCCCGCGTGGGTTAGGGAGGCACCCCGCGCGGGCTCGTCATTTTCTCCATGACCCGCACGTGCTACTCATTTTCTCCATGACCCGCGCATGCTAAGGGCTAGCACGACTCGGGCAAAAACTTCTGGAACAAAACCCCGCGTGGGCAAAGGAAGACACCGCGCGTGGGGCCTTATCTCCTCATGTCAAGTTGCATTCCTTGCCCGTTTCTCGTCCCGTTTGCTCCATTATAATCTCTTATGCTCGTATTTTGATTCCGTATATGTTCTTTAGCTCTGAAAACATCCAAATACGCATAAAAACCTATACAACCAGGAGAACACGAAAACAAGTAAAACAGATACAAAATCACACGTAAACATCGCAATTATCGTCATAAACATATCTAAAATCATAAGAGAATCGTGTACAGAAACGAGATGATCAACGAGCTTTAATATACCATAACTTTGTGTATGAAGCATTGAATTGCTTGATTTTTAACATCTCATTCATCTTTTCCAGAGAAAGGACACCTCGGGTTTATGGGGGCAGCCCAACCCCGTTTTCCTAGCCCAACCTCGTTTTTGAGCTCAAAATCCTTTATTTAGGTCGATATGTTGGATTTTTAGGCCAGGAGATTCCCTTTTCGAGTTTCTTAGGATACGCAAGTGACTTCTTGTCAATACGCTGCTTGCGTTACGTTTGTCTCTCGAATATTCTTTTTGCTTCCTATTTCCAATTTCAATACTTGTGTTGCACCCGTTTTCTATTTTTTTTTTGTTTTTTATCATGATAAGACAATTACAACATTGAATTGTACGACGAGCTGTAATATACCGTAACTTTGCGTACGAAGCACTGCATTACTTGATTTTTAACATGTCATTCATCTTTTCCAAATAAAGGACACCGCGCGGATCTCATGAAACCGCCCGATCGGGCGTTCTTGAATTTGACCTAGCCCGCGCGGGTGATATCCTCTTCCCGATCAGGCGTTTGCTGCAAAACTGAAAAAGAAAGCGAGGAAAACCGTGAAGCAAAAATCATAAGTCTACTAAAACCCTAAGTCCTAAAACAAATTGTCCCTGTCTAAAGAAAAGTTCGAAAACAGAAATGTAATGAAGATGATGAAAAAGGATATGTGGCTCGGGTTGCCTCCCGAGAAGCGCTTGTTTTCGGCACAATATGCACAATATGCCTTCACTCTCTGTACATTCGCCAAGAATGTTCCGCCAATTCCGTTGTAATTCCACGGCTCCATGCGGTGAAACTCCTTTTACCGTTAAAGGTCCCCACCATCGCGACTTGAGTTTTCCTGGAAATAACTTCAAGCGGGAATTGAATAGAAGCACCTGATCACCTTCTTTGAACGAGCATTGGAGAATATTCTTGTCATACCACTTCTGTGAACGCTCTTTGTAAATCCTTACGTTCTCATAGGCATTTTGTCGCATCTCCTCTAGATGGCGAATCTGGAGAACCCGCTTCTCCTCAGCCGTTTTGAGGTCGTAATTCAACGTTTTTATGGCCCAATATGCTTTGTGTTCCAGATCAACGGGGAGGTGAAATGCTTTTCCATATACGAGCTGAAACGGCGTCATACCAATCGGAGTCTTGAAAGCCGTTGATGTGGGTTAATCTCAAGTAATAATTTACCTAGACTAACGCTTCCGCAAGAATACAGATCGTATAGTACCAGGGTCGAACACAAGGAATTGATGCAACTCTAAAGCTAGTAACTAATGAATAAGACGTGTGAAATCATTGAGTGAATGGGAATGCAAATGCAAACTAGACTAAACTAAACTAATGAACGAAATGACTCAACGACTAAACACCATAGGTATCGAGAGTCGCACAACGATGCAACGAAGTTCTAACAAGATCATGGTTATAGATATCATTACGTGTTCGGGAAATTCAAGCTCTTTTCTAGGGAATGACTCTCCCGATGCCTAAACCCATCTGAAAAACGATCAAGTACCGAATTCATTCATTTCAAGTGGCGTACAAGAACAAAAGCATTAAGAACCACCATTCATTAAGAACAAGACTTCGTTACATATTGGCAATACTCTCTAACCCATGGCTGTAGATCTACTCGGACATGAACTCAGAAAACGAAACACAAAAGATAACTATATTCAACATTGATAAAGAAAGAGGTTCCTCCCTATTCATATACTAACGTCTTCAATAGCTCCTCCATGCTCCGGATCCGTTGTTCCGTCCTTCTCCCTCCTTCTCTATGTCTCCAAGTGTGTCCTCTAATGTCTCCTCACGTCCCCCCTTTAGTCTAGTACGAGTCATAGCTTTAAAAGGTCTCTTTTCTACTGAATTGGCCGTTCTAAAATCAAGGA
>CM071873.1:23119398-23132298 GCA_036759665.1 Gynandropsis gynandra
CTTCATGAGTGCGTCGTAGAAAGGGATGGTAACTTGCAGCTTCTGTAGGAGTTCTACGAATTTAGTGAATTGGGCATCGTCGCTCTGCTTCCTTTGGCGCTGCGGAAAGGGTAATGGTGGTACCCTTAGGGTAGGTGATACGTATGGCAACTCCCTCTCTTCTTCCTCCTCGGTCCTCTTCTCTTCCACGCCTAGAGTGCTGGGTTGCTCTTTTGTAATGACTAAAGGCTCTTCTCTTGCAACCAAGGAAGGCGTGGGTTGTCCCACCGTACTGCCACTCCTCAAGTGGATGGCATTGATCTGCTCCCGGGGGTTCGTCTCAGGTTTCCCGGGAAGTTGTCCGGGTTGTCGGCTCGATTTTTGGGCTAGCTGTGCCACTTGCGTTTCGAGGAGCCGCAAGTGTGTCTGAAATCCGTCCATTCTCTTCCTCATATCGGCTCGATTTTTGGGCTAGCTGTGCCACTTGCGTTTCGAGGAGCCGCAAGTGTGTCTGAAATCCGTCCATTCCTCTTCCTCAATCCTCTTGCTCAGACCTAATCCCTCCAAGCGCACTTTTCTGCTCTTGGTGCATCAATTGGAGCATAGAAAGAATCTCAGAATCACTTGAAGATTGTGCGCGCGGCTGATATCCGTAATCTTGGCCATGTCATCTCGGTTGGAAACCTTGATTCTGGTTTCTTTCCATTATCCGCGGTTGGAAGTCTTGCGGATTCGCTACATTGCTCGTGTTGCCATTGGAGAGGTTGGGATGGCTCTTGATATAATTTTGCTGGTAAGCCCGATTGCTCACGTAGTTCACTTCCTCCATCCCTTGGCCTACGGATGCGTCGTGTCGGTCCACATGAAGTCCAGCTATCATCCGATGAATCTCGTTCACTGCCGCTTTAGATGGGTAATCGCGATTGTATTCCCCTACCTTCTTGCCTCCTTCCCTCGCCATGCTCTCGATCAAGTTCTCGAGCTGATTGAACGTAACGTTGCTGAGGGAACCACCACCCGCTGCCACGATCATGAATCGGGTGGTTTCTTGGAGACCTTGGATAAAACTCGTGATAAGATACTTCTTATCCATTCCGTGGTGTGGGCATATCCGCTGGTAGTTCTTAAATCGCTCCCATGCATCGTGTAGCGTCTTACCTCTTTCTAGTAGGAAAGAATTAATGCGACTCTTGGCGAGAAGCGTTCTAACGTTGCGCCGCATCCTTAAGCGAGAATGGGAACGCCATCAAGTAGAGATCCTCCCGAGTAACTCTCGTCCCAACCTTGGTAGTGCTGCAAAGCATCTTGAAGTCCGTAAGGTGGGAGTTTGGATCTTCGTTCTCCATTCCTCTAAAGGCCGAGTTGTTGAGCATTTGTATGAAGGCCGGTTGTAGCTCAACCTGATTATCGATCGTGTGGGCCATGCACGAAAGTAATTGCGTATGCTTCGGAGCGGTGTAGGCTCCGTAAGTCTCATCGGCAGCAGCCATGTCGGGGTTACTTGTGTTTTCCTCTCCGCTGCTTGCGCTACGGGTTTCTTCCTCCTCAGAGGCGTATGTCTCGTGATTGTTCGCTCTTTCTACCTCGGACTCGGAAACCGCTATTCCAATCCTTCTCTTCTTGGCAGGCTCCTTAAAGTTCGCTCGACCTCGGGATCATAAACGAGGAGCTTTTGAGTGGAGCTTCTCATGCAAGGCTCCTGCACAACAAGAAACAAAACACCAAAGTGTAAATCCGCGGTAGATAGAATAGACTCGATAAAAGCAAAACGAAAAGAAAATGCGAAAAACAAAAGAAGACTCCGGAAAGGACTAGATCTTAATCTAGCTAATACCTAGTCTAGGCCATTATAAGTCCCCGGCAACGGCGGCAAAAACATGATGTCGGAAATATCAAGCTAAATATATTTCCTAGACCACTTCACCACAAGTGTACGGTTCGCGTAGTACCAGGGTCGAACTCTAGGGACTAAGGGAGCCAATCCTAAGAATATCACTAAACTAAGACGATGAGATGTAGATGATGGCGTGGTGAAAGTATCTAAAAGACTTAGCTAAATAAGGACAGCGATGAAGGTTGGGGAAGACTTGACTATGACGAACACTACGGGTTCGGGATACCGGGAATTGTATGAATGTAACAACTAAAGATCATAAACCTATCGAGTTATCTTGATAATGGGAAATTCATGCTCTAAGTTGAGGAATGATTCTTCCGAGCCTAGACCTCCTAACCATGAGTACGTGCAACCCTATCTTCCAGCAGTGTTTAACCCGTAGGGAGCTTTACGAACGCAATCCTAATTCCTAAGTCGATTAACCGACCGGTCAGATTCTCATTAATCGAACTTAACCTACAACTCAACAGTTCCGGATTCATACTTTAACCTTCCAGCAAAATATGAATTCCTATGTTACTGAGCGGTCAGCACTAGTGTAAACGTTTACGGTGTTGATTGTAGAACCAAATATCAAGATAAATGCAATAGATCTAAGCATTAACGCATAAGTTTGTACATCCATTACAATCCGATATCCCTAACCCAAAGTTGGGAATCTACTCACTCATGGAGATTACAGACAAAGGAAATAACATAACCCTAAACATGATAAACCCTAGGAAACTCGATGCCTCGATCTTCCCTATTGTGTTACCGAGGTGTGGATTGAGGCTTCTCTCCTTCTCCAGCGTCTCCCAAGCCTTTCCTGATGATTTCCAAGCCTTTCCTTGCCATGTGCATTGTCCCTTGCGTCTGGATCTGTTCTTGTCTATTAATTAGCTTGTTTGAATTCAAAATTTAGTTTGTTGCGAGAAAGGCGGCCCGCTCGGGTACACCTTTTACCCGGTCTTGTAGAGCCTCGCCTGGTCGTGTACTCCGTCCTGCCCGATCGAGCATCAGCACCCGATCGCATGGTTGAACAGCCCGAGTCGTGTAAACTCTCGGGGATTTTCAGGAACAATTAACGCCCGAGCGGGTACCTTGTTGCACCGGATCGGGTATTACTACCCGATCATATAATCTTTGTGCCCGGGTCCTGCAAGGTGTTGCAATTAAACCCCATAGGTTTTACCCGAGCGGGTAGACCTCAGTGCCCGATCGGCACTCATCTATCTTTGTTTTTGCTCTTTTCCGCTCGTTGCTCGGGTGTTCCTTTGAGTTCCGAGGCTTGATTTTGGCTCAGAGTGAATTTATCTTCAATTTGTGTGGTTTTACTCACGAATTCGTCTTTTTATGCTCGTTTAGGCCTTGTCGCCTTAAAACCTGAAAACCAACAAAATGGACGTATGTAAACAAGAATCGTATCGGAAATGTAACTCGTGTTAACAAATCTATGCGAAAATGATACTAAAACCTAGCCTAAATTTGATACACTTTACGTGTTATCAAATTGTACGACGAGATTTGAAATACCATAACATTGCGTACGAATCACCGAATTACTTGAATTTTTAATTTCTCATTCATCTATTCAAGACAAAGGACGCCTCGGGTTTCTCGAGGCAGTCCGACCCCGTTTTCATGGTCAAAATCTTTTAGATAGGTCGATACGTTGGATTTTTAGAGCCGGGAGATTTCCATTTCGAGTTTCTTAGGATACACAAGTCCCTTCTTTTTAATACACCACTTGCGTTGTATTTATCTCTCGGATATTCCTTTTGCTTCCTTTTTCCTGTTTGTGTACTCGTGTTGCACTCGTTTTCCACTTTTTATTTTTATGTTCGTCGTGATTAGACGATTACAACATTGAATTGTACGACGAGCTTTGAAATACCATAACATTACGTACGAAGAACCAGATTACTTGATTTTTCAACATCTCATTCCTTTTTTCAGATAAATGACGCCTCAACTTGCTGGAGGCAGCCCGACCCCGTCTTCAATCTCAAAATCTTTTATTAGGTTGATACGTTGGATTTTTAGATCCGAGAGATGCCCTTCTCGAGTTTCTTAGAATACACGTCACTTCTTGTCAATACACCTTGCGTTTAGTTTGTCTCTCAGATATTCCTTTTGCTTCCTTTTTCTATTTTTGTACTCGTGTTGGACCCCTTTTCTACTTTTTGTTTCGGTTTTCGACGAGATTAGAAGATTACTACATTGAATGGTAGGACGGGCTTTGAAATACCATAACGTTGGATACGAAGCACCGAATTACTTGATTTTTTCACATCTCATTAATTTATCGAGATAAAAGATGCCCTGGGCTGCAGGAGGCAACCCAACCCCGTGTTCGAGCTCAAAATCTTTTATTTAGGTCGATACGTTGGATTTTTAGGACCGAGAGATGCCCTTTTCGAGTTTCTTAAGATATGCAAGTCAGTTCTTGTCAATACATCGCGTGCGTTGTCTTTATCTCTCAGATATTCCTTTTGCTTCCTATTTCCTATTTTTGTACTCATGCTGCACCCCTTTTCTGCTTTTCTTTTTTGTTTTCGCCGTGATTAGACGATTACTACATTGAATGGTCAACGGGTTTGAAATATCATAAATTTGCATACGAAGCACCGAATTACTTGATTTTGTCACATCTCATTCATGTTATCGAGATAAAGGATCCTTCAGGTTGTTGGAGGCAGTCTGACCCTGTTTTCGAGCTCAAAATCTTCTATTTAGTTTGATACATTGGATTTTTAGAGCCGGAAGATACCCTTTTCGAGTTTCTTCGGATACTCAAGTAGCTTCTTGTCAATACGCCGCTTGCGTTGCACTTGTCTCTCAAATATTCCTTTTGCTTCATATTTCCTATTTGTGTACTTGTATTACACCCGTTTTCCGCTTTTTGATTTTGTTTTCGTCTTGATTAGACGATTACAACATTGAATTGTACGACGAGCTGTGAAAGACCAAAACTTTGAGTACAAAGCACCGAATTACTTGATTTTTTAACATCTCATTCATCTTTTTCAGATTAAGGATGTCTCGGGTTGCTGGAGGCAGCCCGACCCCATTTCCAAGCTCAAAAGGTAAATGTGGGATTTTTAGAGCCGGGAGAAGCTCTTTTCGAGTTCCTTAGGATACACACGTCACTTCTTTTCCATACGCTGCTTGCATTGCGTTTGTCTCTCAGATATTCCTTTTGCTTCCTATTTCCTATTTGTTTCCGTCGTGATTAGACAATTACAACATTGAATTGTACAACGAGCTTTGAATTATCATAACTTTGCGTACGAAGCACCAAATTACTTAAGTTTTTCAAATCTCATTTATGTTTTATAGATAATGGATGCTTCATGTTTCTGGAGGAAGCCTGACCCTATTTTCGAGCTAAAAATCTTCTATTTAGGTCGATACGTTTGATTTTTAGAGACAAGAGATGGCTTTTTTGAGTTTCTTAGGATAAGCAAGTCACTTCTTGTCAATACGCTGCCTGCGTTGCATTTGTTTCTCGGATATTCCTTTTGTTTCCTTTTCCTATTTGTGTATTCGTGTTGCACCCCTTTTTTGCTTTTTGTTTTTGTTTTTGTCGTGATTAGACGATTACATGATTGAATCGTACGACGATCTTTGAAATACCATAACTTTGTGTACGAAGTACAAAATTACTTTATTTTTTAACATCTCATTCATTGTTTCCAGATAAATCATGCCTCGGTTTGCTGGAGGCATGCTTTATCTGGAAACAATGAATGCATCTTTTCGAGCTTCTTAGGATACACATGTCACTTCTTGTCAATACGCTGCTTGCGTTGCGTTTGTCCCTCAGATATTCCTTTCGCTTCCTATTTTTAATTTCCGTACTTGTGTTGAACCCCTTTTCTGGTTTTTATTTTAGTTTCACCGTGATTAGACGATTACTACATTGAATTCTACGACGGGCTTTGAAATACCATAACTTTGCTTATGAAGCACCAAATTACTTGAGTTTTTCACATCTCATTCATCTTATCGAGATAAAAGATGCCCCGGGCTAATGGAGGAAACTCGACCTCGTGTTCCAGCTCAAAATCTTTTATTTAGGTCGATACGTTGGATTTTTAGAGCTGGAAGATGCTCTTTTCGAGTTTCTTATGATAAAGAAGTCTCTTCTTGTCAATACGCCGCTTGCGTTGCGTTTCTAACCCGGATATTCCTTTTTCTTCCTATTTCCTATTTGTGTAATCGTGTTGCACCCTTTTTTTTTTGCTTTTTGTTTTTCTTTTTGTCAATATTAGACGATTACAATATTGAATGGTACGACGAACTTTGAAATACCAAAATTTTGCGTACGAAGCACCGAATTACTTGATTTTTTCACATCTTATTCATATTTTCCAGATAATCGACACCTTGGGGGTTCTGGAGGCAACCTGACTCCGTTTTTTAGCTCAAAAGCTTCTATTTATGTTGATACGTTGGATGTTTAGAGCTGGGAGATGCCCTTTTCAAATTTCTTAGGATACGCAAGTCACTTCTTGTCAATACACCGCTTGCGTTGCGTTTGTCTCTCGGATATTCCTTTTGCTTCCTATTTCCTATTTGTGTACTCGTGTTGTACCCATTTTCCACTTTTTATTTTTGTTTAGTCGTGATTAGACAATTACAGCATTGAATTGTACGACGAGCTTTGAAATACCATAACATTGTGTACAAAGCACGAAGTTACTTGATTTTTTCATATCTCATTCATCATTTCCACATAAAGGACGCCAAAGGTTGCTGGGGGCAGTCCGACCCCGTTTTCAAGCTTAAAATCTTTATTTAGATAAATACGTTAAATTTTAGAGCGGGGAGATACCCTTTTCGAGTTTCTTAGGATTCGCATGTCACTTCTTGTCAATGCGCCGCTTGCGTTGCTTTTGTCTCTCGGATATTCCTTTTGCTTCCGATTTAACATTTGTGTACTCGTGTTGCACCCTTTTTCCACTTTTTTGTTTTTTTTCGTCGTGATTAGATGATTACAACATTGAATTGTACGACGGGCTTTGAAACACCATAACTTTGCATATAAAGTACCGAATTACTTGAGGTTTTCACATCTCATTCATCTTATTAAGATAAATGATACTAGGGTTGCGGGAGGCATCCCGACCCTATTTTCTAGGTCAAAATCTTTTATTTGGGTCGAAATGTTGGATTTTTAGAGCCAAGAGATACCCTTTTCGAGTTTCTTAGGATACACATGTCACTTCTTGTCAATACGCCGCTTCTCTTGCATTTTTCTCTGGGATATTCCTTTTGCTTCCTATTTCCTATTTGTGTACTCGTGTTGCGCCCCTTATTTTGTTTATGTTTTTGTTTTCGTTGTAATTAGACGATTACAATATTGAATTGTATAACGAGCTTTGAAATATTATAACCTAGCGTACAAAGCACCGAATTATTTGTTTTTTTAACACCTCATTCCTCTTCTCTAGATAAAGTATGCTTCTGATTGTTGGAGGCAGCCCGACCCTGTTTTCGAGCTCAAAATCATCTATTTATGTTGATACGTTGGATGTCTATAGCCAGGAGATGCCCTTTTCGAGTTTCTTAGGATACGCAAGTCACTTCTTGTCAATACGCTGCTTGCATTGCGTTTGTTTCTCGAATATTCCTTTTGCTTTCTGTTTCCTATTTGCATACTCGTGTTGCACCCTTTTTTTGCTTTTTTTTTTTGCTTGTGTCGTAATTAGACGATTACAACATCAAATCGTCCAATGAGCTTTGAAATAACATAACATTGCGTACGAAGCACCGAATCACTTGATTTTTTTAACATCTCATTCATCTTTTCAAGATAAAGGACGCCTCGGGTTGCTAGAGGCAGCCCCACCCCGTTTTCGAGCTTAAAATCTTCTATTTATGTTAATACGTTGTATTTTTATAGTTGGGAGATTCCATTTTCGAGTTTCTTAGAATAATACAGTCACTTCTTTTCAATACGCCGCTTGTGTTGCGTTTGTCTCTCGGATATTCATTTTTCTTCCTATTTCCTATTTGTGTACTCGTGTTGCACCCCTTTTTTATTTTTATTTTTTGTTTTTATCGTGATTAGACTATTACAACATTGAATTGTATGTCGAGATTTGAAATATTATCTATTTGCATACGAAACACCGAGTTACTTGATTCTTTTGACATCTCATTCATCTTTTCCAGATAAAGGATGCTTAGGGTTGCTAGAGGCAACTGACCCCGTTTTCGAGCTCAAATTTATTTAGGTCGGTACGTTGAACTTTTAGAGCTGATAAATGCCCTTTTCGAGTTTCTTAGGATACGCATGTCACTTCTTGACAATACGCCGGTTGCGTTGCGTTTGTCTCTCGGATATTCCATTTACTTCCTATTTCCTATTTCCATTGTCTCTTGTGATATGTTGAATTATACGACGGGCTTTGAAATACCATAACTTTGCATACAAAGCACCGAATTACTTGATTTTTAAAATCTCATTCATCTTTTCCAGATAAAGGACGCCTCGGAATGCTTGAGGCAGCCCGACCCCATTTTTGAGCTCAAAATCTTCTATTTAGGTCGATACATTGGATTTTTAGAGCCGAGAGATACCGTTTTCGAGTTTCTTAAGATACACATGTCAACTATTGTCAATACGCAACTTGCATTGTGTTTGTCTCTCTGATATTCCTTTTGCTTCCTATTTCCTATTTGCGTACTCGTGTTGTACCCCTTTCCGCATTTCGTTTGTGTTTTCGCCGTGATTAGACTATTAGAACATTAAATTGTATGACGGGGTTTTAAATACCATAACTTCGTGTACAAAGAACTAATTTACTTGAGTTTTTTCACATATCATTCATCTTATCAAAGTAAAAGACGTCTAGGGCAGCTAGAAGCAGCCCGACCCAATTTTCGAGATCAAAAGCTTTTATTTAGGGTCGATACATTTGAATTTTAGAGCCGGAAGAGGCCCTTTTGGAGTTTCTGGGGATACACAAGTCACATCTTGTCAATATGGCACTTGCGTTGTGTTTGTCTCTCTGATATTCCTTTTTCTTCCGATTTCCTATTTGCGTACTCGTGTTGCACCCCTTTTCTGCTTTTTGTTTTGGTTTTCCTCGTGATTAGACGATTATAACATTGAATTGTATGACGGGCTTTGAAATACCATAACATTGCATGCGAAGCACCAAATTACTTGATTTTTTCACATCTCATTCATCTTTCCCACATAAAGTATGCGTCATGTTGCTGGAGGCAGCCGGACCTCATTTTCGAGCTCAAAATCTTTTATTTAGGTCGATACATTGAATTTTTAGAGTCGGGCGATGTCCTATTTGAGTTTCTTAGGATACGCAAGTCACTTCTTATCAATACATTGCTTGCGTTGCTTTTGTATCTCGGATATTCTTTTTGCTTTTGATTTCTTATTTGCGTACTTGTGTTGCACCCCTTTTCTAATTTTTCTTTGTTTTTCCTCGTGATTAGATGTTACAATATTGAATTGTACGTCAAGCATTGAAATATCATAACTTTGCGTACGAATCACCAAATTACTTAATGTTTTCACATCACATTCACCTTTTCCATATAAATGATGTCTTTGGTTGCTGGAGGCAGCCCGACCCCATACTCAAGCTCAAAATCTTTTATTTAGGTCGATACGTTGGATTTTAGAGTCGGGAGATGCCCTTTTCGAGTTTCTTATGATACGCAAGTCACTTCTTGTGAATACGCCGCTTGCGTTGCGTTTGTTTATCAGATATTCCTCTTGCTTTCCACACATACTCTCACGTTGTCATTCTTCGAGCTACTTTCGTCATTATTAGATGATTACAACATTGAATGGTACAACGAGCTTTGAAATCCCATAACTTTGCAGTCGGAGCACCGAATTGCTTGATTTTTTCACATATCATTCATCATTTCAAGACAAAGGACACCTTTGGTTGCTGGAGGCAGCCTGAACCCGTCGGGAAATGCACTTTTCGAGTTTCGTAGGATATGCATGTTACGTCTTGTCAATACGCCGCTTGCATTGCGTTTGTCTCTCGGATATTCCTTTTGCTTCATATTTCCTATTTGTGTACTCGTGTTGCACCCCTTTTCCGCTTTTTGTTTTTTTTACGTCGTGATTATACGATTTCAACATTAAATTGTACAACGAGCTTTGAAATATCATAACTTTGCGTACAAAGAACTTAATAACTTGATTTTCACATCTCACTCATCTATTCCAGAATAAAGGATGCCTTGGGTTTTTGGAAGCATCCCCACCCCATTTTCGAGCCAAGAGAAGCCCTTTTCGAGTTTCTTAGAATACACAAGTCACTTCTTGTCAATACATTGCTTGCATTGCGCTTGTGTTATGATCATGGACAGCATCATGGATCTCGAGCGTGAGAAGGACGCCTTAACATTACAAGAAGGTCCAATGATCCAAGCTCAGGAAGACTATCGTTGGAATTCTCAGGGTCGTGTAAGTTCAATGGGACCTGCTGGTATGGTTACCATAACTTTGCGTACGAAGCTCCGAATTACATGTTGTTTTCATATTTTATTCCTCTTTTCAAGATAAACGATGCTGCAGGTTGCTGAAGGCAGCCCAACCCCGTTTTCGAGCTCAAAATGCTTTATTTAGGTCGATACGTTTGATTTTTAGAGCCGGAAGATGCCCTTTTCGAGTATGTTAGGATACGAATGTCATTTCTTGTCAATACGCCGCTTGCGTTGCGTTTGTCTCTTGGATATTCCATTTGCTTCCTATTTCCTATTTGCGTTTGTCTCTTGTCCCTTTTCCGCTTTTTGTTTTTTTTTTCATGTGATTAGACGACTAAAACAATGAATTGTATGATTGTTTTTGAAATACCATAACTTTGCATATGAAGCTCCGAATTACATGATTTTTTCACATTTTATTCCTCTTTTTGAGATAAACCATGCCGCAGGTTGCTGAAGGCAGCGTAATGATGTGTGGAATCAGAGGTTTTAAATTTTCCAAGACCACTCTACCGCAAGTATACGGTTCGTGTAGTACAAGGGTCGAACTCAGGAGACTGAGTGCAGCGTTAGAACTAAGAATTCACGAGAAGAATATCGATCAATATAAGATTATGAAACGGGAACAGTATAGATAATAAAGGATGACGAAGTTAGACTCAATAAGATAGAGTACCATGGGCTTCGGGAATACCGGAACATGCAATGGATGATTCTAAGGATCATGAAGTCGGTTTGTATCAATCGATGGGGAACTAATAGCTAATCCTCTACCTAAGAAATCAACGTCACACATCTCCCGATGTAGCGCGGAACGTCTAGATGCATGAAGAACAGTAGGGAACTCTACCCCTAATGCTAGAAATGACTTGGCGTAAGCCTAAATCTCCTACCTGGAAATCAATGTCACTCATATCCCTATGTAGTGCGAAACTTCTAGATGCATGAAGAACGATGGGGAATTCAACCTCTAATGTCGGATGGGAACTCGACCTCTATAGACGGAAATGACTTGGCATAAGCCTAAATCCTCTATCTAGGAAATCAACGACACTCATATCCCTATGTAGCGTGGGACTTCTCGATGCATTAAGAAAAATAGGAATTCTACCTCGATTATTACTGTTCCTAAATAGATTAACCGATTTGCCAAATTCTCGTTAACCTAATTCATTCGAAAGTTCATTCACGAGACTCAAATCTGACTCTCCCAACCCTAGACGAATCGCTAATCTCCCTCAAACATGCCTAATCTCAGTAGAATAGATCTAGTCTTATTCAAGCATGAAACCAACAACGAATGAAGGCATTACACATAAATCGAACCATTCAATTCAACAAAACGGAAATCAAGCATTAATAACTCAAACAATCCTTTACAAGCATCCCTAACCCATGGCAATGAGAACTACTCAGAATACATAGAGAAGCAAACAAAAACGAAGTAAGTGTTCGACTCCCCTATCATCCCGAGCGTAACCTCCGACGAATCCTTCGGTTCCCCGAAGTCTCCCTCTTGGGCCGTGCTCTCTCTCTTCTCCTTTGGCTGGTTTGTTCCCCTTGTTCTCTTGCCTTTTCCAGTCTGATCTTGGCTTTCCCCTTCTGTTCCTTTTAAATTCAGGCCGTTCAAAATTGAAGGAAACATGTTGAGAAAAAGGTGGACCCACGCGAGCACAACCTTCACCCGCTCAGGCACAAGACAGCCCGTTCGTGCACCACATTCAGCCCGGTCAGGCTCCCTTACCCGCTCGTGTCAACTACCAGCCTGAGTCGGACTGGTTCTCGGCAAATTTCTGATTTTAAGGGCAGCCCGATCGGGTACACATACACAGCCCGAGCGGGCACACATCATGCCCGAGCATGTACACTACAAAATGTTGTTTCCGCTCCTTTCGCTCGGTTCTTGAGTGTTTGATTCGCTTCCGTGGCCGTGCACATGAGGTATCTTGTCATTCAATCACGTTTTCGGGGCGCAATTGTCGTAATCATTCGTGTTTTCCTTCATATCTTCATTTCCTACACGAAACACTAAATGGTAGATGAAATCCTCGAATATGCTCAATAACTCGGCAAAATCCAAGAAATCTAATCAAAACAAAACCTAAGAATGATGTAAATACTACGGCGGATAACATGTTATCCAAATCCCCCAGACTTAACCTTTGCTCTTCCTCGAGCAAATCTATAGTCGCGTACAAGAAGAGTTAAACATCAATGGAC
Organism: Gynandropsis gynandra; assembly: GCA_036759665.1. Lineage (NCBI taxonomy): Eukaryota > Viridiplantae > Streptophyta > Magnoliopsida > Brassicales > Cleomaceae > Gynandropsis > Gynandropsis gynandra. The sequence continues at coordinate 23,131,955 of CM071873.1, forward strand.
ACTAGCACGAAAACTTCGAAGAATTAGTCATCATGCAAAACAACGCGTCACATGAGCGCAAGTCTAAGCGCACCTAGTGCAGACTTCTATCAACCGAAAGTCATGAGCCATGCAATCCTACCAATGACCTAAGTCTAATCCATACTCCTAAACAACGTCCAAGCGATCTCCATACCAATCCCTAAGCTTGAGATATCATTAAACTCATATTCATATTCTCGTTCTTATTCTCCTTTTTTTCTCTCATTTTTTATAGATCCACGCTTGGTTCCTAGGACGTCGAAGTCGAAGAGGGATGGGGATGTACTTGGACCCAGGCTGCCTATGGCACACTCATAAGGTCT
>CM071873.1:23152038-23166048 GCA_036759665.1 Gynandropsis gynandra
GCCACTTGATATGAATGAATTCGGTACTTGATCGTGTTTTCAGATTGATTGGTTGTGTTTAATGCTTTCATTCTTGTACGCCACTCGAATGGATGATATTAGAAGTTTAATGAATCTACGCCAGGGGATTAGACTTTGGAACCTAGCCATGATTTAGGGTTTAATCAGTTTAGAATCTACGCCAGGTCAATCGATTGAATCTAGGGATTAGGATAGCGGTCGTAATGCGTCTATGTATGTAAGATGCGCAATAGATATATTGGTATATGCATGCTAGATAGTGGACAAGTCTACGCCAGTCAGTTCCTATAGGAGAGCTTGAATTCCCTGAACTCGTGATAGTATCTAAGACCAATTATCTTGTTAGAACTTCGTTACATTGTTGTGCGACTCTCGATACCTATGGTGTTTAGTCTTTGAGTCATTCCTATCATTAGTTTAGTTTAGTTTGCATTTGCATTCCATCCACTATTTGATTTCACACATCTTATTCATTAGTCTAATAGCTTTAGAGTTGCATTAATTCCTTGTGTTCCACCCTAGTTGCTACACGATCCGTATTCTTGCGGAAGCGTTAGTCTAGGTAATTTATTACTTTATATAACGCACATCACGTGTCTTCCATCAAGAGGACTCTATAGGATGGTGGATGATTAATGAATGATTAGTGAATGTATGATGAATAATAATCATCTTGTAACTTCGAGTTTGAATCATTCTCGTGCTCATTTCCACTCAAAACGGACGTAGGAGGGTTTACCAACCCATGCCTGACCGTGCATGGTATGCAGCCCGGTCAGGCATGCATCATTTCAGTGTTTTTAGAACAACTTCTTCAAGCGCCCGACCGTGCATGCTCATGCCCGGGCTGTGCGAAGGTCTTGTGGATATTTGGTGATAAAGAGTTTGACTGTGCACTCTATCATGCCTGACCATGCTCTCCACCGAGAGGGTTGCCCCACCGTGCTCCATGTGTACCCGGGCCGTGCATCACTCTCGGGGTGGTTTGGTATATTGAGTGTCTGACCGTACATTGTGTTATGTCTGGTCGTGCGTGTGATTTTTCACTTCAGCCCTGTCGTGCATCATGAATTGCTCGGTCGTGCTATGCTCCTCACTTTAGCTTAGTTGTGTGTGCCTATGTTCAGTCCATTCCTTGTCCGTTTCTCATCTCGTTTGCTCCGTTGTAATCTTTGATGCTCGTACTTTGTCCCAAGTATGTTTTTAGCTCTGAATGAACCAAATATGCATTAAAACCTGTAAGAACATGGAAACATGAAAAACAAGTAAAACGGATTCAACACATAAACACAACAACTATCATCATAATCATCTCTTAAATAATGAGAGAATCGTGTATGAACACGAGATGATCACTACCTACGAGAAAGAAAATCAAACGCAAACCAAGCAATAAGCCGCAACTCCCTCCACCAAACAAGACTTTAGACAAGTGCTAAATATAGAATAGAAAGGATTCTTGTTTCGTTTATAAGCTTCTTTTTTTCTTTATTCTCTTTTTCTTCTTTTTTTATTTTCTTTAAGCAAACACACTAAGTTTCTAGTACGCCGGATTTGAAAAAATCCAGCCTCTACTTAGACCCAGGCTACCAATGACGGTATACTCTTGCATCTCATTCAAGAGAGTAGCGGAGTAGATGGCTTTCTATTGTGTCGTCCCCTTAGGACGTAGAAAGATGATCTCCAACCCACCACTTAGACCCTAACCATCGAAAAGGTGTCAAGGTCGATGCACTCATATCGATTTTATATCATGCTTCTAGGCATTATTTCTATCGACAGTGGAATGTTAGTGTGTGCTCTTATTCTGCAAAACAAGCTCATTTTCATATGATTGATTTATCCTCATCAAAAAGAAGTAAAGCATCGTCTACACGAAGTATAATCATCCGGATAGAGAGAATGAACAAGAAACTACCATAGCAACCTCGTCTAAACCTCCCACAAGCAACACTAGGATTCCCAAGAACTATGACCTATTCGCTTTTCAACCGACTAATAAGCTCTGATGCTTAGGAAAACTAATCTTAAACATGCAAGATATCACAAAAAAGGCCACCTTCATAAGTATCTTATGTTTGGGGTTCATCTCAAAATGTGGCACCGGACAAGTGCATGTGACGACTCTGACTCACAAAACCGAAAATCAAACTAAAACTAACCTAAGAACTACGAAATCAAAGAGAAAAAAACTAAATAAAATGAAACGAAATCACCTGACAAATGTGAGTCGCTCCCCCAGACTTGAATCGAACGACGTCCTAGACGTAAAGCTTCAATGGAGGGTAGGAGAAGTGAAGCTCACGTTCCTTCCTTTTTTTCTTTTTGTTCTTTTTTTCTTTTTTAGTAAAATCAGAATCCTAAACTAAAAAGCTACGAAAATGAGAAAATTCTTTAGGGACGTCCATGAATGATCCTCTAGCAGCACTATCCAACGTCGTTCTCTACTCATTTAAGATCCCATTGTAGAAAGTTTGGATCACGTACCACTATTCTAAACCATGGTGTGGGCACATCTGTAGTAGGTCCTTAAATCTTCCCCAAGCTTCAAATAAGGTTTCCCCCTCTCCACATCTAAATGTGGTAATTTCTCCCCTCATCCGAATCTTCTTGCTGGGAGGGAAGAAACGTGATAGAAACAAAGTGCAGAGCTTGTCCCAAGTAGTGATGGAACCAGCAGAAAGAGATTGTAGCCATGTTTTTGTGCATCCCCCCTATTGAGAAGGGGAAGAGACGCAACAAAATTGCATCCTCCGAGACTCCACGTATCTTGAATGTCCCAGAAAGCTCTAGGAAATCTCTGAGGTGTTGATGGGGATCTTTGTGGTTTCGACCCATAAACTGCTTTTGATATAGCATATTGATCATGGCAGGCTTGATCTCAAATTGCTCTGTAGCAACAGTAGGTATCGTTATTGCAGTTTGAACATTGTTCATATTCGGTACCACGTAATCTCGAAGCAGACGTGGTGGAGGAGCCTATGGCTCTAGCGGTACAAGTGGTGGTTGTTGTTGTAACTATGTCACGTTACCAATGGGTAACTGAGATTGTTCATGGTCTTCCAATACAATGCTCTACTCTTCCATCTTTCCTAGATTGGACGATTCTGCTCTCCCTTTGTCCTCGCCCTTTTTCAACTGTCTGTAGGTTCTCTTGATCTCAGGGTCGATCTAAAGTAGGTTCAAAGTACCGTGAGATCTGTTATACACCAACAAAAGACAAGTAGAAGGAGATAGGTAATAAGAACAAAAAGAAAGAAAACAAAAAAGAAAATAAAACAAGTATGACCCTATGTTCGAATCTAAAACGTGTTGAATAATAATCTCTGGCAACGGCGTTAAAAACTTGATGCATACCAAGTTAAACAAAAATTAACCTAAACTACCAGCAAGTGCACGACATGTTTGTAGTACTCTAGGTGTCGATCCCACGGGAACTACGCAACACAAACTAAACGCAAACAAGGAATCAAACTTGCTACAAACGAATATGGTTTTGAAATCAAATAACTAAAAGCAATAAACTAAAGGGTTCTCTGCAATGAAACAAACGTTCTAGGATACGGTTTGCTTCTCGAACCAACAATCAATCAATCTAATCATGCATTCTTCATCAAGATATCTTAGGCGGACGATCCTAATATGATTTCTACCCCTTTCAAGGCATAGAAACGTTATATAGTCAAGTTACCCCCTACTTTCGTGGCTGATACCTTAAACTAAACCCATAAAGTTCTGTGATTCATCCGATTAACCCTCAACCGTTACTACTCTGCTTTTGTGACCTAGTCTCGATTGTTCTAAGCCTGATTATCCGGGATTAGAATTCTCCTTTAGGTCCTTCTCCTAAACCCCTAAAACATGCATCTACTTGGTCTTTGTAAATGTAAGATATTCAGATACTCAGACAAAGAATCGATAAACCAAAACAGGGAATTGCATTCATAAATTAATCAAAAGAGGTTTTGGGATTGCCATGGGCTAATCCCTTCTCCTAGAACAAAACTACTACTCAAACATGAGTTCAAAACAAAGCAACATAAAAGAAATAGATAGTGTAAAGAGCATAGAAATTAAAAAACGAAGTCCCAATTCGATCTTCCAATACTCCTCGAATGTCTCTTTCCAAGATTGCTCCACAAGCAATGAAAAAACTCTAGGAATCTCCTCTAAGGCATCTTCCACCAAACTTGGGAACTACCAACCCCCCTTCCCCCCCACCCCCGCGTGAAAACTCCGTTAAAAACTGAAAAAAGAAGATATCCAAATCTATGCCCGACCGTGGTGGACAAGGTGTCCGGCCGGGTTGGATCTTTTCCTTTTTATGTGTCCAATTTTTTTTTCCTTCAAGCGGCATGTTGCGTTTATTTCTTCGTACTAGGGTTTTGTGCTCGACCGGGCACTACATGCAGCTCATTCGGGCACTTCTTCAAAACATATGATCGCCTAGGCTTCTCATGCGCCCGATTCGTGCATTGTTCTCGAGGTGTTTTGCTGAATAGTAAGCCTGAAAGGGCTTGGAAATGTGCTTGACCGTGCTATCTTAGATAAGAGGTTATCGGTCGTGCATTGTGTAAGCCTTAGCCGTGCATTATTCTTGGCACAAATCTGTCAAATTCATGCTCGGTCATGCGGTTCATCATGCTTTGTCGTGCATGTCCTTGTCTCGAGCAAGTTCATATCATGTTCATTTCTTGTTCATTTCTTGTCATGTTTGCTCCCTTGTGATCCTCGACACTCGTACTTTTTCCTGTGTATGCCCATTAGTTCCAAAGTGAACTAAATATGCCTTAAAACCTGTAAGAACATGTGAACATGAAAACAAGTAAACGGATACAAAATCACACATAAACATCACAATTATCATCATAAACATCTCTAAAATTATGCGAGAAAAGTGTACCAAAACGAGATGATCAACAGACGAATGATACAACTGCTAGAGATGGACAGATTACACGACATCATTGCTGAAGATGGATAAATGGCACATCACGATTTTTGAAGACAGAGGACACAACACAGCTGCTGGAAACAAGCAGAGGAGACAACATGGTGGCTGCTAGAGATGGACGGATGGCACGGTGGGCATGAGATCAATTTAGTTTCAATCGGCATCGAAGACTTTTAGACGAATATGAGAGATAGGCTGAAAATCGCATATATAAGCATTTTTCGATGGACAAGAAAATCCATCCATAACACGTCCGCAATTACGAATGGATAGAATGGTTGTCTGTAATCCATCTGCGTTATGGACAATTTTGAGACGATCTTCCATATATTCGGATGAATGTTTGTTGACTATCTGTAACTACGGACGGATTGCGGATGACACGTCTCGGGACGTGCATGGATGGATAGACTCCTGAATCATCCGTAATCCTTCTGCAATCATGGACAGAGTGACAAACACCATCCATAAATGCAGACGAATTTCGCACGATACGTCTCTGAACGCACATGGACAGACGGATGGTAAATCGTCCGCAATTCATCCGAAATATGGATACACCATAACACTGTATTCATCCCTAAGTTACGATGAAATTTGATTGACTCTTTAGATTATGTAAGTATTTAATAAGGAAGATAAGATAGAGGTTATGTTACAGTGATAACATGGTGACATTTAATATGCTCTTTAGATTACGTAAATATTGTATAAGGAAGATAAGATAAAAGATATATTATGGTGATGACGTGGTGACATTTAATTGGTTTTTAGATCAGATATATATTAGATAAGGAAGATAAGATAGAGGTTGTGCTACGGTTATAACGTGGTGACATTTAATTGGCTCTTTAGATTACATAAGTATAAGATAAGGAATATAAGATAGAGGTTATATTATGGTGATGATGTGGTGACATTTAATTGCCTCGTTAGATTACGTAACAGATAAGTATTGGATAATGGAGATAAGATAGTATGTAATATATTAATTTCAGAAATAAATCTGAAAACAGATTCTTTTATTACTTTCAACGTTCGATAACAAGTTAACACGAATCATCTTTAGAGTCACATAATCTCCCGTCAATTCTTTTGTTTTTGAATTTGATTCAAATTCATCTTCTTCTTCTATCACTTCATCAAGATAATCTTCATTTGTTTCAATGTCATCAATTTCACCATTCGCAAGTTCATCAATAATAACTACATCAATAGAAACAATCTTGGTGATTTGTTCTTGCATTGCTAGTGTTTGGCCTTCTGTGTTGTTGATATATTTACCCCTTGGAAGTATCTTCATTGTGACACGCCAACTAGAAGGCCAAACACTAGCAATGCTTGATCTGTTTGTGATGGAAGAAAAAAATGCATAAATTTTACATTTCTTCGTGTTGATTTGACTTCTACAACACATAAATGGTTTATTCTTGTTCCGCAACCGATTAATGGATTAAACCAATCACATCAGAATAATATCACTCTTAAGCCAACGTAACCTATAAAAATGTCAAATATAAGTCAATATAATCAGAATGGCTAATAAGATACGGATAACATTGTTTTAGAGTAGTAGTAAAATATGGATATTCCAATTGCAAAATTTCTTTCAATATCCCGCAAAAATCTTGTTCATTGGTCGATTCACATTAGCTTTCACCTTTCGCACATACACCACAATTCATAGTTCACTTCCATGTTCGTAAGTGTGAAAGTTGTAACCATGTGTAAAATACATTTGCTAACTCGTAACTTTCACATTCGGTCTCTTAAAAAGATCTCGCGGTCACAATGGGTAATTGCTAATCTCAATCAGCATTACGGACGACAATATCATCGCCAACGCATCAGAATATTATATTATTAAGTATTTTATATATATATTTATATTAAAAGATCATTTACTTAGATATTGTTTTATCCATGTGGAGAAATATCTTTCTTTATGTTTTTGAAGTTGAGATTTATCGATGTTCACACATGTATTCTTCAATATATCATCAAATATCCTACACAATGTTACAAAAATCATGTAAATGTTACAAAAAGTATAGGTATTCACAATAGAATTCGCTTATATATAGTTATCGTATGTTACCTTTCAAAAGGCCATAAATATTCGCCGTTGAATAGAATATATGTATGTACAATGTGTAGATCCGTTGTGATAGTCATACATCGTTTGCTTCACCAGTAGTTTGATCAATTCCGCAAAATATATCTGGAACATTGGGTGCTGGATATGAAAATGTCACACCACCATCAAAATATCAGTATGTATTGTTACTTTGTTTTTTAACTTGTTGCTCGAAATAGTAAGAAGCAAAGAACGATATTTTTTCATTCACGTATTATTCCACAATTGAACCCTCTAGACGAGCTTTATGGTTGGTTTTTTTATTCAGATGAAACATAAATCTCTCAAATGGATACATCCAACAAAATTGAACTAGACATCCTAATGCGGTTTCGTGCGTTAGATGACTGTCAAATGCTCCATAACATCGAAGAATGATGGTGGCTGATAACGTCAATTTTGTTCTAGTATTTTCATCTATTTTCATAGTTAGTATCATCATTCATTTGATTTTATCAAGCATTAAGCATCACGATCATCCTGTTTTCAGTCATTTTGGAGCTAAAGGACGTGCACGAGACAAAGTACAAACATCGAGGATCATCACGGGACAAACAGGACGAGAATCGGCAAGGAATAGCCACACGAGACAAAGTACAAACATCAAGGATCACCACGGGACAAACGTGACGTGAATTGGCAAGGAATAGCCATTACCCGTGCGGGTACTTCCCTAGCCCGAGCGGGCATTTGTTATGGCGATTTTGTCCAGAAAATTGTGCATTAGACAAGCAAGAAAAACCACGCTTGGGGCCTCAGCCCGAGCGGGCAACAAGCCAGCCCGAGCGGGCTGCCTCTTTTCCATCGCGTTCTTGCGCGATCTTCCGCGCCGTACCCGAGCGGGTCACTTACCTTGCCCGCACGGGTCGCATCATTCACCTGCAACTCCAAATATGTTAATTTGACTTAAAACAAGTGGGAGTTCGTGGGGGACTTATACAATAAGAAAAACGTCTTTAGAGAAGAGAAATAAGTCATATTTCGCTGGAGAAAGTAAGGGAAACGTGGCTGATGCGTTCCCAAAGTTAAATAAATAACCTGAACTACCCGCAAGTGCACGGCATGTCTGTAGTACTTCAGGTGTTGATCCCACAGAGACTACGCAACACAACCTAAACTCTAACTGTGAATCAAACTTGCTAATGAACGAAATATGGTTTGAAGAATGAATTACTAAAAGCAAATAAACAAACTAGTTCATATGAATGAGACAAACATTTAAGGAAACTGGTTTCACCACAAGACTACCGAAACCAACAATCAATCTATCTATCATGCAATCCCAGTCAAGTTATCTAAGACAGACGATCCTAATATGATATCTACCCTCTCTCGAGGCATAGACACATGATCTAGTCAAGTTGCCCCCTACTTTCGTGGCTGACACCCTAAACTAAACCCATAAGATCTGTGATTCATCTGTTTTACCCTCAACCACTGCTACCCTACTTTCGTGGCCTAACCTCGGTTGTTCTAAACCTGATCTTCTAGGACTAGAATTCTCCTTTCGGTCCTTCTCCTAACCCCTAACACATGCATCTACGTGGCCTTTGTAAACACAAGTCATTTAAGCACTCAGATAAAGAATAGATAAACGAAAACGGGAAGATGCATTCAAAGATAAATCGAAAGTGGTTTCGGGATAGCCAAGGCTAATCCCTTCTCCTAGAACAAACAAACCACTCGCTCATGTGTTCGTAAACAATCATAAACGAAATAGAAGTTCAAAGGAATATGAAAACCAAACGAAACTGAAGTGTGAAGTTGATCTCCAATGCTCCTCGTAAGTCTCCTTCACAAGAACCTTCTTCTTCTCTCTACGTGTGCTCTGTCTTTTTTCTCTTCGTCTCTGTACCAATTGGGCTGCTGAAGCTTTCCCCTTTTCTCGCTTTTTCTCCTCTTTCCTTTCCTCTAATCTTTCCTCTTTGGACGTCCCCTTTCTTTCCTCTCTAGTGGCTGGAATTTTCTATTTCTTACAGCAGCTGCAAATTTCCTTTTCCGAGTTTTTCCATCTCTTGTTTTTTCCATTCTTGTGTAATTGTCAACGTTTCCTCTTTATTTTCCATCCATGTAGCTCCTCTTCCTCTTATTTAACCATATTTCCATTTGGTTTAAGTAGCCAACACGTTCCTTTTCTTGTTTTGCTAAATTTCCTTTTTCACTAGTTTCCATTATTTCGGTTTCTATTTTCTTCATCAGCTTGTCAATTTTGTTAACGTCAATTTTGTTAACGTCGGGGAGTTTGATAACGTCAATTTTGTTCTAGTATTTTCATCTATTTTCATAGTTAGTTTCATCATTGATTTTATTTGATCAAGCATTAAGCATCATGATCATCCCGTTTTCAGTCATTTTGGAGCTTAAGGACGTGCACGAGACAAAGTACAAACATCGAGGATCATCACGGGACAAACGGGACGAGAATCGGCAAGGAATAGCCACTACCCGTGCGGGTACTTCCCTAGCCCAAGCGGGCATTTGTTATGGCGATTTTGTCCAGCAAATTGTGCACGAGTCGTGCAAGAAAAAGCACGCTCGGGGCCTCAGCCCGAGCGGGCAACAAGCCAGCTCGAGCAGGCAGAAGGTCAGCTCGAGCGGGCAGCACCTCAGCCCGAGCAAGCTGCCTCTTTTCCATCGTGTTCTTGCGCGATCTTCTGCGCCGTACCCGAGCGGGTCACTTACCTTGCCTGCGCGAGTCGCGTCCGTCACCTGCAACTCTAAATAAGTTAATTTGACTTAAAACAAGTGGGAGTTCGTGGGCACTTATACAATAAGGAAAACGCCTTTAGAGAAGAGGAATAAGTCATATTTTGCAGGAGAAAGTAAGGAAAACGTTGCCAACTTAATCAAGATTTGGAAAACTCAAGAAAAGGCAACAAAGGGAGGCGGCTGTTGCAAGGAACTCAAGGGGAGAGCTTGAGGGACGAATGGAGAAAAAAACGAAGAGAGAAAAGAGAGCACATGTAGAGGGAGAAGGAGAGTGATGCGTATCAGAGTTAAATAAAATAACCTAAACTACCCGCAAGTGCACGGCACGTGTGTAGTATTTTAGGTGTCGATCCCACAGAGACTACGCAACACTACCTAAACTCGAACTACGAATCAAACTTGCTAACGAAAGAATATGGATGAAGAATGAAATACTGAAAGTAAATAAATAAACGTCCTAGGAAATCGGTTTCACAACAAGACTACCGAAACCGACGATCAATCTATCTATCATGCAATCCCAGTTAAAGCTATCTAAGGCGGACAATCCTAATATGATATCTACCCTCTCTCGAGGCATAGACACGTGATCTAGACAAGTTGCCCCCTACTTTCGTGGCTGACACCTTGAAAAAACCCATAGGCTCTATGATTCATCTGTTCACCCTTAACCGTTGCTACCCTACTTTCGTGGCCTAACCTCGGTTGTACTAAACCTGATTTTCTAGGAATAGAATTCTCCTTTCGGTCCTTCTCCTAACCCTTAACACATGCATCTACGTGGCCATCGCAAACACGAGTAAATTCAAGCACTTAGATAAAGAATAGATAAACTAAAACGGGAAGATGCATTCAAAATAGATCAAAAGTGGTTCCGGGATAGCCAAGGGCTAATCCCTTCTCCTAGAACAAACAAACTACTCGCTCATGCGTCTGTAAAGAAACGTAGAAAGTCTAAGGAACATGAAAACCAAACAAAACCGAAGTGTCGGGGCTTGATCTCCAATGCTCCTAGCTTGCCTCCTCGCAAGAAATCTCCTCAATTACGAACTGAATTATGTGTCTTCTAATATCGTCCTCTGCCTCGTTTTATGCACTTTAAGTCGGTCTAGATGTTGCCTTAATTGCCCCACCGACTTCCCTTTGTTTTAAGTTAATTTTACTTAACTTAATGAGCAGATACAGGCCGCGACCCTCTCGGGCGGTCGTTGTACCCGCTTGGGTACGGCTAGGAAGCCACGAATTTGCTTAACTGAAGTAGGTGGAGGAAGTTTTTCGATTACCTTAATCTTGAGTCGTTGTACCCGCTCGAGTACGGCTATGGTGAGTCGCGCAGGTTCATGGGGCATGAGTGATGCCCGATCGGGCATCGTGTGTGCCCGGTCGGGTGCAAGGCATATGGTCGGGTATATTCATGCCCGAGTCGTGCATGAATTGTGCATAAAATTAGCCGTAGCTTTTTCCTGATCGTGCATGACTTCTGCCCGACCGGGTGGAGGCTCTTCATGCCGAATCTCGTCCCGTTTGTCCCGTGATGATCCCCGAAGTTGCTCCTTAGCTCCGTGCATGTTCCTTTAGCTCCAAAATGATCCAAATACGCGTAAAAACCTGTAAGAACATGAAAAACACGAAAACAAGTAAAACGGATACGGAATCATACGTAAAGCAACACATATATATCGAAAACGTCTCTTAAATCAAGCAAGAAATAGGTATGAAAACGAGATGATCAAAATCCCTCAGACTTGAATGTTTTCTTGTCCCTAAGAAAACGTAAACGTGGAATACATGGGGTATAAAAACACGAGAAGCGAACCTAACCGATCAACTAGCATGTCGAGAGCAAATTTGGCCTAATCGAGTTTTCAGTCTTAATCCTAGATCCATCACGGTTACCCATGAGAAAGTAAATCAAAGGAAACTGGTCATGCTACCGTAACTCCCTCAACCAAACAAGACTTCAGACAATGCCAAACCTAGATCAACCGAGGATACTTGTTTCTTTCTTTACGAGCTTCTTTCTTTCTGTTTCTTTTTCTTTTCTTTTTATTTTCTTTTTATGACTTCTTTTTCCTTTGTTTCCTTTTTTTTAATTTTATTCTTTTCTTTTCTTTTTTTTCTTTTTCTTTGCATACACACTAGGCTTCTAGGATGTCGGATTTGAAGGGATCCAGCCTATACTCAGACCCAGACTACCGATGACGGTATACTCATGCATCTCGTGTGAGAGTACAGCGGAGTAGGCGGCTTTTTGTGCCATGCCCTTAGGACGTAGAAAGATGATCGCCAACCCACCACTTAGACCCGAGCCACCGAAGGAGTAACAAGGTCGATGCACTCATATCGATTTTTGATCATGCTTATTAGGCACTATTTCTATCGACAGCGGAGTGTTAGTGTGCGCTTTTTAATCTGCAAAACGAGCTCGATTTTATATGATCCAATAATCCTCAATATAACAGAAGTAAAGCATCATCTACACGAAGTATGACCATTTGGGTAGAGAGAATAAACGATAAACTAGCCTAGCAACCTCGTCTAAACCTCCCCACAAGCAACACTAGAATTCCCAAGAACTACGACCTATTGTTTTTCAGCCGACTAATAAGCTGTAACGCTTAGGAAACCCTAGCTCAATCATGCAAAATCTCACGGAAAAGGTTAACTTCTTAAGCATCTTAAGTTCAGGGTTCATCTCAAAACGTGGCGCCGGACAAGTGCCTTGGGACGACTCTGACTCACGAAAACAAAAACAAACTAAAAATCGACAAAAATAACCTAAAAACTACAAAGTCAAAGGAAAATGAAATGAAATCACCTGACAAACGTGAGCTGCTCCCTCAGACTTGAATTGAATGGCGTCCTCGACGTGAAGCTCCAATGGAGGGTAAGGGAGGTGAAGCACGTTTGTGGTGATATTTTTGTTTTTTTTTTATGAAAATAAATAACCGAGTCTTAAACTAAAAACTAGGAAAAATAAAAGCAAACAGCTGGGTTGCCTCCCAGAAAGCGCTTATTTAACGTCTTTAAGCTTTGACGTCTCCATTCCTCATGCGCGCCCGACGGTGGATCGGAAAGGGAAACGGAGTTTCCACTTTCGATCGGTTGGGGGGCTTGGTAGAGCTTTAGCCGCTGTCCATTTGCTTCGAATGTGTCACCCGCATCACTCCATAGTTCCACGTCTCCATGTGTGGAGACTTCTCGTACCTGAAAAGGATTAGACCAACGAGAACGTAGGTTGCCCGAGAAAAACATAGGTCGAGAATTGAAAAGTGGAACGAAGTCACCTAGTTGGATCTCATGAGGTAGGATCTTTTCGTCGTGCCATCCTTTAGTCACTGATTCTTTCTTTGGCACATCATGCACGGGATTCACTTGCTCACTGCCCGAGGTTAGATAAAGGGTATCTGCGTTGAAAAGTTTAATGACATCTTTTTCCATTACCTCGTGCAAGTGCGGGTGCAGCCTCCTTTGAGTTTCGGTGGAAGGTTCGTGGTTGTCCTCCCTATAATTTCCGTGCATACACATTGAAGAGCTGACTCTTCTACGCTTCTTCACGCGTGTTCATCTCATCTGCACTCATGTTAGCATTCAAAACAGCAGGAGATATTTTATCACAATCATCGTACTCATACCGAAGAGAAGATGGCGGAGGGTCGGGCTCAAGTACGAACGACTTCTCCATTGCGAAACCAGCATGGATATCACGTGATATCTCCTCACATGGGGCGTCTCCTAGTGCTGCAATAGCACTCATGAATTTCGTGTACATCTCAGCTCCTTCGTCCGCAAATCCTGCATCGTCGCAAACTTGTGTCAAATACCGTAAAAGAGAATTGGAAACACTTACCTGATCGTGCGTGTCTTTCTCTAACTCGCCCAGCGAATCAATTGTAAAGCAAGACTCCTTGAATGAGGATTAGTTCATGGGGCTGGACAGGTTGAATTCGATTGTCTCATCTCCGACACGTAAGGACAGCTTTCCTTGTTGTACGTCCATCAAAGCACATGCAGTAGCTAAGAACGGCCTACCAAGAATAATAGGTGTTCTAGCGTCTTCCGTTATCTCAAGTACAACAAAATCAGTGGGAATACAAAGTTTACCTACCATGGTGGGAACGTTTTCAACGATTCCCACCGGATGTCTTACCGTACGATCCGCGAGGCGTAGAGACATCTTCGTAGGTTT
>CM071873.1:23178937-23210822 GCA_036759665.1 Gynandropsis gynandra
TTAGTGATGAACCTACGAGGTCACACGCATACGAGTGTCTCGGTATCTGCTTATGATTGTTAGACAATCAATATGGGATACAGTTATATTCATCTGCTAGCACCGAAGAATATAATTGTATTTGTTTTTCTTTTGGGTTAGTACATAAGATGTACAGGCAATTATGTGTATGGAGATACATGCATTTCGACTATTTGAGATATTACGTAAAGGCAAGTGGGAGATTGAAAGTATTTTGCCAATTATGTAATATTTCAATAGTTATGGGTTTAAGTCGTAATTATTAAAGAGTTAATAATTATAAATAAACACAATACGAGGTTTCGAAAACATACAATTAAAAAGACCTAAAACCCTAGCCGTCAGAAAAGAAAAACCTGAAGAACGAAAAACAGTTTTCGTTCTTCCGATTTCCACATCAAAGCAATCCCGATCTCCGCGTGGATACGCGTAGAGGGCTTGTACCATCAAGCCTCACATCCGATCATCGATTTCAACGCAACAGGTATCACAGAAACTGTTTCTAAGTTTGTTCATCCTTGAAATCTGTAAAAATTCTCGTAAACATGACTAGATCGTTATTCGGGTTGATTAAAACACGTTTCCGCAAATTGAAATCAACCCTACACATACAAGTGATCAAACAAAAAAAACAAAATAAACAAAAAAAAGCCACATTGAAAAAAACATAAATGTTAAATTCTTTGATTTAATGTTTTAAATTTAATCGAGAACAGTGGATAATATATTAAAAGACCAATTTTCTTTATTTTTTCAGTTATATTAAATTATTATGTAATATACGAATATTTTTCACCATATTGAATATTTTCTATTTTAATTTTTTTTGTCAAAACACAAGGTTGAATCTTTAGACAACTATTTACGACAAAGAACAGAAAGTGAGATGAATTGAATTTAGAAGAGATGGATACACACCAACCCGAAATTAAAGCCAATTCTAAGTCAATAATATACATATATATATATATTATTACATTCATGAGTCAACAAGTTATAAGCTTCGAAGCTTGACCCTTGTACTGATGATCTTCAGATAAAATTTTTAAATGAAAATTTGCTAAAACATATCTAAATTTATTTTATCATATATGTATATATATATATATTCATATTAGTTAAAAATGTCAAAATATCACAATTCTCTTGGGTTTCATTAAGCAAAACCTTGATACATATATAAAGGAGATTTGTGTGAGGAAAGGAAAACTTCCCGAAACAATCGGGGTATAAATAGGAAAACTTCCCGAAACAAACACGAAACAAAATATATACAAGGATATGAATATATCCCAATATGCCCCCTCAAGTTGGAGCGTGAAGATCGCGAACGCCCAACTTGCCACAGAGACGAACGAACAGTATCATGTCGAGAGGTTTAGTGAAGATATCCGCCAATTGGTCTTGAGACCGAATGTAGGACGTCACAATGTCCCCGCGAACAATCTCATCACGAACGAAATGACAATCGATTTCGATATGCTTCGTGCGCTCATGGAAAACGGGATTAGCCGCAATATGTAATGCGGCTTGGTTGTCACAAAACATCCGCATAGGCTCCGTATGAGAGACGCCGAAACATTTAAGCAAAGCTTTCAACCACTTGAGTTCACTCGTGAGAATTGCCATAGAACGATATTCCGGTTCGGCTGAAGATCTAGAACCGTATGTTGCTTCATCGTCTTCCAAGTGATTGGAGAAGATCCGAGATGAACGACGTAGCCACAGACAGATCGTCGGGTAATAGAGCACGTTGCCCAATCCAAATCGCAATAACCATATAAGCAAAGATCACAAGATGAGCTGAGCATGACACCTTGTCCGGAAGAGCTCTTAAGGTAACGGACGACGCGAAGAGCCGCAGACTAATGTTCCGTGGTGGGAGCCTGCATAAACTGTGACAACACGTGTATAGCGTAACACAACTCGGGACGAGTAATCGTTAAATAGATTAAGCGTCCAACCAACCGCCGGTATTGGGAAGCATTCTCGTAGGCATGAGCTTTAGATTCTGAGAGTTTATTATTCTGTTCAATCGGGAAGGCAGCCGGTTTTGAGCCGAGAAGACCACACTTGTCAATGATGTCGAGAGCATACTTGCGTTGAGAAAGATAAATCCCATCGGAGTTGCGTGCGACCTCAATGCCCAAAAAATATTTCAACGGACCCAAATCTTTCATGTGAAAACAATCCCGCAGATAGGTCTTGAACACATCAATAGCCACAATATCGTTCCCACCAATGAGAAGGTCATCAACATAAACAAGAACGTAAAGCTCGGAGGAACCAACGGAGAGGGTGAACAATGAATAATCGGCCCATGACTGCTTGAACCCGTAGCGTAAGAGAGCAGAAGTAAGTTTAGCAAACCAACAACGGGGAGCCTGTTTAAGCCCGTAGAGAGACTTATTCAAGCGACATACGCGTGAGAAATCTGAACACGACAAACCTGGCGGAAGCTCATGAACACTTCTTCATTTAAATCCCCGTGAAGAAACGCGTTGTGCACGTTCATCTGATGTATAGACCAATTTTTAGCAGCGGCAATGGCGAGGAAAACGCGGACCGTAGGCATCTTAGCAACCGGCGCAAAAGTTTCTTCGAAATCAATCCCTTCCTGTTGCCGATTTCCAAGAATAACCAAGCGAGCTTTGTGACGTTCGATTGTCCCATCAGAATTGTATTTAGTCTTATAAACCCAACGACATCCGATGGCCTTCTTTCTAGGTGGTAAGGATGTCAAGGTCCAAGTACGATTGGCTTCGAGAGCCTGGAACTCTTGATTCATTGTATTGACCCAATCCGGAGAACGAGCGGCTTCAGCATAGGTTCGAGGTTCCAAACTAGCCGAGAGGGCCGCAACAAACGCTCTGTGAGAATCCGAAAATTTAGCAAGAGAGACATAGTTGGCAATGGGGTATGAACCCGTACCGGGAGACAGTGAATCAGAGCTGGGCGGAAGACAAATGGGTTTCTCTAAACAACGAGCGAAATAAGTAACATAATCATTGAGTTAAGTAGGAGGCTGTCTTGGCCGCTGTCCATGGCGAACGTCAGAAACCTCAGAAACAATCTGTATCGGGGAAGATTCACATCATCAGTGTGATTGCGGGGCGAAGAAACAGACGGAGAGTTAGGAGTAGTGAGACTCAGATCAATAGGAACAGAAACAGAAGTGCTCGGTTTTGTGTGTGGAGAAACAGAGATTGTCGGTATGGAAGGAGGTGTGGCGGACAAAGCAGGAGACTCAGAAGACTGGTCAGAGGATGCACGCCTCCTGTCGTCTTTGATTGGTGTATGACTGACAGGAAAATAAAAAACAACTGGATGTGGAGCCGCAGACCCGTGCAGAACCTGCGACGTATCAGACAGAGTAGACGAGGAGGAGGAAGTAAACAGGAAATCTATCTCGAAAAATATGACGTCTCGAGAGATGTAGAAAGCATTAGTTTCTAAATCAAAGACCTTCCGACCCTTTGTAGTAGGAGGATATCCCATAAAAACGCAACGAGTGTTCCGAGGAGAGAACTTGTCCGCCGGTCCTCCACCATGACGTGCATAACACAAGCAGCCAAAAGTCTGTAATCGATCATAGGATGGCGGATGACCGTACAACAGCTCAAACGGAGTCTTCCCGTGGAGAAGAACAGGCGGAGTGCGGTTAATCAAGTAAGGGGCAGCGAGAACACATTCTCTCCAAAACTTCGCATGAAGATGAGCCTGAAATAGCAACGCCCGAGCGACGTTCAGAATATGTCGATGTTTCCGTTCGACACGTCCATTTTGCTGCGGCGTGTACACACAAGAAGTTTGATGAATAATCCCATGAGACCGAAAAAATGGACGCAAGGCAGTAAACTCAGTCTCGTTGTCCGAACGAATTAGCTTGACGGGTTTACCGAATTGTCTCTCCACCATCGTTAAGAAATCGAGAAGGAATTTCTTAACAACACTTTTGTGATTAATCAAATAGATCCACACGGCTCTGGAATAACCATCAACCACGGTTAGAAAATACGTCGCACCACAGTAGAAGGAGTATGAAATGGACCCCAAACATCGCAATGAATCAAATAAAAAATAGCCTTTGGTTTATTATCACTCTCATAAAAACACGCTCTTGTCTGTTTAGCGTGTAAACAAATGTCACAAGGACTCTCATGATTCCGAGTCATAGAACTAGAAACAAAATCTGATAGGAAAGACAAAACACGATCCGATGGATGACCAAGACGACAATGCCACAATTCCCGAGATTCTAGCCGGCTTGCTTGACATGCACGCGCACCAACTGAATCACGAAAATGATACAGCCCACTGCATTCATCAGCCACTCCAATCAGGATCCTCCTTGTATGGTCCTGTATTTCGCACAAACGATCAGAGAAAGAAACAATGTAGTCATTTTGTTGGAGCAACTTGGCCACTGAAATCAAAGTAACACGAAGATGTGGAACGTAAAGGACATCACGCAGCAGAATATATGGTCCCAAACGCATGTGTCCTTGATGAATAGCCACCGTGTTCTGTCCGTTTGGAAGACCAATAGAACTCGGACAAATATCACTAACAGACTCAAGCAAAGATAAATCTCCTGTCATATGATGGAATGCTCTCGAATCAATAAGAATTTCAGAAATAGTAGTGTTACCTGCAAACCGTTCATCATTTGTCGAGGACTGAAGTTTGAAGAGATTCATCAAAGTCTACCATTGTTCAGCCGTGAAATCCGGCATCTAGCTGCGATCAGGGAGCTCGGCAGGCACAAGGGTCGGAGCTGTAATCTGAGCAGCATTGGCTCGGCCGAGAACCCCCGCACCACGTTCGGTTGAAGCACCACGTCCTCTGCCCCGGGTAGAACTACCGCCTCGTTTTGATCTCTCGTTCCACCAATCCGGATATCCGTGAAGCATAAAACACGAGGAAACTGTGTGTCCCGTACGATGACAGTGAGAGCACACAGGTCCTCGATCTTTCACTTGGACTACCGCGGCCTGAGCGCCCACAATAGCTACCGAGGGAGGAGAGGGAAAAACTTTGGCCGAGAAGCCAACAACATCAACTTTCTCCTCCTTGCTTTGTGCAATCGTGTGCCGACACTCTTCTTGGACAACTAAGGATTACACACTGTTGATATTAGGAAGAGGATCCGTGTTGAAAATCTGTGTCCGAAGAGTGCCGAAACTGGCATCGTCAAGTCCCAACAGAAACATGTGGGTACGTTCCTCATCACGATCCTGCAACAAAAGTGCGTTAATTTTGCTACAATCGCATGTCCTCACAGGCTTGTAAATCTCAAGCTCATCCCACAATTTCATTACATATTTTCTTAATGTTTGTGATTATAATAATGACATCATTTTTGTGATCGAATATTGTGTGGTTAATCTCAAGTAATAAATATCTAAACTAACGTTTCCGCAAGGGGGCAATTAACCAGATAAATGCAATAAACTAGAATGTGCTTGGCCCATTCTTCATAGTTCTCATCGCCACGGAGTTGAACCGAGGTAAGTATCGTCCCGCGACCCTTCGAAGGATGTAGTTAGTAAGGATAAATGATAGGAATTTCACGAACGCGACGACGTGCAACAGTAGACACATTGTCTGTCCGTGCAAAATCTGACGAAAACGCAACAACTGAATCACTCGAACTCATCGTCGAACAAGAAGAAAACATAAAGACAAGAAACAGAGTATCGAAAAACAGAGACGGAGGAGAAGAAATCTGTGACGAGGAATCGAATCAACGGCGGTCGAGAGCGGGAGGCTCAGATACCATGCCAAAATATCACAACTCTCGTAGGGTTTCATTAAGCAAAACCGTGATACATATACAAAGGAGATTTGTGTGAGGAAACGAAAACTTCCCGAAACAATCGGGATATGAATAGGAAAACTTCCTGAAACAAACAAGAAACAAAATATACGCGAGGATATGAATATATCCCAATAAAAATAATACAAAGATTATGATAATTAATTTTAATTAATGCATAAATACATGGTATGTAAATATAAATTTCAACTATCACGAGTATTACTATCATTATTTAATTAAGAAATAAAAATAGAAAAAATAGTTCATATATAGAATTTGATATATATATATATATAATTATAATATTTTAATATAAATATAAGTAATTACATTTTTTTATTTTTATTTTATTTATAAAAAAATTGTGATATTTTATTTTTGTAAATAAAATTAAATTTATTAGTCTTGCAAAGTTCTATTTTTAATAATTTTTTTCGAGATTTTCTCTAAACAATATATATTTGGCCAAAACTTTGAATACATATTTCAATCAAGATGAATTTGTTGGTATCGTAAATATTTATTAATCTTTTGCATAATTGAGAATAACATTGAAAATATTTAGTCTAACCGTCTCAAACTATTCTTTTCAAATTTGCTACTATCAAAAATCTGTTATTTTACAATCCGTTTAATTTTTTGTGCTGTCTTTTTAAAAAGATTACGACACAGATAGTCTTACAATCATATCCATATATATATATATATATATATAGTAAAACCAAGTATATAATATAATCTTAAAATTTGGGTATAAAAGTGATTTTTTAATATTATTTATTTTTCATATTATTTGAAATTATCATTATATCCTAAAATATTTTTAAAAGATATAATATGTTCTCTTATAAAATAAGAATGAGATACATGTCAATACCAATTAACCAAATCTATTTCTACAAATTACATTAGTAATGAAAAATACTTATGAAATAAACATTAACAATTTGCCATTAATTAGAGCAAGAGGGAAGAAACGAACAAGCGTCTGGCTAGCTCACGAAGTCATGCCGTTGCTTACACGGTATTCCTTCAGCACATATATTGGATGATCATACCGCAAAATTAGATACACAAATACCAATTAAAAACAAAGATTGGATTCCAAAAATATTCCTAAACCAGAGATGTAAAATAACAAATTGTCCTCAACCCTCTAACGTACCTGACAGGACGTAAGTCCCGCCAACTTAATCAGAGCACAAACTCGATCGGTAGCCACTGTGTAACTCACGCGCCCCAAAGACGCCACGCGCACATTTACCCTTTCTAATCGGACTGAGGATTTCAATCTTATATAAACTCCCCCGCTCATAGCCAACAAGCACATCTCTCTCTTTCTCTGCTTGTCTACTTTGATGTCGGTCATGGATGAGCCGTCGTCGGCCTCCGTTATTGTCATCGGCGCCGGAATTTCTGGTTCGTATTCAGCATTGATACTCGAGCTATTGCGATTACTCGAGCCGTTTGGAATCTTTTCATTAGTTCGATTGTTTACGGTGGTTTCTTTTTCTGCGGTGAAGGTATATCGGCGGCGAAGGTTCTAACAGAGAGCGGAGTACGAGACATATTGATTCTGGAGGCGACGGACCGAACGCCGGCGTCGGTGGTAAAGAGTCGAACCCAGTGTGGGAGCTCGCCTCTCGGTTTAATCTCCGCACGTGTTTCTCTGACTACAGCAATGCCCGTTACAATATCTACGATCGGAGGTTCGACCCAATTACCCGTAACCCACAACTGTTTTTCAATTTTCTTCTTTGTTTTCCTTTGTTTCCCTTGGCTGTTGAGTTGTGAATATCTTTCCAGAAACGGCGCCGTAATGGTTTCCGAGCTTTTGTCCCTTTTCTTTGTCGTTTTTCTCTCTTTTTGGGTTGTTTGTTAGCGAGTTGACTGAATTGGTTGGTGGATTGCGATTGAGGTGCAGTGGGAAAATCATTCCGA
Source organism: Gynandropsis gynandra (assembly GCA_036759665.1). Lineage (NCBI taxonomy): Eukaryota > Viridiplantae > Streptophyta > Magnoliopsida > Brassicales > Cleomaceae > Gynandropsis > Gynandropsis gynandra. The sequence goes on from CM071873.1 coordinate 23,186,721, forward strand.
GTGGACTCGCTGCTGACTCGTACAAGAAGGCTGTCGACTCGGCAATTCAGAAGCTGAAAAGCTTGGAGACGAACCATGACGATGAATTCTGCACAGCTGTCGAAGCACCTTCGTATGTCTCGTCTCTGCCCTTTCTCCCTTCTTTGTTTCCTTATTGATAAATTGAACCAGTGAACCCTTTTTCCGATTCTTTCAGGTCACCGAAGACGCCGATAGAACTCGCCATTGATTTTATCCTACACGATTTCGAGATGGCAGGTGAGTCTACGAGTTCTGATTCAGACACTGTGTTGCTTAATTTTACTGTTGGGGTTTCAAGAAAGTTCCAAGGAATCACATTGATCCTGTGTTATGTCAGTGTTTAAAATATTGAATTCCAATTTCGAAGTAGAAATTAAGCATCATATTCATCGTTCTTGTCCGACTTCTTTTTTCTAATTGCTTGATTTCAATGCGTTTCTCTGGGTTTAGAGGTCGAGCCAATATCGACGTATGTGGATTTTGGTGAAAGAGAATTTTTGATTGCTGATGAAAGAGGCTACGAACATTTGCTGTATAAGATGGCTGAAGAATTTCTTCATACCTCTGAGGGTAAAATCCTTGACGACCGACTCAAACTCAACAAGGTAACTAGCTCACAATTTTTTCAGGGTTCGATTTCCTCAAAATTTTTGCCTATCTTCGAAATTTACATGAAATATTTTCGAATATGAGTTAGAAATTTGAAAGCTCTCTGGTTCTTTTATGTATGCATGCACAAAAGATTATCTTTCCTATTGTTGCCATTGAAGAGGTTTGATTGACCATTTTTTTTTTGGAGTTTGGAGCATAATGACATTGGTCTGAAAGCTGCTTTTGCCTTTTGTTTATCCATATTTATTGTTTTGTTTGTGGAACTATTCCCTCTGATTTGATTTGCACTTTTTTCTCCTGTCTGATGTGGTCAACTGTTATCGCAGTTTTTTTCTACCGATTATTTTTCATTTGTCCTTGCACATTCTTTAAAGTTTTCAACTTGACCAGTGCCAAGATTCTTTCAGCCATGGGATTGTATTGGTAATATGGGATATATAGTTCCTTACCCATCTTACTTCATTTCTGTTAACACTCTATTCACATATTTGGTGACTTACCCACTAAGAAAGTTACGTCTTTTCTTGGGCATTTAGGAGAGATTACTCTAGAATGACCAAAACTTTGCTCACAGGTTTGAAATATTAATCAGGTTTAGATTACCAGAATCACTCTCACGAAGATTGATCTTCAAGGGGAATGCATGATAGTTTAATGGCTACATGCGCTTCTCCAACAAGAGTCTCAGTCTCTCTCCATAACTACAAAAAAAAAAAAAAGAGATTTGAATCTTTCAATGGCACTTGCTTCTTGTAGACAGTTTTTATGGAAGGTAGATATTAGCCAATGTATCTCTAGTTGTTGTGTAGCACTTTTACTGCGCATCCTGAACTCGGTGGGGTCTCCATGTTTTTCTTGCGTTATGTTACACAGAGAGAATTGTCACTTTCCTGTCATTTAATGGTAAATTTCCATGACTGTGTTATATACCAGTACAGTAAGTATCAGATCGAACATGTTTCACAGCTAACCACAGAACCGCCACTGATTCACTTTGTTACCACCAAGTTTCCCTTTTGTTGATAATTTAGTCCCTATCTTTGCAGGTTTCTCTTCAATGATGATGAAAATTGTTTAATAAGTCCAGCTGGGTTCGGTTGTTTTATCTGATATTGGATAATGCATAATTTTAATTTGTTAATCTTTTTTATTACAGATCTTGGTGTGATTAGTCTTTATTCACCCTAAAACAAGGATATTAAGCTGACGGTTTTCGTGCATTAATTTGTGGCACAGGTTGTTAGGGAGGTACAACATTCGAGGAACCGGGTCTTGGTGAAAACAGAGGATGGTTCCGTATACGAAGCCAATTATTTGATCGTGTCTGCTAGTATTGGTGTTCTCCAAAGCAATCTTATTTCCTTCAAGCCTTCGTTGCCCGTAAGTCTCTTTTCCTTTTATTTTATATATTTATATACACACACATATATATCATAATCATATCACTTATAGTTCTATCTTTATAATATTACTTATAGTAATATCTTTATCTTATCAAACATCAAAGATATAGGCGTGACACTGTTTCTTGCATAAAAAAGGGAGATTTTAATCAGTCTATGTATCGGAATCTGTGGAAATATGGGGTCGTCGTTTTAGTTTTTCATCCTTTTGTAGACCTTAAGGCCCACAATATTAAATTGCATTAGGTTTACAAAGTCAGAATTCATCGTGTCTATTATGGCATTAAATATTTGGAGCTCACTAGTTAAATGACGACAGGCATAGATTTTCGAGTTGTCTTTATATCAAACCACGCACCAAAATACAATGGTTTGCATGGGGTGATCCACAGAATTCAGTCCCTAGTGTTATAAGGAGTTTAACCTTTCTTTGGCTGCGTTATCACTTTTACGGTAGGTAGGTAGAGACACATGGTATAATGTCGCCGAACAAAATATACAATGCAGATATCAGACTGAGTTTGGCCTTGTGAAATATCTGTAAAAATTCTGAATTTACCTATGGCTGATATGATCTAGCAAAACTTTAGTTGAAAATATATGATCAATCAAGTCTTCATTAGGTGTAAAACAATAGAGACCTGGTAAAACTTATTCCCAGGTTCATTTGCAGTTCATGGACATCGAATAGTCAATCCTTAATCTATGGACTTTTCTTTTACTATCCAAAGCTTGTATCCTCTAAAATTTCAATTTCTTGTGACAGAGATGGAAAACCGAAGCTATAAAAAAATGCGACGTGATCGTGTACACAAAAATCTTCCTCAAGTTTCCTTACTGTCTACTACTACACTTTTTAGGTTAGTTTCCATAGCTTCTCTAATGGCTCTGCTGCTGTTCCTTACTCTGTTTGCTTCTGTAGCTTGCTACTCTGTGACTTGAGTCGGTCCCATTCCAAATATATGCAAAACGTATAGATCTCTAATTCATTTTTTATAACATATAAAACAATTAAGTACACGGGTGACACAGTGGTCTTTGTGCTGGCATCTGCTGATTATCAACGCTGCATTATATTTTACTTATTTTGTTTTCCTCCTCTTTATTATCCTTTCATATACTTATAAATAATTGCAATTAATTAATGAATAACATTGATGCATTCACACATACCACAAAAACGTGGCACATGCACTCTCTAATCTAGATTCATCTCCTGAGGTCAGATGTCTGAAAAATATATAAATAAACTATACTCAAAAGGCATGGTTCTTGTGTTCTTAGAATTTGGATTTTTTAGAATTTCTTAGATCTGGATTGCAATTTTCTCGGCCTTTGCTCTGTACAACGGTTTTTTAAAGGTTCATGTTACTTCTCCATCACGGCACTGCTCTGTGTTATTTGTGATCCAAATCATCATCTCCTTTAAAAATCAGACTGACCATTTTCCTTACATAGACTTAAATACTTGAGTTTTGATAATCTTTTCATAAGAATTTTCATGGTTTGGTGTCTGATATTTTCAGCATAAACTCCACATATGTTGTCGTCAATGTCATATCACTCGGTTAATCCATATATCAGCAATTAATTATAATATATATATATATATAATATGTTTGGTTTTCTTTTCTGCTTATATGCTGCTTTGTCATCAGCACATGGAAAATGCCTATCCAGGCTCTAATCTTCTTGTCGTGACGTTGACCAATGGAGAGTCCAAGCGTGTGGAAGCTCAATCCGACCAAGACACTCTCAAAGAGGCAATGTCTGTTCTAAGGGACATGTTTGGTCCAAACATACCCAGTGCCATAGATATTCTTGTCCCAAGATGGTGGAACAACCGATTCCAACGCGGCAGTTACAGTAATTATCCCATCATATCTGATAATCAGCTTTCGCAAAACATAAGGGTATGTTATTTTCTCTCTTGGCGAGGAAGGAATTAACAACTTTCTAGATTTCGTTAGACGATTCTTGCTGGGTAACCGGATTCTTTTATGTCTGTTTTTGAACGTTTTCTTGTCATGTGTGTTTGCTCAGGCCCCTGTCGGGCGGATTTTTTTTACTGGTGAACATACAAGCGAAAAATTCAGCGGATATGTACACGGTGGATATCTAGCAGGTGAGCATTGATCTCCATTGTTACAATCTGATAAACTGCAATTCAATTTCAAAGTTTGATCGATGTGAATCAGGTATCGACACAAGTAACTCGTTATTAGAGGAGATGAAGGAGGAGAAAGAGAGAAAGAACGGGAACCAGAGTTTCTTGTTAGAGCCATTGCTTGCGTTCACCGAGTCACTAACTTTGACGACACAGAACGACTCTAAAGTCTCTAACCTCCACAAATGTGACATCCCAAACCACTTTTACCTCAGCCAAAAGCTCGGCTTGTCTGAGGCTATCTTGTGACTAGATGACCCCAAGTTTGATGAGGTTTCTGAGGTCGACGATAACCTAGAACAGCAACAGCAAACCGCATACAAGTGTCTGAATGCAAATGTGGATCGGGTAACAACCATCCTTGAACACGCTCTTGAAGAACAAGAGAGAGATGATAGGCGAGGGAAGATGAACAATCGTTCATGAAATTCTCGCAGAAGCTTCTTGGAAAGTGGCAATGCTCATAACAGACTGCGAAGAAGGTTTTTAATTATATTCCATATCGTTCCAAGTCATTGTTATTCTTTGAGTAAGAGATACAAAAGTTCGTGTATGCCTTGTTAGTCAGATAATAATGAAATTGCAATTTCTTCCCTAAAATGGCCGTTACACATCTTACCTGTTTTTTACTCTATTATGTATTTTTGTGATTTTTTACGTGGGATTCTCTTAACCCAACCGGGTTCTGATATACGTGAAATTTAGAACTTTTCAACTTAGCCAATGATACGAATGAATTGATGATTATTAAGTCTCTACAAATTTCAATATATAATTTTAAAATAAATGTATTAGTTCGTACTTTTATATATTTTATTAATCTTTTATTATTTTTATTCGATATTTCTAATCGATCCCTTGATAAAACTTCATACTTTGATGCCATTCTTTGGAAATTTTTATATTGTTTTCGGCATATGCCTTTTCCTTTTGCTACCAACCATAAGTTCTAATTATATTAAGGAGTCATTTACAAAAATTACATAGTGGTATTCCATGGTGTTCACTACTCTTCATTGTATAAAATTTCTTCAAAATTACAAACATTTCATTAGTGAGTTTTAAAATAACATATTTCTCTTAAACACATATTGTGTACATATAATGTAAAACTGATATAAAGAGTCGTAGAACGATGATAACAATTTTCACATACACTACAAAAAGACACTAAAAGACCAACACAATTTTACATTGGAAATGGTTGGTTTTCCGTTTGAAATTACCGTTTCAATGCTAAATTAATGCAGAATTTGCATTGTCTACAACACCGTTGCTTAACAACAAGCGTCATACTAGTGTTACATTGGGTAACGAAATTGTAATGCAACACTCATGCGTCATAATGGATAATGTAATCTGGGTTGAACATTGCGTTGGAAAGTTTGTTGACGAAGTTAACTACGATTTCCATACAAACTTCACTATGGCAACACAAACTAGTTTTACAAAATGTGACGCCAATGAAATGCCACGTCGTTTAGGCCAAATCGTTGACATTGCTGACGCGAATTGCATTTGAAATATTAATTTTCAAATTAAAAAAATTAAATATATACACAAAAATAATGTTTATAAAATTGTAAAAAAATACATAATCTAATCACCATTTGAAAATCCTTATAATCCCGCATTGTCCATTTAATGAGATAATGAAGACGCCGATCCATGAGCGAGTCTAGGAGCGGGTTTGTAAGCGAAAATGGGAACAAGGACGAAATTGAATGTAGAAGAGTTGAGATGTGATATCAACTAAAGAAGGGGCTCTACAACCGTTTTGAGATTGGCTATCTTTGCCTTTCATCCTCCAAGCTCGGCTGGTTGCATCTCCGCCAATACTGTGAGATCATCCATTCGTCGCACGAGGCTATGAGCCTCGTGCGTACCTATGGATATCTCGTCACTCAAAGTTCCTATTATCTAAGATTTCAACAAGCTTAAACCGAATATATATCCTTATCGGGTTGGCTAGATGATCTACAAAGTAAAATAGTATATAATTAAAGAGTAATAAATATTTTGAAAATTTATCAAATTTACTATCGATATTTACATCCATTTAGAGTTCATCAAGCCTGGCTTGAATGATCTCTATTACCAAGCATTGCGTTAACGTTTCCTGCTATTGGAAAAAAAAAATAGATATCTATATATTATTGTATAAATCAAATTTTGTATACCATTTTTTGGATCTTAGCGACTACTTCTTTAGTTTTGCCATGGGCCTGTGTTTCATCTTTTTTATGGATCTTTTAGATAAACTCCAATAAATTCGGAGATCACCCGTATTCTTGTTGCTGCAATAAAACACGTAAACAAATATTATTATATTGAAAAAATTATTCAAATTTTAATTATTGTAGAATAACTTAGCAAGTCGTAGAAGACTTTCACGAAGGACTTCGTTTTAGATGTATGCATCAACGACACATGCTCAGGTCCAATAGGTGACATCCGTATTTTCTTTGATATCTTGTTCCCGCTCGAAAAACTCTGGACTTCACCAATGCTCTACAAAAGCATCTAAACTCCGGAATGCACTTGTTAGAGCGCACATCAACGGAATAGTTCTCCTTCTCGCTTGTGATTTGTGACTTCCGCCACTTTGTCACTAGCTCTTTCAATCGAACATAGGCCATATAATGCTATTGAGGTTTCCAATAGCATTCTTGCTAAAATAAATAAATTAAAACATTTTTATAAAAAGTTTAAATATAAATTTCAATTGATAAATTTAATTGTGTTACATACCACAAAAGAACCCACCAATAATGATATGAGCCTAAAACGACATTTTATTGTTAGATGGATGGAAACATACTAAAACTCCCTACTAACTCGATAGAAGAACCTAGAACTTGTCTTCTTTAGATAAGGACACCCTAAATCCAAACTCCAACCCGTTTAATAAACATCAAGCTCAACGAACAATTTCATAACACTTGTGATAAAGTGTTGATAAGTCGGTGAACACTCAGAATCACTCCAGGAACTCGATAGCGAAATCTTAAAAATGAAAAAGAAAAAGACAATCGCTATTGATAAAAACTTAGTTTAAAAGTCAGACAATGGGGCTATTACTTATTAAAACCATTAATTATAAAAAAACTAAATAAAATCAGCTAACTTATCAAAAGTTGGTAAAACTGCTCGATCAAGCGAAATAACCACTCAGTTGCATGCCGCATAAGTATTAAACCTAAAATTAAAAAAAACTAAAGTAAATTTAACCCAACATCATCTCTACTTGGTAGACACTTGACCAAGTTGTGATGCTCGGACCGAGTGACCAAATCCTTTTATACTCGTAAGTTCGCTCTGATCAAGCATTTAATCGTTTGGACCGAGCGACCAATGATGCCATGCATTCATTGGTCTAGAGAGTACACCCGTGTCGAGCAATTCATCTCCTCCATCTTATGGCATCGTTCTCCATCCTTCCATGTTCATGTGAGAGGACATGTTCTGAAGTTCATTTGTGTTTGACCTCATTGGTGGTCCTCGTACGAACTTGTGGTGGGTCCAAGACCTCGTCCTCATCGTTCCCTGTACCTTTAAAGGGATTTTCCATCAAATCAAGTCCTTCAGATTCATCAAAACGAGCCAAGTAGTTACGTAAAAAGTAGAATGGAAAATGTACTCACCTAATAACTCACTTTTATAGGTGTTAGGTTTGATGCCTTTATAGACTCTCAAATATCCATCTCCCTTCATCATAACCTGAAATTTTTGCCTATGTAGAAGCCTTTCTGTCGCACAAGCACCCATACAACATCTCTCGGTTGGAAGATTGTCCACACCACATCTAGTCTCTTCTCTGTATTCGATTGTTTAATCTTCCACTAACTTTATCGAGAACCCTACAATAAATTAGGAACAAAAATAGACAAAAGGAATTCATTTGTTAAGGAACAACACATCTTGTGTGTAAGCACATTTATTGGCTGAGGTAAAAAGGTCGTGTTTTCTCTCACATTCTTAGAAAGAAATGTTATCCTCGCGGGTGTACTCTGAAAGGCCTTTTTTTTGTTTTCTCTTAAGATCTCAGTATTTTTATGGTGATCTACCTCATGGTCACTCACATTCTCACACCTCTCATCCTTCACTAGTTATTTCAATGTATCCTTTGCCTCATGTACTTCTGAGACTTTTTGTGCTGTAAGTGATTCTTCATTTTTTGTTTCATGTCCTTCGCAAATCTCATCCAAGTTATGAGATATAGGATCAACCCCTTGTACCATGTTTTCTTCCGGTTCTATCACATGTTCATCATCCGTCCGTACCAGCACAATCCGTGTGTTTGAATAGTCTTTCGTATAATGACCTCTATCCTAACATTAAAGACATATAATGTCACGCTTATGCATAGGGATTTTGTTTTTACCTTGTGCTTTCAATCTGGTTGTCTATCTATAAGAATCCTCTATGCTTCGATTGTCTTACACCAATCTTTATGGACATTGATTCCTCTTCTTTATGATGACAAGTAGGTACAAATCGATGTCTCATCACTATACTCATTTCCTCTCTAGTCACTCTCTTTTTCACTTCGTACAACCAACATGAACGAGTGAGCTGGTCTCACCATGCAAACACATATTGACCAAAATTTGCAGGAGTTAACTTTACTTTTTTATATCAGAATACTAATGGCAATTGAAAATCATCTCATTTTTCTTCTCCCAATCTATGTATATGGCCACTTCACTATGTCATATGATAGTAGGATCTCTAGCCTTTGTGGGCAATTCGGGTAATCCGGACCGATCCGACCAGGATAACTTAACCCGTAATTAATTTTGGTTACCCAAAAACCCCATATGAGTTCAAAATTAAGAACTTATTCGGGTTTGGATCGGTTAGATTCAGGTTCGTGAGAACCAGAATAACACTAAATTTTTGGCTTTCCTATTAAGACTGAACCTGGACTTGAACCTAAACCTAAATAACACAAAGAACCCAAAACTTAAAAAATACAAAAAAAAAACTCTAAAGTTTTTGTTTTTCTATTATTTGAATTACCCAAAAAATTTCAAAGAACCCAAAAAACCCGTGGAACCCAGATCAAACACTGAATTATCCTTAACTACACAACCCAAAATACCTGAAGAATCCGAATTAATCGTAACCAAACAAACCAAATTAGCCGAAGAACCCAAAAACCCGAATTACTAAGTATATCCAAATAATTTGAGTTATTTTGGATTCAATATTCCAAATCCCAAACTGCATGAACCCGAATCGAAACCCGAGGAACCTAGACAAAACAAATATGGTTCTAATTCGGATTCTTTTTTCACAACCCGAGGAAAACGATCCCAAACGGAACCGGTGGAATCCGGATCAAAATTTGGATGGCCCACCCCTATTTGGTACTATCCTCCTATTGATTTCTAGCTCGATTGACATGTTTTGGTTTCCAAATTTTTGTGTATTGTTTGGTATCTATATCCATTGGTTGTGGACTTTCAATGATAGGTAGAATCCTCTTTGGCTATGCTTGAAAACCTTTATGAGGTGTGTTTTCCACTTGTTCAAGACATTGATTGATGATTGTAAATTCATCTCGTAACGCCCTACACAACTCCATCATCATGAGTTCTGTTTGTGTATGCAAGATCATTGCCCTCCACCTTACGGTGGTTCGTCGAGATGCTTTCTTGTAGTCAACATCAAAGAGATAACTACAAAACATAAAACTTAGCAAAAAACAGATGAATGAAGCTGAAATGAACGAAGCTCAGAGGAAAAAGTTAGAAAACATAAAAAGTTTACTTGATTTTCACTTGCTCTCTTGACCATTAAATCTGGTAAAAGAAAAGTTTGTTTAATAGAGCAGCGTCACTACTTGGTTGATTCACAAACGCTCGGTGCCAAGTTGTGTTATTCTGAGACCAAGTGATCCAATTTTTTGAATGTTTTTTATCTCGATAAGTTCGTTAGGGTAGAGTGACCAATGATCCTTGCATTCATTGGTATAAAGAGTTGCTCGAGTTAAATGATTATCTCCTCAAGCGAAGCGCAATAAGCTCCTCCAGCTTCTTTCTCATGCTTGACATTCTCCCCTTGTGGGGACCTCTTTTAGTATTGCTTCAATGCTCATCGAAGTTCTCGTGGAGTTGTTTTCCATACTTTGATATCCATGTGAGTGAACACATTTTAAGGTCCTTTGCGGTTCTCCTTGTTGTTGTTCCTCGTATAAGTTATGGTGGTTTTAAAAAAAATGTCCTCATCAAATAATCTTTGGTGGTTAATGGAGTAGACATACATTCCGTTATAGCCTGAAGTAGTTGGTCTTAATGCAACAGGTTATGTTGGACCCGACTGTCACATCAATTAATAATATATTACATAAGATAAGATAAAAAGCTAAAAAACCAAATTACTTACCAATATGTAGCTTTAGCATCTAGAGTTGCAACATTCTCTAAATGTAACCAACAAGTAGACGTGCACTTAGAACATCACAATTAATCGTTTATATTTCGAACTTCCATGAGATGAAAACAATCATCTTTGTAACCCATCTTTGCTGTGAAAATGATGTCGTCGGCTATCGCTATGACGACGTCGGTGGAACAGGTGGAAGAGATGGAATTGGCGGTGACCCATGTGTTTACGAGCCAGTAGTCAATGTCTCTGGAGTCCTTCTAAGACATAGAGTCTATGAGGATAAGTGACTCACTACACCACATCTATAAAATCGTCGAGACATCCTACAAGACAAAACAAAACTAATTAGGATCCAAAAACCGACCCTAAATTAAATCCAATTTCAAACTCTATACCAACAATAAATCAATCCAATTTTTAACTCGATCCCTACCCTAAACCAACTCAAACCTAATCAACCTAAACTGAAACCCAAAGCAATCCTAAACCAAAATTAACCCATCAATAATTGAACTAAACCAATCTAACCAAACTAAGTTGCTCGTAACCATGTTAATCGAATTAAGCGGACCGCTACAAAAAATCACAAACTCTAATACATGATTTATAGTACGTACGAACTCTGCGTCAACTTTATAACACAATTGCGTTACAAATATATTCGAGTCTGCATTATCAGTTGTAACATAGTTATGATGAAATTTTGATAAATCGCTAGCATATACTATTGCATTACATTTACGTAAAAAATAGTAATGCAATTGTAAATTAATCCTTTGTTTTAGACTCACATTCCACGAGTTTCAAAATCTCGTTTGAATTGGCGATGCAGTTTACTTTGGCGTTAAACTAATGTTAGCAGTGGCAACACTATTCTAATGCAAATTTCGTGTTCACAACTTTAGAACAGAGTAGATAATGCGATACCACTAGCAACTATGTTATAATGCAAATTATGTATGCCAATAGAGTTAAAATTGCGTTGCACTTATTTACTAACATGAATTTGCTTTGGAAGTTTTATGTTTTATCATAGTGGACCTAACTAGACAAATGACCTAAACCTTCAAAATACACTTAAATCTGTAGCCTAAAACAAGATAACTCATACGAAAAAATTTAATCTTACTTACATTACAACCTAATCTATAATAAAATGAATATATACACAAAAAGCAAAAGAAAATGAACACGATTGAACCAACATAATATACCTTCATAAAATAAGTTATTCGACCGAAAAAACTATGAAAATGGTGATTTCCAATGAGGCAGTGCGGCAATAAGGCGATTGGAGGTGAGAGACATTTGTTTAACTTAGGATTTAAAAAATCAAAGAGAAAGAATCATTGGTTCAAGTTTATGAACATTGCCAATGCAATTGCGTTTTCATGGCAATACCTTAGGTAATGCAATAACGGCAGAAATTAAACGAAATCATGATGTAGCATCGGTTTACACAATTCTAATGTAACAATATTAACGTGTGTCACGAGAGCATTAACTGCTGATTACGCAGTTAGATTTGCTTTACTATGGTCAATGCCATTGCGTAAAAATAAAAAGGTTAACATCATTGCATTACAAAATTTAACATAGATAAAAAAACTTCATAAAATATTGAATGTTATAATTGTGTTATCAATCATGATTATCTTCTAAATCATCACATTCATCATCTACATCATCGCATTATTTATCATCTTCGTCTTCTTCATCCACTATTACATCTAATTCGTTTGGAGGTGCAAGTTATTCGACATGTAACAATGATAGGATGCTAAGTTCAGCCAAAAGCTCTTCATTGTAGTCTTGCATTGGTTTATACTATGCATCCTTATCATCCAATAATATTGTTCCTCTAAAAAAAAACTTTAACAACTGCACTTCAATTCTCATGATTTCTTTTGTGTTCAGATATGGGAGTAAAACCATTTGATCGACTTTTGATGATCAGATGAAAATGATCATACTTCCTAAACCGACGTAATGTCTTGATTTATAAACCTAAACCTACACTCTTATTTATTTTAGTTCCTTTCCCTTTTCAGATCAAACTAATCACAGTGCAAAACTTTAGTCCAACAAATTTTTGATACTCGAATTGCGGAATATCCTTAAGAGTATCATGAATGTTTTGTTCTTTAGACGAATCACAATAGTTAGTTTCTTTCACACAAATAACATAATTACTTCTCCTTTTGTATGAACCATGATTAAGTGTATGAAGTGTTTAACTACGAATAAACATATAGGCCAATGTTTCACCATTCTTGTAGGAAGTCATACCAAATCATTCAACCACATAAGTAAGGAATTATACCTTGTGTTACAATTGTAAACATGAAAATATGATATATCATTATCATTGTTTGTTCTTTCATCACAATTATATTTATATAAATCAATGCTTACATAGTTTTATAGCATGGAGCATATGTTTGTTATCTCATCGCATTGGATTTTCATCCGTAAAAAATGGATTATTCCTTCATGCATCATCGTGAAAAACACTACATATATGTATACACGCATGTTAAATAACTTTATATATATATATATACTAATATATGTATACAATAATAGTTTTTTTATTTTGCCTTTGACATTGACTAAGCTCTTCCTAATTTAATAAATATAAGTCTGTGCATGATGAAGCTCTTGATCGGTCAATAATCTTTGCGTAACTTTCCCACTAAACAGTCTAGTTTCATTGAACATATCAAAAATATAATTAAACATTTAATTCTATTCAAAATGATGATTTTCATTATTGCTTCGCAACGTATTCTTAGATTTTGTAGGAAGTCAAAACAATATTTAGTGAAATACATAATCTCATCATTGATGTATTGTTTTACAATTGATCCCTCGAATCTACTTTTGTTACCTTTCTTTTAAGATTGAAAAAGAACTGTTTGAAGAAGTATAACCATAGAAATTGTACATGACAACCCAACTTAGCTTCATATGGAAGAAGTATCATCAAATGCTCCATAACATAAAAAAAAAAGAAAAATGAAGAAAGAAATTTTCCGAGGTGCATAAGATGTGCATAATATTATCTCTCGAACTCGCACATCATTTAGTTTTTATGTTCGCAAGCAAATATCTCTAAAAGATGAGCTGACACCACAGAATGACTTGTGAACGGTTTTAGAGAGAAGTTTTGCAATATATATTGGAAGAATTTGTTGCATGAATACATGAAATTCTTGACTTTTCATGCCTTGCAACTTTCCAGCGTTGTGATCCACACAACGAACTATGTTTGACTCATAACCGCCCCAAAATTTAACATCTTATTCAAACCATTTTAGCATTGTATTATGCACTGCAACGCTAAGTATAAAAAATGGGTACATGTTCTTTACCATCTCTAATAAGGTCAAGTTCCTTTTATGCACATATATCTCTAATACCCAACCTTGATTCGTCATTTTCGTTTATTTCTAGAGAAATTTGTTACTGTATTGATAATGTTGTCAAAGAAATTTTCTCTATATGGATAACATAAAAGTTATCACGAAGAAGATGGTGCCAATAATAAGGGAGATCCCAAAAAAATACTATATTTATATCAATTATGGTAATCTCCAAATCATTTACATCTATCATACCCATTTCCACTTTTAATCAATAGTCATGTGTAATCAGTCAATTTATCTAATGATCCTAATAATATCTCATCTCTCATCAACATGCATGGCACTTGTTTATCAAACATATTATTTAACATAAATTTTATTTATGTTGTCTCAATGTATTGTGCGACGAAAGAAAGCAATTATGATAGTCAAACTAACACACTTTTCTACCGTATTTTAGTATGAATGAATCTCTATCATCCATACAATATGGACACAAAAGATGTTCGTGTGTGCTCTAACCACACAACATCTCGTAAATGGAAAACTTATTGTCCATATCAATATGAATTTCATGTGGAAATATTTTTCTTTGAAACATCATATGCCGCATGGAACAAGAACAAGAGCAATGCTAGTAGCTGTGGAATGAGTTGGATGAAATGTTTGCCAATACTTCATACATAGTTTGCAATTTCGAAATCAATAAGACCCTAAGCAATCTCAACTATGCCAACAGTCCTTTCAACTATAATCTCTAGGATTTTAAAGATCTCAGTCAACTGCGCCCTCTCACAATTAACTCCAAGGATATTGTGGAGTGAGACAACCAAGACAAGGTGTTCTAACTCCTTCGGAACATGGAAAAGTTTTACATCAATGTTATTAATCACATCATCTGTCAGAACTTGCTACCTTCTATCAATAAAATTTGCAAGTAAATTTAGAAGGACAAAGGATCTTTGAGGCTCTTTCATGGAAGCTCAATGGACATGACTTACTATACCAAAACCAATCCCAAGCTCAAGTGTAATATCATTTAGTGCGACCACTGCAAGAAGAGAGGACACACTCAAGAGAAATCTTGGCTACATTGTCCTTAAGTAGGGAAGGCCACATGATATATCTCACTTCATGGGGAAATCAACCTATGTAACCAAAGCCAATGGTTAGAGGAAATTACGATCTCGGTAAAATAGAACAGATCAAGGTTCTCCTCAACCACGACATGGATAGAGGAAATGAAAATCTTGGTAACATATCTCAAATATGTAAGAATAGCCATCATATTTTAGTAGACTGGAGAGCGACTAGTCAGATGATTAACAACTCGGATATGATGAAAAGTTTAAAACCTACTTAGGTAATGTAAAAATTGTAAATGTTATGAACATACCAATTAATGGTATATGAGCATTTAGGATTCTTAATACAAATACTATGACATTTTATATTTCTGATTTCCCATACAATTTATTTTCAGTTCATAAGTTATCTCATGACTTAAGTTGTATAGCGTGTTTTGAATCTAATAATTGTTTGATATATGATATTCAGACGCATATAGTCATCGTAGAAGGATTTCTCAATAATGATCATTACATTTTAGAGAATTTCGGTAATAGTCGCTACAAAGAAACATCTAGTTTGCAACGGAGGGATCAACGGATCCGTCCGTTGATGAAACTTTCCAACAGATTGCAACGGATTCCCGAGAATGTCGAACGGGCTGCCATCCATTGCAATCCGTTGTAACTATCAATGGACGGTCAACGGATCATTTCCATTTCTACCGTTGATTGGAAAGCCGTTAGAAAACCAGAAAAAATGGTCATGAGACATCCGTTGCCAATTGTAACGGATGTCCGTTGGTATTGGCAATGGATGTCCGTTGAAAATTGTTAATTTTGAGGATTGCCGGTGGAATAATTTCACGTGATATTGCAACGGGCATCCGTTGAGGATTCCAACAGATGTCCATTGGAAATAAAACTATTTAATGATCTATATCAAGGTTTTAGCATCAAACAATCAACAACAAATATATTTTCAACAAATTAAAATAGAGATATACATAGATCGAGAGAGTGGATGTATAGAAGCGTCGATGCAACCTTTGTGTCAAGATCGTGGGACAATGTTATTTCCATGAAAAAGACGAAAAAAATGAAGTATCGAAGTCAAGAAAATGTTTGCAAACATCTTTACAAGGTGGGTTTTGTAGAGAATTACGAAATTTGGTTATTTCATGGTGAAAATTGCGGCATTAGAGATATTGTGTAAGAAGCACAAGTAGCAAATAATCAAGAAGTTATATATGAAGCATCAATGACCAATCCATATATGGAAATGGTGTTAGATGCTTTTCCTCGAGTTTTTCATGAACCGCATGAAGAGATGCCGAACATCGATGCACGCTGATTTTTCAGCCTATTAGATTCGGCGAGACAATCTATATATGAAGATTTTCGTGAAGGTCCGTCCCGCTTATCTTTATCTTCAAGATTGAAAAGTATAGAAACAAACTACAATGTTGCTGAAAATTGCATGGATTCATTTTGCAAAACCATGCATGAATATTTACCGGAACATAATCACGCTCCCGAGGCATATAATGAAACAAAGAATGTTTAAAAAGATTTGGGAAAATGATAAAGACTTGTTGGAATGTAAGTTTTGCGGTGTAGCAAATAGGTTGAGAAGGTTATTTGAATCGAAAACAACCGTTGCGACAATGAGATGGCACACAGAACACTTCACGAGCAAAGGGATAATGCAACATCCATCGGATGATAAGGCTTGGAAAGATTTCAATGAAATATTTATTGAATTCGCGTATGAAACGAGAAATGTTTATCTTTGCCAGTGCACCGATGGTTTTAGTCCATATGGACAATCTGGAAGTCAATATTCTCTGTGGTCGGTGATTTTGTCTCCGTATAACTTGCCTCCCGATATGTGTTTGAAAAGAGAGGTAATGTTTTTGACGTTACTGATTTCATGACTAGAACATCCGAAGAAAAGTTTTGATGTCTTTTTACAACCCTTATTCATGAATTAAGACATTTGTGGAACGAATGAATTCTTGCTTGTGGCGTTAGTACGAAGCAACATTTTACATTGAAAGCGGTCTTGTTGTGGACAATTAGCGACTTTCCTGCATATGAAATGTTATCTGGATGTAGCACGCACGGGAGATTAGCATGTCCATATTTTATAGAGGATACAGATTCGTTTCGAATAGTACATGGTAAGAAACCATGTTGGTTTGATTGTCATAGAAGATTTCTTCCTCGTGGACATGCTTTCCGGAAAGATAAAAAAACATTTTCGAAAGAACATGGTACAAAAAGAAGAGGCACCGTGCATGTAAACCAGAACACAAATCCTTTACGAAAGATTGAACACAGTGGGCGATTTATAAGAATCGGTAGAATGCGGTGGAGATCGTGGGCATCGTAAACCTAAAGGCCAAGGTGAATGGCATTCTTCGATGTAATGGAATATTTGCCAATACATTTACCAGATGATGCAATACTCGGTGGGCCAGTTCAATTCAGATTGATGTATACTTTCGAAAGGTTTTTCTTTCATTTAAAGAAAAAAGCAAAGAACAAAGCAACGGTTGAAGGTTCTATTGTTAAACAATACTTGTTGGAAGAAATCACATATTTCAGCAAATTTTATTTTGATTCGCATATTCAGACGAAAGAACAACATGTAGTGGATGATCACATAAACTATCTATATCAATATAATCCGCAGTTTGACACAATTCCTGAGATATTTACACCGATTGGACGTACATGAGGTAAATCCGAGGAATATTGGTTAACACCAGAGAGTATAATCATGTCCACATATATATATATATATATATACATATATATTACTAGATTGTCAAGAGCTATTATCTTTCGAAAGGTACAAAACAATGAAAATCAATCTTTTAAATATATATGTATATATATATATATATATACACAAAATGAGCGTATTTTCATTACAGGATATTTGATGAAGAAGTTATTGGTACATATCCTAATCTAAACGAAGATGAACTCACAGAAGTGAAAGTTCAACATTAAGGCTCGTGGTTGAGAGATTATGTAAGTACTCGTGTACACGTCTTATATATATATATATATCAAAATTAATTGCGTTTATAATAAGGTACTCATTTGTTTTTTATGTTATATAGGTAAAATGTTCTAATGAAAGACTTTCAACGTGGTTAAAAGATTTGGATAATGGTCACGAAATTTTATGTGTTGGCCAATTTTGTTTACTCGCAGATACACGTTCCACACGTACGAACACAGAAAACATAGAAGCACATACAATTATGACGTTTGCATTAATAGTGAAATAGAGGGTGATAACTTCTACAACATTTTGCACCATATCCTACAGGTGGAATATCTCGGTCTCGTTGGGTTGAAGGTAATACTTTTTAAATGTCAGTGGTTCGATCCAACCGTAGGATTTGGAATACGAAAAAACGATAGGGAGGAATTGACATCAATCCGAAAGAGCAATATGGTAAGTATTATCCATTCATCACATGAAGCAGATCAAGTATGTTATGTCAATCCAAAAATAATGAAATGTCGAAGAGAGGAGTGGTGGGCCGTAATAAAGATCAAGCCACGAGAAATTATAAGCACATATGAAAAAGAAGAGTCGTTGCAAACCGATCATTTGCAGCCGCTTCGTTTAATTGATACAAACAATCGCAAGGAGATTCTCACAAGAATTGACATAGACGGAGAATTTCATATACGATTATGAAGACGTTGAACCGGAAGATGCAGAAGATGAAAATGACGATGAATTCAATGAAAAAATGAAGGAAGGCTCGCCAATCGAAGAATCTGCTGAAGAAAAAATGTAAATACTATAATGTAATATATAAATTATGTGTAAACTTTTTTTAAACTTCATATGATCTAATTTCAACGGGCATCCGTTGAGTTGCTAACGGATGCCCTTTGGAATACTAAATCGCCTTCGACACTTCGAAAAAAGTTCTAGTTTTTCATAATATCAACGAATATCCGTTGGTAATTTTTAATGGATGCTCGTTACAGATTCTATAACGGTCATCCATTGTAAATTTTAACGGATGCACGTTGTCCGAGGAGACATACGGTTGTGTTGGCGTCCGTTGCCTCGGGAGTACACATTTCCAATGGGCATCTGTTGGACATAGCAATGGATGCCCGTTGGAGAAACAAAACATTGTGTCACTTAATTATATTCTTTGGAAATACCAACAGATGCCCGTTGAAAATTTCTGTATATATAACGTTGAACAGTTTCATTTTCAACACAAACTAAACATCAAATCCTCTCAAACATTAAACAGCTCTGATACACACAAACACTTCTAAACACTAAACACAAAATGAGGGCTAGACGATTTATATGTTCTGGTGTTATGTTGGCGGGTTCAGCGGGAGCCCCGTCCCCGCCTCCACCGCCACCATATCGGCCTCCTTCACCAATATCGGTATCACTGATATTTTATTAAGAAGATAATATGGTGGATATCGACTCCTTGATCGATAATTTTGACGGGCATCCCACCCATCCAATTATCGATTATGAATTCATATTGTTTGAAATTATAAATATTATCAAAATATTTCAGTTTCATGTGAAGGTTTGATGTGGATGATGTTATAAAACATATGAACAACAACATCATCCAGGGATCGTTACAAGATCGACTCTATTATTCCTAGCAAGTTACGCCAGAAGTTATTCGCCGTCAATGGTTGTGTACTTTCCTCGTAAGTTAAATACTACAAATTCTTTTTATGTAAAATGATTAATTGCATTTATTTTAAACTAATTTATTATAATTTATTTTACGGTGCTCATACAGATGGCAGAAGAAGGATACATCGTGCATCTACACAGCTTGGATGCACGACATGCAAGCTCGAATGCGCTTGATGATGAACAATGCCAAGCACAACTACTACACCAAGAATCGCAAATCGACATGGATAACGAACGAGGTCTTCAACCAACTCGTTCAATATTGGGAGTGTGAGGACTTCAAGGCTAAGAGCGAGAAGTCCAAGAAATGTCGGTACGACGAGAAGGTTCCCGGAGATGGTGCGCATTGCCATACTTTGGGATCAAAATCATTCCCGAAGAGAAAGCAAGACTTCGTAAATTTCTTGTAGTTATTATCTAAATTTTTTGTTTTTTATTATATTTATATAATTATATTTATGTTATATAATAGATGCAACGAATAGAAAGAGAATTGACTCTTCTTGAGCTAGTTGTGGAAACCCATGCCAAGAAGAAACCGGTCGTCGGGGAAGAGAGCGACGAATCCGAACTCGTCTACCCTCAAGGGGAATGGATGGTGAAAGTTGTGACAGATAAGATCACACATCAATCACAAGCTGGCGGTTCAGATCCCGACGAGCTCACTCCTTTACAAAAGGATAAATTTATTTGGAGGTAAAAAAATTTATTGTTTATAATTCGATTAGTAAATAAAATATTTCTAAATAATCTTACCTTATATCTGTTTATTTTGTAGTCGGTTAGACCGTATAAGAGCATGTATATGGTCTTAGTGCACTTCAAAAGGATATCGTCGAGGACACCACGGCGGTACCCCCTGTGGTCCAAGAGAGTTACACGCAACAACGATGTATCAAGAATCTCGAAACACAACTTTGAGAAATTCGAGCATAGATGCGGCACATGGAGAGCGTCATAGAATTGCTAACTGGCCGAGCGTATCAAGCGCAAAATCAGACGGGAGAAACAACACCGCGTCAAGAACCGGTTATCGATTCAGATGCAACGCCTTCTTCACGAGGTGCTGGCGACCACGGGGATGAACTCGACCCCACAAATTTAGATGATATGTAATAGAATTAGGTTTTTTATTTTTTGTAAGAAATTTTTATATTAATTAAGGTTTTTTAATTTTTCAAAATTTCTTTAATTTTTTTTTTTGCAAAATTACCAACGGATGTCAGTTGAAAGTTTTAAAAAAATTGTATCGAGCATCTATTGGAATCCCAATTTCCCGCCAATTTGTAACGAATGTCCGTTGCCATTTCTCGCCAACCGGCCAACGGGAATCCGTTGAAAATTTTCAATTCCTGCGCATTTTTCGTATTAACGGATGGGCAACGGATATCCATTACGAATTGGTAACGGGCATCTGTTACAGTTTGGTAAGGAGCATCCGTTGCAAGAGTTGTAATAGCCATCCGTTACAATCTGCCAACGGAATTATCCGTTACCCGTCCTTTGGAATACTGCAACAGATATTAACTGTTCCAACGCCGTTAGGAGAGTAACAATTTTCGATTTGCAATGAGTTATTTCCAACGGTTTTGATCCGTTACCGTCTGTTGGGAATCACTCATTGCAACAGATTTTTAGCGATTTCCAACGGATATGTCCCTTGGGAATCGCCTGTTTTTTGGTAGTGAGTTTCGAATCATTATTTTGTTTGGTTGTTATTGTTTCTAATGATAGTAATTCTCAACTTTGGTATGCTAAATTATGGCATACTCATTATAAGGCATTACATTTATTATTACCACATGTTAAGTATGGCCATGAAAAATGTGAAGCATGAATATTAGGAAAACATTGTCGAATGATTTTTTTCTGAATCAAATAAAAATCTATGAAAATTATTTTTATTTAATACATTCGAGAATTTGGATAACACCCTTACTGATAGATTCTAGAAAATACTTTGCAGATAAAAATTGAATACTTGGATCTATTTCTAACATCTAAAAGAGATGTGTTTGATTCATTTCATAAGTTTGATAACTATAATTCAAGACCAAGATCAAGTGCCAACCGTCAAACAACAAAGGAGAATACGCAAGCCATCAGTTTCAAACATTATTGGAAGATCGAGGTATCATGCATCAAACCTCGTGTCCAAATGATCCGACAGAGTATTCTGTTAAAATTGATTCTTTGTATTCATTATTGTAAAAATTCTATTTGTTATCCTACTGAATCAGTTTATGATTTAATAACCTTTCTAATGGTCATCAAGTATTCCTTAGTCAAATTGATAGTCGTTAGGAACCTTGATCTTGTGAGGAACCTCGCTCCATGTACGAATGACAAAAAGATATCGACCACGAGGTTGCAGCCTATGAAAAGAAAAAGACATGGGATCTAGTCGAACTTCTCAAAAGAAGAAGGTGTAAAAATGCAAGTGGTTCTACAAAGTAAAATTCCACAAAAACGGAGACATTGAGCGCTACAAAGCAAGACTAGTGTCCCGTTGCTTTACAAAAACATACGATGAGGACTACAAGGAGATGTTTGCGAGTAAAAGAACTACACACGATGTAGTAGGTAGATGTGAAGAACACATTATTGTAAGGACTTGAAGGAAGGGATTTACATTAAGCCACGTCACACACAATATGACAACATGGTGTGATACTAAAAAAATAACTTTAGGGTTGAAACAATCTCCCTATGTATGGTATAAAAATTTTCACAATGCTCTCTTAGAATACGAGTATACTAGATGAAAAGCGGACCATTCCATATTTTCAATTCATGGAAAATTTAAAACTAATGTAATAATAGTATATGTAGATGATGTTATATAATAACCAAAGACAACAACAATGGAATTGAAAACATGAAAATGTTCCTTAAGAACAAATTTGCCATAAAAGAGAGCTCAAATATTTTTTAAACATTGAAATTGTTCGTATTAAGGAAATATACCCTTTATATGTTAGGTGACACATGTTTACTCGAAGCAAACCATCCATGATCCGTATTGAAGAAAATTTAAAGATCATCATAATGGGGAACCACTCGAGGATATGGAAAGACATCAATCACTCGTCTTGACATATATGTTTCATTTAACCGGGTAAGAAAATTAATACACACACCAACAAAATATGAATGGAGCATGGTAGTTGAGTCCTAAAATAGGTCAAGAGCACCAAGAAAAAGGAATACTAATGAAGTTCAACAATAACCTCGACATAATTGGATAATGTGATGCAAATGGGACAAGGGACAGTGTTGACTAAAAATACATAATTGGATTCTACACATTTGTATTAGTGAACATCGTAACTTGGAGAAGTAAGAAGCAAAGTGTCGTGGATATATAAAGTGAAAAAGCTGAATACCAATTTATGAAGGACTAGGGAGCAAGACCATTTAACCAATAGTTCTCCATTGCGAAAATCAAGTGATGACCCACATTGTAACTAATTTTTTCTTCCATGAAAGGATCAAACACATCGAGATAGATTATCATTCTATCTGAGTCAATATCCAAGAAGGATTCATAGCCATCACTTACACTCCAAGTGCGGACCAACTTGCAGTCATCTTCACTAAAACCAAAGCGACAGAGTATGTTCAAGTCTTAACCAATGAAGCGGACCAATGAACATTCATCAGCTGATTTAGATGGAAAACCCTAACGATTTACTCATCAAACACATGAATCGTAATTTTACATTATTTCCTTCATAAAAGTTTTATCCTATAGGGTTTAGTTGGTAAAGTTTTAACGAGATATCACCTCATGACGTTAAGATTATTTCGAACTTGATGTGAATGTTAAACTCTCTCATTCATCGGGAGGGTTCAAGACACTCTCCTCGAACTAGAAATATCAAACATTCCAAGTCTCCTAGAGGGTTTAGTCTCCTCCTCCTTCCCTCCTTAGTATCGTCCGCATAAGACACGAAACATCATGTTACCTTTCCTTATTTTTGCAATTGTATATTTGTTTTCCTTATAATATTCTTTTAACTTTTCTATTATTCCGTTGTATGTATTTTTCACATTGTAAGATGGAAAATCTCCATTTATGTATATGAGCATTTTGTAATTAGGAATGATTCTTGATTGATTGATTATTATTAAGGTTACATATTTAAACTACAATAGATGAGACAAATAAGGAAACTAATAACAAGAGAATAATATTCAAAAATATCTATGATCTTGTATACTAACTAACACTCCCCCGCAGTCGAAGCGGAGGCTGGCGTGACGCAAAGACTGGATGTGAACTCGTGGAATAGCACAGCAGGGAGTCCTTTGGTGAAGATATCCGCGAATTGTCGTGAGGACGGGACAT
>CM071873.1:23230760-23249712 GCA_036759665.1 Gynandropsis gynandra
GACTAGAATTCTCCTTTCGTTCCTTCTCCTAATCTCTAACACATGTATTTACGTGGCCTTTGTAAACACAAGTAAATTAAATAACTCAGATAAAGAATAGATGAACTAAAACGGGAAGATGCATTCAAAATAGATCAAAGGCGGTCTCGGGATAGCCAAGGGCTAATCCCTTCTCCTAGAACAAACAAACTACTCGCTCATGCGTCTGTAAAGAAACATAAACATAGTAGAAAATCTAATGAACATAAAAGCCAAACAAAACTGAAGTGGTGGTGCTTGATCTCCAATGCTCCTCGCTTATCTCCTCGCAAGAATCTGCTCTATCTTTCGCTGAATTGTTCTCCTCTGTAAGCTTCCTGTAATGACGTATTTTTTCCTCCTTTTTAAGCCTCCTATGTCAGTCCAATTGTTGCCTAAATTGCCCCACCGACTTCCCTTTGTTTTAAGTTAAGTTTACTTAAACCGCTCGGGTAGTGAGTGTGCCCGCTCGGGTGCGGCTAGGGCAAGTCGTGCGTGCTGTGTGGCTGGAATGATGCCCGATCGGGCATGGCATGTGTGCCCGCTCGGGCACAAGGCAAAATGGTCGGGCATGCTTGTCCGAGTTGTGCTAAATGGTCCACACAATTGGCCGTAGGTTCTGCCCGATCGTGCAAGGGTTGTGTCCGACCGGGTGAGGCTTTTCCATGCTCAATCTCGTCCCGTTTGTCCCGTGATGATCCCCGAAGTTGCTCCTTAGCTCCGTGCATGTTCCTTTAGCTCCAAAATGGTCCAAATACGCGTAAAAACCTGTAAGAACATGAAAAGCACGAAAGCAAGTAAAACGGATACAGAATCATACGTAGAACATCACATATGTATCAAAAACGTCTCCTAAATCGTGCAAGAAATACGTATGAAAACGTGATGATCAGTATTGGATTTTGGATTTCATTGAGTCGAGATCCAGTCAAGCTCGGGACGTTAAACAAGTGCTTATCGGGAGGCAACCCGTTTTTTTGCATTTTCTTTTTATTTCATTTTTAGAATTTATTCTTATTCTTTTTGCATTGATGTACTCGGTGAGATATTACGTTGTGTTTTCACTTTTGGATTGTGTGATTCTTTTTCACAGGTTTTTCAACGTCGATATCATCCTTGAGGAGGAGACGCATACAACGTACAACCGCATCTCCAACTCGGGACAGCAAAACACGCAAGGTGCACACGTTCCAACCCTTACTTTCCCGTAGTTTTGGTATGCGAGATTCTCTTAGATCTTGAACACCGAGACGGTGTTTCATTCAAGTCTGGGGGAGTATTTGGTATGCGAGATTCTCTTAGGTCTTGAACACCGAGAGGTGTTTCATTCAAGTCTGGGGGAGTATTCGTTGAGTATCATACATGTGATTAGGATTAGATGATTAGGATTAGATGTTGATTTTTTGTTTTTTTTAGGAATTGACGGATGGATACCTAGTACGAATTTTCGAGCTTTAGTCATTATTGTGTGACTTTGTCGAATCGTGAACAATAGTCTAGGTTTGCTTAGAAGTCTTTTTGATACTGATTAGTTGAGTAGTTGTGCTTGAAACCATGATCTGTAGTTGCATTCACCTCCTAGGTTGCAGTACCAAGTATCCATATCTCCGTATATACCGATTGATCGGTGCTTGTTTAATAGATTTTACCGTTCATAGATCATTAGATTCCACACGCTTATACTCCGTTGTCAATGTTTTCTTCTTGGATAAGTTTTGAATTATTTCAGGTTTACGTTGACATGAGTACATGGAGAGCGATGGTTCGGGTCTAAGTGGTGGGTTGAGGCGCTATTCTACGTCCTAAGGGTTAGAGTGATGCGTATTCTTTGGCGCCAATAAAAAAAATATTCTTCAATGACGCAACTCTTCACTCCGCTAAGGTTACAAGACCTTATGAGGGTGCCATAGGCAGCCTGGGTCTAAGTAGAAAGCCATCCCTCTTCGACGTCCTAGGAACCAAGCGTGGATCTATTAAAAAAAAGAATAAGAACGAGATTAAGAGTTTAATGACATCTCGAGCTTAGGAAATTGGTATGGAGATCGCTTGGACGTTGTCTAGGAGTATGGATTAGGCTTAGGTCATTGGTAGGATTGCATGGCTCGTGACTTTCGGTTGATAGAAGTCTGAACTAGGTGTGCTTAGACTTGCGTTCATGTGACGCGTCGTTTTGCATGATGGCTATCTCTTTGAAGTTTTTGTGCTAGTGTCCATTGTTGTTTTACTCTTCTTGTACTCGACTCTAGATTTGCTCGAGGACGAGCAAAGGTTACGTATGGGGGAGTTTGATAACACGTTATCCGTCGTAGTATTTACATGTTTCCTAGGTTTAGTTTTGATTAGATTTCACGGGCTTTACCGAGTTATTGAGCATATTCGAGGCTTTTATCTACATTTCGTGTTTTGTGTAAGAAATGAAAACATGAAGGAAAACATGAATGATTACGGCAATTCCAACCTGAAATCGTGTCAAAATGACAAGATACCTCATGTGCACGGCCAAGGAAGCAAATGGAACACTCAAACCTCGAGCGAAAGGAGCAAAAAGAGCAATTGTAAGTGTGCATGCTCGGGCTGTGTTTGTGCACCCGATCGGGCTGCTCTTGTGCCCGCTCGGGTCCACCAATTTCTCAACAACCTCCTTGATTTTAGAACGGCCAATTCAGGAGAAAAGAGACCTTTTAGAGTTAGGATTCAAACCAGACTTGTCGGGTCCACCTTTTTCACAACAAAGAACGGCGAATTTCTCAACAACTTTCCTTGAATTTTGAACGGCCTGCATTTAAAAAGAACAGAAGGGGAGAGCCAAGATCAGACTGGAAAAGTCAAGAGAACAAAGGGCACGAATAAGGCAAAGGAGAAGAGAGAGAGCACGGCCGAAGAAGGAGACCTCGGGCAACCGAAGGATTCGTCGGAGGTTACGCTCGGGATGATAGGGGAGTCGAACACTTACTTCGTTTTTGTTTTCTTCTCTATGTATTAGTTCTCGTTGCCATGGGTTAGGGATGCCATTTTATTGGATCGTTTAAGTTATTAATGCTTGATTTCGGTTTTGTTGAATTGAATGGTTCGATTCGTGCGTAATGCCTTCATACGTTGTTGATTTCAAGTTAGGATAAGACTAGATCTATTCTACTGATATTAAGCATGTTTGAAGGACATTAGACGAGTTCCCATCCGACATTAGAGGTTGAATTCCCCATCGTTCGTCATGCATCTAGAAGTTCCGCACCGCATAGGGATATGGGTGACGTTGATTTCCTAGGTAGGAGATTTAGGCTTACGCCAAGTCATTTCTAGCATTAGGGGTAGAGTTCCCTACTGGTCTTCATGCATCTAGACGTTCCGAGCTACATCGAGAGATGAGTTACGTTGATTTCCTAGGTAGAGGATTAGATATTAGTTCCCCATCGATTGATACAAACCGACTTTTTGATCCTTAGAAACATCCATTGCATGTTCCAGTATTCCCGAAGCCCATGGTACTCTATCTTGTTGAGTCTAACTTCGTTATCCTTTATTATCTTTACCTTCCCGTCTCATAATCTTATATTGATCGATCTTCTTCTCGTGAATTCTTACTTCTAACGCTGCACTCAGTCCCCAGAGTTCGACCCTTGTACTACACAAACCGTATACTTGTGGTAGAGTGGTCTTGGAAAAATTAAAACCTCTGATCCCACACATCACAAATGTGCCCACATCACGGTCTGGAGCAGTGGTACGTGATCCAAACGTTCTATAATGGGATCGTGGATGAGCATAGAACGATGTTAGACAACGTTGATCTTAGTTCGTATTGCGTAGTCCCTGTTGGATCAACACCTAAAATACTACACACGTGTCATGCACTTGCGGGTAGTTTAGGTTAATTTGCATAACTTGACACACATCATTTAGTTAATTGAATTTAATCCGTTAATTAATTAGTTAGTTTAGCTTTATTCACATTCCAAACATTTATTGATTTTAATCGTCATGTTCATTAGTTTACTAGCTTTAGAGTTGCATCGGTTCTTTTGTGTTCGACCCTGATACTACATGATCCGTATCTTGCGGAAGCGTTAGTCTAGGTAATTATTACTTGAGATTAACCACATCAAGTTTTAGCACTTTTTTCGAGGAATTGATTACTACTTTAAAGTTAGGATACTTTTGAATTAGGACATAGTCTTTTCTGGAGACTTTAGTTGTTTTTATACTTTTTCGTGGATGAGGTAACATGAATGAGGTGCATTCTTTGTATGTCGATTTTTGTGTTATTTTTATTTTCTGGGGTAACATGAATGAGGTGCATTCTTTGTATGCCGGTATAGCTAAAGTAAAAGATCAAGTTGCGGGAATTTATCATATGCTATCTAAATCACGTCGTCAACACTATTCAGAGCAGTCATGGGAACAAGGAGTTCGGGGTTATGAGGAAGTGAATTATGTGGGTGAAAATCAGCCTTTGGGGAACACATACAACCCTTGGTGGAGAGATCACCCAAACTTCTCTTATAGGAACCCCTATGGTGTGTTAAATGTGCAACATCTATCAGGAAATTTTGAGCCGTGAGTGATGCAATGAAATCAGAATTTCCTGCCAAGAATGAAGCCTCAAAATCAAGGGTATCAATCACGTAAGCCACAGCCAATCCAACTTGAAGCAGCCCCCGATGTTACCGCCATGTTCGCCCGCTTCCTCCAAGCACAACAAAATCAAAGCAACCTATTGATGGAAGTGCAGTGAAATTCGAAAAATCAATTGATGGTAGTGAAAGCAGAGAAAGAGAGTACCAAGAAGCATATAGAGGGCTTTCAAACTCACCTTAGACACTTGGAGACACAGGTTGCACAACTAGCACAAGGGGCAGCGTGTGAACAAGGACAGCTACCGTGAAGACCGAAGCGAATCCCCGTGAGCACGTCAATGCCATTTATGTAAGGAGTAGTAAGACGATGGATCAACACATTCCTTTGACGTTTGAAAGGGGTAAAACATCTATCACAGCAGCGGAAAAGGCTATTTACGAGATTAAGGAGAAACCCGAGGAGGAAGAGGAGCCAAAGAGGAAAAGAAAACACAAGCTGCTGAAGAAAATAAAAACAGATAATATGGATACTAGTAGAAAGATAAAAGCAGGACGAAAAGGAACAGGCTGGAGAGCTTAGATTCGGCCAAAGAGGAAAGAAAGAGAAAAGGAAAGAAAGGAAAGAGGAAAGAGAACGAAGGGGTAAAGAGGAAAAGCTCAAATTCGGACAGAACACACACCATACCACACAACACACACGAGAGAACAAGAGAGAGCAACACGCCAGAAGGCGGGAAACGGGGTGACGAACCCGGAACACGGAGAAGCTGTTGAACACTACAGTATTAGGATAGAGAGTAATCTAATTCTTTATCTATGGTAAAAATAGTTTTATTTTGTGTTTTGTTTTCTGAGTCAATGCCCGAGTAGTTTAGTAGCTACGGGTTAGAGAGCTTTACTGATATGTAATGAAGTATGTTCTTAATTCTTGGTGGTTCTTAATTATTTTATTCTTGTATGCAACTTGAACGAATGATTATGGTATTTGATCATTTTTCAGAATGATTGATCATTCTTAATGCTTTGGTTCTTGCATGCAACTTGAATGAATGATTGTAGAAGTCTAATGAATGTACGCCAGGGGATTAGACTTTTGAAATTAGCAATGAATTAGGATCTAATTTGATTTATAATCTACGCAAGGTCGGTCAATTGGATCCACGGATTAGCATAGCGGTCTTAATTCATCTAGTGGGTGAGTTTACGCAGTTGAGTATGATGTTGCCGTGTTTGTAGACAAATAAGGAGGGACCAGTTGTGCTACAACAAAAGCCAAATTCTATTAGATATGAACTGAACTTCTTGAACCAAGTTTGAGGGGCTTCTTTTAGGTCACAAAGAGCCTTATTTAGGCGACATAAACATGGCAAGGAAATTGTTTGTTAACAAATTGTGGAGGTTGTGATATGAAAACCGTTTCTTGCAAATTCTCCATGTAAAAAGACACTACTCACATATAGTTGTTTAATAGGCCAATGTTTGTTCATTGCAAGACTCAAGACAACACGAATAGTTGAAGTATAATTGGAACACGAATAGACTCAAGACCCACTTGCAACATAGTATATTCATGTTAGTAGTATTGGTACTAGTTCCCATGTATTGTTTGATTTATGATAGTGAGTAAAGTATAATTGGAATTCAGTCTTGACATACCAAATTAAGATCTAGTCCTCATAGCGTGTGTGCAAGAAGATAAAGGTAGGGTAGGAGTTATGAGTGATACTGAAGGAGACACAAGACAACAACTTTGTATTGAACCAGACTGAATGTTGGTTACAAAGATCTGTCCAGATTGGTGTCAAGGTCTATACTGGCTTGTTCAATCACAAGCAAAGGTAACATATAAGTAAATTTAGGGATTATTGCTTGAAGGGATAATGAGATTTATCCTAGTGTGCATGTTGCCAAGCTTTCAGCAAGTGAGAAAAGTAAGTTGGTACAAAGGAAGAATAGACAGAAGTAAATGGAAATCAATCCTCATTATCTATCAGTGGATGGCTATGTATACTCATCCAATGGGTGGCTAAATACATTTGTAGCCTTTATATCTATTAATATAGTCAATAAATACACAATGTAAGGACAAAGGTTCAAGTTTGTATGATGACTATGATCTAAGATAAAGGTAGCATGAAAGGCAAAAAAACTTTTAAAGATGTGAGGTTTGGTTCAGTTCCATACAACATAAAGTGAGGAATTTTGTTCTCTAAAACCTTAGAGGGTAACAAATTTATTATGGAATTTGATGTGAAAATGCTTCTATCAAGGGGTACTTGAGCTTCATAAAGCATTGCTAATCCAAGTTCCACCAGATGCCTATGCCGCCGTTCTGAGACTCCATTTTGCTCTAGCGTATATGGGCAAGACTTTATTAGCTTGTACCACAACTAGAGAGATGATTTGTGAATCGTTTGCTATTCTCCTCCTCCATCACATTGGAAGGACTTGGTTTTTTTAATTGTTCAAATGTAACTCAATATGTTTCTAAAAACTAAGAAATACTTGGAAAATTCAGCTTTGTTTTCTAGAAGAAAAAACTAAAAAAACCGTGTGTGATTATAAAAAAATTAACAATAATACATATGTTTTGAAAGAGGAAATAGGGGGATCCCATAGATCACAGTGCAAGAGTTCAAGAGGCTCTGAAGCATGAAACATAAAACTACTAAATTATAACTTAATATTTTTTGGGAGTTGACAAGATCCAAAGATTGTATAAGAACTTTTGTTAATAGGTATCTTGCCACTGGACCGAAACTGGCGTGCCGGTGGAAGTTAGATGATCACACATTGATGAGGTCATCAGCAACAAAAACGAGGTGTCCAAAGCAAATACCAATAGGAGATGACTCGTATCACAGTCCAGAGTAGGTCAACCAAATATTCTACGACCATGGAGTGTCTATTGGTTAAGATTCAAGGAAAAATCACTTACAACATGAAGAAAATGATAAGGTTATCGGTAGCATCACTGCACCAAAAGAGGGTCACATCAACGAGACACTAAATGAAGGAACAAAGTGGAGAAAGCTTCCCCGAGCCCTACTTGATATGGTCGAATCAGAAGATCACGAAACAAACTTCAAGTGTAGAAAAGGAAACATGGGAGTTACGGGTCCATAATGAGAAATTATCGAAGGGCTTAGACCATAGGGATTTGGAAGGATGGAAGATAAAGATCTTACCTTGTCCTGTACAACGGATAGGAAGATGCTGAAAGATATAAATATCCCTCCAATTCATATATTTTCCTCCACCAAAGATATCCAACGGTCTTATCCCAACTCAAAAAAAACCCACGTCGATTTTGTACATTGAATTTGGCCACACCCCTAAAACAGAGGGTATCAGGTTACACGTATAAAGAAAGACAAGAAATAAATATTTCATATTTATTTCACAACTAGGAAAATCACCCCAAAAGATTATCTTATTCCACTGGATTCTCTACTTTCATATTCTGAATATCTTGAATGACTAGAAAATTGTTCCATGCCAATCAAATCCTACTGGATCATCTACTTTCTTCCACCAAAGATTCCCAATGATTAGGAAATCATCCTAAATGTCAAGTAGAAAAATTCATAATCATGTATTTATGCAATTTTATTTTTTACATGGATTCTTTTCTATATAAAGGACTCCCTTAATTTGTCATAGAAGACTAGAATTTACAGATAAGAAACTCTTTGGTTTTCTTGATCGTTCATCAAGAACATGATGTTTTCAACTTGTTCTAGGAACAATTGAATAATGGTGTCTTCAAATTGTTTTGAGAACAATTGATGTCATATCCGACTGGATCAAGAGGCTTCCACACCTCTTGCGGTATCCATCGCTCCACCATAAAGACTTCTAAAACTACCATCAACCTTCATCATCTACCTTCCTCCACTGTTAACGGATGGCTTTCTTGAAGAAGGCCCTTAGGCCAGTCAAGAAATCCTCCTTGACAAAACGAATCCTCCTTGAGCAATCAAAGTTTAACGGATTATCTGTACGTGATAACTTCTATTTTGTTATAGTATTTTAGTCCATTTTCATAGTTAGTTTAATCATTCATTTAGACTTTACCGAGCATTAAGCATCATCTAGTCATTTTCCAGTGTTTTCTCGCGTTATTGCAGGAAATGAAATATCGCGATACAAACACGAGTAAATTGAGCAAAACTAAGCAAAACCACTCTCATATCAGCTATGCACGGTCAGCATCCAAAGAATCATAAACCGGATAAGAGAAATGGAAGCAATGGCCGCTTATAAAAATGGAAATAATGGCCGCTTACAAAAATGGAAATTGTTGGCCTTTCAAACAAAATGGAAATATGATGGCTGCCTACACAAAAAGGAAGCATGGCTGGAGCTGAGGAATGAAAATAAGTAGCCGCAACCTACAAGAAATAGAAACCCGTTGCTGGCCTTCAAAAATGGAAACTCACGACCAAAGCTAAATGGAAGTGGGTGGCTAGAACTAAAATTGAAACTTTCGGTTGCTGGAACAAAATTAAGATGAGCATGGTTGGAACATGAAAAGGAAACATGGTTTACATAAAATAGAAGCAAGTTGTTGGAACAAAATGTAAACTTCCAACCGCCAACCCAAAAATGGAAAGATAGCCACCTACATGAGAATTGGAAACTGCAACCATTGGAGATAGAAAATAGAAATGACTGCTGGAACAATAAATGGAAACACATGGACAAGAGAAAGAAGGTAGCTAGAGAAAGAGGAAAGGATAGAAAAGAGAAGGAAACCGTTGCTGCACAAGACGAAAAGGAAACATAAGCTGTTGAAGAAAATAAAAACTGAGAAAAAGGAAACGAGTAGTGAAGAGGAAAGAAGGATGAAAAGGAAAAGGCTGTAGAGCTTAGATTCGGTAAAAGAGGAAAGAAGGAGAAAAGGAAAGAGGAAAGAAGATGAAGGGGTTAAGAGGAAAAGCTAAATTTCAAAGAGAACACACACAACGCACACGAGAGAACAAGAGAGAGAGAGCAGCACGCCGGAAGTTAGGAGATAGGGCGACGAACTCGGAATGCGGAGGAGCTGTTGAAGACATCAACATTAGAATAGGGAGTAATCTTGTTCTTTATCTATGTTTAATATAGATTTCTTTTGCGTTTTGTTTTCTATGTCCATGTCCAAGTAGTTTAGTAGCTACGGGTTAGAGAGCTTTGCCGATATGTAATGAAGTATGTTCTTAATGCTTGGTGGTTCTCAATGCATTTATTCTTGTACGCAACCGGAATGAATGATTATGGTATTTGATCGTTTTCAGAATGATTCGCTGTTCTTAATGCTTTCATTCTTGTACGCAACTTGAATAAATGATTCTAGAAGTCTGATGAATCTATGCATGAGGACTAGACTTTGGAAATTAGCCATGATTTAGGATATTAATTGATTTAGGATCTATGCAAGGTCGGTCAATTGGATCTAGGGATTAGGATAGCGGTCTTAATGCATCTAGTGGGTGAGATTACACAATTGGGAGACTGGTAGTATGCACGCTAGGTAGTGGACAAGTCTACGCCAGTCAAATCCAATATTAGAGCTTGAATTCCCTGAACTCTTGATAATATCTAACACCAATGATCTTGTTAGAACTTCATTGCATTATCATGCATCTCTCGAAACCTGTAGTGTTTAGTTAATTGAATTTAATCCGTTAATTAGTTAGTTTAGCTTTATTCGCATTCCGAGCAGTTATTGATTTTAATCGTCCTATTCATTCGTTTACTAGCTTTAGAGTTGCATCGATTCCCTTGTATTCGACCCTGGTACTATGCGATCCGTATTCTTTGTGGAAGCGTTAGTCTAGGTAATTATTACTTGAGATGAACCACATCAATTTTTTGGCGTCGTTGTTGGGGAATTTATTACGATTTTAGAGTTAGGACACTTTTGGATTAGGACATAGTCCATTCCAGAGTCTTATTTGTTTTTCATATTTTTGTTTTATTTTATTTTTCTTGAGTAAATTTCTTTGATCTTTCGGAGCTCACACAATTTTCTTTGTGTTTAACTTTTATTATGCAGCTCACTAGAGCATGAGAAGTGTCGGAAGCACTTATCTAGTTTACGATCCAGAAATCGATAAAACACTTAGGAACTTGAGAAAGAAATCGAAAGCTAGTGCAAGCCAACCGATACACGACACATTAACGGACTTAGACAGCAAACCCGAGGAGGTAATCGAACCAAAACTTGCAAAAGAGAGCGAAGACGAACAGATGGCAGAATGTATCAACCAAAATGCACCACGTCTTGTTGCACCACAAATTCCAGCCGTGTTAACCTATGGATCATACACGGTCTTAGGCATACAAAACTCTTGTCATGCATCACTAGGAGGGACGCTCGCGTCGAATTACAATCAGCATTCATCCAAGTGCTCAGCAACACGGCGTTCAGAGGGAGACCCGCCAAGGATCCAAATCAGCATCTTACCGACTTCAAGATACTTTGCCAAACAACTAGAACGGGAGAAAGGGTTTCGAATGAAGACGTCATGTTTGTCGCCTTCCCATATTCGGTGAAAGATAAGACGCAAAATTGGTTGTATTCCCAATCGGCGAATTCCATATGATCATGGGAACAACTAGAGGAGAAATTTATGATGCACTTCTTCCCTCAAAGTAAAGCTCAGCTCGCTAAAAATCAGATTAACACATTCGTTCAAGGAGCTGCTCAGAGTCTATATGAAACGTGGGAATGATTTAAAGGCTATCAAGGCCTTTGTCCACATCACGGGATGGTCAAAGTTACCTCATCCACAATTTTTTGTAAGGAATTATGGGCAACAACGAGGATCTTGATCATAGCCGATACTGGAGGTTCCTTGAGTAACCTCACATTTCCATAAATCGAAGATTTAATAGATCGAATGACCGACGAAGGACGCAATGCTGCTGTATAATATAGCCGCAAAACTCCAGCAAAAGTAGTCCATGTGAATGAGACGCATGCCTTATATGCCGACATAGCTGAAGTAAAAGATCAAGTTGTGGGAGTTTACAATATGATGTCCGAAGTGCGTCGTTCGCAATACTTAGAGCAGCCAGGAGAACAAGGAAATCAAGGGTACGAAGAGGTGAATTACGTGAGCAACAATCAGTCTCTAGGTAACACTTATAACCCTGGATGGAGAAATCACCCCAACCTTTCGTATAAGAACTCCGACGGTGCGTTTAACGTGCAACAACTATCCTGGAATTTCCAACCGTGGGCGCTGCAATGAAATCAAAACTTTCAGCCAAGGACACAACCCCAAATTCAAAATTATCAACCAGATGTGTCCCAGCCACAGCCAACTCAATCTGAAGCAGCCCCCGACATCAACACCATGTTCGCCCATCTCCTCCAAGTCCAACAAAATCAAAGTAACTTGCTGATGGAAGTGCAACAAAATTAGAATAATTTTTTAAAAGAAGTGAAAGCGGATCAAGAGAGAACCAAGAAGCACATATAGGGCTTTCAAACTCACCTTAGACAATTGAAGATGCCAGTTGCACAACTTGCACAATGGGAAGCACATCCACAAGGAGTTTTACCGGGGAGACCCAAATGGAATCTGCGAGAGCAAATCAACGCCATTCACCTAAGGAGTGGTAAGATGTTGGATCAGCCCATTAATTCGACGTTTGAAAAGGGTGAATCATCTAATACAGTAGTGGAAAAGGGCAGCAACATTGAAGAGCACAAGAAGAAACCCGAGGAGGAAGAAGAGCTGAAATACGTTAAACCCAAACCGAGGCCTCCTCCTTTGCCATTTCCACAATGCCAACGCAAGAAGAATGACGAGGCTCAATTTGCAAAGTTTGCTGAGATTTCGAAGAAGATGCACATCACTATTTCATTCCACGAAGCATTGAAGAAGATGCCTTCATACGTCAAGTTCCTCAAAGACGTACTTGCAAACAAGCAAGATGTGAAGACGGAAACCGTCATGTTGACTAATTCAATGCTGCAAAAAAACCTACACAAGAAGATGCTCGATCGAGGTATATTCATGATCCCTTGTAAAATAGGCGATTATGAAATTAACCATGCACTAATCGATGTCGGAGCAAGCATAAACGTGCTACCATTTTCATTATACAAAAAACTGTATCTTAGGGGTAGGATGGATCTTCAACCTACACGAATGGCGCTCACCATGGCTGATCGAAGTGTTAGGATACCCGAGGGCATGCTGAAGATGTGCCTTTACAAGTTCAAAAGTTCTTCAACACGGTCCATTTCGTCGTCTTAGATACGGAAGAAGACAACAAAATCCCAATTATTCTCGGTAGGCTGTTTCTCAATACGACAAAGACGATCATAAAATGTGCTGAAGGTAGACTCACGTTAAAATTCGGAGATGAATAGGTGGAGTTCAATCTGAACAATACACTCAAGCAGCCTTTTATGGTGGATTTGGTATTCTACATCGACACCTTGAGAAACTAGCTAAAGAAGTTCTTGAAGAATTCAACAACATGGATTCTCTTGAGATAGCTCTTTTAGCAGCTGGAGAAGTGCTATATAAGGATCCTAACAAAGTGAAATATTACAAAATGCTGTTGGACGAAGGAAACACGAAGGAGATCCCGAACACCGAGCTAGCCCTCGCATCTTTCTTTATGTCAAGTACAACAAAATCAGCGGAATCCCTACGCTGTTTTTGATGTGTTCCATGTTAAACTAAATTAACCTAAACTACCTGCAAGTGCACGACACGTGTGTAGTACTCTAGGTGTCGATCCACAGGGACTATGCAACACAAACTAAACCTAAACTACGAATCAAACTTGCAAACAACGAATACTGGTTTTAAGGATGAAATAACTTAAAACAATAAACTAACGAGTTCTTAACAGTGAGACAAACATTCTAGGAATCTGGTTTCACCACAAGACTACCGAAACCAACAATCAACCTAACTAATCATGCAATCCCAATCAAGTTATCTAAGGTAGACGATCCTAATATGATATCTATCCTCCCTCAAGGCACAGACACGTGATCTAGTAACGTTATCCCCTACTTTCATGACTAACACCTTGAACTAGACCCATAAGTTCTATGATTCATCTGTTTTACCCTCAACCACTACTACCCTACTTTTGTGGCCTAGCCTCGGTTGTTCTAAACTTGATCAATCCGAAATTAGAATTCTCCTTTCGGTCCTTCTCCTAAGATCCTAAAACATGCATCTACGTAACCATCGTAAATACAAGTCAATGAAGCACTCAGACAATGAATAGATAAACGAGAACGGGAAATTGCATTCAAAGATAAATCAAAGGTGGTTCCGCGATAGCCATGGGATAATCTCTTCTCCTAGAACAAAATGACTACTCACTCATGCGTTCGAAAGAAAACAACATAATCGAAATAGATAGTTTAAGGAACATAAAAACCAAACGAAACTGAAGTCCCTATTCGATCTTAAATACCCCTTGAATGTCTCGTCTGCAAGTTCCCTGTAATTCTCTCTGTCTATCTCTATGTCTCATGTGTCTAACGTCTCTCTTCTTTAACGGATTTAATCATCTTTCTTTTGACCTATTTATTCTTCTTTCCTCTTCTCTTCTCTTTCCTTCTCTTTTTCTTTCCCCTTTAGCCGAGCTTTTCTATTCCTCCAATCGGGTTTTTCCTTTCTTTGAGTCGGCTAAACGTTTCGTTTTCTCATGTTGTAGGTCCATGTCTTCACGCCCGATAGTGCGGATTGAAGAGTTCGGTCGTGCAGATTGTAGAGCTCAGTCTTGCTTATTCTACTTGATGAGCCCGATCATGCAACACATGGAGCTCGGTTGTGCTGGTTCTCCTTGGAGTGCTGTCCGATCGTGCAGATTGAAGAATTCGGTCGTGCTGGTTCTATCTGATGAGCCCGCTTGTGCAAAACATGGAGCTCGACCGTGCATGGTATTGGGTGATCGATCAGGCTGATGTCCTTGAAGTGTTGCCCGATCGTGCTCAAGGAGGAGCTCCATCGTGCTGTGCTTGATGTTTGATGAGCCAGATCCTTCAATACAAGGAAACCCGACCGTGCTTGCATTATACTCAATGCCCGACCATGCAACGTAGGAGCCCGGTTCGTGCGATGATCTCGGGGATAAATTGTGACATTAATGCCCAATCGTGTTTGATCTCTAGCCCGACCATGCATGATGACCAATGAAGTGCCCGACCATGCAAAGCACAATGGCCGACCGTGCAAGGCATAATGGTTGCCCATTACTCTCCGTTTCTTGTCACGTTTGCTCTGTTACGATCCTCGATACTAGTACTTTGTCCCATATACGTTCTTTTGCTTCGAAATGAACCGAATTTGCATTGAAATCTGTAAGAACATGATAACACGAAAACGAGTAAAACGGATACAAAATCATACGTTAACATCACATCTATATCATAATAATCGCTAAAATCATGCGAGAAATACGTATAAAAATGAGATGATCGATGGACTCCGAGCAGATATCTGTGCGGTCTGGGCATAGCAGGTCGTAACCCAAGCCAATAGCGGAATTTCGGAAAATCCTTATCAAGAGAAGTGCTCAGCTCACAAATACATAAGCACGGGTTCAGTGGACATCAATTCAAGTCAAGAAAACGTCATGAATCAGTCCATAGATTCCAGCGTGTCTCAAGCAGCATGCAGCACGAGTTCAACCACTCTCGAGATGCCTAACAGCCACATCGAACATCCAGCACCTGACTTGATTGTTGACAAAGCACCGAAGGTGGATCCGAAGCCCTTTACCACAAGGGCTGAGCTACGAATTCCTTGGACTCGAGTCTACTTATCTCTTAGGTGGTATAGGGGTGCCATAGGTGATACATTAGAGGATATTAGAGTACTTAGTCCAGCCCTTTCCATGCATAGGATTCACTTGAAGATGACTCTAAGACCTCCATTGAATATCAACGTAGATTAACCCGAACATGATGGAAGTAGTTAAGAAAGATGTCCTTTGTTAGACACCGGAATTATATATCGTATATAAGATAGTGCGTGGGTGAGTCCTGTGTAGGTAGTCCCAAAGAAAGGAGGCATCGCCGTCGTTCCAAACGCAAACAATGAACTGATTCCGACAACAACGGTCATAGGTTGGCACATGTGTATTGACTATCGCAAGCTGAACGCTAAAACTTGGAAAGATCACTTCCCCTTACCTTTCATTGATCAAATGCTGGAACGTTTTGCTCTTCACTCCTATTTTTGTTTTCTTGATGGTTATTCAGGTTTCTTTCAGATACCAATCCA
Source organism: Gynandropsis gynandra (assembly GCA_036759665.1). Taxonomy (NCBI): domain Eukaryota; kingdom Viridiplantae; phylum Streptophyta; class Magnoliopsida; order Brassicales; family Cleomaceae; genus Gynandropsis; species Gynandropsis gynandra. The sequence continues at coordinate 23,246,608 of CM071873.1, forward strand.
TTCGAATTATCAAGAAAAGACGATGTTCAATTGGAGATAACTTCTGTCTCCAATTGGAGATAACTTCTGTCTCCAATTGGAGACGGGTGGATAAAATCCATCTCCAATTGGAACAGTTGAAGGGAACGGCTCATCCGTCCCTAATTGGGGACGGTTCAACCTTCTGTCCCCAATTCCGGGATCAGTGATTGATCAGGACGATTGACCGGGACCGGGATCGGGAAAATTGACCGGGACCGGGATCGGGATTGGGACGATTGACCGAGGACCGGGCCCGAGACGATAGAACGGGATCGGGACGATAGATCGGGACGATAATCATCAAAAAACGTATAATCATTGAGAAACAATTCGTAAACATATAATCATTAAGAAAATAGAAACAATCATTAAAAAGTATATAAAAAACAATTCGTAAACGTTTTAACATGATTCATCATCAGAGTCAAACAATTGTTCCGTCGAATCTTTTGTATCTGATTCAAATTCCACATCTTCTTTTTCTTCTATATCTTCATGAAGATCCTCTTCATTTCTTTCGATTTCCTCATTTCACCGTGCGTAAGTTCTTCATTTCACCTGCCCGTCTCCAAATTTGGAGACGGATGACCTGCCCGTCTCCAAATTTGAAGATGGATGACCTGTCGTCTCTAATTTAGGGACGACTTACTATTCTGTCCCTAATTGGTCTGCATTTAGGGACGGATTAGACATGACTCTTCTATCTCTAAATTTAGGGACGGATTAGGGACGGGTTTCATTTTCCGTCCCTAATCCGTGTATAATCCGTTCCTAAATTTAAGGATGGAAATATCGGTCCACAAATTCCGTCCCTAATCTTGAATTTTCTAGTAGTGCTCGTTCTGTTGTTCTGCAACGAGGAAAAGATGTAACAATTCGCGATAGGTCTTAAAATCCTTCGCGTGATATTGTTGTTGTAAAATTACATTATCAGCATGGAACGTCGGTAATGTTTTTTCCAGCTTATCATAATCACTTATTTTTTCTCCACATACTTCCATCCTGGAGATTATTTCAAACATTGAAGAATGATATTCATCGACGGATTTATAATCCTGGAATCTTAGATTCAACCAATCATTCTTTGCCTTTGGGAGTATCACATATTTTTGGTGATCAAATCGATCTTTAAGAGATTCCCATAAATCTGCGGGATCTTCTTTTGTTTGATACTCATTTCACTACAAGAAAATCAGGTTTTAGGGACTGAAAAATCAGTCCCTAATCCGTCCCTAAACAGGTTTAGGGATGGATTAGGGACGACCAGGGGTAGTATCCAATCGCGCGACTCCAAATGCTATCCGTCCCCAATCCGTTCCTAATTAGGAACGGAAATTTCAGTTTCCAATCCGTCCCCAATTAAAGACGGAAAAAGTAGTCTCCAAATAGTCCCTGGATTGGGGACGGGTTGTTTTCGGTCTCTAAAATTTAGAGACGGAACACTGAATCCGTCTCCAAATTTGGACACGGCAGTCACCCGTCTCCAAATTTGGAGACGGCATTCGCCCGTTTCGACTTTATTTTTCTGTTGTTATTCAGTTTATAATGCAGGTTATGTCTCCCTTTTCATCTTCCATCGCCTCCATGATTTGATCCATTAGGGTTTTGGAATCAAATTGCGCGAAATGCTTTCAAATTAAACCTCCGCGAGGGATTTCCGTTGGTGGGTTCTAAATTTCTTCTGCGATTTCCTTTAGTGAGAGGCAAAGAGAATGATGTTATCGGCGTCACTGACGACGCTGGCAAAAAGCTCGCTGGAGGAGATGCTTGAGTCTCTCCGCCGGCAAGACGAGTGGGACCGGCCGAGAGATATTCCACCGGTGCTTCAAGCCCGGCCAAATTCGAGGGCGCGGCTACCGTCTGCGTGCCGATCGCTCCTAGTGAACTTCAACGTTGGAAATGTGATTTGCGACGGGAACAACGCCATCTCCGCCGTGGTGGAGTGCGTAGGCAAAGGGAATGAAAAAGGAAAGAGGAAAGAGAAGGATTTGGGAGTGAAGAGGAAGAACTTCTGTAGCAAGAAAATGAGGATTAAGCAGAGCGCAAAAAGTGTGAAGATTTGTAGTAGTGTTCAGGAAATTTGGACACGGGCGAATTAGGTTATTTATACACGAATTAGATTATTTATACATGAATCAGGGACGGATTAGGGACTAAGAGAATAATTTTCGGAAAAAAACGTCCCGAAACCGTCCCTAAAACGGTTTTTAATGTCCTAAATTTAGGGATGGTCCCAAATCCGTTTCAAAATTTGGAGACGGATGACCTGCCCGTCTCCGAATTTGGAGACGGATAAGCTGCCCGTCTCCAAATTTGGGGACGGATGACCTGCCCGTCTCCAAATTTGGAGACGGATGACCTGCCCCTCTCCAAATTTGGAGACGGATGACCTGTCCGTCTCCAAATTTGGAGACAGATGACCTGACCGTCTCCAAAGTTGGAGACGGATGACCTGCCCGTCTCCAAATTTGGAGACGGATGACCTGCCGTCTCCAATTTAGGGACGACTTACTATTTCGTCCCTAATTGGTCCGCATTTAGGGACGGATTAAGCACGACTCTTCTGTATCCAAATTTGGAGACGGATTAGGGACGGATTTCATTTTCCGTCCCTAAGCCGTGTATAATCCGTTCCTAAATTTAGGGACGGAAATGTCGGTCCCCAAATTCTGTCCCTAATCTTGAATTTTTTAGTAGTGTTTTTTAATCCATCGGTGATTTGATGACGTAAAAATATCATGGCTTTTGTCTTTTCCTCTTCTGAGGAATTATTATCTTTATCGATCGTGGCAATAAGATTTTTGCCTTTAAGATGCATTTTAGCATCAAATGCCCACGTCATATAGTTTTTTCCAAAGGCATCTAGTGTTGTGATTTTGAGGTTCATCAAATTCGACGTGAAGATCTGTTATCATTTAAGAAAAGAAATAAACAAATATAAGTTATGACATTGAAAAAAAATTAAATAAATTATTATATAATAATTCATGTGTTAGATCTGTTTGTATTTATACATAAGTCATTTTTAGATTTATTTAACCAATTAACAATTAAATAATGAAAAACGTAATTTAAATAAATTAT
>CM071873.1:23249812-23267243 GCA_036759665.1 Gynandropsis gynandra
ATTTATAATCCTGGAATCTTAGATTCAACCAATCATTCTTTGCCTTTGGGAGTATCACATATTTTTGGTGATCAAATCGATCTTTAAGAGATTCCAACAAATCTGCAGGATCTTCTTTTGTTCGATACTCATTTTTTAATCCATCGACAATGTGATGACGTAAAAATATCATGGCTTTTGCCTTTTCCTCTTCTGAGGAATTATTATCTTTATCGATCGTGGCAATAAGCTTTTTGCGTTTTAGATGCATTTTAGCATCAAATGCCCACGTCATATAGTTTTTTCCAGAGGCATCTAGTGCTGAGATTTTGAGGTTCACCAAATTTGACATGAAGATCTGTTATCATTTAAGAAAAAAAATAAACAAATATAAGTTATGACATTGAAAAAAATTAAATAAATTATTATATAACAATTCATGTGTTAGGTCCGTTTATAGTTATAGATAATTTATTTTTAGATTTATTTAACCAATTAACAATTAAATAATGAAAAACATAATTTAAATAAATTATGGGGTGAATTTTTTTCATCCTCCACATAAATAAATAAAAAAATAAAATATAACAAAAAATTGGTGGTTTGGCCATCCGTATAACAACAATAAGTCAAATAAATTATGGGGTTTCATCCTCCACATAAATATAATAATTAACAAAATAAACTATGAAGTAAAAAAATGGTGGCATAGCCATCCTTATAACAAGAATAAATAACAGATAAATATTCATAAACTATTAATATTATTGATTGGTGGCTGAGCCCGCAGAATCATATAGTATATATATATATTATGATCGGGATATATATTCCAGGTGGTATATATATATATATATATATTTTACTTGAAAATCGAATCCAAATCGAAACCAAAATCGATTGGAAATCAAGATTGAAAAATTGAAATTAAAAATAATACATGTAACGTATAATATTTTTCTTAACTAATTAGAACGCTCGTGCTGATAACGTGTTAAAAATTAATTATTAATTGACATATATATCTAAATATATTAAAATATAAAACATATATATTATATGTATAATAATATAAATACAATTATAATATAATATAATTATTATATACTTAATAGTAAGTTAAGTATAATATATATAAGGTACGATATATATATACAAGAATATATATATGTATATATAAATATATAATATAGAATATAGGATAACTTTATAGTATAATATATATATACAAATTTACCTTATATAAATAAAAGAAGAGAGAAGAAAGAGAGTGAGTAGAGAGATGAGAGAGAGAATGGAGAAACCTTAGAGACAAGAGAGAGTGTTTGCAAAATTACGAGTGTAATAATTTTTTTTTGTGTTCCTTTCGAGATCCTTTATTTATAAGAAAAAACAACCGTTTTAGGAGTGAATTAAAATAATGACATTTATATTTTTTTAATAATTCCTTATTTTTGCTATTTTGTCTTGCATTAAGTTTATCAAATTCAATAACCGGCTTGGTTTAGAGTAAACTGGATATGGAAATAATGGGTGTAGAGACGGTAAATGGGTTAGGTGGGCAATTGTTTTCATGAATTCAACCCAACGTATATTTTATGTGGATTGAAAATTTTTAATCCAATTTAACAAACAAAATTCGTTGGTTATATTGGTTAATATGTGTGTTATAATGTTTTTAAGAAAAATCTGTAGAAAAAAAATTCTGAAAAACAATTTACAAATATGATATTATTATAAAAAGATTTAAATGTAAATAAAATTTTAACAAAAATAAAATAACGTTATTAGTATTATCTTTATTTTTTACTAAAATAACGCTATCAAAATAAAACTAAAGATAGAAACTAACACACTCATTTTTATTTAATTAGCTTAGGGATTGACTCGTGCTCTATATTAGGCGAGTCTACGTAATCGGACTTTGATTAACTCGTTGGTTAATGGCCCATTTACCACCATATATGGACGTGCGCTTGATTGGTTTTTATCTTAATAAGTTAGGTTCAAATTACCCGATACACTCAGACTCTATTTAATGTTTGTCTCGAATTCGAATAAAAAATTTGGGTACTCAAATAATTTAAGTCGGGTTTGAAAAATGAAAATGCTTAGCTCGTATTGTATTCAAGTTTTTCGTTGTCAAATTTTGGATATCCCCAAGTACTTTGAATACATTTTACTTACCAAGAATACCTTTAGGTGGCATATATTCTCGGTAAACTAAATATTTATGATATTAGTGTCAAATTTGGTTTCGAGTTCGAAAAATTTTAGATATCGAATATTTTTTTAGATATCCAAAATTTGGATATCTTTATTGTGTGGCTTTGATTTGTTGTATACAAAACATGATACTCGTTCAAATTAGCCTTGTGATTCAGATACCTACAAACATTGGATATCCATCTCATTAGGTATTTATTTCAAAAATATATGTCAATTCATATACATTATGACCATTCATTCATATATATTATGTATAATAATGTATTTTAAATTATCATTAAAATCTGTATGTATTTATTTCAAAAGTATAAGCCAATAATTGAAAAATTTAATTTCTATTGTAGCATAGATTTTACACCATTTTATATACATTTGGTTAAGGACACTAAAAATCTAATCTCTTCACAATTTCGACTTCAAAGATAAAAACACATGTGTATATGTATCCAAATATTTATTATACAGTATAGCAACTGTAGAACTGTTACATATGTTTATTTGGATAAAAAAATGACAATTGTGATGTAAGAAATTTAAGATAATAATTACATTTTATACAGTAAAAAATGGCTATTATTTAACACATTACGAATAAGATAAGAATTGCATTGGATGCTAATAAACAAATCTTTAGATATAGGTTGCAGTGATTTTCAAATGAAAACAAGAATACATAAGATTTTTACAATATTTTGCATCCTTAAATTTAATTGATTTAATTGTAAAATTTTTATTAAATTTTATTCTAATATTCTATATTTTTTCTCGATTTTTACATTTTTTTTTGTAAAATGATTTTGCCCTTACACTTGATAACAAAACCTAATGTTATTTTTTTCTTTCATCGTTTTTAACAGTCGTTTGACTCTTGTTTTTCTTCTCTTTTGCTTTTTTCTTTTTCTTCATTTCTCCTTCTTTAACTGTCGGTTAACTCCATTATACTTTCATTACATCTAAAAAATTCTTAATCATTATCCTCACTGACCACCATTGATGTTCTAAACCATCATTGGGATGAACACTTACCAAAAGACGGTTGACACGCCCTTGTAGATGGAAAGAGAAATCTAGTCGGCCACAGCAATAGACTTCAATTGAATCTTCTCTTGCTTTATTTTTCATTGTTGTTATCCTTCTAAGTTTTACTGGGTTTATTTGTTGACAAAACGACTCAAAAATTTTTTAGCAATTTTTTTTTGTTTTGTGGAAAGTTCAAAAGTCTCACATTGGTTGAGAGAAACATTTTTTTCTAGTATATTTTTTTGTCTTATATTTTATGGTAATCAAAAGGAGTCATTGGAGGGTTTGAGATTGAGGTGGGTCTTACAAAAAATACCACGCGCGCGACGACACTGCCGTCTGCGCGCTGCTGCTCAGACCGGACTGGGCTAGGTCGAGTTTTACTCTACCTATATAATTTTTTTAATCTCAATAACTTTCTAAAAGACTTTTTCAATTCAACTGAGCCTTACATGTAGGAGCCATCTCGGAGTCAGTTTCGGAACGTGATCATTTCAATGGAATATTGAGCCTATTAATTAGCAAAAATATGAAGTTTTGAAACTTTGAACCTTTCAAGTTTTGAACCTTTGAACCTTACAAGGCTATCTGAAATTTTTCAAGTTTTGAACCTTTGAACCGTGTACCCACGCACGGAAGATTTTCTCTACAAGTATATTTTGGCTATTCCACCTCCCTTTTCGCGAGTGCACGCATATGAGGGGGTTGTTGTGTAAATTTTAAGGAAACGATCGACCTTCGGTTTGCACCATGCCTGTGACAAAATTTTTCTTTTAGGGCGGTGATATTACCACAATGCAGCTTGGTTTCATACGATTATTTTCTAACAATCTGAAAGCGAAAATTATTTTCTTTCGTAACCATGGTTGTCGTCCAATCGTGCTCACCATCTGACCTCTAAAAACTCGAATGACATGATGGTATGAATTACTGTCGCTGGTCCTAGAAACTGCTCATCTTCTTCGAGCAGTTGAATGTAGACTACATCCTCCACACGGATGTCCCTGAAGATACGCCACACCACGCCACACCCTCCACTCCTATGGCCACGCCTCAAACCGACAAATCCAATAAGGCAGACGACAAGGCGAAATCAAAATTTGAGAAAGATAAAAAACAGTGCATGGACATCTCTTGAACCACATGTCCAACACAATGTTTGACATCTTCGTTAAATACAAGCATTCCGAGGAGATCAAGGATATCTTGGAAACAATATATGGAGTTGATGATGTTGGACGGAAGAATTACGTTGTAGAAAAATGATTCAGTTCCAAATGGTCGACGACAAACCGATCATGGACCAAATCCATGAGTAAAAAAACCTTGTCGTGCACGTACTCAGTGAAGGGATGAAGATGTGCGAACTTTTGCAAGCGAACATTCTGCTAGAGAAGTTTCCTCCCTCGTGGTCGGAGTACAAATGTCGTCTCAAACACTAGAAGAAGGACCTGCCACTCCAGGAGCTCATAAGTCATATGAAGACCAAAGAGGCTAATCGACCGAAAGATAAGGTTAATATTGTCTCTTCACATTCAATTAAAGCTAACTTGATTGAATCTTCTGTTGGACAGAAAGACAGGTTTAAAGCTAAAGGAAAGAAATTCAAAAAGGGACCGAGTTAGAAGCATTTCAAAAGCCTTAGCTAAAAGAGTGCAAAGGAGTAAGTTCTATGAGTGTGAAAAATCAGGTCACATATCATATCAATACTTGAACAAAAAGGATAAAAAACCTGATAGCAAACCTAAAGAAAATTTTTGTCTCGCAAGTTAATGTTGCTGAAAAGGATGAAATCATTGTGGCAGTGGTGGTTGAAGCGAACTTGTTAGAAAATAAAATGGACTGGTTGCTAGACACTAGAGCAACCAGACACGTATGCTCCAACAAGATCTTTTCAAGAATTCCAAGATGTTGCGGATGGTGAACACGTCTTCATGGGTAATTCTGTCACTGCTGGAGTTCTTGGTAAAGGAAAATTTTTCCTCAAACTTACATCTGGAAAAACATTAGCATTGAATGATGTGTTGTATGTTCCATCGCTGTGTTGCTGAATAGAGCTGGTTTGAAACTTGTCTTTGAAGGTGATAAATCGATATTAGCCAATAATGGGGATTTTGTGGGAAAAGGTTATTTGTCTGAGGGGTTGTTTGTCCTGAACACTATTTCTGCTTTAGCTAATGAAAGTAACTTTGGTTCTGCTTATATCGTTGAATCTATTAATTTATGGCATGGTAGACTATGATATGTGAATTATGGTTCTATTAAAAGGCTGGAAAATATTTCTGTTGAAGCAAAATATGCTAAGAAGTCTTTTAAACATGTTATTTCTAGAAGCACTGAATTACTGGAATTGATTTATTCGGGCTTAGCTGATTTTAGAAACACATTGAACAAAGGTGGTAAAAAGTATCACATTTCGTTAATTGATGACTTTTCTAGATATAAAAAAATTTATCTATTAGGGTCTAAAGATGAGGCTATTCAAATGTTTTTAAAATAGAAAGCTGAAGTAGAAAATCTATTAGATAAAAAGATTAAAATACTTAGGTCTGATAGAGGTTATGAGTATTGCACGAAATTTCTTGTAGAAATTTGTAGTGATAATGGTATCATTCACGAAACTGCAACACCATATACACCTTAACAAAATGGCATAGCCGAATGAAAAAATGAACACTAAAAGAAATGATGAATACTCTGTTATCGAGTTCTAGTATGCCTGATAATATGTGGGGGAAACAGCATTGTCCTCATGTTATATTCTTAACAAAGTTCCACACAAAAGGCTAGATAAAACTTGCTACGAATTATGGAAGGTTTTAAGCCGAATTTGAAATATTTGAGAGTATGAGGTTGTCTTGCTAAAGTTGCAATCTCTGAATTTAGAAAACCGAATGTAGGACCTAAGACTTTGATTGTGCATTCATTCGGTATTCTCAAAATAGTAGCGCATATAGTTTCATGTTTTGAATGATAACTCATTATGTGAATCTAGAAATGCTGAATTTTTTGAACATATTTTTCCTCTTAAAAAAGGATGATACAACTACTTCTTTAATTAGTAGTTTGGATAAGAAATCATCTATGATTATGCATGATAACGAACCTAGAAGAAGCAAAAGAAAAAGAGTTGAAAAAACTTTCGGTTTTGATTTTGTCATGGCATTTCTAGTTGATAATTCAGACAAATTGATGAACAATTTGTATCTATGTTCTTGATTGATGAAGATCCTAAAACCTACGAAGAGGCTCTAAAGTCTATAGACTCTAGTTTTTGGAAAGAAGCAATTAAAGGGAGTTAGATTCAATAATAATGAATCACACATGGGATTTGGTTGTTTTGCCTAAAGTTAGTAAACCCATTAAGTGTAAATGGATCTTCAAGAGGAAAACTAGACCAGACGGGTCAAATGAAAAATTTAAAGCTAGATTAGTGGTAGTAGGATATACTCAAAAGAAAGGTATTGATTATTTTGATACTTATTCTCCTGTGACTAAAATGTCTACCATTAGATCTCTAATTGAGTTTCAGCTATTTGAGGACTCACAATACATCAGATGGATGTGAAAACGAAATTTCTCAATGGAGACCTGAAAAAAGAAATTTACATGGAACAACCAAAGGTATTCATCATAGCTGGCAAGAAAAAAAAGTGTATAAGCTCGGAAAATCCCTCTACGGTCTCAAACAGGCACCCAAACAATGGTAATTTGATCGTATTTTAGTAAACCATGGCTATGTAGTGAATGTGTCAGATTCATGTGTTTACACAAAGTTGTTTGGGTCTGATTGTGTGATTATATGCCTATATATTGATGACATGTTAATATTTGGTTCAAACATAGAAGTAATCATTGATACCAAGATGTTTTTATCATTTCATTTTGAAATGAAAGACTTAGAAGAAGCTGATGTTATTCTTGGTGTAAAAATTCATAAAACGGAAAATGATTTTTCTATGTGTCAATCACATTATGTGAGAAGATTCTTAAGAAGTTTGATTGCTTTGATGAACTACTTGTAAGAACTCCTTATGATCTGAGATTGAATCTTAAAAGAAACAACGGTGATAGTGTTTCACAAACTGAATATACCAAAATTATAAAAAGTGTTATGTATCTCATGAACTGCACTAGACAAGACATTGCTTATGCTGTAAGTAGACTGAGTAGATACACTCATAATCTAAACATTGAACATTGGAATGCATTTCGTCGATTATTAAATATCTTAAGGGACTATGAACTTGTGCTTACATTTTAACAAGTTTCCCGCAGTGTTAGAAGGTTATTGTGATGCAAATTGGGTGACAGATAATGATGAAGTGAGTTCCACCAGTGGATATGTGTTTACATTAGGTGGAGGAGCTGTTTCGTGGAAATCATCAAAATAAACCTGTATGGCTCGGTCTACTATGGAATTAGAGTTTATCGCTCTTGAATTGGCTGGTGAAGAAGCTGAATGGTTGAAAAACCTATTGGAATATATTCCATTGTGAGGGTCTATTGTTCCTCTCTCCTTGCATTGTGACTCACAAGCTGCCATTGGAATTGCAAAGAATTATGTGTATAATAGTAAAAGAAGATACATCCGCATAAGACATGGAGCAGTTAAACATCTCTTAGAAGATGGAATGATCTCTCTAGAGGTTGTCAGATTCCAAAGGAATTTGGCAGATCCTTTAACAAAAGGATTATCAAGAAGAATCATTCAAGAATCTTCTAAATGAATCAGACTTAAACCTCTTGCTTGATTTGAGATCAGCATATCAGTCCATCCCTATATCGTGGTTGTAAATCCATAACTCTAGTTGTTCAGTGCTTCTATAAAGGACTTGATGGATGTTGAGATGTAAGTCGGATAGATTTATTCCATAACTCTAGTGGTTGAGTGGTCATATAACGGACTTGATGGACGTTTGAGATGTAAGTCGGAAAGACTTATTCCATAGCTCTAAACGTTGAGCATCTTTTGAAAGACTTGATGGATGATAATATGAAAGTCTGATGGACTTAATAACTTCCTAGCTCTATTTTTTAGTGGTCTGTAATTTTGTCAGACTTAATGAAGTTATTCTTAAAATGAGTGTGAAGGTGGACCGCCTTCTATGAGAAAAATTGAGTTTCTTTCTAGAGCACTCATAGAACAAAGGTAAAAACGCATGGCCTTTAAAAGGATTGTAACCGTATCGCGGAATAACAAATACCAAAGAATTGATACGTGTTGTGGGGGTCTCAATTTAAGCTTTTGAAAGTTCAAGAAATTATTCACTTCCACTAGCTTAAGTCGTTGCCTCACATCATTACGCGTCAATTCAATTATAAGATATTAATGCTTAAGTAACTCAATTTCTACATTATTTGTTTTTACTCGTATATTTAAAAAATTGTGATAGTTATTTGTGGGGGATTGTTGAGAAAATGACTTCAAATTTTTCAGCAGTTTTTTTGTTTTGTAGGAAGTTCAAAACTCCCACATTGGTTGAGAGAAACATTTTCTTCTAGTATATATTTGGTCTTGTGTTTTATGGTAATCAAAAGGAGTCATTGGAGGGGTTTTGAGATTGAGTTCGGTTTTACAAAAAATACCACATGCGCGCGACGACGAGGCCGCCGCCGCCATCCGTATGTCCGCGCGCACCGCCACTCATTTGAGCTAGATTGGGTTTTACTCTACCTATATAATTTTTTTAATCTCAATAACTTTTGAAAATACTTTTTCAATTCAATCGAGCCTTACATTTATGAGCCATCTTAGATGCAGTTTCGGAACGTAATCATTTCTGTAGAATATTGAGCCTATTAATTCGGCAAAAAGATGAAGGGATGGCTATCCGAAATCTTTCAAGTTTTGAATCTTTGAACCGTGTATCCACGCACAAAAGTTTTTCTCTACGAGTACATTTTGGCTATTCCACCTTCCTCTTCGCGAGTGCACGAATACGAGGGGTTGCTGTGTAAACCTTGGGGAAGCAATCGACCTTTGATTGCACCACGATCGTGCTAAAATTTCACTTTCAGGGCAGTGGTATTATTACCATGACACAGCTTGGTTTCGTATGATTATTTTCTAACATAATTTAAAATCGATCAGATGGCAGACGCTAGGAGTAATCGAGTGTCCACGTGTTAGGCTTTGAGGGCAGAAAAAAATCAAACGATCTATATTCGATGCGAGTCTTCAGAAAAAATAGATATTGATCCAACGGTAGTTGGATTTACACATTTAGATTTGACGATCGAAATTTAACACGTCTCTTTTTTTACTATTCTCCACGCATTGAAAAATATATATTGATCCAACGGTAATTGGATCTACACGAACACATTTTTTTAGATTTGACGGTCGAAATTTAACACGTTTTTTTTCTATTCCAAACTCATTCTATTTTATAACATTTATAATATATGTAATGTATTTTTATTAAGATATGAATGGTGATTTCTATTTTCATGGGTGCTCCATCTGAACATATCTAGATATGGGATATAGTCATATCATATATATATAGAAGGGAGGTTTTTTCCTCCCTTCTCGTGCTGCCACGTCAGCAAGAGAGAAAAAACCTCCTTTCACACTAGCCCCCATTTTCAACCGGTTTCATCTCTTCTATTGCACCTCTTCGCCTCATATATTTTTTAACTGATGTTTGTACGCCCCTGATGGCACCGGCTTCGATTTTTTAACCCGGTGCATTCCGCCAGTGTGCCTCCTCGCCTCCCACGCTCCTTTTTCACCCGGCTCGGTTTCCCCGCGGATCCGACCCCCGCCCCCTATGCGTGAAAGCACGCCGCTTTCCAACTGCCTCTTCGCCTTCTATGCTCCTAGATACCTTGTCCCTGCGACAACGCCCTCCTTCATACATCGAAGCCCACCCATCTCTTGTGCGTCTGCTCATGGAGAACACGACGCCGGCCATCCGTCTGCTGATGGCGGGGGGCTGATTTTGAATTCAAAAATGATGCTTCTACTTCTGTCTCTGCTAATCATCTCCTTTCCTTCGAATCCTAGCCTTTTTTTGTCACCATCGGGTAGAGGGATCTCCGCGTTATCTCGAGATGTTGATAGCTTCATCGATATTTTCGGTTACCTGTTTCGACTTGGCGCCGATAAAGCCGATTCCTTGGTCGAGTACAATCTTCCTAGGATGTCTGGTATTTATAGGAAGAAGCCTCTGATTCTACTTCGCAGGTTGTTCCTGACCGGATTTACCTTTGGTTCCTGTTCGGCATGCTTCTCGCAGATGACGTGCTCGAGCGCTCTGATCAGATGTACAAGGTGTTTCCCGTTCTTCACTTTTCTTTCCTTATATTATCTTGATCGATTTGAATTTCCCTTATCGTTTATGTTGGATGTTACAGTTATCAGTGGTCTCAACTTGTCGTCTTTGTTTTGCTTCCATTACCAATTTGGGTTTCAAAATTTCCTGCCTTATTTCCGGTATATACTGGACATAATTTGAATGCTTATTTGACATTGGCCTTGGCATGTTCATGGTTTAGAACATTCCCAATCGATGATGTCACTTTCGAGGTTTTCATGCCTTACCCAACCGCATGCTTCCTTGGGGCGCTTGACGATGTGGGTAATGGTTTAAGCCAACTGGGCAAAGGAGATATCGCGGTGGGAGAGGCAGAGTAAGGAAAGAAGGCGGAGAGACTCCTTCTTCACGACCGATTTGGGATCGGTGGAGGAATCGACGAGGCAGTTAGGAACACCTGCAGGCTTTTCGTTTGTGACGGAGACAATGACCTTCTCGAGATCGTCGATAGCAATATGGTAAGTGTCACTCTACATTTGACCTACATAAGATTCATGTTGAGCTTCATTATATATATGGAATTGGAATAAACTCTGCATTTGTAATTACTAAATTATTTATTATGAACTTTCTTGACTGAAAGGCTTTGCAGAAGAAACTGAGATAAATTATTGTGCACCTTATCATAAATACCATGCCTTTGATGTTTGCAACATCTGCAGTTGCGACAACATCTACTCCCGGTGGCCGGTCATGGTTTATCCATCTGTTCTGATAACACGTAATCCGTTGTAGTTTTTATATCATTCTTAGGTCTAGTTTAGAGTAGATTATTTATATTTCATTCATTTATTGAGTATATTCGAAGACTTTACCTACATTTCGTGTTTTGCATAGGAAACGAAGACATGAGAAGAAACACGAGTGAATATGGCAATCTAACCCCGAAAACGAAGTTGAGTAACAAGGTTCGACTTGTGCAAGGCCATGGACTGAAAGTGAACACTCAAACACCGAGCGAAGGGAGAAAACCAACATTTCAAGACATGCCCGCTCGGGCAGTGGAAGTGTACACAATCGGGCTATTTGCTGTCAATTACCCCCGTAGCTTTACACGACTCGGGCACTCAAGGTACACGACCAAGATGGAGTGCCCGCTCGGGTGGAATTGGAGTACACGACCGGGCGATTTGTTGTCAATTACCCCCGTAGGTTTACACGATTCGGGCACTTAAGGTACACGACCAATGATGAAGTGCCCGGTCGGGTGCAATTTGAGTGCCCGCTCGGGTCAGTTGATGCCAAGAAATCCCCGTAGGTTCGCACGACTCGGGCTGATGATCTACACGATCGGGCATGGTGCCCGCTCGGACTGGAAGGAGGGCACACGGTCGGGCAAGTGGCCTGCACGAGCGGGTAGAGGACATGCCCGCTCGGGTCCTTGATTCTCAACAAACTTTCCTAAGATCTAGAACGACAAAATGTATCTATGTCTGAGTAGATCCTTTGCCATGGGTTAGAGAGATTTGCTATGTTGTAACGAAGTCTACGCTTAATGAATGGTGGTACTTAATGCTTTCATTACCTGTACGCCACTTGAATGAATGAAATTGGTATCTATCATGTTTTCAGATTTCATGGTTGTTCTTAATGCTTTCTCTACCTGTACGCCACTTGATTGAATGATCTTATAAGCCTAATAAACCAACGCCAGGGCATTAGGTTTCGGAACTTAGCCATGATTTAGGGTTTAGCCGGTTTAGAATCTACGCCAGGTCAATCGGTTGAATCTAGGGATTAGGATAGCGGTCATAATGCGTCTATGCATGTAAGATACGCAATGGATACATTGGTATATGCATGCTAGATAGTGGACAAGTCTACGCCAGTTAGTTCCTATAGGAGAGCTTGAATTCCCTGGATTCATGATAGTACCTAGACCAATTATCTTTTTAGAACTTCGTTACTTCATTAGGCAAACTCTCGACACCCATGGTGCTTAGCCATAAGTTTTATCTCTTCGATTTAGTTTAGTTTAGCTCAATCATAATCCCAACTTTAGTCACCTCACACGTCTATTCAATTAGTTTAATAGCTCATTAGTCGCATTAACTCCTTGTGTTCGACCCTAGTTACTACACGGTCCGTATTCTTGCGGAAGCGTTAGTCTAGGTTTTTATAACTTGATATAACGCACATCATGTTCTAATATTTTCATTATAAGTTACAAGCTAATGCTTTTGCTTCATATCGGCATGAATCGCTTGGAGGTTCAATCTCAACAAGCTCCAGCAACATCCCATTCTTCTTGCAGAAAAAAGTTTTCCTGCAATTCCAGCATCTTAGTAAGGTCAAGCTCATTTAGGTGTCTGGGTAAGTAGAGTTTCTTGATCATTCAACAATCTGAAACTGCACTGACATAATTCACCTTGCATCACGAGAAACGGAACCAGAATTTATTTGTTATGTTTCTCTATCCGTGTTTTGATTATGTATAGGCATGAATTCTACCCAAGCTTTCACGTTGGTCTCTGCACAAACACGTTGATCTTACTTTTTTCAAGTCACTTCACAACATAAACTTTTGGATATTTTTAGAGTAAGTATTGGATGCACGCTCTTTCTTCCTTTCATGCTTTTGCAGTTCTAGAGCTCAGGAACTTCCATCAACAAGATCTACAAGATTCAGTGGTTAGGGAGCTCCACCTATGTCGGGGCAAGCGGGTTATGGATCTCATCTGTGATCAGACCAATACAAATGAATATATGGAGGAGGACAGATGCGGGTTCTGCTACGACTTAAATTGCTAAATGATGCTTCTGTTATGCTTCTAGCTTCATGTGCTACCTGAAGGTGATTTTTCTCTTCTACACTTTGTTATTTCTCGATTGGATTTGTGCTTGGGTTGTAGAAATTGAGTATTGCATCTGTTAAGATGGTTATAGATGGTTATGATTTTTATAGATGGTTATTTCAAATTTAAGGAAATCCGAATTGGGTTTCATTTAAAATCTTTGCTGCTAGAGATACCCTAGAAATATGCCTGTTGCAAATTTAAGGATGCTATCATGGTAACTATCACTAATTAGCAAAAGTCTCTCCGTTGCTCCCCTCGACGATGCTTCCGGTAACACCCTACAGCGATGTTTTCCCGGTTTGGTTGTTCATATCGCATATGGGACCTTGAAAAAGTGTTTGTATTCTTTTGGGTGTGCTTAAAGTAGGATTGATTCTATAGAAACATGATGGATTTTGGCCTCTTGGTTTGTGATTTTATTAAATTTTTTTTAACTTTGATAAACATGTAGATGAAGCTCAGAAATCGAATTCGGAGAATGTGTTGGAAGAAAAAGATCCACACTCCGATGCAATGTTGAGCAAAATGGTGGGAAGAATGAGGGCTAAATCAGGGGGAAAGCAGAGATGGGAGAGGTTAGTGGATTTTCACTTTGAATGTTGTTCATTTTTCTGTTTATATCTCCACAGATCATCAATCTCACCGGTAAATGTGTGTATCTTTAGATTCTGGTTGCATTGATAATTACCTCTGACTTGAAAATGGTGTAATTGTTACTGATAATTACATTAGATCTTGGTCATACTTTCCTTATTGAAAATGGTGTAATTGTTAATGAGAATTGCATTGGAATCTTGTCTGTGTTTCGGCATATCTTCTTGGATTTTCGACCTTAAAGAAGAGTGATTGAACATATTAGTCGATGGATCAAAAGGAAAATGTACTTCATGTTTGGTTCTTATGTTGTATTAGGCTTGTGTAGTTGAGAGATCATGATGGAGAATGTATCATCAATACTAATAAAAGAATGAGTCTAGATTCAATAGGAAAAAGATGGTAACGAGGGATTGGGTTGGCCAGGTTGATTACTGATTCATAACAATCGATTTCTTTTACAAATGCGTGTAAGTTACACATGCTGGCCATTTCAGGTTTCGGTCTGCGTTCTTTGGATTTCGTTTCGATTCGGGTTGTTGGTTTTGGACAATCGTGACTCGAATTGGGCTAGATTGTATTCGGTACGGGTTGTTGGATTTTGGAGACTAGGCGCAAGTTGGGGTTCTTTGGACCAAACAGAATCGAATTCTACTTGGGTAGTTTGGATTGAGTTATACAGTTAGTTTGTGTAATTTAGGTAGTTCGAATAATTTGGTCAGGTTATTCGAATAATTCACGTATTTAATTTCTAACTAAATAATAATTCAGGTTGTCAGGGTGTCGGGCTCTAAATTTAGGCAACACTTGCTTCATAAATGCTAACCTGCAATGCATCACGCATACTATACCCCTCATTGGGAGCCTCTGGTCATACAAGCAATCAAAGCCCTGTAATTGTATGGTTCATTGCTACTGCTTTATGATGGTGTCCTCTTATACACTTCTATTTATGATCTCACGTAGTCTATGCATGGGATTACTGAATGCCTTATAAGGTCATTGGCACTCTCTCCTACTTGCTCGGATTTGATTCGGAATCCGATTTATTTCTTAGATTTGGAATTGAGAAGAGAGGAATGCATTCCCCCGGTGATGGTAATGTGTTTTTCTGGAAATTATTTATGAGTTTGGATGATTGTTGCTTCTTTGATTTGTTTATGCGCTTTTTGGGTATCTGAAAATTGGACTCCAATGTAATAAAAACCAGATGATCTAATTCTTTTTTATTGCAGATTCTTAATTTTTATAGAAAAGTGAACTTTAAATTGGTTTCTCATTAGGTCTAATTTTATTTCAGGTATTCACCCATTAAATTTTATTTCAGGAAAGATCTATACAATATTCATGATTGCTTATGGATCAAGAGCTGAAATAAAATCATGTGTCCGGAAAGCTATTACCTATAATACCTAGAATGGAAGCCTGAAGGTACTGTGGCTCTATATATCCAATTGTTCCTTGAACTATTGTAGGCAAGTGGGTCTGATCTATGGGAACAGATTTCGAAATTCCAAAATCCGACAGTTTTGCATTATACTTTGTATCCAGCAAGATGTTTTTAGATTTGATATCTCTGTGATAAATTGGGATAGAGGCAGCTGAATGCAGATAGGCAAAGGGCATAAGTTGCTTTAGATGCAATGCGCAGACAGACATCCCAAATCATTGGGGACGCCTTTGATTGATTGTGAAGATGCTGAAAGAGGCTGCAATTGGGAATGAACTCAGACCAAAACAGGTACTTCTGTCTCAAGACAACTGATGTGCGTTATATCAAGTTATAAAAACCTAGACTAACGCTTCCGCAAGAATACGGACCGTGTAGTAACTAGGGTCGAACACAAGGAGTTAATGCGACTAATGAGCTATTAAACTAATTGAATAGACGTGTGAGGTGACTAAAGTTGGGATTATGGTTGAGCTAAACTAAACTAAATTGAAGAGATAAAACTTATGGCTAAGCACCATGGGTGTCGAGAGTTTGCCTAATGAAGTAACGAAGTTCTAAAAAGATAATTGGTCTAGGTACTATCATGAATCCAGGGAATTCAAGCTCTCCTATAGGAACTAACTGGCGTAGACTTGTCCACTATCTAGCATGCATATACCAATGTATCCATTGCGCATCTTACATGCATAGACGCATTATGACCGCTATCCTAATCCCTAGATTAAACCGATTGACCTGGCGTAGATTCTAAACCGGCTAAACCCTAAATCATGGCTAAGTTCCGAAACCTAATGCCCTGGCGTTGGTTTATTAGGCTTCTAAGATCATTCAATCAAGTGGCGTACAAGTAAAGAAAGCATTAAAAACAACCATGAAATCTGAAAACATGATAGATACCAATTTCATTCATTCAAGTGGCGTACAGGTAATGAAAGCATTAAGTACCACCATTCATTAAGCGTAGACTTCGTTACAACATAGCAAATCTCTCTAACCCATGGCAAAGGATCTACTCAGACATAGATACAGAAAAGGAAACACAAGAGAAGTCTAGATTCGACATAGATATGGAAAGAGATAACTCCCTATTCATAAACCGATGTCTTCGGTAGATTCTCCTCGCTCCCGATCCGTAGATCCGTCTCTTCTTCCTTCTTCCTCTTGCCCTAGTGTCTCTCCTTCTCCTCTGATCTATTCTGGTTCGAATACTCTCCTTCAGATCTGATTTTCCTTTTAATTTTGCCGTTCTAGATCTTAGGAAAGTTCGTTGAGATCCAAGGACCCGAGCGGGCACAGCGTGTACCCGCTCGTGCAAGCCCTTTGCCCGACCGTGTTGCACACATTTGAGCCCGAGCGGGCACCATGCCCGACAGTGTAGATCATCAGCCCGAGTCGTGCAAACCTACGGGGATTTCTTGGCATCAACACACCCGAGCGGGCACTCCAATTGCACCCGACCGGGCACTTCATCATTGGTCGTGTACCTTAAGTGCCCGAATCGTGTAAACCTACGGGGGTAATTGACAACAAATCGCCCGGTCGTGCACTCCAATACCACCCGAGCGGGCACTCCATCTTGGTCGTGTACCTTGAGTGCCCGAGTCGTGCAAAGCTACGGGGATGTTTGGTAGCAATCAGCCCGACCGGGCACTCCCAATCCACCCGAGCGGGCATGACTTGAGGTGTTATTTCCGCTCCTTTCGCTCGGTGTTTGAGTGCTCACTTCCATCCGTCGCCTTGCACAAGTTGAACCTACGTTTCCGGGGTTAGATTGCCAAAATCACTCGTATTTCTTCTCGTGTCTTCGTTTCCTATGCACAACACGAAATGTGGATAAAGTCTTCGAATATACTCAAAAAATGAATGAAATATAAATAATCTACTCTAAACTAGACCTAAGAATGATATAAAAACTATAACGGATTGCGTGTTATCAAACTCCCCCGGACTTAACCTTTTGCTCGTCCTCGAGCAAACCTAAAGTCGAGTCATAGAAGAATTAAACAACAATGGATACTAACACAAACTTATCAAAG
>CM071873.1:23276479-23288931 GCA_036759665.1 Gynandropsis gynandra
TTGAGCTCGAGCGGGCACCATGCCCGACCGTGTAAGTCAACAGCCCGAGCGGGCACACACCTACGGTGATTTCTTGGTATGAATTCACCCGAGCGGGCACACCTCCCTGGTCGTGTTCCTTGAGTGCCCGAGTCGTGCAAAGCTACGGGGATGTTTGGTAGCAATCAGCACGACCGGGTACTCCCAATCCACCCGAGCGGGCATGACTTGAGGTGTTGTTTCCGCTCCTTTCGCTCGGTGTTTGAGTGCTCACTTCCATCCGTCGCCTTGCACAAGTTGAACCTACGTTTTCGGGGTTAGATTGCCAAAATCACTCGTGTTTCTTCTCGTGTCTTCGTTTCCTATGCAAAACACGAAATGTGGATAAAGTCTTCGAATATACTCAATAAATGAATGAAATATAAATAATCTACTCTAAACTAGACCTAAGAATGATATAAAAACTATAACAGATTACGTGTTATCAACAACATCCTTTGGCTACTGCGAAGATCTCATGTTGATTACATTCTTCGTTTATTCGAACATCCTGAATCTCAATAGGTCTTCCGTGTTGGATGTGGATTCAGGGAAATATGTAGCTAACAGTCTTCCTTCTTGTGGTCTTTGCAGCGACATGGCTTTTCTCCAGTTAAGAGCTCAATGATTGACCCCTAAACTGTAGATGCCATTCTTTGCTGTGAAGAGCTCAAATGATTGTCAAGAAAATAGCCATGATCGCAACAAGCGTTATTCCCATCATGATCGGTGTTATTACAAAACTAAATTAACATATATATTAATCAATATTTGTTCATTTTTATGACGTTACGTAATTATCCTTTGTTAATGTATCAATTAGGTTTGTTAACACTTCGACCGTTCTGCTCTACAAACATCTACATCAATCAAAATCTAAAGACAATCAAACAATTCAAACATGAGTACTCAAATTATGTTCATATCTTAATAATTTTTTTAATCATATAAAAATAGGAAAAACAATCATGCGAAAAACTCATGTCCAAATCATTAGATCATTTTTTCCTACAAATTATGTTTTAAAATTTCAAAAATATTAAGAAAAATGCAATTTAACTATTGCAAAACCGTGCAATGCACGGGTATCATCTAGTTATATATATAACAAGTAAGTTTATATGTTTATCAAGAATATTTATATGTTTATCGAGAATAACATTTTATCAAGAATATTTATATGTGTGTCTCGCTTTATATATTCGGCTTAGCCTTAGTCACAAGGAAGACAAGCAAAATTGCCAATTCTATACAAAGACATTATTTACAACATGTTAAAAATGAAAGCGCCAAAACCAAAATAAGTGGCCTTATTAATATAGAATAAGTACACAAATATTGAATTGTATTTAGAGATAGAATATAGATTTTAAACATGAACTTATATTTATGATATTAAATAATTTTAAATTGTTGAATTAATTTTAACGTTTTTTCATTTGACAATTCAATTAGTAAATAGAATATACATTTTTTATTTGATATACATAGTAAATAGAATATACATATGTCTCTCGCACTTCATAATCGAATTTTCGTGAAGTGTATTCATATTACCGGAAATTCATATAACTGGGAAACGTTAAGATTTGTTTCTTACGAATATATGAAATAAAAGGGCTTGACACATTTTGGTCCACCCACCGATTTTGTATGATACATAGAAAACAATAAAAATCAAAATAAATGAGTTTGTATTCAGAATCTAGTAATTTAATTCTCTAATGGGGACCGAAGGTCGAAATCACGCGAACGAGGACTTTGTTTGGTTGAAGAAATCGACCTTCTCTTTGTGAAACGATGTCCAAACCTTGTAGAAATTCTGTACATCAATTATATCCAAAATACTCATTTCGATTCAAGTTCAATTCAAATTCTTGTATCATATTGTCCGTGAATTTTTTTTATAGTCAAATCTAATTTAAATAGAATTCGATTTGTTTGGATTTATTCGGCTAACATATTTTTAAAATGGAGTAAGTTATCTTAATTAATCTTAAAAAAATGATTTGATGTTAAAACCAATGAATGCTACATTGGAAATCCTCTAATATCATGTAATGTGATATGGATCGATTATTCCATCTCTTACAATTTTCTTAATGGGAATGCTAATATTTATTTACCAAATGAAATGCTAACATTGTATTAAATAAATATGCTTAAATAAACTAATAAGTGAAGTGATTAAGATTTGAACTTTCGTGGTCCATCTCTAGACTACGACAGTTTTGGCATGTGACCATCAATCAAAGAACGCCAGTTTTTCTAAATTATTTATATTTGTAAAACATATTATGACTTATACTAGAATTACAATTAATATAAATATTATTTCAAAATAAAATTTTGAATATATGATGAGAAAAATATTATATACTCCATTTCCCAAATAAATTGGTCAATCTTGAGTATTTTTCTTTTAAAACTATATTGGGTAGCTACAACTTCAACAATTAATCTTTACTTTCCCATACCATGAAGAAATAAATATGGATGGCATTTACATGAATAGGACAATATTCAAGTTCATGAATATAATAGAACTATTATATTTGATAAGTGTATCGCACACAATGCTTTTTTTATTATTCGTTCAAGTTTTTATTTAAAAAAACTAAATGAAACAAGAGTTAGAGAAATACTTATACACAATAAGATTCATGAATTTTCTTTGTTTTTTTTATAAATATGAAATTACTATTTTTCCGTGAATGCCTAATCAAGATCTATACCTTGTATATATTTGACAAATACAACGAACGATTAATATCATTAAGTATGTATTCAAAATATTATTTACTTTTAGTAAACAAAAAATAGCAAAAAAGAGCTTTTAAATTATATTTTAACTTTGTAACATCTAGAATATTAATTGGTCTTAAAATACTAAGTTCATATAATTCTATAAACTATATACTAACTGAAATATGAGGAATCCATTCTAGTTTATAAATTTGATGTTTTATTATAGATTATATTGCAAATTTATGATTTAACAAGAACATATTTTGTATCACTGAATTAGAAGAAAATATACAAAAAAACCGTGGACATGAGATTCACGAGATTTCTGTTTTTACCGTCGACACGAGATTCACCATATAGTCAAACTAGTTAGAATTATTTTCATATTTAATAATTAGGGGAATAATGTCTGTAATGTTACCTGTAAATTTGTTTTGTTTTGTTTTTGTGATGTCATATATGAACTCTCTCGTTATCAAGCAAAGAATGAAGCAAAATTGCAATTTCAGAAACTCTTTCGAGTTCATCTTTCACTTCACAACCTTGTTTCATTCAACATATATTTATTTTGATTAAAATTCTTGTACAAGATCTTTCTTTACACAATCGAACAATTACAATGGAAAAAATGAAGTAAAATGAGCAACCTGTAGTTGTAGAAGTTCATTGAAAAACAACAAAAATCTCCTCCCGAGCCCCGCGCCACAGATTTCTCTCTCGCCTCGTCCCTCACGCGCCGCCTTGTTCCTGCGCGTGTTTCCACTAGCTTCCCCTCTTCGGCCAGTTACCGATATTTAATACCTCCTCGAACCAACCAAATCGAAGAAGCACCAAACTCTTTATCTCTCTATCTCTTTCTCATGATGGCTCTGTTTGCGCCAATCTTTGCTACGCCACTCTCGGTGTCCGTGCCGAAGCTTGTCGTTATACCAACACGCCGCCGTCTCCAGGTTCCTTCGGTCACTCTTAGTTCGTCTTCCCCGGAGTCATCGGAGTCGATGTCTACAACAACTACTACGAGTCGTGGCGACGAGAAACCGGTCGATTTTGCGCTTGCTAAAAACATTAATGGGAACGCAGTTATTCGATTTGTTCGTTCCACCGAATCTAACGTTGAAAGGGTAAAAACAAAGCTTCTGGGTTTTTCCAAAGTCGTCTCTTTTCGTCTTCTTTTGATCAAAACGGTTGATCTTTTTCTTTCATATTGGTGAGTGAGACTCACAAAGTGTCTCCTTTCTCAAGCTCGAGTGTTCAGGGCCAGGCTAGAGGGAGACTATGACAAAATTGTGCAGCTCCCTTTCTGTCTCTGTCTGATTGGATGTCGCTTATGTTATTCGAGCTAATTAGTTAAAGCTGTGGACATGAATATGGATGATTTAGATCTCATGTTCTATTATATTTTGCGATTAGCTGTTGACATGAATATGATGATCTAGATCTCATGTTCTGTGCTTGTGAATTTCCCACGCAGGCGATTTTTGATTTTCGGTTCCTAGCTCTCTTGGCAGTTGCAGGTTCACTCGCCGGTTCGCTGCTGTGCTTTCTGAATGTAATCTTTCTAATCCTGGCAGTATATTGTCTATTGTGAATGAAAACATTATCAAGTATAACTCAAAAAAATGGAAGTAACCGGTTTCAATGTATCACTCCTTGGTGTCTTTGATATACATAGGGTTGTGTCTACATTGGTGAAGCTTATAAAGTTTACTGGACATGTAGTGTCAAAGGAATTCACACTGGCCAAATGGTACTTCGACTGGTTGAAGCCATAGGTAAGTCCTAGAAACTCTAGCCCATGAAATCTGTAACCTTTGTGCGTAGTCTTGATTTTTGATGTTGCTGCAATATGTTGGAGTAATTTGTGAATCAATTTGGAACTTTAGGTATTAATCAGTGAAGCAGCATGTACTCATACTGGAATTTCATGTATTGCAGATGTTTATCTCGTCGGTACGGTTATGCTAATATTTGGTATGGGTTTGTATGGATTATTCATCAGCAATGTGCCTAAGGACGTTCCTTCTGATACCGATCATGCCCTCAAATCCTCTTCTCTATTCGGAATGTTCGCTATGAAGGAGAGGCCAAAGTGGATGAAGATCAGCTCACTTGATGAGCTGAAAACGAAAGTCGGGCATGTTATCGTGATGATTCTACTGGTGAAAATGTTCGAAAGAAGCAAAACCGTGATTATAGCCACTGGTTTGGATTTGCTCAGTTATTCTGTTTGCATCTTCTTGTCCTCAGCCTCTCTTTACATCCTTCATAATCTGCATAAGGAAGAATAGTGATGCAGATGTCCAGTTGTACAGTTGTATGTTCATGAATAAACATTCACACCTAATTTGAAGCTCTGTTCATGAAACTTAGTATTCTCAGATCTGTAAACGTCGCCAAGTGATACGATTTGAAGGAATGATTTAGATAAATATGAAGGAAAGATTTAGATATGTATTATGATTCACTTCCTTATTTTTCAACAATATATCAACGACACTTATATACAAGATGGAAAAGGGAACTTAGCGGTGGATGAGGATCTCAGGAAAGGGATCCAAAAAATCTGGTTCGGTGGAAGAAAGTCTGAAGGCATTATAGGGAAATTCTCGATTTGACGTAACACCCTCAAGTTGGTACATGTAGAACACGAACGTCCAACTTGCAAATAAAACATCAAATAAATGTCGTCTGGATGTTTTAGTGAAGATGAACACAATTTGTAGTCTAGGACTCTGGTCGTCAAAATATAAAAGAAAGAAAAAAAACAAATCAAACACTTTCTCTAAAAGTGTCGACGGTCGGATCCAAATTTCTATGGCTTGTCGTGTTGTTGTCTTGATTCGGTAGTCTGTCGACGGTCGAATATTCGTCCAGGTCGGAACGCTAAAGGGCGTCATAGTCGAAACGCCAACAAAGGGTGTGGGTCGGAACACCAACAAAAGGCATATGGGTCAGAACGCCAAAAAAGGGCGTCATAGTCAAAAGGCCGAAAGGCGTCATAATCGGAACGTCGAAGGGCATCATGGTCGAAACGCGAAAGACGTCATAGTCGGAACGTCGAAAGGCGTCAAGTTCGGAACACCGTAAGGCGTTATGGTCGGAATGCCAACAAAGGGCGTGGGCTTATACGGGGAAATCGTACAGAGAGGAAGAAGGAAGAGAGAAAATCATAGAGAACACGATAGAAGAGATCAATTTTCGTCGCCTGAGAAGAATAATCGACCGCGAAGAAAACAAAAGAAGAATCAATTTCAAGAGGGAAAAAGGAAGTATTTGATGGCAGAATCTGCCGTAGTACAAGAAGCAGTGAATCGAAAAAGCAGAACGACCGAAGAAGAAGAGTTGGTCGAGAAAGAGGAAGAAGAATCGGGCGTGCGAATCTAGCCGAGAAGGAAGAAGAAGAAGAATTTGGGAGAGAAATCTGGCCCACGCAGAAGAAGAATCTGGGAGAGAGAAAAACAAGGAGAGTGACACAGAATAAGAACCAAGGAGGTGAAAAAAAAGAGAGAAAAATAATATGTCGAGAAGAAAAAACTGTTTTTAAGTTAGAAATTCTAATACCATGATACAATTTGAAGGAAGAAAGGAGTATTTAGATATGTATTATTATTCACTTCCTTGTCTTACAACAATAAATCAACAACATTTATATACAAAAATAAGATTGAGAAAAACAAAAACTAATAGTAGATGAGAATTGGAATCTAGTTCGGTGAAAGAAAGTAGAGAGATTATAGGGAAATCTCTGATTTCCCGTTACACCAAGAAACCTTTCTTTTCCACAACTCGCAGTTGCAATTATCAATAACAGAGAGCTGTTCGGTGTTAGACAAACGAAAAAGCTGTAACCTTTTTGCCGTTTTGCTCTTTGGAGTCGGTTATCCGCCAATTTCAACGTTCAGAGTTCAGAGAATTGGGAGAGAGCAGAAAGATCGTACTTTGAGTGGCTGAAGGAGTAATATATTATCTAAAGGATGTACGTTTTCATATCACTAACATCATGTTCCCTCCGTAGCTTTGTTAAAGCAATGCCATTGATCTGTCTAACCCTCTCTCTTGAAAGCTTAAACTTCTTCCCAATCTCTTCGAAGGACATTGGAGTCTCTCCATTGAGGCCAAAATATAGCGCCAGTACCTGAGATTCTCTCGCTGTAAGAGTTTCCAGAAGCTTCACAATCCCCTGCTTCATGAGTTTCCGTTTCACCATGTACTCTGGTGTTGTTTCATGGGGCCCTTGTATAATCTCCTGCGCCCAAATCTCAACAATGAAGATCAATAAGATCGAGATGTGCTGTCATAATCTTGAACATTTGTAGGAAGTGAAACAGCACTTGGATGTCAGAACATGGAAACTCCAAGTACCTGCAAGGTCATGCAACCTCTGTCAGACACTACTCGATCCAACGAAGTAGGCGATCTGCTCTGATCAAGAGCGAGTCTCACTGACGATACGTGGATGTTGAGGTGCTCTGCGATCTCTTCGCATGAAGGTGTCCTTCTTAAGCTTCCACTCAAGACATTACTAGCTTCTGCAACTTTTGCCATCAGCTCCCACATGCTTCCCTACATACAAAATGCTAAACGATGCATTCACTAATCACTTACCACTTCACTTCTTACAACTAAAACACGACCAATAATTTGTTAGAACCTAAGCCCAATAATCCATTGAAAGACGCATGAAAACTTGAGACTGCATGAAGTCTATTTTCTTCCTATTCGTGTGGTCTGTTCAGTGTCAAGCATGATAGTTACTTCACATTGCCTCTCTTCCCATTACACAAGTTAAGGTTAAAGATACTCAAGATTATCATACACTGTATATACTTTTTCAGCAGTCTTCTATCTTCTTCCATGGAAATTTGAGATTCAGAAAGTAGCGATCGATGAAGTTGCAAGTTCTCACCGGTAATCTCACTAATCTAGAATTGTGAGCTATAGCTTTTAGCATAGCTTGTTTTATCCACCAGTAGACATACGTGGATAGCTTGTACCCTCTTTCTGGGTCGAATTTCTCAGCTCCTCGAAGCAGCCCAATGCTTCCTTCCTGCCATCTCTGAAATAACTAATCCCATCTTTTCTTATGGTGAAAGTACTTGCAAAGGAAATCAAAATAAACCTGAATTAGTTCTCGGAGGTCCAATCCTCTGTCTTGGAAACCAAAGGCAATAGAGACAACGAGTCTCCTATAACAACGAGTAAGCTTTTCTCTCGCTTCTCGTCTTCGGCATAGTATCTCATTTACACGCATCTTCTTTTCTCTTCCACTCGGCAATCGAACTAATGCCACTTCACTGCCTGAAGCTTCTGCTGAGCTTGTATTATAGTTTTCAAATTTTGCTCCTTCCTGCTAAATGGAAACAATTGTTAATCGCCGAAACAATACCAACCATGAGCTGAATATTATCAAGTTTAACTAAACCATTCAAAACCAACACTCGTAGATAACAGTTTTCTCAAAAAACCAAAAGCTTTCAGATGAACTGTCACCAATATAGTGTTCAAAGAGAAGATGAAAGTTCAAATTAAGGTCAGGCTAAGTTCGGTAATGCAGTCGCGGAAAGGCATTTTCGTATATAGCAGGGACTGATATCAGCTATAAAAACAGAGAATCAACGATGATTCAGTGATGATTATAATACTTGCTAATACAGAACACGCTGTTGGTAGCTCAAGATGATACTCAAAAGTTACTTGAACTGACGTCTGAAACATCAATCTCAAATCAACGTCCTTACGATGTTTCTTCAAATCCACAACAAATTGCAGAATTCTCAGGAACCGCATACCTTAAGACACAAGCAAAGCTCAGCCTCCTCCTCACGGCTCAAAAACCCAGATCGTGAAGACCTAATCGAATTAGCATGTTCATCCACTTCTGCTTCTCCACCACCAATTTCCTCCTCCTCCTTCTCTTCTGGCTCTAAACACTCAAAACCCCTTCTCCTTCGTCTTCTCTTCGCTCTCCTCTTCCCAACTCTATCACCGTGAAATAACCATTCCACAGAATCCTTAACCGAACTCTCCGCCGCGATGTCCGGAGCCGCCTCCACTGCCACAGAGTCGCCGGAGAACGAACCATGAACTAATTTTAGGGAAGAAAGAGATGAAGAATTAGATGGGTGACATTGGTGATGGGACCTGAGAGACGGAGGAATTGTTGGGATCGGAGGAGATGAACAAATGGAGGAAGTGGCAGTTGTGGGTATGGTAGCCATGGATGAGCTTGTAGATGTTGCAGAACTTATAACGTCCTTTGAATTTTTTTTAATAAATTGTATGTTTCCAATTGGATATGAAAAAACGTTAATGTGAGGTTTTTTTTTTCTTTTTCGGAATTTGGAGTTTTCTTCTGGGCCCCATCTGGCTGAATCAAAATATCTCTTGATAAAAAAAAAATTGCATTTATTTTAGTTCGGCTTCTTCGTGGACTCAAATCTCATCTATTTACATTTTATGTTTTCATACGAATTATACTTTTATTATTTTGATTTTTTTGTTTTAGAAGCTTCTAATATATTTTTGTCTAGTCTAACTACTTGAGTTTGTTCATGTAGTTGGGCATGTTAGAATGGTTTGAAAAACTTTTGAATCTAAACTTTTGATAAATTGCATTTCTAAAGGATTTGGGGTTGGTTCACGGATAAAATCATATATATAAAAGAGAGGTTTTTTCCTCTCTTCTCATGCTGCCACGTCAGCAGAGAGGAAAAAACCTCTCATCTTCTACGGTAGTAATTCTCATCTTCATTGCAATGTATTCTTTTATACGCCAGCTATCGGTTGGAACCAGAAAGGGCTAAGCTATGGTGATGCAGAGGAAAAATTAGACCCAGAAACAGATGGAATTAGAGCAAACGTGAGGGGCTACGAAACGTGACGGGCTACGAAAGCGGAGAGCAACGGCGAGTAGAGGCGGAGAGCAGCGGCGAGCGAGTGGAGGCACGACTACGAAACGTGAGGGGCTACGAAAGCGGAGAGCATCGGCAAGTGGAGACGGAGAGCAGCGGCGAGTGAGTGGAGGCGAGTGGAGGCGGAGAACAGCGGCGAGCAAACGTGAGGGGAGGAAAATTTGGACCCAGAAACAGATGGAATTACAGCAAACGTGAGGGGCTACGAAACGTGAGGGGCTACGAAAGCGGGGAGCAGCAACGAGTAGAGACGGAGAGTAGCAGCGATCGAGTGGAGGCGGAGAGCAGCGACGAGCGAGTGGAGGCGAGGCTACGAAACGTGAGGGGCTACGAAAGCGGAGAGCAGCGGCGAGTAGAGACGGAGAGCAGCGGCGATCGAGTGGAGGCGGAGTTCACTTTTGGGCTAAATGTAAACACAATCAACATACATCAAGCAACTTATACAAAATTAATCACAATGTTAATTTTAACATATAAGCCATCTTTGGATGTACATCATATGTTAATTAAACAAAGTTCATAATCTACTTCAATTGTTATTAAACACGAGTAAGATCTACCTTTGGATAACCATATAACTACATCTTAATAACTATAAATGTTTATCATCATTCCTAAATGTCATTGTGAAGTTAAACTTTATATAAATAATTTAAATCATTAATAAACTCGAGTGGGCCACTTTGGTGACTAACGCACTCACTTAAAATTAATGAATTAAATTACATGATCTTAAAGAACAACATACTTAGAATTCCGTATGTCAATATATTTAAGGATCATTTCATTTATTGAATGAAATATGAACATAGTCCAGGGTCTATTCCAAGACCGACATCACATTGAACCGGGTTCGAATCTTATCCTACCCAATATTACATTTATTGTTTTATTTCCGTATATCTTATCTATATACTAAACATAATATAAAAAATTGAATATCTAACTTAGCCTAATGGTTGAATACACGTTGACTATCTCCACTGGCTCCTGTTCGAGCTCTAGGTATCACATTTTTATTTTTTATTCTTTTTATTCTTTTTTTTTCACAGATACATACACTGTATGTATCTCCCTCTTCGCCCAAACTTCCCGAAAATCCTTGGAATCCCACCGAAATTGAAAGCCGATACGTCGACGAAACCATTGGAGGTCCGTCGATTTGGAATCCGAATTTCGGAATTTCGGCGGAGAAACCGAAATTTTGAATTTTCGAAATTCCAAAATTCAGCAGAGAAACCGTCGACGATATACTAACTTTCCGACAGCAAAGTCATTGTTGGGCAGAGAGAATTTCTCCGGACGGAGAGCGGTGCTTTGTCCAGTTTGCCGATCGAATCTACTGATCTGTATTTAATGATTTCTAACCCTGAGAAAGTGGAAAATGCTCTTTAACTTCATGAAATCAATGTATTCTAATGGAAAAACTAAATCTATTGCAATTAGTTTTTAAATGGTGCTGAAGGTGGCTAATTTTGCTACTGAGATAGTTTATTTGGTTCCTTATTCTATGTCTCGCATTTACACTTCAAGTAAAGCAATATCAACATGGAGAATTTGAATAGTTTACATGTTTAGTGTCATGACATGTTTTATGTATAGAGTTATCTTTCTATTGGAAATCTAATTTGCTGGCAGCCATTGTTCCCCTTCTTATAAAGATGTAGAGATTGTCCTGATAAAGTGATGAATGTAGGATATAATGGCTGCTAGGTTCAAATATCTTTTGTCCTTGCATAAGCATATTGGGGTTTTTCTCTTTGTTTTTTTGTCATCTCCAAATTTTCCACGTTAGCTTCCTCATTACCTCCAGATGGTCGTTTGTTTCTAACCCATTTGTTTTGAGGCTTAGATTTTGAGGTTTGTTTCTTCTTTTTTTTTCTAACTTTATAAATGAAACTTCGATAGAGAATTATAAAAAACATTACATTTTTTTTATTAATCATTTGGATAGGAATCTTGAAACAATTATTGCTATGTACTCACTTTATGCCATATTTTCTGCTTGAATATGCTTATGTGGTGCAAAAGGGCGGTAACAACATGGAGAATTTGAATAGTTTGCTTTTAGTGTCGTGACATGTATTATGTATAGATTTTGTCTTGGTTTTGAAAATCTTATTTGATGGCAACCATTACTGCTTTTATCTTCTTCTTATAAACTTCCAGGTTTGTGTCTTAACATAGTAACAATTTTACCTTTTTTTTTGTTTTCTACCTTTTTTTTTTGGTTTTCTACTTTAAAGTTCATCAAATCATTTGTCTTAATTCACAGGTTTGCAAAGATGTGGAAAGAGCTGTGGATTAAGGTGGATACACTACTTCAGACCTGACTTGAAAAGAGGAGCTTTCTCTCAAGAAGAAGAAAACTTGATCATTGAACTCCATTCTGTGCGTGGGAATAGATAAATCATGAAATTCTAACGTTGAAGACGTATATATACATACATATATATATATATATCTTTAACTTTCTTTGGGTTACTTTGGA
Organism: Gynandropsis gynandra; assembly: GCA_036759665.1. Lineage (NCBI taxonomy): Eukaryota > Viridiplantae > Streptophyta > Magnoliopsida > Brassicales > Cleomaceae > Gynandropsis > Gynandropsis gynandra. The sequence goes on from CM071873.1 coordinate 23,288,648, forward strand.
TTTTGAATTTGGTGAATATATGTATTTGCAGGTGGTCTCAGATAGCCACTCAGTTGCCTAGAAGAACAGACAATGAGATAAAGCACTTTTGGAACTCGAGTCTTAAGAAGAAGCTGAAGCAAAAGGGGATAGATTCGATTACCCATAAACCATTGATTGAGCTTCAATGTAATAATAATCCCACAGACCAGAAGATCCAGACGCCATCAGAATCCAAACATTATTCCTTATCCAATCAACCAAATCTTAGAAAGTGTGGTAAAGTCAACATTTTTTATGAACCC
>CM071873.1:23288949-23299727 GCA_036759665.1 Gynandropsis gynandra
CAACTTCCGTGTTTGTTAACAAGTGCAATGTCATTCTTCGGTAAACAAGGTGACAAGATGCTGCATAATTCATCTTTATAATTAATTTACACCCGCTAATCTGATGCTGGTATTTTCTGCAGGGCTATAATGGAGAAATGTGGAGATTTAGATGAATGTATCTCCACTTCTGAGGATGTTGAACATCCGATTAAGATGAATGTATAATGGAAAATCCGATACCACATTTGTTTTCCCTGTCCATATTATGGCTATCATGTGCAGAGAATTCTGAATGACAAAGTCGTTTTTATAACTGCAAAGATAGAAGAGTCTGGTGCAGCTTCAGATTTTCCTTCCATTTCAAATGTTGTGTCGAACATTGTTGATGCAAGCTGTGAAATGTTAGGGACAAAAACATTGGCGCTGAAAAGGTATTCGCTAATGAGATGAAATTTCATGAGGGGCTATTAATAGATTTTTTAAAGCGATGTTCCTGTACCTGATAATTCACTATCTGACGACGCGAAAACCTATCAAAAGCCTCTCACCTCCTCTTTTTTTTTATTAGAATCAGCGGGTTCCGAAATCATATGGAATCTCGATTCCATGTTTTGTGACGAGGGGTTGGCGAGCGGAGGCGGAGAGCAGCAGCGAACGATACGAGGGGCTACTAAGGTGACTAAACTGGTGCGCGATTAGGAGTGATGTTGAGCGGAGGACGGTCCGGAGGATGCCCTATCATATGGAATTCGGGACGAGGGGTTGCCGAGCGGAGGTGGACAGCGATGGCCATTACACTCTACTGATCTGTATTCAATCTCCGCCGCGTTCGTTGGTAAGTTTCTTCGTATTGCTTTTACCCTTCTTCTCACAAAATTGCAAAGCCCTAAATGTCTCTTCTAGCATTTTCAGATATATTCGTACAAGGGTATCAATCTATGGATGCTTTTTGTAGTCATTTGGAGATTTGGGGTTCTTTATTGATGAGATGGATGATTTAGAGTTTGCTTGATCTATGTATCTGTGTAAGAATGCTATTGGCTTGTAGTTGGAGATTTTGGGTTGATTAGTGACGAGATGGGATAAATTATAGTTTGTTTGATTCGTCATTTCTCTGAATGTGCTTCTTGTGCTTTAGCTTTGTCATCGGAAAGTGGTTTTTCAGCGTGTTTGTTGCTTCACGGTGATTTACCAGTGGATGGGGGAGAGCGAGGCGTTGGTTTCGAATGTCGATGGCAATGGCTCTTAAGAGGGTCCAGTGGTGCTCCTCTCGGTTTTACCCTTTCTTTGACCTCTCTCGAAGGACGCGTCTCCAATCTCAACCGCGTTCATTGGTAAGTTTAGTGTTATTTGAATTCTGGGTTTCGTTTTTTGCTTTATACCTAGCGGTTAATGATTTGTAACCCTGAGAAAGTTAGAGTCAAACACATCTTCTCTACTGATGGGATTATTCTAGAATGCTCTTTACCTTCATAAAATCAATGTATTCTAATGGCAAAACTAAATCTATTGCAATTAGTTTTTAAATGCTTCTGAAGATGGATAATTTTGCTACTGGTATGTTTTATTTGGTTTGTCATTCTGTTTCTCGCATTTACACTTCAAGTAAATGCAATACCCTTCCCATTCACCTATATTCATTGTGCAGGAAACGAGCGATGTCATGTAGAGCATTGTAGCCAGGAATGATATTGCACTTTTTTTGTTGCGTTAGCCGTTTTTCTTTTCACTCATGTTTGTCAAAAGAACATAAACGTGAAATTGCTCCTGTGTAAGTTCTTGCATTGATGATCTTTTCTACACTACCAATTTTGGATAAAGTATGATATTAATATCAGTCAAATGAAACAAATTTTGATTTGTGTTGAATTTACGCCATATTTGCTGCTTTGATCCGCTTCTGTGGTGCATAGGGCAATAACAACATGGAGCATTTGAATAGTTTGCATTTTTTGTGTCGTGACATGTTTTATGTATAGATCTGTCTTTGTTTTGGAAATCTGATTTGATGGCAGCCATTGTTCTCCTTATAAAGATGTAGAGATTGTCCAGATAAAGTGACGAATGAAGGATATAATGGCTGCTAGGTTCAAATATCTTTTGTCCTTGCATAAGCATATTGGGGTTTTTCTCTTTATTTTTTTTGTCATCTTCAAATTTTTCAGGTTAGCTTCCTCACTACCTCCAGATGGTCGTTTGTTTCTAACCCATTTGTTTTGAAGCTTAGATTTTGAGGTTTGTTTCTCCCTTTTTGTTCTGACTTTCTAAATGCAACTTCCATAGAGAAATATAAAAAACCTTACATTTTTGTTCTACTGTTCATTTGGATGGGAATCTTGAAACACTTTTTGATGTGCTCAATTTATGCCACATTTTCTGCTTGAATATGCTTATGTGGTGCAAAGGCGGTAAAAACATAGAGAATTTGAATAGTTTGATTTTGGTGTCGTGACATGTATTATGTATATATTTTGTCTTGGTTTTGAAAATCTTATTTGATGGCAACCATTACTGCTTCTATCTTCTTCTCATAAACTTGCAGGTTTGTGTCTTAACATAGTAACAATTTTACCTTTTCTTTTTTGGTTTTCTACATTAAAGTTCATCAAATCATTTGTCTTAATTCACAGGTTTGCAAAGATGTGGAAAGAGCTATAGATTAAGGAGGATACACTACTTGCGACCTGACTTGAAAAGAGGAGCTTTCTCTCAAGAAGAAGAAAACTTGATCATTGAGCTCTATTCTGTGCTTGGTAATAGGTAAATCATGAAATTCTAACGTTGAGGATGTATATATACATACATATATATATACATATATATTTATATCTTTAACTTTCTTTGGGTTACTTTGGATTTTGAATTTGGTGAATATATGTATTTACAGGTGGTCTCAGATAGCCACTCGGTTGCCTAGCAGAACAAAAAATGAGATAACGAACTTTTGGAACTCGAGTCTTAAGAAGAAGCTGAAGCAAAAGGGGATAGATCCGATTACACATAAACCATTGATGGAGCTTCAATGTAATAATAATCCCACAGACCAGAAGAAGCAGACAACGTCAGAATCAAAACATTATTCCTTATCCAATCAACCAAATCTTATAGAAAGTGTGGTAAAGTCAACATTTTTTATGAACCCCCACGAAGACTCCACAGTTTCATCATGATCTGGTCTATGGTGGTTTCTATCCATGATGACTCAAAACGCTTCTTCTGGTTTCAGTTCAAGTTCGAGCTCCTCATCCATGGCGGTTTCCGACCAGATAGTATCTTCTCTCTCCTCTATGTCTTCCCCAACAGCACATATTTCCAACTTTGGTGTTTGTTAACAACTGCAATGTCATTCTTATCCATATTATTGCTATCATGTGCAGAGAATTCTGCATGATAAAGTAGTTTTTCTAACTGCAAAGATAGAAGAATCTGGTGCAGCTTCAGATTTGCCTTCTATTTCAAATGTTGTGTGGACCATTGCTGATGCAAGCTGTGCAATGTTTGGGACAGAAACATAGGAGCTGAAAAGGTATTCGCTAATGAGATAAAATTTCATGAGGGGCAATTAGCGTATTTTGAAAGAGGGTATGAAGATTGAGAATATCCTTAAACTCATTAGGATGGAGTACAAGATATGTCGTGAGCTTGTGACAAAAAGAACAATGTACGACATGTTTTTAATAAGATATCCAGTTATATTCATCATCAGTGGGTGTCATGATCATGAAATGTTAAGATAAATTTCAATATCATACAATAAATCTGGTATCTTATGGTGTTTCAACCTAAGCACTTGAATGGGAAAAGAACGAGAACAAGAAAGAGATATATGCAACAACAAATGCTTTGGATACAGAAATAGATTTCAGCTTGCTATACGAATGTGATGACCCGACCCCTAGATACCGACTTGTATCAATGGTCAGATCTAAAACCGAATCACTAACTTCCTCTATTTCGCACCCTCCTAAACGCCGAAAGTGTCTTCATTTGCTATGCATATTGGTTGTATTGGTGTTTGTCATTTTATTGTGTTTGTCCGTTTATTTTAAAATCATTTCTTTCTTGGTCAAATTATCAATTGGTCAACTGGTAGATTTGATACCATGGTGAACTTTCATGTCTTTATGTATACAAACTCTTGTACTTGTCAGATTGAGGATGTTTTCTTAGGAACCATGATCCCACCAAGTTGATCCAAATCAAACAGATAAAAATAATCATTTAGATATTAGACTTCTGATATCAGATATAGGTTATTGATTAAAAAATAATTAAGTATTTTGGATTTGTTTGGTAGCATGTTTGTCCCACATGGTGATTCGTATGAACAATTTTACTGATGAACATTGTTGTTTGATGGCTTGGTGTTAAAATAAAAAGCGCAGGGTTTCCGGATAGCTATCAATTCTCAGAGAATATTTAGCACAAGGACCGATAGATTGGAAACGCTACCCTTCCACCACTCGCCTATGCATTTAGTCACAAGCTCAAGTTGCCTTATTTAAAAAAATGTTGCAATAACGATTTTTATCAATTCAATATTTCAATTAGGGTCAAACACGAGTTGGATATTTGGGATTTTTAGGGTATCCGACTCATGAGTTTCAAGATTTTAGTATTTGAAGTCGAATTCGTCATACATGGGTATCCGGTTTTTGGGTATCCAATATTATTCGAGTATTCGAACTTGAATTACATCATTCGTCGTTTTCTTTTTTAGTTTTAAAAATTCAGTCCAAATCATGCAATCACTATCTCCAATGGATTACGTTTTACGTTTTAAAATTTCAAAGATATTATGAACAAATGTCATAGTTAGCTTACATTACATCTTATAAATCTATTATTTAAACTTCTACATAGAAATTAGAATCCGTTCGTTTGTGTTGATTGATCCATATATCAAACATAAAAAATGAATTAATGAATTATGAATAACGTATAAAAAACATACAATGTGATAATGAAAGACCGCGCAACGCGCGAGTATCATCTAGTTTTGTAAAATAAAATTTTTAAACTATGTTAGTGGGCCAAATGTCAAGGATGTTCTTTTGAGCTTCCATGCTTTCCATATACACTCGAAAATCTAAGGATTAACAAAAAAATTGGAGAAAAAACAAATATGTCTTTATTTTTTGTAGGTGAAAACACACACAGTGTGACATTTTTTCGAAACGAAACATATTTTAAAGTTGAAAGCAAGGAGCGAGAGACGATTTCGAAGTTGAGAGTAAGGATCGAGTTTCAAGTAAGGAAGAATGAAATTTCGAAGTTGAGAGGAAGAAAATTTTGAAGTGAGAAAAAAGAAATGGCAAGGATCAGCATGGAATAAGAGACCACGAGTCAATCTTCACTTGCGCCTGTGAGTGGATCAATATCTAAGGTTTTACGTTGCAGATGAAATATGTTAGGGATTAAGTTGTTGAAAGCGAAATATTTTGTTGATTTCAAATGGTGAGTCTCATTGAGTCGCATGAGTCTAAGAGGATCATGAATCTTAGTGAGTCGCTTGAGTTGAAGAGAGTCATGAGTCTTAGTGAGTCGCTTGAGACTCATGACTCCACTAGACTCAAGAGACTCATTGGTTCTCAAGTATTGCTTGAGTCACAAGGGTTACTTGAGTCTCGGTGAGTCGCTTGAGTCGAAGAGGGTCATGAGTCTCAGTGAGTCGTTTGAGACTCATGAAGTTTTTCTATGAATTCAAGCACATGGACAAAATGCCAAATATTTCCACTAAGTGTTATCCTTACGAAAAAACAAAAATGTTGATAGGAATGTTAAATGTAGATAAATTGCATTACTTTAACAATGAGTCACAAATTAGGCATGTATTCCATTTGCAATGAGACTTTATCGTGACGAAGGTTCAAATATCTGTCATATTAAATCGCTCAGTTGTTATATGAGACAATAATGAGTTGTGGTTTATTGTAAACGGTGTTCTCATCCGGTACTCTATAGTGGACTATGCACTAATTAGAGGATGGGAGTTTGAAAGCTGTGATACATTCAGGTTTAAGAATTTAGACTGTGTAAAGGTGATTTTCGTACAAGTGAGTGAAAAGCTTATGAAGGCAACACTACAAGAAAATCACGAATTAGGGACTGAAGAATCCGTCCCTAAACAGGTTTAGGGACGACCAGTGGTAGTCCACAATCGCGCGTCTCTAAATGTTATCCATCCCGAATCCGTCCCCAATTAGGGACGGAAAATTCAATCCCCAATCCGTCCCCAATTCAGGACGGAAAATTTAGTCCGCAAACGTCCCTAAAAATTGGGGACGGACCAATGTGATCGTCCCTAATTTTTTTAAAAAAATAAAAAATTAAAATTAAAATACGAGCGCCCTACTCGTCGGATCATCGACGACACCGAGCAGGTCCGGAAGCGCGTCTTCACCATCATCCCCGCGGCGGCGTTCCGGAAGATGCACGACCAGCTCGAGAACTCGATTGGCGACGTCTCGTGGCTCCTCCGAATTTCTGCTCTGGCGGAGGACCGTGGCGATGCCGAATACTTGGTCTTCCTCCAATCGCGGCCAACGAGCCCATCATGTGCCTGATCTATCAGGACGTCTTCGCTCGGCACAACGCCATTCGTCTTCTCGTTGGCCACTTGGCTTTTGAGACAGTCCAAGAGCACGGAAAATACGCCATTGCCACCAGCAAAGCTACCTCCATCCATCATGCCGTCGTTCTTGCCAAGGAAAACCCTAATTCCGCCGTCAGCAAGGCTCCCGAGGAGGATCAGAGCCCCATTCCTCACCCAACGGGTAAGCAAATTCCGAATTAGAGATCATGGAGGTGCAATGGAGGAGGCACAATCGATTCGAAATTTTATATACAATTGGGGACGGATACATAAAGCCCGTCCCCAATTGGGGACGACCGTGATACAACCGTCCCCAATTGGGGACGGGCTTTATGTGTGTGTCCCCAATTGGGGACGACTGAGACTCATCCGTCCCTAGTTAGGGACGGCTCATCCATCTCCAATTCCGGGACCGGGACGAACGGATGTTTGGCCGTCCCTAAATTTAGGGAAGACAGCAATTTCCGTCCCCAATTTAGGGACGACAGCAATTTCCGTCCCCAATTTATTAATTTATTAAATTATTAAATAATTAAATAATCTAACTAATTTTAAAAATCAGTCCCCAATCCGTCCCCAATTTTAGGGACGGAAAGAGAAGCCGTCCCTAATATGGGGACGAATGTTTGGCCGTCTCTAAATTTAGGGACGGCAACAATTTTCATCTCCAATTTAGGGACGTCAGCAATTTCCGTTCCCAATTTAGGGACGACAGCAATTTCCATCCCCAATTTAGGGACGACAACAATTTCCGTCCCCAATTTAGGGACGCCTTACTCATCTGTCCCTAATTGGTCCGCAAATATGGACGGATTAGAGACGGCTCTTCGGTACGCAAAATTGGGGACGGATTCGAGACGAATTTCATTATTCATCCCTAAATTTAGGGACGGAAATGTCAGTCCTCAAATTTCGTCCCTAATCTTGAATTTTCTAGTAGTGCGAAGAATTCCGCTGATCAAAAGAGGTTGGCAACTTTGATGGTGTTGTGGAAAGTTCTAGATCACAAGCCTTCATCAGACAATTCTATCAGCCATGATCTGATTGACATGGTTGATGACTTGGAATTTTGTGGAGGCTTTCCACGGGAGCTTGACACATTTGAGAAGCTTGTGGATACTTGCCACAAGCATGTTAGCGAGTAATCACCGAAACCAAAATGACATAGTGGCGGTTTCATAATCCAACTGATGCTAAGTTGTATATATTATTGAAATAACATGAATATTTTCGTACTTTTTGTGTTTTTATCATTTTGTTTTAATGTTTCAGTTACTTCCATTCGAAACTATCCTTAGTTTGGGCGAACATGGATGGTACGTTGATGTTATGGATGTCGATCCATCATGCCTAAGGATGTGCAAAAAGCGAGTTCAATCCAATTTTAACTCGAAGTATGTAGACGTGATCAAACGGATCACATATCATAGGGTAACTTACACAAGGGTCACATCGGTCACAAGGATCACAAAGGTTACAAGGGTCCTAATGGTTATTTATTGTTTTATAGGATATTCATAGTATTCTTCGTGTTGAATATGACAAGGAAGCTTTACTTTTTTATCTGCAACATTACGAGAAATGCAATGATCCATATGTTCAGATATGGATGAAACATCTACAAAGAGATAAAAAGTTATTTGTTGGGAGGACACCTGCAAGATCGATTTGCTTGTGCGAAAAATAGTTCTTGATGAGAAACAAAAAGGGAAAGAAAAGGGGAGTAAAAGGAAAAAGAGCAAGTGTGAAAAAGCAAAAGAGGTTGTAGATGTTCCACCCATATCTGAAGCTGATGAAGATGAAGAATTTGTAGAGGCTAAAGTTGATAAAGAAGAAGGTGGTGATGCTGAAGCTGAAGAAGAGGTTGAAATTGAAGAACAAGTTGCAGTCCCTCTGACACTGGAGCAGAAATTAATGAAGAAAATAAAGATGTCGAAGAAAAGAATCATCAACACCGTAAGGGATGTTGGGTTTGATTTGCTTGATCCAAAATCAAAGGTGGTAAATCCCAAAGGTGCTAACAAGGCAGAAAAGACAAAAGCCCGAAATATGGAAAAATCAAAGGCTACCCAGAAAGATACGAGCATTGGACACGAATATTATTGCACTCTAAGAGATGATGATTTTGAATTCCTTCAACCTTCATATCCAGTGTCAAGAGAAGAACTAAGTGAAGAGTTGGTGGAGTCAGAGGCTGAAAGTGACTCTCAAGATTGCTCAAAAGAAGAAGATGACAAACATTTCAATATTAATATTACATCTGCCGCTAATCCTTCAAGTGGGTTTCACTCCAGCATTCCTTTACTTGAATACCTTTCTAAAGAGGTTCCTGCAGTGGTTGCTCCTGATGCTAGCGTTGTTGTTCCTGATGAGGTTTCTGCAGAGGATACTCTAGTGGTTCTTGTCCAAGAGGTTATCACTGATGTTGGTGTTGATGAAACTCCAGTAGTTCCACCAAGTAATTAATATTGAGCCAAAAAGGTCATTTGAATCAAAAGATTGCATGGGTCACAAAGGTCGCACGGATCGAATATATCAAAAGGATCATATATGTCACAAAGGTCGATTGGGTCACATGGGTCACAAAGATCGGATGAGCCGTATATGTTGCAAGGGTCGCATGTGTTACATATGTCGTATTGGTCATTGGTCACATAAGTTATCAATGTCAAGAAGGATGGGTCTAATGAATGAAGTAATTTTTATGCAGATGCAGACATTGGTGTTCTTGACGATGTTTCTGTAGAGGATACTCCAGTGGTTCCTGTCGAAGAGATTACCGATGATGTTGGTAGTGAGGAAACACTAAATGTTCTAGTAAAAGAGGTTGATGCAGATGTTCTTGTCTAAGTTCCACCAAGTAAGTAATATTGAGTCGCAAATGGTATTTGAGTCAAAATGTTGCATATAAGGGTTGTATATGTCACAAAGGTAACAAAGGATCGCATATGTCAAAAGGGTCGCAAAGGTCACATGGGTCGTATATGTCGCAAAGGTCGCAAATGTCCCATGGGTCGTATATATTGCAAGGGGCGCATCGGTCATGAAGGTCATCAATGCCACAAAGGATTAGCTTAATAAATGAAGTAATTTTTATATAGATGTTGGAGCTTCATCGAATGAGTCTGATGGTCCAATGATAATTAAATGAAATTTAAAACCATCGAAGGCAAGACATGAGCAATATGTTAAACCTCCATTTACTGAGCCATCGAGAAAAAGACAAAAAAAACTTGGAGAAGAAAACCTACGAGGTGAACCAACAACAAGGGTAGCGAGAGGAAGGGGGAGAAGGACTCGCATAAAAGTTGTGTAGATAAAGTTGTTGCTGTAGAAGAACTCGCAAAAAAAGGTTGTTCGCGAACCTGCAGAAAAGGTGATTCAAAAACCTGCAGATACTGAAAGGAGTCGGAATTTTGTGTGGAAGCCCAAGGGATAGGTACATGGTAAGATATTCCGAACTCTTTCATTCATGGATGCTAGTAGTTTCCTATTGACTAGTCTATATAAATTTATTTTTGAAACCTCGCTAAAACATTGGTTGAAATCTAGAATAGATTGTCCTTGGGGGCCTGACTTTTGGGAGATCATGCTAAAGGATGGCGTATGGATTGAAGATAATGTAATTTTTTTAACCCTTAGTCACAAAAGTCACAAAGGTCATTTTGGGTCATATGTATTAATGTGTGTCAATTGGTTTGGGCAATTAGATGAGGTGTTGTTTGAGCCGCATAATCGCATCCGGAAATATCCATTTTGATATGGGTTAAAGAATTATTATTTTTATGATCTTGCTTTCATTTAGTCGTTCACGATGTTTAAATATGCATCGTTCTATTTTATATCAATTGATGGTCGCACAAGGGTCATTGATAACACTGAAAGTGTATCATATTTAGGATTGGTTTTTATGTCATTTTAGGATATTTCTTACATCGTCTACTTACTTATCCGATATTATTTTGAGCTTCACACACCGGTTTTATTGGTTTTCAGGTTTTTAGGCGACAAGGCCTAATTGAGCTAAATACGAAGGATTTCTGAACAAAACCACAAGATCTGAAGGAAAATCTACTCAGAGCCAAGACCGAGCTCCAGAACCCAAAGGAACACCCGAGCAACGAGCGGAAAAGAAGAATATCAAGATAGCAAGGGTGCCCGATCGGGCACCACTCTCCACCCGCTCGGGTAAAGCCTACGG
>CM071873.1:23303302-23321480 GCA_036759665.1 Gynandropsis gynandra
ACAAGGGAAACAAGGGTCACAGAGGGTAATAATGGTTATGTTTTGTTTTTCAGGATATTCTAAGTATTCTTCGTGCTGAACACGAAGAGGAAGCTTTACTTTCTAGTCTGGAGGATTACGAGGGATGTGACGATCCCGATGTTCAGATATGGATGAAACATCTTCGTAGTAATCCGAAGGGTATTTGTTAGGAGGATATCCGTGAGCAAGAACTGTTGACACGAAAAGCAGCTCTTGGTTATCAAAAAAAGGAGAAGGAAAAAGGGACTAAGAGGAAGGAGTGCGTGAGTGATGCTGATGTTGATTCTGATGCTGATGCTGATGCTGATGCTGCAGTCCCTCTGACACTGGAGAAGAAATTAATAGGGGAAATAAGGAAGTCGGAGAAGAGAATCATCAACGCCTTAAGAGATCTTCTAAGGGATGTCGGGATTCATGTGCCTAATCCAAAATCAAAGGCTGCCGAGAAGACAAACGGAAATAGGAAATAAGTGTGTGACAAGCGCAAAGAGTTTCTCTAGGGTGATTCCTAGGGTGATTTCCGGCGAGTTTTCCGGCGGCCGTTTCTAGGGTTCCGGCGAACTTTTCTGGCGAGTTTTTGCTTCTTTCTTCTTTCTTTTTCCAGCAGCAATACACGGCAGTTTGAGGAGGAGTTCAAGGTTTGGCAAGAAGGCACACTAGGGCTGGTTTTCGACCATTCCTAGGGCTCCTTGGGAGCTCCTTGGAGCTTGGAAATCCGCCGGAATCCACTGATTCTTGGCCGGATTCTGGGTTCTTTTCAAGTTGTTGGTGATGACTGGTAATCTTGGCAGACCTCGAAGTAGTTTTCTTAAGCCTAGGTTTCGGTTTCTTGGGGTTGCACGATTCTTGGTGGTCTTCAAGATTCTTGGCACTTGCGAAGGGCTGGGGTCTGGTGCTGTTCAACCACCTCTGGTTGTTTTGAAGGTCTGGAGTCCTCTGCAGTTCGAACGCAAGGTCAGCTCGGGTTTCTTGGAACTCCAGGGTGCCGGTTTCTTGCGAAGGTCAGCTCGGGGTTGCTTGCGACGGTCTGGGGTTCTTGCGAAGGTCGAACTGAAGCCAGGTTCCCGGCGAGGTCTTTCTGCTGAGGAGGTTGGCAGCTCGAGGAATCTGGTTGTTTGGCTTTCTGGGTTTTCAGCGGACAGTGGCTTTCTGGGTCTTCAGCGGACAGTGGCTTTCTGGGTTTTCAGCGGACAGTGGCTTTCTGGGTTTTCAGCGGACAGTGGCTTTCTGGGTTTTCAGCGGACAGTGGCTTTCTGGGTTTTCAGCGGACAGTGGCTTTCTGGGTTTTCAGCGGACAGTGGCTTTCTGGGTTGTCTGGGTTTCGAGGAATCTGGTTGTTTGGCTTTCTGGCTTTCTGGGTTTTCAGCGGACAGTGGCTGGTGTAAACAGGAGGAGAAGTGTAACAGCTGAAGCAACGGGAAGTCCAGCCCTCTCCATTCTCTAAAATTTCCTCGTTCAATTCGCGAAATCAAGGTAATCCCGTAAACTCTGTCGATTCTAGGACCAGAAGTTTCGAGTTCCAACACAACCCAGTTGCTGGTGCAACACAATTCAGTAGCTGGTGCAACGAGGGATACAGTGGCTGTTTCCAAGTTTGGGGTTCTGTTCTGGTTTTTGGCAAAGTTTTGAGTGTTGAAATAGGTTTACCATGGGAAGGCGGAAAGGAACGCACGCACCAGCAAAATTAGGTGGATCAACTATGGTTGGAACTAAAGGAAAAGAGGATGGTCAAGAGGTTTCAGGGTCGGTTACAGCGGGATGCAGTGAGATGGCAGAAGGGGTCTCAAACTCGGTGATAGCAACTGTGGTTAGTGACAAGGAAGTTGCTGACACCATGCTAACTACACCTACGGAAAACGAACAAGATCAAGCGGATGTGGCTGTATTGAATGGGGATGTCCTCTCGGACGATGAACAAGACTTTCAAGAGAATTTCCCACCGTTACCTAGGAGTGGAGTGGCAAGGCAACGGGATGGATATAACAGGACTGATGGGAGATTAGGGATGGTGGTAGATTCGAGAGTTGGAGATGTCTCAAAAAGACATCCCGTCACACCACGAATTGGCACAACGGTGGAGGAGAAACATCCTTCCAAAACACCACGCACTAACGCATGGACAACGGGATCTAAGAAAATATTTATGAACACTGGTATCGGAGGTAAACTGAGCTACACTAAGCCGAGTTCAAACCAAGCTTCCATTAAAATCAGCGAAGGATTATCGAAACGGGAGGTATGGGGTTGGGCGCTACTAGGACAATACGTAGGTTACCCCCCTGGCCATTTTCTAATAAACACACTGATGAAGTCATGGGGAGTCCGAGTTAAATATAGATTGGAGGAGGGCTGGTTCTTTTTCCAGTTTGATTCGGAGGATGATAAGGATAGAGTGTTGAAAGGAGGCCCTTACTTAATTAACGGGAAACCTATGATATTGAAGAATATACCCGATAAGTTCGCTTTCAACCGAAAAGATGTAGCAACCGTGCCACTATGGATCCGCATATTCGGCCTTCCACGACACTTTTGGACACAGGGAATACTCGGTAGACTTGCTTCCCATATTGGGAATCCACTGTTTACCGATCCAGTGACGGAAGGGAGACGTAGAGGATCGTATGCACGATGCCTCGTTGAGATAAATTTTGCTGCACCTATATCTAGGGAAATACCGGTGGTGTTTGATGATGGGGAAGAGCTTACTTGCTCGGTGTTGATTGAAAATGAACCCAAATATTGTCCGACTTGCTGTTGCTTTGGCCATGAGAATGAGACGTGCTCTTTCAGAGAAAAAAAGGAAATACCAAGTAAGAAACCGACTCGATTTAGGATTGACCCGAACTTCGGGCACATCGGCCCGAGGGTAGCAGAGATGGATCCACCTCCCGCAGCCGCATCTAGACCGTCTTCCTCGAGGCGAGGCAGCCGACGCGCCACACACTCGCGCGCGCGTCCTGAGTACCCCCACAGCAGATCCGACTTTCCTTCCATGGAAGGAGCCTCCGATGCCCTCAGGTACGTTGCGGAGGTGACTAGGTACCAGTCTTTTATGGCTGAGCAGAGGGACGAGTTGGAGGCTGCGAGGGATGCGGAGCAGCAGTAGTTTCACGAGCAGTCGATACAGCATACCTATTACCTCACCGAGTCAGTCCGGCGGTTTCAGCAGCTGAGCATGACGCATTATCAGGAGCCTTACATCCCGATTCCGCAGGACTACCACTCCGGAGCCATCCCCTACCAGCCTCACATCCCGTACGAGCTACAGGGATTCTACTTCCCACCTGGGGAAGGAGCCACGGGAGACCCAGCAGACATACCGAGTACCCGCGATGGAGCGGACGAGGATTAGACTTCTCTTTCCTTCTTTTTCCTATTTCATTTTCTTTTTATTTTTCTTTTATGGACCATTTTTATCGTTTCTTGTTTTTAGATAGCTTTTGTGTACGCTCTTTTCAGACTTATTAGTACTCTTTGTTCTACTCTTCTGTATTGCATGTCGTATCACAGGTCTTTCACGTTACAATGCATTAGAGCGCAAGAGTCACTACATCCGAGCATATCACGATCCGAGAAAGTTACACGCACACGCCAGGTGTATTCGCTACCACTTTTACGATTTCTCGATCTTTTTACATGTAGAGGTCCCTTTTAGATTTAGAACACCGGGACTGTGTTCCGTTCAGGTCTGGGGGGGTTTCTCTTACATTCATTGATATTCGGATGCATTTTTAGAGCGGCATGATTAGATTAGGATTAGGATTTAGAAATAAAACGGATCTAGCGAAAATTTTTTCGAGTTTAGTCATATTTTTGCTACTTTGTTGAATCGTGGATAATAGTTTAGGTTTGCTTAGAAGCCCTTTTAGATACCGTTTAGTCGAGTAGTTATGATTGAAACCCTATGTCTAGTTGAATTCACCCTTTAGATCTCGATACCAAGTAGACATATCTCCGTAGATACCATTTAGCTATGCTTCATTGATATATTTTAGCGTTCTAGAGTTAGACCACACGCTTATACTCCGCTGTCATCTAGGATAAGTTTTACGCTTTTCCGAGTTAAGATCGACATGAGTACATCGATATTCGATGGTTCGGGTCTAAGTGGTGGGTAGAGAAGCTATTCTACGTCCTAAGGGTTAGAGTGTTGCGTAATCAAAGAAAAAGAAAAGAAAATAAAGAACAAAAAGTCAAAAACGCAACTCTTCACTCCTCTAAGGTAGCGCAACCTTATGAGTGTGCCATAGGCAGCCTGGGTCTAAGTAGAAAGCTATCCTCTTCGACTTCGACGTCCTAGGAACAAAGCGTGTATCTAAGCACCGAAAAAGAAATAAATGAATAAGAACGAGAAAAGAAAATTCAAATGATATCAAGAGCTTAGAGAAAATCGGTATGGAGATTGCTTGGACGTTATCTAGGGTAGTGAAGTAGACTTAGACTTTAGGAAAGATTTCATGGCTCAGCACTTTCGGTAGATATAGGGCTATACTCGGTACGCTTAGGCTTTTATCCATGTGACGCGCTGAAATGCAAAAATGGCTAATACTTCGGAAATTTTGAGCTAGTATCCATTGTTATTAGATTCTTCTAAGGCTAGACTCTAGTTTTGTTTGAGGACAAACAAAGGTTTAGGTCTGGGGGAGTTTGATAACACTGAAAGTGTATCATATTTAGGATAGGTTTTTATGTCATTTTAGGATATTTCTTACATCGTCTACTTACTTATCCGATATTATTTTGAGCTTCACACACCGGTTTTATTGGTTTTCAGGTTTTTAGGCGACAAGGCCTAAATGAGCTAAATACGAAGGATTTCTGAACAAAACCACAAGATCTGAAGGAAAATCTACTCAGAGCCGAGACCGAGCTCCAGAACCCAAAAGGAACACCCGAGCAACGAGCGGAAAAGAAGAATATCAAGATAGCAAGGGTGCCCGATCGGGCACCACTCTCTACCCGCTCGGGTAAAGCCTACGGAGTTCATCCATGCAAAACTACACGACCGGGCAAATGAACAAGGTGATCGGGTAACATCTACCCGATCGGGCAACAATTGAATACCCGCCCGGGCGGTTACTCGTCAATCTGCCCCGCAAGTTTACGCGACTCGGGCTCCTCGACCACACGATCGGGTGACCACTACCCGATCGGGCGCAAGGATCAACACGGTCGGGCAAGCCTTTACCCGACCGGGTAACATCACTACCCGAGCGGGCCGCGAGATCCGTAACAAACTTAGATCTAGTTTCAAACGAGCTAATAAAAGGGAGAGAACAGATCTAGGGCAAAGGGGAGCGACAAACAGGAGAAGAAAACACTGGAGAACATCTGGGAAAGCTCGGGAAGCATCGGAGAAGAAGAGAAACACCGTCCCGTACACCGGTAACGCATTAGGGAAGGTCGAGGCATCGAGTTCCTTAGGGTTTTACTATGTATTGGATTATGTCATCTTCTGTTTTCATGTATTCCATGAGTGAGTAGAGTCCCTACTGCGGGTAGGGTTTATTGGATTTGTATGTATGAACGATGACTTTTCTTAATGCTTAGTTTTACGATTTTCACTCTTGATTACGGTTCTATGCTTAGCAATATCAATCTTATGTTAGTGCTGACCGCTCAACAACAATGGATCTCGAACTTTGCTGGAAGGTTAAGGAACGAATCCGGTCCGCTAAGTAGTAGATTAAGTTTTGGCTAATGAGAATCTGACCGGTCGGTTAGCCAACTTAGGGATAGTGATTGCGGACGTAACGCTGCCATGATGCGTGTTAATCGGCTGTCGGAAGGCAGGGTTGCATGTATCCATGGTTAGGAGGTTTAGGCTCGGAAGAATCACTCCTCGACAGTAGAGCATGAATTTCCCGTCGTCAAGAGTAGGTTGTAGATCTATGATCTTTAGTCGTTCATGTATGCAATATCCGGTAACCCGTACACCCGTAGTACTCATCATATCTAGTTCACCTTTATCTTCGTTTCGTTGTCTCCATTAGGTTAGATTTAGGACCCTTAGAACCACGTCCTTTCATATCACCTTCCTTCCTAGTTTAGTTTTGTTCTTAATTTAGCTGTATTAGTCCCTGAGATCGACCCTGGTACTACAAGATCCGTATACTTGCGGTGAAGTGGACTAGGTTAATTATAACTCGTGTTTTCCACACGTCAGTCATGTTAGGTCGCATGAGTCAGATGGGTTCCCATTTAAATATGCATCGTTCTAATTTATGTCAATTGAGGATCGCACAAGGGTCATATGAGTCGGTTGGATTCCTATTTAAATATACATTGCTCTAATTTATGCCAATTGACGGTCGTACAAGGGTCATATTGGATCGCAAGAGTGGGATGGATTCTCATTTAAATATGCATCATTCTAATTAATGTCAATTGAGGATCGACGAATTGAGTCTCGATGAGTCGCTTGAGTCTCAGTGTGTCGGTTGAGTTGCAAGGGTCGCAGGAGTTGCATGACCATCTTCGACTCAAGCGACTCATTGGGTCTCAATGGTCGCTTGAGTGTCGCGGAGGGTCTAAGGTCGTTTGAGTCAAATGGGTCGCTTGTGTCATTGAGTCGCAAGGGTCGTTTGAGTCGCATGGGCCGGTTGAGACGAATGAATCACATGTGTTGCTTGATTCCCATGGTTCAATTGAGTCGCATGGGTCGCTTGAGTTTCACTGAGTCGGTTGAGTGTCAGTGACTCGGTTGTGTCGCAAGGGTTGATCGAGTCTCATTGAGTTGCAAGGGTCGTAGGAGTTGCATGACCATCGTCGACTTAAGCGACTCATTTGGTCTCAATGGTCGCAATGGTGGCTTAAGTGTCATTGAGTCGCATGGGTCGCTCGAGTGTCATTAAGTCGCAAGGGTTATTTGACTCGCTAGGGTCGCAAGGGTCAGTTGAGTCGCATGGGTCGCTTGAGCCGTTAGAAGTCTAATGTATTCTTAATTGGTCATTTTGCAGGTACCGCCAAAGCCGAAGTTTTTGTATGAATTCAAGCACATGGACAGAATGCCAAAGATCACCACCAAGTGTTTATCCTCACGAGAGAATAACGAAGCTGAGAGAAATCTTAGATGAATATGAGTTGCATTACTTTGAGAAGGAGTCACAATTTAGGCATATATTCCATTTCCAATGTGAGTCTACATTGACGAAGGTTCAAATGTCTATCTTACCATTCCTTTAATTGAATACATTTCTGGAGAGGTTACTACATCCGTTGCTATTGATGAAGTTCCACCAAGTAAGTAATATTTAATGAAAAAGGTCATTTGAGTCAATTTCCATCGAGAGTCGACATGAGTCGCAAGATTCACATGGGTCACAGGAGACATATAAGTCACAGGGTCGCATAAGTCGCAGGGTCGCTTGAGTCGCATGGGTCGCATGGGGTGCATATGTCCCATGGGTTGCAAGGGTCATAAGAGTCGCATCAATGTAACAAATGATGAGTCTAATGAATGAAGTAATTTTATGCAGATGCTCCAGTGGGTACTCTCGATGAAGTCGCCGACGAGGAGGTTCTTGCCGAGGATATTCCCGTGGGTCCTGTCGAAGAGGCCGTCGCTTAGGAGGTTCATGTGGAGTATAGTCCAATGGGTCCTATGGAAAAATACCCGGTGAGGAGGTTTCTGCCGAGGATACTCCAGTGGGTCCTGTCCAAGAAGTCACTGGCGAGGAGGTTCCTGTTGAGGATATTCCAGTGGTCTTGTAGAAGAGGTCCCTGCTAAGGAGGTTCCTGCCGAGGATACTCCAATGGGTCTTGTCGAAGATTTCGCCGACGAGGTTTCTGCCGAGGATACTCCAGTGGATCCTGTCGAAGAGGTTGCCACTAAGGAGGTCCCTGTGGAGTATACTCTAGTGGGTCCTGCGGAAGAGGTCACCGCGGAGGAGGTTCCTGTCGATGATAGTCCAGTGGATCATGTCTAAGAGGTCGCCGCTGATATTGGTGCTCACGGAACTCCAGAAGTTATTGTCATTGATGTCGAAGTACCACCAAGTAAGTACGGTCATTTGAGTCACAAAGGTCGGATTTGTCGCATGGGTCGAATGGGTCACAAAAGGTCATATTAGTCGCATAGGTCGCATGGGTCACAAAAGGTCGTATGTCCGCATGGGTCACGCGGTCGTAGGGTCGCACTGGTAGCCATAGGTGCTAGACCTTTATCAAAGGAGTTTGAGCCATATGTTGAACCTCCGCCGGTAACTAAACGAGTATTAAGACCACGAAAGGCATATGCTGAACTTCCACTGGCAAAAAGAGGAAAAACAAGGCGAGGGAGAGGGCGAGGGAAAGATGTTGATGGAGAACCCGCAGAAAATTTAGTTCAAGAACCCGTAAAGAACGTGATTCAAGAACCAGTAAAAAAGGTGGTTCAAGAACCCGTATAAAATATGGTTCAAAAACCTACAGGGAATCGGATGTACGAGGATATGGAAAATTGCCAGAAATTCTTAGTGATTTCTCGAATGGCAAGTATCCCTTCAGAAATAGGTACACACCAGTGAATTATTTCGATGGTTTTGTCTCGATTCTAAACATTTCATCGCTCAAAAGTCGATATATACCTGGTCATTGGGTAGCCATCAAAACGAATTTCAAAACCCGATACATCACGGTATACGACTACAAGAGCAGTATGAAGGAAACACATATCGATCCGTTGATTAAGAAGATAAGAAAATCTATCCCCAAGATGCTCATTCTCGGAGGGTTTCCTTCTTTGAATTCTGGAGAAGATGAATGGAAGTACGTGTATTATGAAGGTTTGTCATAGAGCAAAAGCGTGAGTGACTGTGGTGTTTACGCCTTCAAATTCTTAGAAGCTGTTGTAATGAAAAGACGTCAGACTTTTCCAACCATTTGCGATGACAATGTTGCTTCAATGCGTGAGAAGATGGCTGCTGATATATTTGGGAATGGAAGATGTATCCCTCCGTCCTCAGACGAACTTCATACATTATTGTTTTTGGGGGAATGGAAGATGTAAATATTTGGTACATTGATATTTTTAAAATATTCATATTATTTGTAAATAATTTGATTTGTGCCATAAGAAATTATTATTTTTTATAATAATAAAAGAGTCGCAAGGGTCCGAGGGTCGGAGAGGGTACAAGGGTCGCAGAGGTATAACGGACGCAAAGGATCCAAGGGTCGATGGGGTCGAAGGGTCGCAGTGGTAAAAGGGTCGTACGGGTAAAAGGGTTGTAGGGGTCCGAGGATCGCAGAGGCACAAGGTTCGGAGAGGATCAAAGGGTCGCAGGGGGTCAAAGGGTCACAGTGGTAAAAGGGTCGCACGGGTAAAAGGGTCGTAGGGGGTACAAGGATCGTAGAGGGTACAAGGGTCGTAGAGGTCCCAGTGACCCTTAAACCCCTGCAACCCTTGTCTCTCTGTGACCCTTTTCCCTCTGTGACCCTTACACCCATGCGACCGTTTGACCCCTGCGACCCTTGTCCCTCTCTGACCCTTAAACCCCTGCGACCCTTGTACATCTGCCACCCTTGGACCCCTGCGACCCTTGAACCCCTCTGCGACCCTTTGACCCCTGCGACTCTTTTACCAATGCGACCCTTTACGATTTTTATTAAAAAATAAAAAATTTCTTATGACTCAAATCAAATTATTTACAAATAATATGAATAAATTTTAAAAAAATAACAATGTACCAAGTTATTTACATCGTCCATTCCCAAAAATGATAATATTTATCAAGTTATTTACGAACGACCCTTGGACCCCTGCGACCCTTGTCCCTTTGCGAACCTTGTCCCTCTGCAACCCTTGTACCTCTACGACCCTTGGACCCCTGCGACCCTTAGATCCCTGCGACCCTTGTCCCTCTGCGACCCTTTGACCCCTGCAACCCTTGTTCTTCTGGGACCCTTGTACCTTTCCAACTCTTCGACCCTTCCGACCCTTATACCTCTACGACCCTCGAACCCTACGACCTTCGTCCCTCTAGGACTCTTGTACCCCTGCAACCTTTATACATGTGATTCTTGTACCTCTACGACCCTTGTTACGATAATAGTAAATCCATATAAAACAACGATACTAACAATAATACTAACTACTAAATAATAGAAAAAACCAACGAAATACAAACATGAAATTCAAGATTGTCGGGATTGTTTCTGTTCAAAGGTGGTTGAAAGTAATAAAACATACAACTGAAATCAAACTATGTTTTTGTTAGGCCCTAGTTGAGGGACAAACCAAAGCACAGGTCTTGCTCCATTAGAGACCAGTTCAACTTTGAAGGAACAACCCTCATTCAGTCCATTTTTGTGACAAAACTTTCTCCAACCCCTTCTGATGCTAGCTCCACCACGTTTCACGGGGCTTAGATATGCCAATTACGCCCTTCCAATATCGATTATCTAAGTATTTTACATCGTCTACCACAAAGATCGCTCGACCTCGTAAACCATATTGAAAGTGTCTACGAAATCACCCAAGTTACATCAAACGAAATGAATAAAAATCGAATAAATAACTGATGTGATAAATGATAAATCGGTTTGATGTCACTTAACAATGCATCTACGACCATATATGAATGCGTTAGCAATACCGTGAAAATCCTCTGAGCAGCACTGGCCACAGTTACTAATCATCTTGTTTTCGTACACGATTATCGCATGATTTCAGATATGTTTATGACGATAGTTACGATGTTTACATGTGATTTTGTATCCGTTTTACTTGTTTTCGTGTTTTTATGTTCTTATAGATTTTAATGCGTATTTGGTTCATTTCAGAGCTAAAGAACATACACAGGACAAAGTACGAGCATACGAGATTTTAACGGAGCAAACGAGACGAGAAACGAGCAAGGAATTTGATACGATATGAGTAGACAAGTGCCCTCACGTGGTGGTTTCCTTAGCCCGTTCGGGCTGAACATCCAGTAGAAAACGCTCGGCTCGTGCTCACCTTCAGGTACACGAGGTCTTTACACATGGAGAGGTAGAACTATAGAGCGATTCGAGCGGAACATTCACAGCAAATGGGCAGCACTTTAAGCTTCATCAAGCCGCTCAATCGATAGTTGCGATGTTTACGTGTGACTTCTAGGGAAAGGGGAATTCTCGATTTTTATATCTCCAACGTGTTCCACGTTTACGTTTGCTTAAGGACAAACAAACATTCAAGTCTGGGGGATTTTGATCATCTCGTTTTCGTACACGATTCTCGCATGATTTTAGATATATTTATGACGATAGTTGTGATGTTTACGGGGATGAAGAAAATGATACTAATTCAGATGATTTGTAATAAATTATGTTTTTTATTTGTATAAACTTTTTTTAATTAAATTTTTTAATTTAGTTAAAAATAATTTTAATTTATTTGTTATTTTTTCGGCAAGTTTTCAACGGATGTTCGTTGATAATTTTATAAAAGTTCAACTGGCATCCGTTGGAATAAAAAATCCTGCCTTTTTTTTGCCAAAGGGTATCCGTTGAAAGTTTTTAACTCTCGCCATTTTTACTTTTCAACCGATGGACAACATATATCTATTACAAACTTTCAACGGGCATCCATTGGACTATTTGTAATGGGCATCCGTCGCTATTGTCCAACAGATATATCTGTTACACACTCGTTGAACTTTTTCAACGGATATTATATGGTGCACTCTCATTGAAAATCGTAACGATACGGATTTTCAACGATCGATTTCCAATGGCTCAAAATCCATTGAATTCGTTGGAAATCAATAGAAATATGGTTATTTCCAATGGATATATCCGTTGAAAATGGCTTTTTTGTAGTGATATGTTGCTAATTGTTCTAGAAATCTTGTTTTCACTTCAAGGTTGGATGTATTAGATTTTGAATTTAAGATTGGAAATTGTTGTTTTTCATTGTATCGTGGTAAAAACCTACATGGTACTGGTTTATTATCACATTCTTTGTATTGTTGCAATCAAAGTTCTAGATTTATTAATTCTCTGTTTCATATTAACTAAACATGATGTTGGTATGAAAAGGAATGCATTTAATGAGTCGCATGCTAACTTGTGGTATAAAAGACTCAGTTATATATCCAAAGAAAGGATTATGAGACTAATTAAAAATAATGTTTTGTTCAATTGATTTTACCTATTGGAATGATACTTGTTTGGATTGCACTAAGGGTAAGAAAACCAAACATGTATTCCAAAAGAGGTAATGGGTTACGCGATCTAATACATACATATATACGTGGTCCTTTCAATGTACCGTCTTGAGGCGGTGAATAATATTTCATCATATTCATTGATTATTATTCTAGATTTGTTACGTTTATTTACTGCATGAAATAACTCAATCGGTTGATGTCCTCGAGACATTCAATTTAGAGGTTGAAAGGTAATTAAATAGAAAGGTTAAGGTAATACGTTTTGATAGAGGTGGTGAATATTATGGAAACACATTGGAAGTTGGAAAAATTCAAGTTTAATTTAAGAAACTCTTTGAATCTAAGGGTATTTGTACATAATATACAATGCCCAGATCATCACATCAGAATGGTGTAACAGAAAGGCAAAATCGTACATTGATGGAAATGGTAAGGAGAGGTCTACTAGAAATTGGATTCCAGAATCATTAGTTGTTATTTCATTGGATATCCAGAGAGATAGAAAGGGTATAGATTTTATTTTCGTAACCATAGTACGAGAATCATAGAGTCTGGTAATGCTCGCTTCATTGAAAATGACAATATCTATGGGAGTGTGGGAGCACATAATGTAATGATAAAAAATTCTTTGATGGACCAAAATCCATCAAGTGACTCACCTCAAGTTGAAGTTACTATTATTGTAGCACGACCACAAGGTATGAATATGGAACAACAACAAATAGATGCTCATGATCCAATTGTGAATGCTATTATTCAAGAAGATGGGAAAATGTTCAAGTAAATGAACAAATGCAACCTCAAAAAGAAAAAGCTTTGAAGGGGTCTACTAGAGATAGAAGAACAACTATTTCAAATGATTATATGTGTTATGGACTTGAATATGAAAATTACTTGAGCATGAATGATGACCCAATCTCTTTTGAACAAGCCATGAGGCAGTAGATATTGTGAAGAATGGTTGATGGCCATGAAAGAAGAGTTGAAATCTATGGATGACAACAACGTTTGGGAAATGACTAAACTACTGAAGGATTCTAAAAGAGTTGGATGTATACGGATCTTCAAGACTAATTGAGACTTTAAGGGTGATTTCGAGAGGTATAAAGCTAGACTTGTCGCCAAAGGTTACACTTAAAAGAATGGTATTGACTATAAAGAGACTTTCTCTCCGGTTTCTAAAAAGGACTCTTTAAGGATTGTCATGGCTGTGGTGGCTCACTTTGATCTTGAGCTTACTAAATGAATGTTAAAGCAACATTTCTCAATGGAAATTTAGAAGAAGAGGTATATATGGATCAACCTCAAGGTTTTGAGACCACAAGTAGAAGCAATCTGGTACGTAAGTTGAAGAAATCAATCTATGGATTAAAAAAATCTTGGTACTTGAAGTTCAATGATAATGTATTGTCATATGGGTTTGTAGAAATGATCTTTGATCGGTGTATCCACATAAAGATTGTAGAAAACAAGTTTATAATCCTTGTATTGTATGTAGATGACATTCATCTGGCCGCCAATGATCGTGGGTTTTTACATGATGTTAAGGATTATCATTCTAGTAACTTTGATATGAAATTTATGTTGAGGCTTCCTATGTGATCAGAAAAGAAATACTTCATAACATATCACAAGAAATTTTGGGATTGTCTCAAAAGGCATATATCGACAAAGTTTTAGAAAGATTTAAAATGGAATCATGTTCACCTAGTCTGGTTCCCATATAGAAAGGGGATCGTTTAAGTCTATCCCAATGTCCTATTAATGACTTAGAACGTAAGAAAATGGATGATATTCCTTATGCCTCTTTAATCGGAAGTTTGATGTATGCTCAGACTTAATTAGACTGGATATCAGTTTTACGGTTGGTATGTTGGATCGTTATCAATCAAATCCTGGACCATTTCACTTGAGATCTGAAAAAAAAATTAAGATATCTACAAGGCATCAAGGATCACATGTTCACATATAGAAGAACCAGAAACTTTGACATTGTTGGTTACTCAGACTCAGACTATGCCAGATCCTTGGATACTCGAAAAATCGACATTTGATTATTTGTTCCTTCTACCTAGAGGAGCTATTTCATGGAAGAGTGGTAAGTAGTCTGTCATTGCTACTTCCACTATAGAGACTGAATTCGTAGCGTGCTTTGAAGCTACAATTCAATCGTTGTAGTTGTGAAATTTTGTTCATGGTTTAGGCATCATTGGTACCAGTAAACCATGAACATATATTGTGATAATGCGGCATACGTATTCTTCTCGAAGAACGATAGATACTCCAAGGGTGCAAGCATATGGATTTAAAATCTCTATCGATTATAGAAGAAATGCAAAATCAAAGAGTTCAAATTGTTGATATCGGGACCAGTGATATGATCGCAGATCTGTTGACTAAAGGACTAGCTCCAAAGACATTTCTTGGCCATGTTAGTGAAATGGGAGTAGTCACGAAGTCCTTGTATTGCTGATTAGTTTTACATATCAGAACATAAGTCTTGCACATTGAATTTTATTGCAATTCTAGATATCAATGTAAGCTTTGATTTTGTTTATCTATGAATCATATTTTAGTTATGCATATTTGTTATGATTATAGATATTTAGTCTCTGTTTAAAGTCATTGTGGGATAAGATAATTTTGTTGATGTCAATCTTATCAAATTACATTTTTTTAATTATATTTATTTATGATACATGGAAGGAATCGAGACGTTTTCCAGACCCATGATCGTTATGATTCGGTCAGTTTAATTCTTATAAGGTTGTGACTCGTATAAATATATGTGTTTCTTCATATATGAATCAAGTAGGAGAATGTTAGAAATTTTATATAACGTTGGTTTATATAAATATAAGTTTTAATAATTGTTATTAAGTTACACACGGTGATAATTAGTGTTGTATTGAAGATACAATTATGGGGTGAAAATTCTTTCGTGTCAATCCGTATAATTTGAAATCAAAACACAATTTTGTGAATAGTTACAAGTTTGATATTGATTTGTAATTATTAAAAGTTGAAGGACATGTCTAAAAGACATATCTTTAAACTTATGTCTTTTTTATTTATTTAAATACATCATTTGTTTTTGTTACACCAAGACAATCACAAAAACAACAAAACAAAAAAAATATTTCTCTTATATCATCAAAGAATATTAAGGAGAGTGGTGGTGGATTTGGCATTGGGAAAGAAAAATTCAAAATTTACTGATAAAACATGGAAAATTCAAGTAAATATTGTTTATATTGAATTATGATTGATTTAATGATTCTATTATCCATTCATTTCCACATTTATTGAATTGTAAAATTGAAGAAAAATTTGATTCACATTCGCTATAGAAAGACATGAACCAGGGCCATTTAAAAATCATGAAATTGCATGATGTTTTGGAATATGAATACGACCTGGAGGAAACAAGAGAGGATAAAGAACATAAAACTTAGAAAGAAGGTGAAGCAAAAACGTAAAATAAAAGCATCAGATCCTCAACAAAAAAGAGATACAAAAAGAGTTGTCGAGGTAAGCAAATTGGGGGTAACTTCAAAAATATCTTCGTAAGGCTAAAATATTTCAAAAGTATCTTTTTCGAAAAAAATTTTTGACTTCAAATATACCCTTATAAATGTTGATATTCTCAAAATACCCCTGCGACCCAGTTTGACCCTGCGACCCAGCGACCCAGTCCGACCCTGCGATCCTGCGGCCTAGTCCGACCCTGCGACCCATTCCGACCCTGCAACCCAGTTGGACCCTGCGACCCTGCGACCGTGCGACCCAGTTTGACCCTACGATCTAGTTCGACCCTGTGACCCAGTGCAACCGCCGGAAACTGCCAGAAGTCGCCGGAAACTACCAGAAATCGCCGGAAACTGCCATAAATCGCCGGAAATCGCCAAAAATCACCGTAAAATCTCTAAAAACGTTAAAAATTACTAGAAATCACTGAAAATGGCTTTAACATTGTTGGAAATCGCTCGAAAATTGCTGCAAAACGTTCAAAATGGACGGAAATCACTCGAGAATGGAAAGAAATCACTCAAAAATGGAAGGAAATCGTTCGAAAATGGAAGGAAAACACTCGAAAATGAAAGGAAATAGCTCTCTACTTTGTTTCCCTCCTCTCAATTTTTGTTTTCCCTCCTCTCATATTTGCCTTTCCCTCCTTTGCATGTGTTTTTCATTAACAAAACATAAGGGCACATATGTCTTTTCTCCAATTTTTTTTCATCAGATTTAGGAGAGTAGTTTTGAAGTGTTTTAGCCCTAAGAGGGCATTTCTGATATTCTCCCCAGCAAACTCATCTTAAGTTTTTTTTAAACCATATCACTAGAAAAGTGAAAATGAGAAAACGATGACTAGAATATGAAAATTTTTAAGGCATTACTTTATATAAAATTCGCTTTCGAATAAGTATTGGTAAAAGAATGACATTTTAAGAGCTCGATCGGTGGACACAGAAATACCTGTTAACGCGACGTTTACGTTTTCTAGTGATTGTGGACGAGACGAAAAGCGACTTGTGAAATCGCAATCGCCCACAAATACTATCAATTGTGGATTTTTGAAACACAAAGAAAATTCTGCGATTGCGATTGTATTTGATGGTAATTTGACCAGATGACAAAAATATCTGTAAATCTTATATAATAAAAAAGGTCATATA
Source organism: Gynandropsis gynandra (assembly GCA_036759665.1). NCBI lineage: Eukaryota > Viridiplantae > Streptophyta > Magnoliopsida > Brassicales > Cleomaceae > Gynandropsis > Gynandropsis gynandra. The sequence continues at coordinate 23,320,131 of CM071873.1, forward strand.
TATACATATTACTATATATATATATATATAAATATAAAATTCATTTGTATAGGCATATTTATATGTATATACACATATATACATATATACATGCATAAGTATATACACACATGCGTAGACATTTCAATACATTTATACAAATATATATATATATATATAAACATACATTTGTATATATACACACACATTTGATAAAAAAAATAGATACATGCACATATATATACATATTTTAAACCACAAAAATACAGTTATATACAAGTATATATACCTACATATGTATACACATACACATATATACATATTTTTATATATATATATATATATTCATATGCATATACATATATATATTTTGATAAAAAAACTACGTATATGTAGTAACTATATAAGTATATGTATACATATATATATTATTTAGTTACTATATTATTATGGTCTATATTATATGATATTTAATTATATTTTATAAATTCATTTCAAATTTCTATTATATTTTGTATTAATCATAATATATATAATAATGTGTGTGTATATGTAAATATTTTAAAAATGTTTATTGTTTTAAAAACATATTGAAATTATAACTAAAAGTATGAAAAAATTAAAGAAAATTAAAATAAATTACTTTATTAATAATAAATGTCTTTTTTATTAATTTTGTTCAAAATGCAACAACGCGCAAATCGAAATAACTCGTAATCGCTGCAAAATACTGTGTTTTTACCAATGAGACAAAATTAATAAAAACACCACCAATCGCCACCAGAAACGACACCAATCGCAAACGCAAACAAACGATTCCACCAGTCAGACCCTAAGAAACGTGGTTGCACGAGAAAGAACAACTTGGAATAAACGAAGATAACCGCTCAACATAAACTGCAAGTCTTGCCCAAGATCTCATTGAAATTGAAGTGTTAATTATTTCAGATTAAGACTCGGAGGATGATCAAATTATTGATCGGAATATACACTCCACATGGCGTCAATAAGCCAATGGTTCAGTGATCTTCAAAGCACATGAATTTTCATATTAGAGGGATGGGAAAGGTTAAAATTCAGAAGTACGACAAGTCAATAAAAGTCTCGAGTCATGTGAGATTCATTACAAAGCTTAAAAGAAACTTACTCTCTTGGACTTCTCAACACATTATGATTATCATACAAATATGAATGGAGACAACTTAATATCTGCAAACGTTCACTTGTTGTCATGAAGATGTCCTCGATGCAATCCTAGATGGTCTTCCCGAAGAGTATTAGCCGATTGCGGACGTAATTCGAGCAAAGGATACCGCTGCATCCGTTGAAGAAGTTCACGAAAAGCTTCTCAATCATGAGGCCACATTGGCT
>CM071873.1:23327620-23353001 GCA_036759665.1 Gynandropsis gynandra
TACCTCAGTGCTAAGCCAGTCTTTCACTCCCGAATGAAACACTTGGCTCTTGACTATCTCTTCGTCCACGTCCTGGTCGAGTCGAACACTCTTTGGGTCACTCATGCACGAGCTGCGGATCAGCTTGCGGATATTCTCACGAAGCCTCTCCCGAGACTACCGTTCGAGCTCTTGTGTTCCAAGATTGGACTCACCGAGGGTGGTCCATCTTGAGGGGGCATGTAAAGGATATACATGTATAGGGGTATATAAGTAATTTTGTAATTAGATCTATCATCATTGTAATTAGGTCTAACTTTGTATATCTAGCCGTTTTGGCTCATTTGAATCATTATTCAGATTTCAAATTATCAAAATCATTCTAGTCAAAAGTTTGGTTTCATTGTCTGTATTCCTTTTGTTAGACATTGATATGCGTTATATCGAGTGATAAAACCTAGACTAACGCTTCCGCAAGAATACGGATCGTGTAGTAACTAGGGTCGAACACAAGGAATTGATGCGAAACACAAGAGAAGTCTAGATTCGACATAGATGTAGAAAGAGATGACTCCCTATTCATAAACCGATGCCTTCGGTAGATTCTTCTCGCTCCCGATCCGTAGATCCGTCGTTTTCTTCCTTCTTCTCCTTGCCCTAATGTCTCCCAATCTCCTCTGATGTGTTCTGGTTCGTCCCCCTCTTTTCAGATCTGATTTTCCCTTTTAATTTTGCCGATCTAGATCTTAGGAAAGTTTGTTGGAACGCTGGACCCGAGCGGGCATTCTCTTTACCCGATCGTGCAGGTGACCTACCCGATCGTGCACACACAAATGAGCCCGATCGGGCACCATGCCCGACCGTGTACTTCATCAGCCCGAGTCGTGCAAACTTACGGGGTTTTCTGCCATGAATCAGCCCGAGCGGGCACTCCAAATGCACCCGAGCGGGCACCTATGCCCGAGCATATCCCTTGAGCACCCGAGTCGTGTAAGGCTACGGGGTTTTCTTGAATGATTCAGCCCGACCGGGCACTCTCAATCCACCCGAGCGGGCATGTCTTGAAGTGTAGTTTCCGCTCCTTTCGCTCGGTGTTTGAGTGCTCGCTTCCATCCGTGGCCTTGCATAAGCCGAACCTTGTTACACAGCTTCGTTTTCGGGTTTAGATTGCATAATCACTCGTGTTTCTCTTCAATCCTTCGTTTCCTACACAAAACACGAAATGTGGATAAAGTCTTCGAATATGCTCAATAGATGAATGAAATATAAATAATCTACTCTAAACTAGACCTAAGAATGATATAAAAACTATAACAAATTACGTGTTATCAAACTCCCCCAGACTTAACCTTTTGCTCGTCCTCGAGCAAACCTAGAGTCGAGTACTAGAAGAGCTAAACAACCATGGATACCAATACAAATACGTCGAAGAATTTAGCCATCATACAAATCAACGCGTCACATGAACGTAAGCCTAAGCGTACCTAGTTTAGACCTCTATCACCCGAAAGTCTCGAACCATGCAATCCTACCAATGACCTAAGTTTAGTCCGTACTCCTAAGCAACATCCAAGCGTTCTCCATACCAACTCTCCTAAGCTTGAGATATCTTTAAACTCATTTTTCTCGTTCTTATTTCTTTTTTTTTTATTTTCTTTTCTTTCTTTTTTTTTATATAGACCCACGCTTGGTTCCTAGGACGTCGAAGTCGAAGAGGTTGGCTTTCTACTTAGACCCAGGCTGCCTATGGCACACTCATAAGGTTTCTCGGCCTTAGAGGAGTGAAGAGATGCGTCATTGAAGCTCATTTTAAACCATGGTTTTCTTTTTTTTTTTATTTTTCTTTTCTTATGAAAAATACGCATCACTCTAACCCTTAGGACGTAGAATAGCGCCTCAACCCACCACTTAGACCCGAACCATCGATATCGATGTACTCATGTCAATGGAAACCTTAAATAGTTAACTTATCCAAGGAGAAAAAATTGACAGCGGAGTATAAGCGTGTGGAATCTAATGAACGCTAAAATCAATCTAACAAGCATTGAATAATCGGTATACTTGGAGATATGATACTTGGTATGAAACTTAGGAGGTAGATGCAACTAATGGTCATGGTTTCAAGCACAATTACCTAACTAATCGGGATCAAGAAGACTTCTAAGCAAACCTAGACCATTGTTCATGATTCGACAAAGTTGTACTAATAACTAAAACTCGAAAATCCATGCTAAGTATCCATCCGTTTATTCCTAGAAAAACAAAAATCTACATCTAATCCTAATCATCTAAGTCTAATCACATGACAATACTCGATGAGTACTCCCCCCCAGACTTGAATGAAACACCGTCCCGGTGTTCAAAACCTAGGAGAAACAAAATAACGGGAAAAGAAGGGTTGGAACGTGTGCACCTTGTGTAGCTTCCAATCCCGTGTTTGTGTTTCCTCTTCATGGATGATATGGACGTTGAAAAACCTGCGAAAAATATTCACACAATCCAAAAGGGAAGAATACAATCCCACCAAGTACATCAATATGAAAAGAAAAAGAAATAGTCCGAAAATAGAAACAAAAATGAGAAATGCAAAAAGTCGGGTTGCCTCCCGATAAGCGCTTGTTTAAGGTCTTGAGCTTGACCAAAATGTGCTACCCATTAGATGGACGTCCTTGACGTCGTTGTGTGCGTAGCATCCTGCGTACATGAGGTGGTCGATAGAGTGTAGTACGCGGTTCAATTGAATTCCTTCCCCGATCAGTCATGTCGTCCCTATTCTTCATTTCAACCTTCATCTTGGATGCCTTATCAATGTTCCAATCTGATGCTGGACGTTTGTAGTGGCTGCTAGGTACCTCAAGAATGGACGAATTGTCGATGTGAGCCGTTTGTGCTGCGCTGGAATCTGCCTGGATTTGTCGGAGGGTTGTGCACTGGTTTGCAACGTCTTCTTGGCTCGAAACCTTCCCCAACTGATCTGTACTCATGTGGTTATGAGTTGAGAAATTGCCTTGATGAGGATTACCCGAGAATCCATCCTTATCTGAGGTTGCGATCCGCTTTGCTCGGGTCGCGCAGAATTCTGCTCGGGGTTCGTCTAACTCGGGGTTTGGGATTTCTTCTATATCCTTTTCATCCAGTAGCTTTGTACAAAGCTTCACTCCGTTAATGTACTTACAAAACCCCTCTCTAGCTGCTGGAAGAGTCATCTCAAAAGGATCTAATATCCCAAACTTCTCGAAGACTTCATTGGCTAACTCCTCTAGGACGTCGATGTGGAATACCGAATCCACCATACATGGTTGCTTAAGTGTGTCGTTCAGATTGAACTCCACTTCTTCATCCCCGAATTTAAGTGTGAGTCTACCCTCAGCGCAATGTATGATCGTCTTTGCCGTATTGAGAAACGGCCTACCAAGGATGATTGGAATTTTCTCGTCCTCCTCCATATCTAGTACAACGAAGTCAACCGGGACGAAAAATTTTCCTATCTGCAAAGGCACGTCTTCCAGCCTTCCCTCGGGTATCCTAACACTCCTATCAGCCATGGTTAACGCCATTCTCGTCGGTCGAAGATCCATCTTACCCCTAAGATCCAGTTTCTTATACAATGACAATGGTAGCACGCTTACGCTTGCTCCGACATCGATTAGTGCATGGTTTATTTCATAATCTCCAATTTTACAAGGGATTACGAATATACCTGGATCCGGCATCTTTTTGGGTAGATTAGGCTGCAGCATTGAATTCGTTACCATAACGGATTCCATCTCCACGTCTCGCTTGTTCGCAAGTATCTCTTTGAGGAACTTGGCGTATGAAGGCATCTTCTTCAACGCCTCATGGAATGGTATCGTGATGTCCATCTTTTTCAACATCTCAGCAAATTTCGCAAATTGAGCGTCATCATCCTTTTTGCGTTGACGTTGAGGAAATGGCAAAGGAGGTGATCTCGGTTCCAATTTCACGTATTTCGGCTCTCCCTCCTCCTCGGGTTTACTTTTGTACTCTTTGCTGCCACTGCCATTTTTCATTGCTTTGTTGGATGATTCACCTTCGTCGAATGTCGAGGGAATGGTTTGATCAATCAGTCTCTTACGTTGACGTTGTGGGAATGGGAGAGGAGGCGGTCTTGGTTCCGGTTTCACGTATTTCGGCTCTTCCTCTTCCTCGGTTTTCATTTTTCGCTTCTCAACGTAGCTGCCATTTTCCGCTGCTGTGCTAATCACTTCATCCTTCTCAAACATCAAATGAGTGGGCTGATCCACCACTTTGCCACTCCGAAGATATATGGCATTGACGTGTTCACGAGGATTTACTTCCGGCCGCGCCGGTAGAATTCCTTGCGGTCGTGATGATTGTGCAGCGAGTTGTGATACTTGAGTATCCAAGATCTTAAGATGCGTTTTCACCTCCACAAACTCATTTTTCATCTCTTGATTTTCTGCTCTCATCTCTTCATGACTTGTTCTCAACGCTCTTATATCATTGGCTTGGTTCTTTTTCTCTTGTATGATTTGAGCTAGCATTGATGTGATATCGGGTCTAACTTCTTGTTGCGGAGGAGCAAGCGCACGTGGTTGAAAATTCTGATTTTGGGGCTGCGTCCTCGGCTGGAAATTCTGATTGCGTTGCATCAAACGCGGTTGAAAGTTTCCCGATGCTCGTTGTGCATTGAATGCACCGTCGGAATTCTTGTACGAGAGATTAGGGTGATTTCTCCACTCGGGGGTATAGGTATTACCCAAAGGTTGGTTGTTACTTACATAATTCACCCTTTCGTACCCTTGAATTCCTCGCTCGTCCGGCTGCTCATAATATTCTTGCTGATTCATTCCGGACATCATATTGCGGAGCTCATTGAATTCACTTTTCATCTCAGCTCTCATTTCAGCTCTCATTTCCGCTAACTCGGCATATATGGATCGCGTATTATCCACGTTAGCTACTCTCGCTGGAGTGTTGCGATTATACTCTCCGGCGGTTTGGTTTCCTTCGTAAGCCATACGATCTATAAGATCCTCGACTTGTGGGAAGGTGAGGTTGCTTAAAGAACCTCCAGCAGCGGCTACGATCAAGATCCTCGTATTGTCCGATAAACCTTGCATGAAGTTGCATATGAGGTAACTTTGATCCATACCGTGATGTGGGCAAAGGCGTTGGTAGCCTTTGAATCGCTCCCATGCTTCATATAAGCTCTCGGCTGCCCCTTGCACGAATGTGTTGATGTTATTCTTGGCTAGCTGAGCTTTTTTTTGAGGGAAGAATCTCGTCATAAACTTCTCCTCTAGCTGTTCCCATGACGCAATAGAATTCGCTGGTTGCGAATATAACCAATCTTGTGCTCTATCCTTCACCGAGAACGGGAAAGCAGCTAGCATTATATCCTCATCCGATACCCCATCTCCACCCCTTACGGTTCGGCACAGCATCTTGAAATCAGTGAGATGCTGGTTTGGGTCCTCGGTTGGTCTCCCTCTAAACGCCGCGTTACCAAGCATTTGAATGAATGCCGGTTGAAGCTCTACACGGACGTTTCTTCTTGCAATGCAAGATAAGAGCTGCGTGTGCCTAGGGACCGTGTATGATCCATAGGTCAGTGCCGGTTGCACTTGCTGCGCGTTTTGAACGTTCATATCTTGACGTTCAGCCATTAGCTCTTCGACAAACGGTTGTTCGATCACTTTTCTCGGTTGGAAATTCAAATGTGCTTGCGTGTTATCAACTGAATTGCTTGCACTAGCTTTCGATTCTTATGTGCTTGCGTGTTATCAACTGAATTGCTTGCACTAGCTTTCGATTCTTTCCTTAATTTTCTGAGTGTTCTATCAATGTCGGGGTCGAAAACTAGATCTGCTCTTCCGGTGTTTCTCATGCACAATTAAGCTGCAAAAGAAAAAGAAGATAAACACAAAATCGCGTGAGACCCGAGAAGCAAAAGAACTTGATTCTAAGCGAATAAACAAACAAAAATACGAAAAAGCAAGAAACAAACAAGACTCCTAAAAACCTAATGTCTAAATCTAAAAGTTTCCTAACTCCTAAGCCGTAATCAACTCCCCGGCAACGGCGCCAAAAACTTGATATGCGTTATATCGAGTGATAAAACCTAGACTAACGCTTCCGCAAGAATACGGATCGTGTAGTAACTAGGGTCGAACACAAGGAATTGATGCAACTTCGTAGCTATTAAACTAATTGAATTAGACACGTGAGAAGACTAAAATTGGAATCGTGATTGAGCTGAACTAAATTAGATCGAAGAGATAAAACTTTATGGCTGAGAACCATGGGTATCGAGAGTTTGCCTAATGAAGTAACGAAGTTCTAAAAAAAGATAATTGGTCTAGGTACTATCATGAATTCAGGGAATTCAAGCTCTCCTATAGGAACTGACTGGCGTAGACTTGTCCACTATCTAGCATGCATATACCAATGTATCCATTGCGTATCTTACATGCATAGACGCATTATGACCGCTATCCTAATCCCTAGATTTAACCGATTGACCTGGCGTAGATTCTAAACCGGCAAACCCTAAATCATGGCTAAGTTCCGAACCCTAATGCCCTGGCGTTGGTTTATTAGACTTCTAAGATCATTCAATCAAGTGGCGTACAGGTAGAGAAAGCATTAAAAACAACCATGAAATCTGAAAACATGATAGATACCAAATTCATTCATTCAAGTGGCGTACAGGTAATGAAAGCATTAAGTATCACCATTCATTAAGCATACGACTTCGTTACATCATATCAAACCTCTCTAACCCATGGCAAAGGAATCTACTCAGACATAGATACAGAAAAGGAAACACAAGAGAAGTCTAGTTTCGACATAGATGATGAAAGAGATAACTCCCTATTCATAGACCGATGCCTTCGGTAGATTCTCCTCGCTCCCGATCCGTAGATCCGTCCTTTTCTTCCTCCTTCCTCTTGCCCTAGTGTCTCTCCTTCTCCTCTGATGTGTTCTGGTTCGATCTCCCCTTTTTTAGATCTGATTTCCCTTTAATTTACCCGTTCTAGATCTTAGGAAAAGTTGTTGGGAATGAAGGACCCGAGCGGGCACATCATGCACCCGATCGTGCAACCACTATGCCCGACCGTGTTGCCTCTTTCAAGCCCGAACGGGCACCCATGCCCGGTCGTGTAGACTCTCAACCCGAACGGGTAAAACGCACGGTGATTTCTTGGATGAATTGGCCCGAGCGGGCATTGTAAAGCCACCCGAGCGGGCACATATGCCCGAGCATGTCCCTTGAGCACCCGAGTCGTGCAAACCTACGGGGTTGTTTGGCATGAATTAGCCCGACCGGGCACTCTCTATCCACCCGAGCGGGCATGTCTTGAAGTGTAGTTTCCGCTCCTTCCGGTCGGTGTTTGAGTGCTCGCTTCCATCCGTGGCATTGCATAAGTCGAACCATGTTACACAACTTCATTTTCGGGGTTAGATTGCATAATCACTCGTGTTTCTCTTCAAGTCTTCGTTTCCTACACAAAACACGAAATGTGGATAAAGTCTTCGAATATACTCAATAGATGAATGAAATATAAATAATCTACTCTAAACTAGACCTAAGAATGATATAAAAACTATAATGAATTACGTGTTATCAGACATTATACACCACTTAGAATATTTGGTTCACTCTCCATGTGGTAAACACTATGCTCCATTTATAGTGCTTCTTCTCATCTTGTGCACCGCCCACCAAGAAAAGAAACAAAAAAGTTTCATTTCTCTTTTCTTGTGTCGTCCAATCCCTATGGAAATAAGAACATTTCTTTTCTAATTTAGACATTATGTATACTTAGTATTTTCTTCTTATATTTACTTTACTTTACTAGTATTTCCATTTATCATTTGTACTATATTGTAAATCGGAAATATTCTACTTATATGTACATGTAATGGATAAAAAATAATATAATGCTAAGCTCTATTACAATCTCTCCTTTATTTTTTTAATCTCTTCTAATTTTTTTATAGTCTTAATTTTATTTATGTTATCAAAGTCTGGTTATGAATAAACTAGATTTTTGATTCGTGTCTGCTAAATTCTTTTTTTTCTCTAAGTCATGTCTCTTCCTATGAAGGAGAATATCGAACCTTGTTCAATGGTGATAAGTATCTTGTATAGTCGCAGCTCACCAAATCAAATCCCGAGAGTCGAGTTTTGTAGAAATGTGAGGTAAATCAACCACAGACGTCATCAGATCCAAATGGGAGGATGTGCAAGGAGATGGCATCACAGATCGAGAAGCTTTGGGAGCTCTTGTACTATTGAAAAGTTCCTTATCATTTCCTTTGTCCTACGAGAGTAAGAGCACTGCACACCTCTTATGGAATGAACTGAAAGAAGATTTCCACGACACCTCCAACCTACCATACATTTCTGAGATCAAAAATTTAATAAGCACGCTTTAGCAAGATAACAAACCCTTCAACCATCATCTCGGAGACTTCAAAGGTCTTTGCTTAGAGTTTAACAAGCTTCATTCTCTCACCATTGATCCTAATATCAAATATAATCACGAAACACATGAACCATGCATAAAAATATTTTGATTTAATTCACTCGAAAATTCAGACATCACTTAGATTATAGAAAATATTTTGTTAACTTTATAGAGAAAAATCGAAAATACACATGGGTTTACTTGTTAATGTTCAAAAGTGATGTATTTGATGCATTTATTAAATTTTATAATGATGTTTCAACACAATTCCATGTTAAAATTAAATGTCTCAATTCAGACAATAAAGAAGAGAACACGAGCCATCAGTTTCGAACATTCTTGAAGGATCAAGGCATCGTGCACCGAACTTCATGTCCATATACTCCACAACAAAATGGAGTGGTCGAGCGCCATAACATGCATCTAGTGGAGGTTCAACACACCATTATGTTCTACCGATATGTGTCCATCCAATTTTAGGAAGTTATTGTTATAACTGCATGTCATCTCATCAACATACTTTCAAAAAATGGTTAAATGACACCACTCCCTACGAGCTATAAATAATATGAAATCTGATCTCCATTATTTAAAATTATCGGGTGTGTTTGTTATATGTTGGTAGATGAAGCCTTACAAAGGAAACTCGAGCCCAAAAGTATCAAATGTATCTTTGTTGGCTACGCATCTACACAGAAAAGGTTCACATGTTATCATCCTAGGACTCGTTGATTACATATATCAAGGGAAGTCAAATTTGATGAAACTCAAAGCTTTTATGTAGAAAATAATTGGATTGGACTTTAGAATATAATCCACTCACATGATGTATTGATTTCGTTAAGGTCTAATATAAATCAATTTCGATATAGTGACACATTTAGATAAAGACATGATTTGAATCCCCCACTTGAGGAAATCCAACTACAACAAATCAAACGAGTACGAAAGAACAAAAAAGAGAACAAGAACCTAATTAAGTAGAAATGTGAGCACTGTGATCAAGCAACAAATTGACTAAGATGCAGTGATCGTTTAAAATCTCTTCCTCGTATTCATTACTCTAATTTTGTCATTACGTTTCCTATTCATTATTGTTTCGATTTCACCAACCTGCATAAGGAATATCAAAGTCTTGGTGAGTCAAATTGATAACATTCAAGAATCCATTTCATAGGAAGAAGTTCAATGAATCCTTTCATGGAAACAACCTATGGAGGTGGAAATCGGCGCTCTTGAAAAGAACAAAAAAGAATTTTTTAGTCGACCTACCTAATAAAAAAAGGTAGTCGGCTCCAAGTGGATCTATAAGGTCAAATTTTTAAATAATGGTGAGGTTGGACACTAAAAGCTTAGATAGATGGCAAGAGGCTACAAATACAAAATTTCAGCAAGCGAAAAAATTAAGATGAATTGCAACAACAACTTTAACATCATAGGTTATTGCGATGTAGACCGGGCTAGAGATAGAGATAATCGAAAGTCCACATAGGTTTGTGCATGTTTGTAGGAGAAATGTGGGTACATGGAAGAGAAGAAAGCAAAGTGTTGCATCTAGTTCGGATGCAAAACCTTAGTGTAAAGCCATGACTAACACAACTTGTGAAGCAATTCTTAAAAGACTAGGGATCAAGACCACTCAACCCAATGGTTCTTAATTATGATAATCAAGTAATGTTTCATATTGCAGCTAACGTCGTCTTCCATGAACATGTAAAACACGTAGAGGTTGATTGTTACTTCATGAGAGGTAAATTCCAAGACGGTATAATCACCGCCATGCACACCCCAAGCACAAATCAATTGGAAGATGTATTCACCAAAGCAACATGCAATCAGATATATTCAGACACGCATCAACGAATTGGTCTTGTAAATATTCATCAAAACTACAAGATCCAACTATTTTTGCAATAACATGAATCATGAGTTTAATCTATTTCCTTTACCAAGGTTTCATCCCATAGAGTTTTATTTGGCAATGTTTTAGTGAGTCATCAACTCATCGAGTGACTATTTGAAGCTTGAGGAGAAATGTTAAACACTTTATTCTAGTTAGAGTATTTGGATCATTTCCATGTGGTAAACATGGTACTCTACTTAGAGTGTTTCTTCTCTTATTCTGTGTCGCCCACCAAAAAAAGGAACTAAGGAAGTTTTGCCTTTTCTTGTGGTGTCCCCTCTTTATGGAAATAATAAAGTTTCCTTTTATCAGTTAGGCATTACGTATATTTAGTATTTTCTTCTTTAATTTAGTTTCCTATATTATTACTTCCATTTATCATTTGTAATACATTGTAAAATGGAAATATCATGCATATATGTACATGTAACTGATGAAATTTGTATAATAATGATATGATCCCGGACGACGTCGAGGACGCGACCTATAATGATGAGGATGACGCGACCCACATGGCTGAGGAGGACGCGACCCGCACTACACGAGATGCGACCCACACTACACGAGACGCGACCCGCATTTCAGAAGAAGCGACCCGTGCCAGGGAAGAAATGACCCGAGCCAAACGAAGATGGACGCGACCCGAAGGTAAGACGTTGGTCCTGTGGCCCATGACAGGGCAAGGGAGGAGGGGGCCTTGACCTTACCAGCAGGTCCCATGACCCGAGCTAAAGCTACGAAGCTCAAGGAGGTGATCATCGGGATTCTCACGGCCGTTCAAGTTCAAGATGAGTATTTGAGTCTTCATGAGATCTCTAATATCCGTATCATTCTTCAAGCCGAAGCACAACTCGCAAAGGTCGATAATTAGGGTAAGTGCTTCGCGTGTACTCTTTTCCCTTCGTTGGTTTTGTCCCATTGGGGCATTCCAACGATGGATTTTTAACGAGGCCGCGACTCACTTTCCCGACCAAACTATTGACTCGAGGCTCCAAGATAAGTCGGCATAACGAAGACACATTTTATGACTTTGTCTTATTTATGACTTTGGCTATTTTCTAGGTCATTTATGTATAGCCTTGCATGGCTACCTAGCATTTATGATGCATTTATGGTCTTGCATGGCCACTTTGATTACATATGGCCAACCATGATCTTCTTGTTGAACAACTTTGTATTTTTTTATCTTAATCTTGATTTTCTTTTGATGAAATCACCTTGTTGGTGTGTCATATCCAGCAAAACCCGATGGTGAGTAATATCCAACATATGTTCATTTTTCGTAGGTGTGTAATATCCTTCGAAGACGACCCGGTAAATCAAGAGCTTTTCTGCAACTTTCGTGTGACCATTCGCTCCACCCACCTTGTGTGAAGAGTCGTGCGACTCAGCTGCAGCAAGGCCTATCTGTTCAACCTTCGTCTAGAGCATCGTTCCAGCGGGGATCGCATCAGAAGAATAAAACTGAGTTTGTAGATTTATGAGAAAAGTAAGTTGCATATCGAGGAGAAAACAAGGCAATATGCCTAATATGTGATGATATCTATAACCATGATCTTGTTAGCAAATTGCATTATCGTGATGTGGTATTTAGTTAATCGAATTTAATCCGTTGATTAGTTAGTTTAGGTTTATTCACATTCCACACACACACTTATTGATTTTCACAGTCCTATACATTAGTTTACTAGCTTTAGAGTTGCATCAATTCCTTGTGATCGACCCTGGTACTATAAGATCCGTATTCTTGCGGAAGCATTAGTCTAGGTAATTATTACTTAAGATTAACCACATCACAAGTGTCATTCTAACCATATCTTTTTTGAATATATTACAAAGGTAAAGAAACTTAAAGTCTATAAAAAGATAAGAAGACATAAACACGAGAATGTAAGAGAGAATAAAAGAATAAAAGAGCCACACGACTCTTCGCACAAGGTGGGTGAAGCGAATGGTCACACGAGAGTTGTGGAAAAGCTCTCGATTTACCGGCTCGTCTTCGAAGGATATTACACACCTACGAAGAACGAACGTACGTTGGATATTACTCACCAACGGGTTTTGCTAGATATGACACACCAACAAGATGATTTCTTCAAAAGAAAATCAAGATTAAAATAAAAAATCCAAAGTTGTTCAACAAGAAGATCCTGGCCGGCCAAATGTAATCAAAGTAGCCATGCAAGACCATAAATGCATCATAAATTCTAGGTAGCCAAGAAAGGCTATACATAAATGACCTAGAAAATAGCCAAAGTCATAAATAAGACAAAGTCGTAAATGTGTCTTCGTTATGCGGACTTGTCTTGAAGTCTCGGGTCAATAGTTAGGTCGCAGAAATGAGTCGTGGCCTCATTAAAAACCCAACGTTGGAAAACCCCATGGGACAAAACCAACGAAAGGAAAAGAGTACACACGAGGCACTTACCATAATTATCGACCGTTGCGAGTTGTGCTTTAGCTTGACGAATGACACGGATTTTAGAGATCTCATGAAGACTCGAATACTCGTATTGAACTTGGACGATCAAGAGAATCTCGATGATCGCCTCCTTGAGCTTCATAGCTTTAGCTCGGGTCATGGGACCTGCTGGTAAAGTCAAGGCCTCCTCCTCCCTAGCCCTAGCACGGGTCACAGGACCAATGTCCTTCCTTCGGGTCGTGTCTACCTTCCGTTTGGCTCGGGTCGTTTCTTCCATGGGCCGGGTCGCTTCTTCTGTGATGCGGGTCATGTTTCTTGTAGCGCGGGTCACGTCTCACGCAGCGCGGGTCGTGTCATCCTCAGCGATGCAGGTCACGTCCTCCTCAGCCATACGGGTCGCGTCATCCTCATCATTATAGTAAGCGTCCTCATTGTCGTCCGGAATCATATCATGCCCTCCCACTCTAAAAGGATTTGTCCTCAAATCCGTTTGATCTGCGACAAATGGAACCAAGTCAATAACATTAAAGCTGGGACTCACATTATACTTACTTGCAAGTCGAGTTGGTAGGCATTGTTACTGATTCTTTTGCTTACTATGAAGGGTTCGCTAATCCGGGGCATCAATTTTGGTTTTCTCTTGTTTGGAAATCACTTCTTTTGCAAATGGAACCATATTCGATTCCAGGGTTTGAAAATCATTCGCTTTCGGGCTAAAAAACGCTATAGATAATGCTACCACGTTTGCAACGCTCTCACAAGTGCGTATAACTCCTTTACGTAAGTGGAATAGTTGAGGGTTGCATCGCCAAATTTCTCGCTGAAATAGGCAATTGGCTTCCGTTCTTGCATTAAAACTGCACCAATTCCTACACCGGACGCATCACACTCGATTTAAAAAGTTTTAAGAAAATCTCGTAAAATCAGTAAAGAGGCATGAGTAAGCTTCTCTTTTAGCGTTTGGAACGCTGCCTCTTGTGCTTCTCCCCACTTGAATCCAATATTTTTCATGATGACTTCGGTGAGAGGGGCGACCAAGGTGCTAAAGTTCTTTACAAAGCAACAATAGAACCCCGCAAGTCCATGGAAGCTTTGGACTTCCCCGATAGTCTTTAGGTTCGGCCATTCTTGAATGACTTTAACCTTTTCTTCGTCCACCTTTACGCCTTCTGCACTTACAAAAAAACCTAGAAACACGACGTTATCTGTACAAAAGGTACACTTCTTAAAGTTTGCATATAGTTCTTCCTTCCTAAGTACCTTTAAGACCGATTCTAAGTGTCCAACGTGTTCTTCTAAGTTTTTACTGTAAATGAATATGTCATCGAAGTAGATCACTACGAATCTACCTATATACTCTCAAAGAACATGGTTTATTAAGCGCATGAAATTACTAGGTGCATTTGACAATCCAAAAGGCATAACTAACCATTCATACACTCCATGTTTAGTTTTAAATGTCGTTTTCCATTCGTCACCTTCTTTCATCCTAATTTGATGATATCCACTTTTAAGGTTTTTTTTTATAAAATATCCTATTTCCATGAAATTCATCTAGCATATCATCTAGCCTAGGAATAGGATGTCGATACTTCACCGTAATGTTGCTGATTGCGCGACAATCAACACACATGCGCTAGCTACCATCTTTCTTTGGCACGAGTAAAACAGGCACGACGCATGGGCTCATGCTTTCTCGGATATATCCCTTGGCCATGAGTTCCTCCACTTGCCTTTGCAACTCCTTGGTTTCCACTTGATTGGTTCGATAAGCTGGCCGATTTGGTAGCACAGCTCGGGGAACGAAATCGATTTGATGTTCAATACCGCGAATTGATCATCTCATTTTCATACGTATTTCTTGCACGATTTTAGAGATGTTTACGATATAGATGCGATGTTTTACGTATGATTTTGTATCCGTTTTACTCGTTTTCGTGTTTTCATGTTCTTACAGGTTTTGCTGCATATTCGGTTCATTTTGGAGCTTAAGGACGTGCATGAGACAAAGTACCAACATCGAGGATCATCACGGAACAAACGAGACGAGAATTAGCGAAGAACACACACTACCCACGCGGGTAACTCCCTAACCCGAGCGGGCATTTAGTTCGGCGGTTTTGTCCAGCAAATTGAGCACGAGTCGGGCAAGCATTACACATGCCCGTGGCACCAGCCCGAGCGGGCCTCACCTCAGCCCGACCGAGGCTCACCTCAACCCGACCGGGGCACTATCTAGCCCGAGCGGGTTGCCTCGTTTTCCATCACGATCCCGCGCGATCATGCGCGCTGCACCCGAGCGGGTTACACACCTAGCCCCCGCGGGTCGCGTCCGTCACCTACAACTCCAAATAAGTTAATTTGTCTTAAAACAAATGGAAGTTTGTTGGGAACTCATACAATAAGGAAAACGACTTTAGAGAAGAGGAATAAGTGATATTTTGCTGGAGAAAGTAATGGAAACGTCACCCAACTTATTCAAGAATGGAAACTCATGTAAAGACAACAATGGGTGGCTGCTGCAATAAAAGGAAGAACTGAACGGCTGAAAGGGAAATAAGAGAGAAAAGGAAAGAAAAGAGGAAGGAAAGAAGAGGAGAGGAGTGAGAGGTCGAGCTCATTCACTCAGTTTTCAGTTCTTGATCGAGGAGAGAGAGTAGAGAGAGAGAGAAGGAGGAGGTTCTTGCGAAGGAGACTTACAAGGAGCATTGGAGATCAATCCCACACTTCTGTTTCATTTGGTTTTTATGTTCCTTAGACCTTTTATTTCGTTTATGATTTTTTATGGGCGCATGAGCGAGTAGTTTGTTTGTTCTAGGAGAAGGGATTGTTCCTTAGACCTTCTATTGACTTGTGTTTGCGATGGCCGCGTAGATGCATGTATTAGAGATTAGGAGAAGGACCAAAAGGAGAATTCTAGTATGACTTGTGTTTGTGATGGCCACGTAGATGCATGTGTTAGGGATTAGGAGAAGGACCGATAGAGAATTCTAGTCCTAGAAGATCAGGTTTAGAACAACCGAGGTTAGGCCACGAAAGTAGGGTAGCAGCGGTTGAGGGTAAAACGAATGAATCACAGGTCTTATGGGTTTAGTTCAAGGTGTCAGCCACGAAAGTAGGGGTAACTTGAATAGATCATGTGTCTCTGCCTCGAGAGAGGATAGATATCATATTAGGATCGTCTGCCTTAGATAACTTGACAGGGATTGCATGATAGATAGGTTGATTGTTGGTTTCGGTAGTCTTGTGGTGAAACCGGTTTCCTAGAACGTTTGTCTCATTCTTAAGAACTAGTTTGTTTATTTGTTTTTAGTATTTCATTCTTAAAACCATATTTTGTTCGTTAGCAAGTTTGATTTGTAGTTTGAGTTTAGGTTGTGTTGCGTAGTCCCTGTGGGATCGACACCTAAAGTACTACACACGTGCCGTGCACTTGCGGATAGTTTAGGTTAAATATTTGTTTAACTTTGATAACGCATCAAGTTTTTGGCGCTGTTGTCGGGGACTATTGTCAACACGTCTTAGATTCAAGCCTAGAGTCCTTTTTGTTTGTTTTTCGTTTTGTTTTCTTTTCTTTCGTTTCTTTCTACCTAATTCCGTTTATTTGTCCTTTGTTAGTTTATGACCAGATCTCAAGGTGCTTCAAATCTACTCCAAATCGACCCCGAGATCGAGCGTACTTGTAGACAATTGAGAAAGGACAAGGAAGAAGGTAACACAGAGCCGTCAAATCAACGAGATATGGATAATCAGAACGGCCATGGACAGCCACAATTACCTATCAATAATTTGGGGCATATGCAGCAACAGCAACTCGCGCCTCAACCGCGAGAACCACAGGCTCCTCCACCACGTCGGCTCAGAGATTACGTGGTGCCGAACATGAATAATGTGCAAACAGCCATAGGGATGCCTGTTGTTGGTAGGGAACAGTCTGAGATTAAGCCGGCGATGATCAACATGCTTTATCAGAAGCAAGTCATGGGTGGAAATCACGAGGATCCCCATCAGCATCTCAGAGACTTCCTTGAGCTTTCCGGTACATTTAAGATACACAAAGTCTCAGTGGATGCGATCTTACTGTGTCTCTTCCCCTTCTCAATCAGGGGACGAGCAAAAACATGGCTGCAATTGCTCCCCGCTGGTTCAATAACGACTTGGAATCAGCTCTGCACATTGTTCTTATCACGCTTCTTTCCTCCGAGCAAGACGATTCAGATGAGGGGGAAAATCACAACGTTTAGATGCAGAGATGGAGAAACCTTGTTTAAAGCATGGGGCTTTAAGGATCTTCTACAGATGTGTCTACACCATGGTCTCGAGCAGTGGTACGTTATCCAAACCTTTTACAACGGAATTTCAGATGAGCACCGAACGACGTTGGATAACGCTGCTAGAGGATCATTTATGGCTCTGAGCGTCGAGGAGGCATACGAGCTGATCGATAAACTTGCCATGAACCACACCATGTGGTCAAAACCGAGAGGTATGCCTTACAACACTCGTCGCCTATATGAGCCGAATCAAACCAGAGCAACGGGCAACGCAGCAAACGCCATGTACTGCGTGAATTGCGGAGATATAGAACACATGGCTTATCAATGCACGCTGCAAGAGAACGTGGAATACATGAATTATGCCCAGCAGCAAGGAAACACGCAAGTCGGGAATACCTACAACCCGAATTGGAGGAATCACCCGAACTTGTCATACCGAACGACTCAACCAATGAAGTATTCGGGATTTCAGCAACCACAACAGCTGTACCAGTAAAATAACCAAAAATTTCAGCATGCTCAGCAAGTTCTGCAAGCTCCTCAACCTCCTCAAGACCCTTCGTCAAACCTTGAGGCGGTAATGCTCGAATTTATCAAGGAGCAAAGGCAGCAACATTCAACTCAAGCCAAATTTAATGTGGATGTGGGGACGGCGATCAATGAGCTCAAAACTCAGATGGAATCCTTGAACAACCATGTGAAGAGCTTCGAGAATTTCGTAGCACAGCAAGCTGCCTCATCCTCTCGGAATCCTGGATAGCTTCCAGGTAAACTTGAATTGAACCCGAGAGAGTACGTGAACGCTATTTCTGTGTGCAGAAGTGATGTGGTTGAGCATCCGCCCTCCAAAGAGCGAGAGCAAGCTGTTGGTACGTCCATGAAAAGAGGAAAAGGTAAGATTGCGATTATGGAAGGAGTCGAACCAGATTTAGACAAACTATACGTTGCTCCACCAGCATACAAACCTCCAGTACCGTTTCCTCAACGCTTGGTGAGCAATAAGAATGAAGAACGAGTGGGCAGATTTGTAGAGGGTCTCAAGAAGCTTGACATCAACATCCAATTCATGGAAGCCCTCCAAAAGATGCCTAATCACACCAAACTCATCAAAGATGTACTTTCCAAAGAGAAGCATATCGAAGAGAACAAGACGGTAGCACTCACCGAGGAATGCAGCGCTATCCTTCAAAACAAGCTGCCACCAAAGTTGAAGGACCCTGGAAGCTTCTAAATTCCATGCACAATAGGTAATCTTGATATTGAAAATGCTTTGTGCGATTTAGGGGCAAGCGGGAGCATCATGCCACACTCAGTTTTTAAGCAGATGGACTTCGGGAATCTCAAACCTACAAAGATGTCTCTACGCCTCGCGGATCGTTCGGTAAGATATCCGGTGGGAATTGTTGAAAACGTTCCCACCATGGTAGGTAAGCTTTGCATTCCCACTGATTTTGTTGTACTTGAAATATAGGAGGATGCTAGGATACCTATTATTCTTGGTAGACCTTTCTTAGCTACTGCAGGTGCCATGATAGACGTACAACAAGAAAAGCTTTCCTTACGAGTTGGAGATGAGACGATCGAATTCAACCTGTCCAGCCCCAAGAACGAATCCTCATTCAAGGAGTCTTACTTTACAGTTGATTCGCTGGACAAGTTAGAGAAAGACACACATGATCAAGTAAGTGGACACGCATGATCAAGTAAGTGCTTCTGATCCTCTTGTACGATATTTAACACGAGTTTGCTATGATGCAGGATTTACGGACGAAGGAGCCAAGCTGTACACGAAATTCATGAGTGCTATTGCAGCACTAGGAGACGCCCCACGTGAGGAGATACCACACGAAATGCACGCTGGTTTCACAAAACAGAAGACGTCCAAACTTTAGCCCGAGCCACCTCCATCTTCTTTTCGGTATGAGTACATTGAACGCGATAAAACATATCATGCTGTTATGAATGCTAACTTGAGTGCAGATTAGGTGAGAAAACAACCCACATGCATAAAGAAGCGTAGGAGAGTCAGCTCTTCAGTATGTACGCACGGATCTTATATGGAAGACAGCCACGAACCTTCCATCGAAACTCAAAGGAGGCTGCACCCGCACTTGCAAGAGGTAACGGAAAAAAACGTCATAAATCTTTTCATGTAAATACCATTTATCCAACCTCGGGCAGCAAACGAGTGAATCTCGTGGATGATGTGCCAAAGAAGGATGCAATGACTAAGGGATGGCACGACAAGAAGATCCTACCTCATGACTTTCAGCCAGGTGATTTGGTTCTACTATTTAATTCTCGTCTTAAACTTTTCCCGAGCAAATTACGGTCCCGTTGGTCTTGTCCTTTTCAGGTACGAGAAGTCTTCATACATGGAGAAGTGGAACTATGGAGCGAGACGAGTGGCACATTCAAAGCTAATGGACAGCGGCTAAAGCTCTACCAAGCCGCTCAATCTATCAAAAGTGGAAACTCCATTTCCCTTTTAGATCCACCCGTCGCACGCGCATGAGGAATGGAGACGTCAAAGCTTAAAGACGTTAAATAAGCGCTTTCTGGGAGGCAACCCAGCTGTTTGTTTTTATTTTTCTTAGTTTTTAGTTTAAGACTCAATTAATCATTTAAAAAACACAAAAAAGTACCACCACAAACGTGCTTCACTTCCCTTACCCTCCATCGGAGCTTCATGTCGAGGACGCCGTTCAATTCAAGTCTGGGGGAGCAGCTCACGTTTGTGAGGTGATTTTGTTTCATTTTCTTTCATTTTCTTTCATTTTCTCTTTGATTTCGTAGTTTTTAGTTTGTTTTTTCTTTCGTGAGTCAGAGTCGTCCCAGGCACTTGTCCGGTGCCACGTTTTGAGATGAACCCTAAACCTACGATGCTTAAGAAGTTGGCCTTTTCCGTGAGATTTTTTATCATTTATTCTCTCTATCCAGATGGCCATACTTCGTGTAGACGATGCTTTACTTCACTTTTCTATGAGGATTACTATATCGTCTGAGATGGAGCTTATTTTGCAGATTAAGAGAGCACACTAACACTCCGCTGTCGATAGAAATAATGCCTAAAAGCATGATCTAAAATCAATATGAGTGCATCGACCTTGATACTCTTCCAATGGCTCGGGTCTAAGTGGTGGGTTGGCGATCATCTTTCTACGTCCTAAGGGCATGGCACAATAAAACGCCACCTAATCCGCTGTACTCTTGAACGAGATGAATGAGTATACCGTCATCGGTAGTCTGGGTCTAAATAGAGGTTGGATCCCTACAAATCCGACATTCTAGAAGCCTAGTGTGTATGCAAAGAAAAAAAGAGAAAAGAAAAAGAAAAAAAGAGAAAGAAAAAAAAACAGAAGACATAAAAACAAAAGAAAGAAAAAGAAAAAAGAAAGAAAGAAGCTCGACTTGTCTTGTTTAGTGGAGAGAGTTACGCTGGCTTGTCTAGTTTGCTTTCGATTTACTTTTTTTTGGGTAGCTGATGCGTTATCAGAGTTAAATAAATAACTTAAACTACCCGCAAGTGCACGGCACGTGTGTAGTATTTTAGGTGTCGATCCCACAGAGACTACGCAACACTACCTAAACTCGAACTAGGAATCAAACTTGCTAAACGAAAGAATGTGGATGAAGCATGAAGTATTGAAAGTAAATAAACTACTCGGGTTCTAACAATAAGACAAACGTCCTAGGAAACCGGTTTCACCACAAGACTACCGAAACCGACGATCAACCTATCTATCATGCAATCCCAATTAAAGCTATCTAAGGCGGACAGTCCTAACATGATATCTACCCTCTCTCAAGGCATAGACACGTGATCTAGACAAGCTGCCCCCTACTTTCGTGGCTGACATCATGAACTAAACCCATAAGCTCTATGATTCGCCCGTTCACCCTCAACCTTTGCTACCCTACTTTCGTGGCCTAACCTCGGTTGTCCTAAACCTGATTTTCTAGGATTAGAATTCTCCTTTCGGTCCTTCTCCTAACCCCTAACACATGCATCTACGTGGCCATCGCAAACACAAGTAAATTCAAGCACTCAGATAGAGAATAGATGAACTAAAACGGGAAGATGCATTCAAAATAGATCAAAAGCGGTCTCGGGATAGCCAAGGGCTAATCCCTTCTCCTAGAACAAACAAACTACTCGCTCATGCGTCTGTAAAGAAACATAAACATAGTAGAAAGTCTAAGGAACATAAAAACCAAAAAAAAAACCGAAGTGGTGGTGCTAAAACCAAACAAAACCGAAGTGGTGGTGCTTGATCTCCAATGCTCCTTGCTTATCTCCTCGCAAGAATCTGCTCTATCTTTCGCTGAATTGTTCTCCAATGTAAGCTTGCTGTAATGACGTCTTTTTGCCTCCTTTCAAGCCTCCTAAGTCGGTCCAATTGTTCCTTAATTGCCCCACCGACTTCCCTTTGTTTTAAGTTAAGTTTACTTAACTTAATATGCAGATATGGGCCGCAACCCGCTCGGGTAGTGAGTGTGCCCGCTCGGATGCGGCTAGGGCAAGTCGTGCGTGGTGTGTGGCTGGAATGATGCCCGATCGGGCATGGTGTGTGTGCCCGCTCGGGCACAAGGCAAATGGTCGGGCAAGACATGCCCGAGTCGTGCAAAAGTGTCCACACAATTGGCCATGGGTTTTGCCCGATCGTGCAAGGGTTGTGCCCGACCGGGTGGAGGCTTTTCCATGCTCAATCTCGTCCCGTTTGTCCCGTGATGATCCCCGAAGTTGCTCCTTAGCTCCGTGCATGTTCCTTTAGCTCCAAAATGATCCAAATACGCGTAAAGACCTGTAAGAACATGAAAAGCACGAAACCAAGTAAAACGGATACGGAATCATACGTAAAGCATCACATATATATCAAAAACGTCTCCTAAATCATGCAAGAAATACGTATGAAAACGAGATGATCAGTAGCCTTGGTGAACCTAGGATGAAGATTGAAAACTTATTAGGCCGAATTTGCTCTCGACGTGCTAGTTGATCGGTTAGGTTCGCTTTAGCGGTATTTCTAGAAGAAGGGGGAATTCTCGGATTTTGTATACCCAGGTGTTCTACGTTTACGTTTGCTTAGGGACAAGCAAACATTCAAGTCTGGGGGATTTTGATCATCTCATTTTTATATGTATTTCTTGCACGATTTTAGAGATGTTTATGATATAGATGCGATGTTTTACGTATGATTTTGTATCCGTTTTTACTCGTTTTCGTGTTTTTTCATGTTCTTACAGGTTTTAATGCGTATTCGGTTCATTTTGGAGCTGAAGGACGTGCATGAGATAAAGTACCAACATCAAGGATCATCACGGAAAAAACGGGACGAGAATCGGCAAAGAAAACACACTACCCACACAAGTAACTCCCTAGCCCGAGCGGGCATTTAGTTCGGCGATTTTGTCCAGCAAATTGAGCATGAATCGGGCAAGCATTACGCACGCCCGTGGCACCAGCCCGGGCGGGCCTCACCTCAGCCCTACCGGGGCTCACCTCAACCCGACCGAGGCACTCTCTAGCCCGAGCGGGCTGCCTCGTTTTCCATCGCGATCTTGTGCGATCATGCGCGCCGCACCCGAGCGGGTTACACACCCAGCCCGCGCGGGTCGTGTCCGTCACCCACAACACCAAATAAGTTAATTTGTCTTAAAACAAATGGGAGTTTTTTGGGGACTTATACAATACGGAAAACGATTTTAGAGAAGAGGAATAAGTGATATTTTGCTGGAGAAAGTAATGGAAACATCGCCTAACTTATTCAAGAATGGAAACTCATGAAAAGACAACAATGGGTGGCTGCTGCAACAAAAGGAAGAACTGAACGGCCAAAAGGGAAAGAAGGGAGAAAAGGAAAGAAAAGAGGAAGGAAAGAAGAGGAGAGGAGTGAGAGGTCGAGCTCATTCACTCAGTTTTCAGTTCTTGATCGAGGAGAGAGAGTAGAGAGAGAAGGAGGAGGTTCTTGCGAAGGAGACTTACAAGGAGCATTGTAGATCAATCCCAACTTTCGATTTCGTTTGGTTTTCATGTTCTTTAGACCTTCTATTTCGTTTATGATTGTTTACGGACGCATGAGCGAGAATTTTGTTTGTTCTAGGAGAAGGGATTAGCCCATGGCTATCCCGGAACCACTTTTGATTTATCTTTGAATGCATCTTCCCTTTTTCGTTTATCTATTCTCTTTCTGAGTGCTTAAATGACTTGTGTTTGCGATGGCCACTGACGTGTGGAAACACGAGTTATAAATTATCCTAGACCACTTCACCGCAAGTATACGGATCGTGTAGTACCAGGGTCGATCTCTGGGGACTAAAGCAGCCAAAAACTAAGAATGGAACTAAACTAAGACGAATAAGGATAGAAGAGGATATGGTCCTAAATATCTAAAACTAACCTAAGTGGTGACAACTGACGTGTGGAAACACAAGTTATAATTAACCTAGTCCACTTCACCGCAAGTATACGGATCTTGTAGTACAAGGGTCGATCTCAGAGACTAAAACAGCTAAACTAAGAACGAGACTAAACTAAGACGAGAGATGATAAGATGGGATATGGTCCTAATTTTCCTAAAACTATCCTAATGGTGACAACGAAACTAGGATAAGGATAAAACTAGATATGATGAATACTACGGGTGTACGGGATACCGGGTATTGCATTGATGAATGACTAAGGATCATAGATCTATAACCTACTCTTGACTACGGGAAATTCATGCTCTACGGTGAGGAGTGATTCTTCCGAGCCTAAACCTCCTAACCATGGATACATGCAACCCTACCTTCCAGCAGCGATTAACATATACCATGGCAGCGTTATCGATCGCAATCACTATCCCTAAGATGGCTAACCGACCGGTCAGATTCTCATTAGCCAAAGCTTAATCTACTACTTAGCGGACCGGATTCGTTCCTTAACCTTCCAGCAAGGTTCGAGATCCTATGTTGTTGAGCGGTCATCACTAACGTATGATTGATATTGCTAAGCGTAGAACCGTAAATCAAGAGTAAATAAATAAAACTAAGCATTAATGTGAATCATCGTTCATACATACAATTCCGATATCCCTACCCGCAGTAGGGACTCTACTCACTCATGGAATACATGAAAACAGAAGATAACACAGTTCTATTCATGATAAACCCTAAGGAATTCGATGCCTCGACCTTCCCTATTGTGTTACCGGTGTACGGATCGGTGCTTCTCTTCTTCTCCGATGCTTCCTGAGCCTTCCCAGATGTTTTTCTAGTCCTTTCTTGCCCTGTTCGTCGCCCCCTTTGCCCTAGATCCATTCAGTTCTCTTTATTCGCTCGTTTGAAACTTAGATCTAGGTTGTTGCGAAGTTCGCGGCCCGCTTGGGCACACATGTTACCCGGTCGGGTATAGGCAGCTCGACCGTGTTGATTCGTGAACCCGATCGGGTGAACGTCACCCGATCGTGTGACTAAGCGGACCCGAGTCGCGTAAACTTACGGGGCTGAAAGACGATTAACTGCCCGAGCGGGTATTCAGATTTCGCCCGATCGGGTGGTGATCACCCGATCCTCTTTGCTCATATGCCCGGGTCGTGTCAAATGCATGGATAAACCCCGTAGGTTCTACCCGAGCGGGTGAAGGAATAGTGCCCGATCGGGCACCCTTGTATCCTTGAAATCTCTCTTTTCCGCTCGTTGCTCGGGCGTTCCTTTAGGTTCTGGAGCTCTGAGTAGATGTGTCCTCAAATCATGTGGTTTTTGCAAGGGATCCTTCATACTGAGCTCATTTAGGCCTTGTCGTCTAAAACCTGAAAACCGAGAAAACGGGGGTGTAAAACTCGAAACCGTATCGGAATAGTAAGATTCGATGTAAGAAATATGTGAAAATGATCTAAAAACCTATCCTAATAATGATACACTTTCAGTGTTATCAACAACGATACTAGGTTGGTGATGAACTCGGATATGACGAACACTACGGGTGTCGGGATACCGGGAATCGTATGAATGAAACAACTAAGGATCATAGATCTATCAATTCATCTTGACAACGGGAAATTCATGCCCTAAGGTGAGGAGTGATTCTTCCGAGCCTAAACCTCCTAACCATGGATACATGCAACCCTACCTTCCAGCAGCGATTAACATATACCATGGCAGCGTTATCGATCGCAATCACTATCCCTAAGATGACTAACCGACCAGTCAGATTCTCATTAGCCAAAGCTTAATCTACTACTTAGCGGACCGGATTCGTTCCTTAACCTTCCAAGGTTCGAGATCCTATGTTGTTGAGCGGGTCAGCACTAACGTATGATTGATATTGCTAAGCGTAGAACCGTAAATCAAGAGTAAA
>CM071873.1:23354265-23405447 GCA_036759665.1 Gynandropsis gynandra
TACTATAATCTCGTCGATGTCTACCTCTAGGTTCCGACCGTACTCATCCTTGTAGCACCATATAACGTTGTACCTCTCTATCGTGATAGCTCGTCGGTTGCGCAAATGCTGGAGGTTCAACTCTGGCTCCTCATTGATTTTGTCCTCGGTCAGGATCCAAAGGTTGATCCCGACCCTCCGTGCTATCATGGTGACTATACCACCACACATAATTTTTGTCTCTGTACTAATCGCCTCGGTGGATATAGCTAGGAAATGTCCAATCACCAATGATGCTAGGTCGATGGTCAGTATATCCATATCGTCGTCTGCTATTTCCGTCTGCACCACCCGCCTCAAGTACCCTAGTTCGGTGTGGTTGACACCACCCTGTGCCCCCTTCCCTAGGATTGAGGAGACTAAGAAGTAATGGAAGTACCTGAGCGCGGGATGGCGAATGTGACTCGCCTTCGACATCGTCGAGAATTCGCCAAATGCGATCCGCGACCAAAACTCCACTTGACGGTTCCGGTTGATATCAGGAAGCTTCGCATATACACTATGCGGAACGTCAAGAATCGTCGCGAACTGCCTCGCTGTGATCCGGTAGTACTGCCCCAGCAGGCGGAACTCCATAAACGTCTTCTCTCGATCCCCTGACTCAGCGAAAAAGCCAGTAAATGTGGCGAAGAACTCCGTTGTGAGCTTGCGGTAGGTGTACTCCTTCGCGGTCCGCAATCCCGTCCATCCCAAGATGCGGAAAATAGTGTCGATGTGGCCCGTGATACCGAGTTTGCTCATCGCTTCGGATGACAAAAACCGGGACGGGAAGATTCGCGATTCGAACTCAGTGAATCTCGACTTATGGCGGGGTTGGAATGATGCCATGTTGTACCGGTACTGCTGATAGGAAGTGGTGATCGGCATGTACGGCGTCAATTCCGTAATTGTGTCTGATCTCACGGGCCATCCGTGTTCTGGGTCGTGTGCGTCGGATCTGCGTTTCTTCGAACTCTGGGAGGTTCTAGAAGCCATCTGCAAAACAATCCAAGAATAAAAATCAATACGAAGCACTTTTGTAGAGTGCCCGATCGGGTACCAATACACTGCCCGATCGGGTGGTGAGATGTCGAAATACCCCGTAAGTACTACCCGACTCGGGCGAGAAGATCGCCCGGTCGGGTGAAAATGTGCGCGGCCCGATCGGGTTGCTAGCCCTGCCCGATCGGGTGGAATCGCGATTTCGCGATCTGCAGTTCGCGAAATGCGACAAAATCGACCGAAATTCCCCTAGATCTACCTATTCAGACCTAGATCTAACCCATGCTAGTCCTAATCTCAGCAAAGTTTACGGTTTTACCTGGATTTCGCGAATTGGATGAGGAAATTTCAGAAATTGGAGAGAAAGGGGGAAGGTTTCTCGAGTAACCGAGTTCTTCACCGGTGGTGGCTAACAGCGGCGGAATCCAAGCGGCTCCGGTGACTGGAATCGACATGGGAGAGTTGCCAACTGAGAGAGCACGATCGGGTGGTTCGTTTTGTGATGATAGTGCCGCTCGGGTTACTCGAGTTTTTAACCTACCTGGTGAGAAGTCCGATGCCCGATCGGGTGCCCTAAATATGCCCGGTCGGGTGCGTTAAAAGTGACCTACCCGGTCGGGTGTTGTGCAAGACCGCACGACCGGGTTCTCCATTTTCTGAACCTGCCCGGTCGGGTACCAAGATTGTGCCCGATCGGGTATTGCTGCATGATCTAAAAATATAAGACGTGAAAAACAATACAGCAATAACCAATAATCTCTAACTTCCTAATTCCTAAAACAAAATTGTCCAAAATAAAATAAAAATGAAAAATTAAGTCCCAAAATAAAAAAACGTAAAAGGATATGCTCGGGTTGCCTCCCGAGAAGCGCTTGTTTAAGGTCTTTAGCTTGACCATGGCGTCTTCAGACGCTGGGTGTCTCGGATAGAGGAGGTATACCTCTTCCATCTTCTCTACGACCTATGAGCTTTGATTCAAAACCGGGTGGACTTCCTAGATGTGATCGTCGATCCGTATCCCTCGAATTCGTGCTTTTCCCGCATCTCTTACTAAACCGATTGAGTTTCAGTGATTCCTCAGTGTTCCAGGCCGGGTAAGTAGGTATGCGTGCCACTGAAGATGTCAGAGATGACGCACGTGACTCTGGAACCGTTTCCCGCGTCGAAGTATTGCTTGAAACGTGCGGTGATTGGGTCCCTACAAATGCCCGGTCGGGTGCTCTAAGAACGCCCGGTCGGGTAAATGTTGTGCAATTTACCCCCGTGGGGTGTGCATGAGTCGGGCTGTGGGTCTGCACGATCGGGTCATTATCCAGCTTACCTGCCCGATCGGGTTCACGCAACCACCCGGTCGGGTGATTGGGGTGAGGATTTACCCCCGTAGGGTGTGCACAACTCGGGCGCTGGGGTTGCGCGATCGGGTAGCCAAAAAGTCTCTGTGCCCGATCGGGTGAAATATGCTGCCCGATCGGGGGGGTCTCCTGCCGAATGATATTCGGCTTCTCCTCTACCTGTGTGAAAACATCCGATCTTACATGTGGATTATACTTTACCTCTGTGCACTGAGATAACAGTGTGTCCTTCAGAAAAGTTTCCTCATATGCTTGTCTAGGCTCCTCCATTGATGCCTTCGTAGCGTTGACGTTCATTACGGGTTCGGCCATGAAGAGCTTGTTCAATGCCTCATCGAGTTTGAACTCGATGGACACATCTCCAAACTTCATCTCTAGTCTTCCTTCAGCGCAGTAGATGACCATCTTTGTTGTGTTGAGAAATGGTCGTCCCAGTATGACTGGGATCTTTGGATTGATCTCCATGTCAACAACAACAAAGTCCGCGGGGAACCAAAATTCCCCTACTTGGACTGCAACATTCGTCAAGACACCCACGGGAGTACGAACGGATGGATCAGCTAAGGTGATTTGCATCCTCGTGGGCTGAAGATCTGCTTCCCTATTGAGCTTTTTAACAAGAGAATACGGTAGCAAGCTAACACTCGCTCCAATGTCGATTAGCGCATGCTCAATATCATAATCGTAGATCTTACATGGTATGACGAAGTTACCTGGATCGGGCATCTTCTCGACCGTGGTAGGAGGTTGAATGAGAGAGTTCGCAACCATCACCATTTCCTTGTCCACGGTCCTCTTCCTCGTGATGATGTCCTTGAGGTACTTGGCATATGAAGGAATCTTAGTGAGAGCATCATAGAAGGGGATTGTGACATGTAGCTTCCTCAAAAGGTCTACAAATTGCGAAAATTGCGTCTCGTCACTTTGCTTCTTCTGGAGTTGACGCTGAGGGAAAGGCAACGGTGGAACTCTCGGGGGAGGTGCCACATAGGGTAGCTCCTTCTCCTTGTCGGTTGCCTTCTCTTCTACGGCTGGAGCGATTGGTAGTGCGATGTCATCGCTCTTGGACTCATCTCTCTCAGCCGTGGGTGGCATAGATTGTCCCACTGTGTTCCCGCTCCTTAGGAAAATGGCGTTCACTTGCTCGCGGGGGTTCGCTTCGGGCTTCCCGGGAAGTTGTCCGGGTTGTCGATTTGAACTTTGGGCCAATTGTGCCACTTGCGTCTCTAGAAGCCTTAGATGCGTTTGAAAACCATCCATCCTCTTCTTCATGTCTTCTTGTTCGGCTCTAATCCCTCCTAGTGCACTCTTTTGCTCTTGATGCATCGTTTGGAGCAATGATAAAATGTCGGAATCTTGCGAGGATTGTGCACGTTGCTGGTACCCGTAATCTTGACCATTACCTCTCGGTTGGAACCCTTGATTAGGGTTTCTAGCCATTATCCGCGGCTGAAAATCTTGCGGATTTGCCACATTGTGCGTGTTACCGTATGAGAGGTTGGGGTGGCTCTTGATGTAGCCTTGTTGATATCCCCGATTGGAGACATAATTCACTTCTTCTATCCCCTGGCCGACGGATGAATCTTGTCTATCCACATGTAGTCCAGCTATCATCCGGTGAATCTCGCCAACTTGTTGTTTTAAGTCCGTTAATTCCGGGTTGGCGGTACCAAGCTCATTCACTGCAGCTTTCGATGGGTAGTTGCGATTGTACTCCCCCACTTTCTTGCCTCCTTCCCTAGCCATGCTCTCGATTAAGTTCTCGATGAAGTTTGTGATAAGATATTTCTTATCCATCCCGTGGTGAGGGCATGTACGCTGGTAATCTTTGAATCGCTCCCATGCGTCATGTAGCGTCTCGCCTCTTTCTTTAAGGAAAGAATTTATACGGCTCTTGGCGAGAAGCGTTCTGTGGTCCGGGAAGAATTGCTGCATGAACCTTTGTTCCATATCATCCCATGACGTGATAGATGCAGCCGGCAAGTTGAAGAGCCAATGTTGTGCCGCATCTTTGAGTGAGAATGGGAACGCCATCAGATAGAGATCCTCTCGAGTGACTCCCGTTCCAACCTTAGTCGTGCTGCACAGCATCTTAAAGTCCGTAAGGTGGGAGTTCGGATCTTCGTTCTCCATTCCACGAAAAGCCGAGTTGTTGAGCATCTGAATAAACGCTGGTTGTAGCTCAACTTGCGTATCAATCGTGCGGGCCATGCACGAAAGTAGCTGGGTGTGCTTAGGAGCGGTGTATGCTCCGTAAGTCTCGTCTGCAGCAGCCATATCGGGAATACTTGCGTTTTCTCCGCTGCTTACACTATTCGTATCTTCCTCCTCAGAGGCGTGATTCTCGTGGTAGCTCGTTTCCTCTACCTCAGATTTGGAATCAACTATTCTGATTCTCCTTTTCTTGCGCAGGTTTCTAAGCGTGCGTTCGACTTCCGGATCGTAGATGAGAAGTTTCTGGGTAGAGCTTCTCATGCAAGTCTCCTGCACAACAAGAAACAAAAGCACCAAGCGTAAATCTGTGGTAGGTAGAAAAGACTCGATAAAAACGAAAAACAAACAAACACATACACAAACAAAAACAAAGCAAAACAAAACAAAAGAAGACTCCGGAAAGGACTAGATCTTAATCTAGCTATTACTAGTCTAAGCCGTCCTTAGTCCCCGGCAACGGCGCCAAAAACTTGACGTGTGGAAACACAAGTTATAATTAACTTAGTCCACTTCACCGCAAGTATACGGATCTTGTAGTACCAGGGTCGATCTCAAGGACTAAAACAGCTAAACTAAGAACGAGACTAAACTAAGACGAGAGATGATAAGATGGGATATGGTCCTAATTTTCCTAAAACTATCCTAATGGTGACAACGAAACTAGGGTAAGGATAAAACTAGATATGATGAATACTACGGGTGTACGGGATACCGGGAATTGCATAGATGAACGACTAAGGATCATAGATTTATAACCTACTCTTGACTACGGGAAATTCATGCTCTACGGTGAGGAGTGATTCTTCCAAACCTAAACCTCCTAACCACGGATACATGCAACCCTACCTTCCAGCAGCGATTAACATATACCATGGCAGCATTATCGATCGCAATCACTATCCCTAAGATGGCTAACCGACCGGTCAGATTCTCATTAGCCAAAGCTTAATCTACAACTTAGCGGACCGGATTCGTTCCTTAACCTTCCAGCAAGGTTCGAGATCCTATGTTGTTGAGCGGTCAGCACTAACGTATGATTGATATTACTAAGCGTAGAACCGTAAATCAAGAGTAAATAAATAAAACTAAGAATTAAGGTGAATCATCGTTCATACATACAATTCCGATATCCCTACCCGCAGTAGGGACTCTACTCACTCATGGAATACATGAAAACAGAAGATAACACAGTTCTATACATGATAAACCCTAAGGAATTCGATGCCTCGATCTTCCCTATTGTGTTACCGGTGTACGGATTGGTGCTTCTCTTCTTCTCCGATGCTTCCTGAGCCTTCCCAGATGTTTTTCCAGTCCTTTCTTGCCCTGTTCGTCGCCCCCTTTGCCCTAGATCCATTCAGTTCTCTTTATTCCCTCGTTTGAAACTTAGATCTAGGTTGTTGCGAAGTTCGCGGCCCGCTCGGGCACACATGTTACCCGGTCGGGTATAGGCAGCCCGACCGTGTTGATTCGTGAACCCGATCGGGTGAACGTCACCCGATCGCGTGACTACGCGGACCCGAGTCGCGTAAACTTACGGGGCTGAAAGAGGGTTAGTTGCCCGAGCGGGTACTCAGCTTTCGCCCGATCGGGTGGTGATCACCCGATCCTCTTTGCTCATATGCCCGGGTCGTGTCAAATGCATGGATAAACCCCGTAGGTTCTCCCCGAGCGGGTGAAGGAATAGTGCCCGATCAGGCACCCTTGTATCCTTGAAATCTCTCTTTTCCGCTCGTTGCTCGGGCGTTCCTTTGGGTTCTGGAGCTCTGAGTAGATATGTCCTTAAATCATGTGGTTTTTGCAGGGAATCCTTCATATTGAGCTCATTTAGGCCTTGTCGCCTAAAAACCTGAAAACCGAGAAAACGGGGATGTAAAACTCGAAACCGTATCGGAATACGGGTGTCGGGATACCGGGAATCGTATGAATGAAACAACTAAGGATCATAGATCTATCAATTCATCTTGACAACGGGAAATTCATGCCCTAAGGTGAGGAGTGATTCTTCCGAGCCTAAACCTTCTAACCATGAGTACGTGCAACCCTACCTTCCAGCAGTGATTAACCCATACCATGGCAGCTTTACGACTGCAATCATTATTCCTAAGATAACTAACCGACCGGTTAGATTCTCATTAGCCGAACTTAATCTACAACTTAACAGGTCCGGATTCATTCTTGAACCTTCCAGCAAAGTCCGAAATCCCATGTTGCTGAGCGGGCAGCACTAGCGTAAGAGTGATAATGCTAAGCGTAGAACCGATAATCAAGAATAAATCAATAAATCTAAGCATTAACGCAAATCATTATTCATCCAATACAATCCGATATCCCTACCCGTAGTTGGGATTCTACTCACTCATGGAGAAAACAAAAGACGAAGATAACATAACCCTATACATGATAGACTCTAGGAAATTCGATGCCTCGACCTTCCCTATCGTGTGACCGGTGCAAGGATTGATGCTGTGTTACCGGTGCAAGGATTAATGCTTCTCTTCTTCTCCAACGTCTCCCGAGCCTTTCCAGATGTTTTCCCTGCCTTTCCTTGCCCTGTACGTCGCCCCCCTTGCTCTAGATCTGTTCTGTTCCTTAAATTCGGTCGTTTGAATGCAAGATCTAGGTTGTTGCGAAATACACGGCCCGCTCGGACACCACTATTACCCGATCGTGCAGAGGCGCGCCCGGTCGTGCTCCTTCATAGTGCCCGATCGGGCATCGGTACCCGATTGCATGGTTGAGCGGCCCGAGTCATGCAAACTCTCGGGGAATTTAGGATGAATTAACGCCCAAGCGGGTATACTTCTTGAGCCCGATCGGGTAAGGCTACCCGATCTCGTTGCCTTCGTGTCCCGATCGTGCAAGTTATGCAGATAAAATCCCGCAGGTTTTACCCGAGCGGGTGGTCTATGGTGCCCGACCGGGCACCCTTGTTTCCTTGAAATTTCTCTTTTACGCTCGTTGCTCGGGTGTTCTTTTGGGTTCTAAAGCTCGATCTTAGCTCTGAGTAGATATATCTTCAAAGTACGTGGTTTTGTTCAGGAATTCGTCTTTTAAAGCTCATTTAGGCCTTGTCGCCTAAAAATCTGAAAACCAACAAAACGGGTGTGTGAAACTCAAAATCATATCGGATATGTAAATCTATATATAAAATATATGCGAAAATGGCACTAAAACCTATCCTAGAATTGATACACTTTCAGTGTTATCAGCCACGTATAGAATTGATTCAGTGTTATCAGCCACGTAGATGCATGTGTCAGGGATTAGGAGAAGGACCAAAAGGAGAATTCTAGTCCTATTCTAGTCCTAGAAGATCAGGTCTAGAACAACCGAGGTTAGGCCACGAAAGTAGGGTAGCAGCGGTTGAGGGTAAAACGGATGAATCATAGGTCTTATGGGTTTAGTTCAAGGTGTCAGCCACGAAAGTAGGGGGTAACATGACTAGATCATGTGTCTATGCCTCGAGACAGGGTAGATAACATATTAGAATCGTCTACCTTAGATAACTTGTCTGGGATTGTATGATAGATAGGTTGATTGTTGGTTTCGGTAGTCTTGTGGTGAAACCGGTTTCCTGGAACGTTTGTCTCATTCTTAAGAACTAGTTTGTTTATTTGTTTTTAGTATTTCATTCTTAAAACCATATTTCATTCGTTAGCAAGTTTGATTCGTAGTTTGAGTTTAGGTTGTGTTGTGTAGTCCCTGTGGGATCGACACCTAAAGTACTACACACGTGTCGTGCCCTTGTGGTAGTTTAGGTTAAATATTTGTTTAATTTTGATAAAGCATCACGTATCGGGGGAAATCCCGTGGCGTTGTCTTCGTGAATTAGGTCTTCATAATCCTGCAATAATGAAGTAATCTCACTCGGCAAAACCGGTGCAAGGTTAGCTAAGCTCGAGAGAGCTTTGTTATACACAAATAATAACACAGATTAATTCGAGTGAAGAGATTTCTTGATCTCATCCGATCTCGTGTAGAAGTTCGAAGACTTAAGCACGCATGCGCCTTGTTGTTTTAAATGCATTTGACCTTGCAGCATTTCCTTTGGCGTCAACGAGATAAGTATGGTTTTCCTGCCATTAAACTCAAAATAATGTTTGCTAGTGAAACCGTCATGTTTTACCTTGTGATCCGATTGCCACGGTCTACCGAGAAGGATATGGCTCGTCTCCATTGGTAGGACGTCACTTGGCTAGTCACCTTTATCTCGCCATTTTTGTTAATTCACTGAAGCTTATACGGCCTATGTGTTTTTGGACCTTCAACCCAAGCTTTCAGATCATGGTAGCGCTTTCAACGTTCGTGCAACTTCCTCCATCTATAATTACGCTACACACTTTTCCGTGAACAAGGCAGCGGGTACGGAATACGTTTTCTCGCTGTTCTTGTTCGTCGTCTTTAGGCTGCACGCTCAAGGAACGTCATGCTACCAGCAACTCTGGTTTGCCCGGTTCTTCCTAATGTGTTCTGTCCGAGTTTTCAGCCGCTTCGTCCTCAGATCCAACTCGCCATCGTCACGAATGATTATGACTCTCTTGTTCGTGCATTCACTTGCATAGTGTCTCCTTCCGTGACACTTGAAACATTTCATGTCCCGAGCCCTCGAGGTAGTGGTCTTGGCCTTTCCCTTGTCTCGCGGTGCTGCTGGAACCACTTTGGTCGCGTCTCGGGTCGCTGGAACCGCTTTGGGCGCGTCTCGACTTGCTGGAACCGTGTTGTCTTTCCTCGGATAGCTCGATTTTTCTTGTCGTTGATGGCTCTATGTTTTAGCCCCGTATCTAGAACGTGAGCTCCTTTGCCGCTGTAGTTGTTGTTCAATTAAATCACCTTATGGAGCATCTCCTCAATCTCCACGTAGTGTTGTATCTCCAAGTTATCTTGAATTTCCAGATTTAGGTCTCCGAAGAAACGAGACATCAACGCCGCTCTATCCTCCGAGATGTCAGCCCTCAACATCAGCAACTCCATCTCTTGATAACATTCCTCCATGGTTCGGTTTCCTTGGGTAAGTTTCCTTAGTCATCGATGAACCTCTTGGTGGTCATGACTCGGAACAAATCGCTTGCGCATGATGGCATTGATTTCCAGCCACGTCGCTACTTGTTCTTCACCATTTCGTCACCTAGAAGTCAAGAGTCGATCCCACCAACTCAAGGCGTAGTCGTAGAACTCCTTGGCTGCACCCCTAACCTTCTTGGCCTCGGTGTAGTGTTGACAACCAAACAAAAGTTCAATCTTCTTCTCCCACTCAAGGTAGGCGTCCCAGTCGGCCTTGCCGTGAAATGAAGGGATTTTCAGTTTGAGACCAGCGAGGTCGTCCCTCGGGTCGTCTCGGCGTTCCATCATCACACGCCACCTTCGGTGACTACTTCGAGACGAGGATGAACTGCCTCGTTTATAATAGTTGTTGTCCTCCTCATGCTGATTCCATTCCCATTGTTAGAACGCATGATTGTCTCTTGGTGTGGTCTCATTTTCGTGTCGAAACTCTTGCCGAAACTCCTCTATTTTGTTGGTAATACTTTGCTTTAATCGAGCCGCGAGAGCCTCTATCAACCTCTCGTTTACTCGGTTGGTTTCGGTTCCCTTATCTCCCATTGTGTTGAGGATTAAAATGCTGCAAACTCGCGGTCACCCTGCACACTAGCACACCGGAGGAGCCACAAGAAAAAACAAAAGAAAACGTACGAGCAACCAAGACTCGTGACACAAAATATACTCAGTAGTGAATAGACACTACACACGGTTCAACCCTAGAACCGGCCTAAACAACTAAAAGCCGAGAATGAACCAACCTTTTGCCAGAACAAGCTCTGATACCACTTGATGCGATCGCCGCTGGAACGTTGCTCTAGACGAAGGTTGAACGGATAGGCCTTGCTGCAGCCGAGTCGCACGACTCTTCACACAAGGTGGGTGGAGCGAATGGTCACACGAGAGTTGCGGAAAAGCTCTCGATGTAACGGCTCATCTTCAAAGGATATTACACACCTACGAAGAACGAACGTACATTGGATATTACTCATCGACGGGTTTTGTTGGATATGACACACCAACAAGGTGATTTCTTCAAATGAAAATCAAGATTAAAATAAAAATCTAAAGTTGTTAAACAAGAATATCATGGCCGGCCATATGTAATCAAAGTGGCCATGCAAGACCATAAATGCATAATAAATCCTAGCTAGCCATGCAAGGCTATACAAAAATGACCTAGAAAATAGCCAAAGTCATAAATAAGACAAATTCGTAAAATGTGTCTTTGTTATTCGGACTTATCTTGAAGCCTCGGGTCAATAGTTAGGTCACGAAGTGAGTTGCGGCCTCGTTAAAACCCCGTCGTTGGAATATCCCATGGGACAAAACCAATAAAGGGAAAAGAGTACACGCGAAGCCCTTACCTTAAATCGATCGTTGCGAGTTGTACTTCGGCTTGAAAAATGACACGGATATTAGAGATCTCATGAAGACTTGAATACTTATCTTGAACTTGGACGGCTGTGAGAATCCCGATGATTGCCTCCTTGAGCTTCGCAGCTTTAGCTCGGGTCATGGGACCTGCTGGTAAGGTCAAGGCCTCCTCCTCCCTATCCCTAGCACGGGTCACGGGACCAACATCTTCTTTCGGGTCGTGTCCACCTTCTGTTTGGCTTGGGTCATTTCTTTTATGGCACGGGTCGCTTCTTCTGCAATGCGGGTCGCCTCTCCTATAGCCCAGGTCGCGTCTCGTGCAGCGCGGGTCGCGTCCTCCTCAGCGGTGCAGGTCGTGTCCTCCTCAGCCATGCGGGTCACATCATCCTTATCATTACAGGTCGTATCCCCGACATCGTCGGGGATCATATCATCTCTCAATTGCGTAATCTTGCCTACTATATGCATTAAGATCGCTATCCTAATTTCTAAGTCCAATTAACTGACTGACCAAGGTTCTAATTCAATTGAGACTTCAAATCATGGCTACGTTCCAAAATCTAATTCATCTCCCAATGCAATCAGACTTTTATAATCATTCATTCAAGTGGCCAACAAGAATAAAAGCATTAAGAACAGCCAATCAATCCGAAAATGATCAAATATTATAACCAAAATACTACACCTAAAATACAAACCCAAAAACTTGATGCGTTATCAGAGTTAAATATTATAACCAATCAATCTGAAAATGATCAAATATTATAACCAAAAACTTGATGCGTTATCAGAGTTAAATAAAATAACCTAAACTACCCGCAAGTGCACGGCACGTGTGTAGTATTTTAGGTGTCGATCCCACAGAGACTATGCAACACCACCTAAACTCGAACTAGGAATCAAACTTGCTAACGAAAGAATATGGAAGAAGAATGAAATACTGAAAGTAAATAAACTACTTGGGTTCTAACGATTAGAAAAACGTCTTAGGAATCCGGTTTCACCACAAGACTACCGAAACCGACGATCAATCTATCTATCATGCAATCCCAGTTAAAGCTATCTAAGGCGAACGATCCTAACATGATATCTACCCACTCTCAAGGCATAGACACGTGATCTAGACAAGCTGCCCCCTACTTTCGTGGCTGACACCTTGAACTAAACCCATAGGCTCTATGATTCATCCGTTCACCCTCAACCGTTGCTACCCTACTTTCGTGGCCTAACCTCGGTTGTTCTAAACCTGATCTTCCAAGACTAGAATTCTCCTTTCGGTCCTTCTCCTAATCTCTAACACATGATTGCAAAACTTCGCACTGTGTCCTTGAGTTCCACAAAGTTGACATCGAGCTCGATAACCTCCCGTGGAGTTCCTATTGTTGTTGTGACCCCATTGAGAATTAGGGTTTCAGGGTTTTGGTCGGGCAGCGGCAAGGTGAGCCGTGACCGGTAGAGCAGCGGTTGGCGGAGGAAGTTCAGCTGCAAGTTTTGCCTCATGATTGATTAGTTTTTTGTGCAACTCTTCAATGGAGAAGGACTTGCCCTAGCCGCACCCGCTCAGGTATTGAGTGTGCCCGCTCGGGTGCGGCTAGGGCGAGTCGTACGGATTATGTGCTGGAATGCATGCCCGATCGGGCATGGTATGTGTGCCCGCTCGGGCACAAGGCAAATGGTCGGGCAAGTCATGCCCGAGTCGTGCAAATGGTGCACAGGTTTGGCCGAAGGTCTTGCCCGGGCGTGCAAGAGTTGTGCCCGACCGGGTGGAGGCTTTTCTTGCTCAATCTCGTCCCGTTTGTCCCGTAATGATCCTCGAAGTTGCTCCTTAGCTCCGTGCATGTCCTTTTAGCTCCAAAATGATCCAAATACGCGTAAAGGCCCTTAAGAACATGAAAACACGAAAACAAGTAAAATGGAAACGGAATCATACGTAAAACATCACATATGTGTTAAAAACGTATCCTAAATCGTACAAGAAATACGTATGAAAACGAGATGATCAATCGCTATCCTAATTTCTAAGTCCAATTAACTGGCTGACCAAGGTTCTAATTCAATTGAGACTTCAAATCATGGCTACGTTCCAAAATCTAATTCATCTCCCAATGCAATCAGACTTTTATAATCATTCATTCAAGTGGCCAACAAGAATAAAAGCATTAAGAACAGCCAATCAATCCGAAAATGATCAAATATTATAACCAAGCATTAAGCACAAGACTTCATTACATATCGGCAAAGCTCTCTAACCCGTAGCTACTAAATTACTCGGATATGGACCTAGAAAACAAAACACAAAAGAAATCTATATTCGACATAGATAAAGAATGAGATCCCTCCCTATTCTATTACCGATGTCTTCAACAGCTCCTCTGTGTTTCGAGTTCATCGCCCCATCTCCAGCCTTCCGGCATGCTGCTCTCTATCTTGTTCTATCATGTATGTTGTGTGTGGAATGGTGTATGTGTTGTCCGAATTGTTTCTGTCCTCTTGATCCCTACGTCCCCTTTCCTTTTTCATTTCTTTCTTTTTCTCCTTATTTTCCTCTTTGGCCGAATCTAAGCTCTCCAGCCCATTCCTTTCCATCCTCCTTTCCTCTTTGACTAGTTTATATTTTTTGTTTCCATATTCTTCAGCAGCTTGTGCTTCCTTTTTCCTCTTGTTCAACAACGATTTCCTTTTATTTCTATTCTTTCCTCTTTGCTTGGCTACCTTCTTTCTTTTTCTTGCATTTCCATTAATTGTTCCAGCAGCCATTTCCATTTTCTATCTCTGACGGTTGCAGTTTTCAATTCTTGTGTAGGCGGTAATCTTTCTATTTTTGTGTACGCGGTTGGAAGTTTCGATTTTGTTTCATCAACTTGTTTTTATTTTGTATAAACCATGTTTTCTTTTCATGTTTCAACCGTGCTCTTCTTAATTTTGTTCCAGCAATTGAAAGTTTCCATTTTTATTCCTGTCACCAAAAGTTTCCATTTTTGTAAGCGGTCATTGTTTCCATTTTTTGTAAGTGGCCATTGTTTCCATTTCTCTTCTCCGATTTATGATTCTTTGGATGCTGATCGTGCATAGCTGATTGGGTTTGCTTAGTTTTGCTTCATTTACTCGTATTGATATCCCGATATTTTATTTCTTGTAATAATACGAGAAAACGATGAAAGAGGACTAAGGGATGCTTAATGCTTGGTAAACTAACTACGAAAATGAACTAAAATACTATTGATAACACGTAAAGTGTATCAGTTTTAGGTTAGGTATTCGTATTG
This sequence comes from Gynandropsis gynandra, assembly GCA_036759665.1. Lineage (NCBI taxonomy): Eukaryota > Viridiplantae > Streptophyta > Magnoliopsida > Brassicales > Cleomaceae > Gynandropsis > Gynandropsis gynandra. Next base: position 23,368,535 of record CM071873.1, read on the forward strand.
TTTCCGCATATATTTCTTAGCATGAGGCCTAAACGAGCGTAAAAAGGCAAATTCCTGAGTCAAACCATACATTCTGATGATACAATTCACTCGGAGCCAAAATCAAGCCACGGAACCCAAAGGAACACCCGAGTATCGAGCGGATGAAGTAAAAACATGAAATCAAGAGTGCCCGCTCGGGAACTGAGGTCTACCCGCTCGGGTAAAACCTACGGGGTTAATTGCAACACCTTGCACGACCCGTGCATGAATACAACATGATCGGGTGTCCATACCCGATCGGGCGCAACATGGTACCCGCTCGGGCGCTAATTAGTCTAGAAAATCCCCGAGAGTTTACACGACTCCGGCTGTTCAACCACGCGATTGAGAAGCATTGCCCGATCGGGCTCAGCACTCTACACGATCGGGCGCGCCTCTGCACGACCGGGTAAAACATGTAACCGAGCGGGTCGCCTTTCTCGCAACAACCTTGATTTAGAATTTGAACGAGCAAATTAAAGGAACAGAACATATCCAGACAGAAGTGGGCGACACCTAGGGCAAGGAAAGGCTTGGAAATCATCATGAAAGGCTCGGGAGACGCTGGAAAAGGAGAGAAGCATCAATCCGCACATCGGGAACACAATAGAGAAGATCGAGGCATCGAGTTTCCTAGGGTTTATCATGTTTAGGGTTATGTCACCTTCATTTTCAGTAAACTCCATGAGTGAGTAGATTCCCAACTATGGGTTAGGGATATCGAATTTGTAACGGATGTACAAGTTTTGCGTTAATACTTAGATCTATCGTGTTTGTCTTGATACTCGGTCCTATAATCAACATCGTAACGCTTATACTAGTGTTCCCCGCTCAGTAACATAGGAATTCGTATTTTGCTGGAAGGTTAAAGTATGAATCCGGAACTGTTGAATTGTAGGTTAAGTTCGATTAATGAGAATCTGACCGGTCGGTTAATCGACTGAACAGCTTAAAAGACCGCTAGGAGCTCTAGTTGGAAAGGACTTGCTTATTTGCTCTCCTAATTCGGAAAGACGAAAATATGTGGTTTGGTTGGTTGTTGTTAATGCTGCCATAGTACGAGTTAATCGTTGTTGGAAGGTAGGATTGCTCATATTTATGGTTAGGAGGTTTAGGCTCGGCAGAATCACTCCTCACCTTAGAGCATGAATTTCCTGTTATCAGATAATTCGATAGGTTTATGATCTTTAGTTGTTACATCCTTTCGATTCCCGGTATCCCGACACCCGTAGTGTTCTTCATCGTCAAGTCTTCCACATCCCTTCATCGCTGTCCTTATTTAGTTTAGTTTTCTAGATAGTTGCACCACACCATCATCTATTTCTCATCGTCTTAGTTTAGTGATATTCTTAGGATTGGCTGCATTAGTCCCTAGAGTTCGACCCTGGTACTACACGAACCGTATACTTGCGGCGAAGTGGTCTAGGAAATATTTTAGCTTGAATTTCACCACATCAACTATAACAAAATAGACGTTATCACCTTGATCACCCTAGAACCTCATACTTTGATTTGGAATGATAAAGTTTTGTTGTGGGGTTATGTGGAGTTTGTTTGTATACTTTTAGAGAAAATAACCTTTTAAAGAGGGTCTAAGGTTCAACGGGAAGGGGACTCTTGAGTCCTACGGTCAAATCTTTCCACAAAGATTCATTTTAAAACTATTTCGAGTTTTCTATTTGAAAATCTCAGTCGAGTGATCATTTCACTCGTCTAAGCATTAATGTGAGGAAGATGATTGAAATTATTTTTTTAGCGGAGCATCAAATGATCTAGTCAAGCACTCAATCGAGCTTTAATGTTTTTTAGTATGTTTGGTAGAGCGGTCAACTGCTCGACTGAGTGATACCTTATGGAATGCATTTAATTGATCACCAATGATCATGGAAGCATCAGTGAGAGTTTTTTGACAACGATATGATAAGGATGAGATATTCGATCCACCACAACTCAAACAAGGACAAAAAAACAAGGAGCAAGGCAAATGAGCTTCAGGGTGTATTCGCATAAATGGACATAAAAAGATGGATAACGTCCTCACAAAATCATCAAGGAGCACATTAGAAAGACTACAAGAGATCCTTACAAGGAGAGAAGGTCGATGGGAGCAACAAACAGGAGGACCAAACAATGTTCGGCTAGAGCACAAATAGTATTCGGCCAAAGCAAGAAACACTCGACCCAAGTGTTTTTTCTAGACCAACGTACTTTAGTTTTGTGTATTTTTCAGGTTTAGACTTACGTGACGCTCGACTGAGTAATTTAACCGATTTTTGTAAAGTTTGTTTATTTTATTTATTTTTTCATTATTTTTTGTCACTATAAATAGATGACCAATTGTATGAAATTTTGAAACAAAATTATAATAATTTGAGAGTGTATTTTCTTTACTATTTCCTGAGATTTAACTAATGAACTTTTGGAAAGATTCTGAATGTTTATCAACTAATCAACACTGGATCACAAGTGTTATAGGTGTCGTTCGTTGTGTTTGGTCTTTTCTAGTCGAGTTTTAGTTGGGGTTTGGGGCATCTTTTTTTAGGAAAGACAAGTTCCATGTTCTGTTCTCAGTTTGCTAGAGGAATTCGGTCTATTTTTCACCCATGTAACAAAAGAATGTTGATCAATTTTAATACCAATATAACACCTAGATCAAGATAGTTGAGTATAATACCATGCTAAGATTTTGTGAACTTACGAGCGATAGAGCGCTATGTAGGCTGTGTCAAGGGACTAGAGAGCATTGTACTATTCGTGTTATGGTAACCTTATAAGGGACACAATAAGCAATAGTGATTGGATATGGCATTAGTCTTATATCTATGGTACTCAGTTGGGGTTGGGTGGAAATGTGAAGATGATCTTATAGTCTTGCTGTTCATTGTATGTTATGTTGTTGAGAGTGGATAGATACACGGTATAGAGGGCGTACACATAAAATGCATTTTTTTACTCGGCTAGTCAAAAGCATGAAATACAGAGTCCGCTGTATGGCATGCAATAGGTCTCAGTATTGTTTATTTTAATTTTTTACTCTTTTGTATTTTCTGTTGTTTTATGTTTTCTCTACTTGTTTTTTTATACAACTTAATTTATTCGGAATAAAGGTATCTTTATTTATTATACGAGTTTGTGTTTGGTATATAGGGCCACGTCTTAAAACTCATAGCGGATATTCTCAGTCCAAGGTTGAGCTATAAATGGGGTGTTACATGTTCACCTTAGATGATTGTAAGTTTTTGTTTACGTGCATATAAAACAAGGAAAACTCAAACGAGAGAAAGAAAAAGGAATTTTTTGTATATTTATTAAACAAAAAATAATTCATCAATGTTTTTTCATATTCAATGAATAATATATAATATTCATTAATGAATTACTCTACAAGAACTCACTTTAGGAGAAAATTAGTGATCAAAATCTGAAGAAAACATAGTGAAAACTTGATAAACATAATTCGTTACATTTTTCAAAAAAAAAACGCAAGGCGTTAGTTGAGCAGTGACCTAGCGCCTAGATAGAGTAAACGATATATAAATAAAGATATCATATAAACGGTGTTTTTCTCAGATAATTCGTCAAACAAATTCACTGTGTATACCTCTGAATTAGAGTGATGGAAGAAACAATGTTTCTCTCTAACATTTCGTCGAACACATTCACTGATTTCCCCATATACCTCACCTGTACATACACATGGAGAAGATTTTTTTTCACCCAAAGATTCAATAAGTTTCCTTTCTCCAAGATATCGTAGTGCATCACCAATATTGAAACTAGACATTTTTTAGAACAGAGAGACAAAGGAAATGAATAAACACGCGCTACAAAAAAAACAATTTCAACATACCCATCCATTGAAAACGTCTAATTTTCTCAAGATGTTGATTTCCAACGAATTTTGTACGTTGATAATCAGTTGTTGAAAATCAATTTGTTACAATTTTCAACGGAATTTCAATGGCCTAAATTCATTGATAAATAATAAAATGATGTTAATAGATTCTTCCTTTGAACAATTTCAGTGAGATCCAAAGCTTAACCTATTGATATTATCAAATGATTTTTGTTGCTATCCGTGAATAATTTTAACTGATGTCATTAAAATCCATTACTGTTTACAAAACATATCAATGGACAGTCTATTAACATTGGTTGATTATACAATCTGAAATTTTCCTCTATTCCATCAAGATTGGGGCCTCCAGATCTGTAAGATGGTGTTCCCTTAGAATCAAATGTCGAATCTTTTTTGTTTTGGCTTTATTTCTTCCTCGGCAAGAAGTGGTGGAGGTGTTGGTCGGTGTTTGTATGGTTGGTAGTTCATGAGCGCTATGATACTTGACGTGTGGAAACACGAGTTATAATTAACCTAGTCCATTCACCGCAAGTATACGGATCTTGTAGTACCAGGGTCGATCTCAGGGACTAAAACAGCTAAACTAAGAACGAGACTAAACTAAGACAGGAGATGATAAGATAGGGTATGGTCCTAATTCTCCTAAAACTATCCTAATGGTGATAACGAAACTAGGGTAAGAATAAAACTAGATATGATGAATACTACGGGTGTACGGGATACCGGGTAGTGCATAGATGAACGACTAAGGATCATAGATCTATAACCTACTCTTGACTACGGGAAATTCATGCTCTACGGTGAGGAGTGATTCTTCCGAGCCTAAACCTCCTAACCATGGATACATGTAACCCTACCTTCCAGCAGCGATTAACATATACCATGGCAGCGTTATCGATCGCAATCACTATCCCTAAGATGGCTAACCGACCTGTCAGATTCTCATTAGCCAAAGCTTAATCTACTACTTAGACCGGATTCGTTCCTTAACCTTCCAGCAAGGTTCGAGATCCTATGTTGTTGAGCGGTCAGCACTAAAGTATGATTGATATTGCTAAGCGTAGAACCGTAAATCAAGAGTAAAAATCATAAAACTAAGCATTAACATAACACATCGTTCATACATACATATCCGATATCCCTACCCGCAGTAGGGACTCTACTCACTCATGGAATAAACGAAAACAGAAGATAACACAATTCTATACATGATAAACCCTAAGGAATTCGATGCCTCGACCTTCCCTATTGTGTTACCGGTGTACGGATTGGTGCTTCCCTTCTTCTCCGATGCTTCCCGAGCCTTCCCAGATGTTTTTCCAGCTGATAGAGGGTTAGTTGCCCGAGCGGGTACTCAGCTTTCGCCCGATCGGGTGGTGATCACCCGATCCTCTTTGCTCATATGCCCGGGTCGTGTCAAATGCATGGATAAACCCCGTAGGTTCTACCCGAGCGGGTGAAGGAATAGTGCCCGATCGGGCACCCTTGTATCCTTGAAATCTCTCTTTTCCGCTCGTTGCTCGGGCGTTCCTTTGGGTTCTGGAGCTCTGAGTAGACGTGTCCTCAAATCATGTGGTTTTTGCAAGGAATCCTTCATATTGAGCTCATTTAGGCCTTGTCGCCTAAAACCTGAAAACCGAGAAAACGGGGATGTAAAACCCGAAACCGTATCGGAATAGTAAGATTCGATGTGAGAAATATGCGAAAATGATCTAAAAACCTATCCTAATAATGATACACTTTCAGTGTTATCAATACTTTCCATTAAATGAATCTTTGCAACATTATCTCGATCACCGTCTAGAGATGTTCGATGTGTGGTTTCAACGAGTATGTCTTCTGAATAGAAAGGGGTTTTGTGGTGGCATCCTCTGCAATATCTTTTGTAAAGAGCCAAGATAAGATATTCACCCCTTATACGGACAAACTCAATGCATATAAAAAACAGTATTATATTAAAATATAATATAACTTTTTTAAATTAAAGGTAAATAGAAATTTTTTTACTTGTAATTTTATCTTATCGAAGCAGAGTCAATTCTTCTATAGATGAATCGATGACTGGTGATTGTTGTGTAATATTTCCACTGACAGCTTTGATCATTTGTGTCTTTCGCTAAGATTGAAAAATTCGTAGCTTGTGATTCAATGGACATCAATCATTTAAACTTTTTAAAGATCAAAATGTTTCAACGATGGCATCGATAATTTCAACTTTCCAATAAACATAAGTTATTAATATCAAAAAATGCCTATTAATAGTCACAATGGTCATCCATTGAAATTTTATTTGATTTTTTTAATGGGAATTTCAGCAGTTGTCAGCGGATATTTTTAACAGTGATTATCACTTGAACACTTGTTGATAGGATTCAACGGCTAGTTTTCATTGATCCTGTGTAAAATATTTCAATGGTTAAACAAAAAATTATCAATTAATGTTTCAATAGAAAATATTCATTTACATTTTGTTGATATTGTAAGCAGAATGCAAAGGATAATTGATCATTTGTATTCATTGCTAATTTTTTTAACAAACGGATATGTTTGTCCATTCATTAAAACTATGGTGCCCTTTTTGTAGTGATGAGAACCAAAGCCAAGATAGACGGACCCCATAAACCTGAACACTCTGATATCAATTAGGCAACTTGAATAGAAATCCCATGCTAGAGATTTTGTCTCCATCGAAAAACTTTGTAATTTAAAAAAAAATAATCAAAGGTTTTTAACCTTATGTTTTATAGAAATAGAATCATAAGAGTTTCACGATTCATTCTCTCGTTTTCATTAGTCTAGTTCAGGTGTGATGATCATTCATGGAAATGGCTTAACCAATCTAGGCATTCGCCAAAGTCATCTTGGCGGCATATCCATAGAGAAATTCCAGTTTGTAGAAAATCAAGACATTAGATAAACACCTAGTTTTCCAATGTCAATTTCTTGAACACTTTTTGATTACTTTGTTGGAGAATATTGGAAGGAAACTTCTAGCCAAGATGGAGGTTATTAAAGACACCAAGTTCAAATGCAATACTAATCAAAAGTAGCGTAGAATCCTCTCAAATACAAGATGGGAGGAAGCTATAGAAAACGAAGATAATGATAACTAGACTGGTGATCAGGAAACAAAGGAGAATGTGGAAACATATCAACTTGCCAGGGATAAACGAAGAATGATTTTCAAGACATCATCTTTGGCATTCGTTGTTAATTAAAACTTTCATGGGCGTCTGTTTTTAACATCAACGGATGCACATTAATAGTTGCAATGGTCATGTTTTAAAACTTTATTTGTGATTCAATGGGCATTTTATTGGTTTCCAGCTTATCCTTTGAACACTTGTTGATAGGATTCAATGTGAGTTAAATCCTAGATATATGATACCTTAGATCCGAACACTCTAACATAAATTCCGCAATTTAAACAGAACCATGCGCTAGATATTTTGTCTCTATCGAAAAGCTTTCTAATTTTCCACAAAAAAAAAAGTGTTTTAAACCATCTTTTTACTAAAACCAATAATGCGAGTTTCAAGATTATGTCTCTCATTTTCATTAGTTTATTTTAGGTGGGAAAACCATTCATGGAAACGATTTAAACAATCTAGGATATCACCGAGGTCACCTAGACACTATATCTATAAAAAATATTTGATTTGTAGAAAATCGGTACATTAGCTAAGCACCTAGGTGATTGCCAATGCCGATTTCTTGAAACATTTCTCATGATATTGTAGAAGAGCATTAGACAAAATGTTCTAGCCAAGGTGGAGCTTACTAGAGACACCAAATTCAAAGACCATAACTAACTAAAGCAAAGGTTGTTAAGAATCAGCTAAGACATAAGATAGAGAGGAAGAAAAAGAAAACGAAGATGATGATAATCAAACTAATTATCAGACCACTAGAGAGAATATCGAAGCACATAAATTTACCAGGGATAGAAGTAGAATCAAAATATAGTCAGGATCTTTTGACATATGGTTTTAATTTAAACTTTACAACCGGCATTCATTGTTAATATCAACAAAGACTTCTTAATAATTTTAATGTTCATCCATTATCTATGTATTTAATATGTGTTTCAGTGGTTTTCATGGGATATTTTTAAAAGTGACTATCTTTTGAACACTTGTAAGGATTCAACGGCTAGTTTTCGTTGAACGTCCAACAATTATCAACGGATGTTATAATTACATATATTTGTTAATGTTTCGTTGATATTTTAAATGGAAAACAATGAATATTAAATTGTCGGTATCCATCCCAATCTATTGAAATCCCTTGCCAAAAATTTTAATGGATGGTTTTGTTGGTCCGCTCATTGAAAACATCAAGTTTTTTTTTGTAGTGATAAGAATCAAAGCTCACATATAGGATCCCTCACGAATTTGAACACTCTAACAACGATTTCGAAACTTAAAAAGAAAAACCACGCCACAAATTTTGTCTATATCATAAAGCTTTGTAATTTGCCAAAAAATCAAAGGGTAATAAACATAGTTTTTAGATACCTAATCAAAATGGATTAAACAGCCTAGGCGGTCGCCAAGGTCGCCTACGTGCCATATCCTTCGAGAAGAACTGATTTTTAGAAAATTGGGACGTCATGTATGCACCTCGGTGGTCACCTATGTCAATTTCTTGAACACTTCCTGATGATCTTGTAGGAGAGCATTGGAGTAAATTTATAGCCATGGTGGAGCTTACTAGAGACAACAAGTTCAAAGACCATTACCGATCAAAAGCAGTTTGGAATCATCTAATAGAAAAGATGTCAAGGAAGATATAGAAAATTAAGATGATTATAACCAAATTGATGATCAGGTCACGAGTTAGAATATGGAAACATATGAACTTGCAAGGGATAGAAGAATAATGAGAATCAGAACGCCAACTCGTTTCTCTAACTCGGAAGTCGTTTTATTCGTACGGTACTTGCAAAAGACGTAGATTATGAGGAACCCATAGATTACCAAGAGGCCATAAACTGAAAGCATTAAATAAAATAGAAAAAAAACAATGGACGAGGATGCAATGGGATCATTCTGGAAGAATGATACATGTAACTTAGTCAACAAAACAAGAAACTAAAAAGTCTTCGGATGTAATATTGAAGGAAATCTGGTATTTTGAGCATAAAACCCGAGGTTTAAGTTCAAATAGTAGGAAAAAAGTATTCACAAGTAGAGGAAATATAATAAAAAGTCTTCACTTCTTTGGCCAAGCACGTGTTGATAAGGTTTACTACTCTCTACCACGGTATTTCATGATTACTAGCAAGAGCAACTTGATGTAAAGACAATTATTTTTCATGGCAATTTGGAAGAGTTTTTTATACACGAGTCAACCTGAGGGATATGAAGAAAGATGGAAGGAAGATCTCATGTCTCTTAAACAAATTACTCTATGACCTAAAGTAATTACCTGGACAATATAAGTAACGGTTTGATTGTTTCATATGTTGGAGCAAGACTACAATCTTAGCTCTCATATGACTCATGTGCATACTATCGGAAACTAAAAATGGTGATTTCGTGTATTTTATATATAAGTTGATGACATATTGATATCATCAAGGAGCTTTGTCAAAATTTAGATGTTTAAAGATACATTAAATTTTTAATTTGAAATAAAATATTGGGTGTTTTGAAGAGGATATTGGGATGAATATCATTAGGGGTTGTTCATTCGAACTTTTTAATTTTTTTTACTACGGGTGGGCAATCCAGGTTTCGGTCCGGATTTCTCGGATTTGATCTGGGTGCGGGTTCTTCGGGTTATAAAAAATTGAACCTAATTGAATCCATTTGCGGGTTTCGGTCCGGATTCGGGTTGTTCGAGTTTTGAAACATTGAATCCGAAAAACCTTAATTGTATTTGGGTTATTTGGATATTTCGAGTAATTTGGGTTCTTCGGATTTTTTTAGGTTATTTAGGTACGGATAATTCGGGTTTTATAACGGGTTCAATCGGTTATATGGGTTCTTTGTGAGTTTTTGGGTAATTACAAATTTAACATACAAAAAATTCAAAAACAAATACAAAGTAAAAATCCATAAACAATATTAAATAAAAATTTACGGGAGGAAAAATGGTAGATGGGGTTACAGTAAGTCAAAATCCATAAGCAATACCAAATAAAAAATAGGTTAGGGTTTTCTTTTTTTTTTAAGTTTTTTTCGGGTTGTTCGGGTTTCTCGGGTTATCCCGAATCCGAACCGACCTGAATCCAAATGGGTTTTTGATATTGAACTCATATGGTTTTCTATATAACCCATATATCTCATGGGTTGAATTATTCGGTCCGGGTAACCTGAAATGCCACCCGTATTTGTTACAGTCAGATTATTTTAAGAAGGTGGTGAGTCTATTCGGCATGGTTGATGCTAAGGACGTCAAAACACCATTGGGGCACACGTCAAACTTTAAACTAAAAAGAATTACACAAGGACAATAGAAATGAGGTTTAGTCCTTACTTCCTTATATATATATATATATATATGATGGTTGGTTCCCGATCAGATTTAGCTTACTGTATATGAGCATAGTGAGAAGATTTATGATGATTAATTGATTCACAATACTTTATGATGGAAAGCCTTATGTATGTGTGATAGTTGGTTCGCATCCAGATATTGCTTATTGCATACGAGAAGAGCAAATTTATGAGCAAACCAAGTAAAAACTAATGGATGGTTGTCAAATGGGTCCCTTGTTACATGACATTCTCGAAACATCTGAGTCTAAAGTATAAAAAAACCTAGAGTTAGACAACCAAGGTTTCTACGATTTGAATTACGCTTAAGAACTTGAGAGACGTCACTCCATCTCAGTAAATGAAGGATTTGATCCCCTTCGACCACAGACGAAGAAGGAGCCATAAGCGCACACAAAAGGTCAACCAAGTTCTATTTTAATTTCCGTTTTCACCAAGAAAAACTGGAGATGACATATTGTCCATGTACCACACAAATTAACTCATGAATTACAACAACTAACAATTTACATGTATATATGTTTTTGTATAAGCCAACTATCAAGGGCTCAAATTCAAAAGGTCTAGTTGAAAAGCTCGTTTTTAATCAGAAACTAATGGAAGTGTAGTGCCTCTCACACTAAAAGATTTACTTTTTAAAAAAAAAGTATAAATCACGTCAGCGAAACATATCAAGGTTAATCCATATTTCATTAGAGACATTGTTTCTAAAAATTGAAATCAATTCAGTACGACCTGAGACGAACCTATTGGGAATATTTTTATATATTATGTGTATATTTAGTTTACATTTTTAAAAAGTTTTCCAATTAAGTTTTTGGAAACTCTTTGTGTACAATATTGTCGATCAATTGAATGAAAACCAAGGAGAATTTAAATTTTACATGGTATCACACCATGTGGTCGATTCATTTAACGTTAATTTTGTTATCGTTACTCTCGTAAGTCTCTCTTTTTTTTGGACGATTCTGCTTAAGTTTTTCTCTTTATAGGTGGGTTGTCTCCTTCTATGTGATTAACGTTTTCCTTTGGACAATTTCTTCTCTCCCTAAGAGTTTACTTCTTGACTAATGAAGACTCTAATTTCTAACTGATGATTCCTTTTGTTTTTCCGACCGTTTGCTGAATCTTCAGCATCAATCAATTCACGAGGTTTATGACTATGATTCTTATTTTACAATTCTATAATTCAAATTGTTTCCCCATCTTTGTTGCATCTCTGTTTCGTCTGAATCTTTTCCATCTGTGTCTGGACCTTCGTCTAGAGCGGTGTTTGTGGACCTTCAATCCAAGCTTTCGGACCATGGTAGCGCTTGCAACGTTCGTGAAACTTTCTCCATCTATAATTACGCTACACACTTTTCCGTGAACAAGACAGCGGGTACGGAATAAGCTTTCTCGCTGTTCTTGTTCGTCGGCCTTAGGTTGTACGCTCAAGGAACATCATGCCACTAGCAACTCTCCTTTGGCCGGTTCTTCCTACTGTGTTCCATCCGAGTTTTCAGCCACTTCGTCCTCGGATTCGAACTCGCCATCGTCACGAGTGATAATAACTCTCTTGTTTGTGCATTCATGTGCATAGTGTCCCCTTCCGTGACACTTGAAACATTTCACGTCCCGAACCCCCGAGGTAGTGGCCTCGGCCTTTCCCTTGTCTCGTAGTGCCGCTGGAACCACTTTGGTCGCGTCTCGGGTCACTGGAACCGCTTTGGGTGCGTCTCGACTTGCTGGAACCGTGTTGTTTTCCTCGGATAGCTCGATTTTTCCTCTCGTTTATGGTTGTATTTTCCAGCCCCATAGCTAGAACGTGAGCTCCTTTGCCGCTGCAGTTGTTGTTCGATTAAAATCACCTTATGGAGCATCTCCTCAATCTCCACCTAGTGTTGCATCTCCAAGTTGTCTTGAAATTCCAGATTTAGGCCTCTAAAGAAATGAGACATCAATGCCTCTCTATCCTCCAAGATGTCAGCCCTCAACATCAGCAACTCCATCTCTTGCTAATATTCCTCCATGGTTCGGTTTTCTTGGGTAAATTTCCTTAGTCGTCGATTAACCTCTCGGTGGTGATGACTCGGAACGAACCGCTTGCGCATGAAGGCCTTTATTTCCAGCCACGTCACTCCTGGTTCCTCACCATTTCGTCGCCTAGAAGTCACGAGTTGATTCCACCAACTCAAGGCGTAATCGTAGAACTCCGTGGCTACAACCCCAACCTTCTTGGCCTCGTTGTAGTTTTGACAACCAAACACAAGTTCAATCTTCTTCTCCCATTCAAGGTAGGCGTCCAGGTCAGCCTTGCCGTAAAATGAAGGGATTTTCAGTTTGAGACCAGCGAGGTCGTCCCTCGGGTCGTCTCGGCGTTCCATCATCTCACGCGGCCTTCGGTGAATACTTCGAGACAAGGATGAACTGCCTCATTCGTAATACTTGTTGTCCTCCTCATGCTGATTCCTTTCCCGTTGTTAGAACGCATGATTGTCTCTTTGTCGGGTCTCATTTTCGTGTCGAAACTCTTGCCGAAACTCCTCCATTTTATTGGCAAGACTTTGCTCCAATCGAGCCGCGAGAGCCTCTATCAACCTATTGTTTACTCGGCTGGTTTCGATTCCCTTATCTCCCATGGCGTTGAGGATTAAAATGCTGCAAACTCTCGGTCACCCTGCACACTAGCACACCGGAGCAACCACAAGTAAAAACAAAGGAAAACGTACGAGCAACCAAGACTCGTAACCCAAAATATATGTATTAGCGAATAGACACTACACACGGTTCAACCCTAGCTACGGCCTAAACAACCAAAAGCCGAAAATTAACCAACCTTTTGCTAGAACGAGCTCTGATACCACTTGACGTGACCTCGAATGGATAGGCCTTGCTGCAGCCGAGTTGCACGACTCTTCGTATAAGGAGGATGGAGTGAATGGTCACACGAGAGTTGTGGAAAAGCTCTCGATTTACCAGATTGTCTTCGAAGGATATTACACACATATCAAGAACGAACGTACGTTGGATATTACTCACCAACGGATTTTGCTGGATATGACGCACCAACAAGGTGATTTCTTCAAAAGAAAATCAAGATTAAAATCAAAAATCTAAAGTTGTTCAACAAGAAGATCATGGTCGGCCATATGTAATCAAAGTGGCCATACAAGACCATAAATGCATCATAAATGCTAGGTAGCCATGCAAGGCTATATATAAATGACCTAAAAAATAGCCAAAGTCCTAAATAAGACAAAGTCGTAAAATGTGTCTTCGTTATGCGGACTTGTCTTGAAGCCTCGGGTCAATAGTTAGGTCGCGAAAGTGAGTTGCGATCTCGTTAAAAACCCGTCGCTGGAATATCCCATGGGACAAAACCAACGAAGGGAAAAGAGTACACGCGAAGCACTTACCCTAATTATTGACCGTTGCGAGTTGTGCTTCGGCTTGAAACTTGGACGGCCGTGAGAATCCCGATGATCGCCTCCTCGAGCTTCGTAGCTTTAGCTCGGGTCACAGGACCAACGTCTTCCTTTGGGTCGCGTCCACCTTCCGTTTTGCTCGGGTCGTTTCTTTTATGGCGTGGGTCGCTTCTTCTACGACGCGGGTCGCCTCTCTTGTAGCGCAGATCGCATCTCGTGCAGTGTGGGTCGCGTCCTCCTTAGTGATGCAGGTCACGTCCTCCTCAGCCATGCGAGTCACGTCATCCTCATCATTATAGGTCGCATCCTCAACGCGACGCAATCCTATTTTGCGTCTACAACTCGATGCAATCCTTTTTTTCTCATTTGTCGGTGTCTCTATTCTACAACTCGAATGGAGTTTCGACTAACATCATCTGGCTATCTATTAGAGTCACCGTCAACTTTCACTTCAAAGGATACGCTCAACCCTTGCATATTGGATTTGCACCTTAACGATTTTGTCCTACGACTCAGAAAGAGATCCAGTAAGTCTTCGTCCATTTTCTTTTATTGCTTTCACCCATTAAAAGGACCTAGTACCGTAATCAAACCGTTCAACTGAAAGACGATGAAAACTGTGTCGTATGGGTGATGCATATTCAACATGCATTTTAGACGAAGTGAAAGATTGGATTAATTGATGGCATGCTTACAAGAGCTGCCTATAATGATTTTGAGTTTGTTGACTAGAGATCCTTTGGTCGAGTGAATTTTTAATAATCTTAATACGTTGAGTTGGACATTGGTTTCTATTGTTGATAATGTTCAAGTTCTGTCACGACAATATACCCTATTGGGAACGGTTCTCATGTTCATTAGTTATGTTTTGATTTAGCTCGTTATACACAACACGGTTAGAGTGTAAAAATGTTCTTTGGGTGATTGAAGCAAATATGGAATGTGCTCGAATGTTACAAGCCACTTCCCACTTGTCGTTGTGATATACTTTATTCTGAACTGGTACCGCGATGAAGAGCGAATTTATCAGTTTCAGATAGGTCTTGACAATGCACGGTTTGGAATCATTTACTGTCAAAGTTTTGCTTCTATGTTTTGTCTAGTCTCAATCAAGTTTTAAATCGAGAGATTCAAGAGGATCTTATCATCTTGTTACTCAGAAAAGAGGAATGAGTGGACATCATTGGTTTTGTTACTACAACTTATCCACATATTGCCTATCAGGTCCCCGTGGTAGCCACTCTCCTGATCGCAATATAGTGTGTTGATTTTGCAATCTCTAGGGTCATAATGTTGGCTCATGTTTGAGCATCATGGAATCCTAATTGGTGAGAGGATTGATCCTGTCTTGTCTCAAATTGCGATAAAGAATGCAAAACTTCCTTCAATGATTTTCCTCCAACGTTAGGCTTCAGCGGAGGCAGTGGTTTTTCTAAATCAAATGTAGTTGATGATTGGCCTTCCTCTATTGCCCATATTTCGAGTGACCCTGATTGGAAAAGTATGCCAGATTTCTCGGATGTCTACTGGCAATCCTTATTAAATCTGTGCAATTTGAAGAACTCCAAATCCTCCGAGCATCATTCTAGTAAGACGAGTTGTTATGATTGTTTTGTTGGATTATGGTGTTTTTAATATTATGACGGGTGACTTCAGTATTTTGACTTGTGATGTATATATTGTTTCATATTATGTTGGATTGTCTGATGGATCTCACACTGTGGTTGTTAAATAGGGTATTATCCTATTGGGAAATGACTTTATTGTTTTTTGTCTTTTCTATGTTCATGGATTGCAAGTCCCATTAATCTTTGTAACCAAGTTAGTTTAGCAAAACAAATGTCTTCTCACATTGTTGATTGTTTGTGTGGCCTTTAGAATTGTATGACGAGGACTCTAATTAAAGTGGTGAAGAGTGCAACGGGTTTAACAAGTTTAGAGGAATTGGGGCATGTGTGAATCAAGCAGTCCAATTGACTAGTCTAGTGTTTTGGCATCTCGGCTCGGTTTTCCATCCAACACAATTTTTTCAGTTTTTACGGATTCTATTTGCGTTGATAAATGCTTAGATAATTCAGTTCCTTGTGATATTTGTTTACGAGACAAACAGACTCGTTCTCCATATCTAGACAGTACTAAAAAAGTCAATCGTTGTTTTGATCTTATACATTAGACATTTTAGGCCCTTGCACACCCCCTATTCATGTGGAGCTATATATTTTATTATGATCATTTATGATTGTTCTCGCTCCGTATGGATATCTTTATTGCTTGTCAAATCAGAAAAATATGTTGTGTTACGCAATTTATGTGCTAAAGTTCAGAGGTATTTTTGTGTTCATGTCAAAGTTTCTTATACGGATAACGGAGTAGATTTTCTAGCATGTGTTTCTACTTTTCTGAAAAAAAAATATACAGTTTACATCAAACCTCTTGTGTTTACACTCCACAATAAAACAGACGGGCGGAACATAAACGTAGACATAATTTTAATGTTATACCTTGATGTTTCAAGCTATATTGACGATGCATTTTTGGGGAGTGTGCATCCTAGTAGCATCATTTCTGATTAACCCGAACACCTTCAGTATTGCTTAAAGGAAAACATCATTATGAAGCATTGTATGGATATCCTCCATGTTGGGAGAGACTTTGTGTGTTTGATTGCTTGTGTAATGCTCGCATGGGACCTTTTTCTCGTGAAACATTTGCATTGTATAGTCGACGTTGTGTATTGGTTGGTTTTCTTTGTAGGTAGAAAGGATGGAAAATTTTTTATTGGAGACCAGGCAATATTTTATTTCACGAGATGTGGTATTTCATGAAGATCAATTTCCATTTCATGATGGTTATCTTATCATTCAAGACATTTCTTTACTGTTATCACAGGTCCATCCAACAATTCTTTATGATAAGAGGCGTATTTGACTACCACAACCCATTGACTCTTAGGATGTTTCGGATTCGATTGTGATACCAAAACTCATTTGTTTTCTATAGGTGATGCTTTAATTGGTCCCTCATGTTCTTCTCGCACATGCACGCCATCTACTCTTCTACAAGACTTGATCACTTATTCGGGTCGTTGTTTCATCTCACCATTGAGCGTTCTTGGTTGCAATATATGCAAGAGTTGAACCACGTATCTATTCCAAGGACTCTCGTTTTCCACGGTCGATTATGGCTATGAATGATGAACTTGTTGCACTTGCGAAAAACAACACATGGAGTCTCACTTCTTTCTCTTAGGGTAAAAAAGATGTTCAGACGTCGTTAGATTTATAAGATCGAGTATCTTTCTGATTCATGGTTATGTTGAGCGCTTCAAGGCTAGACTGGTGGAGTTAGAAAAAACATAATGGTCTTGAATTTGATGAAACATTTACCCCCATCACGAAAGTACCTATTGTAAGTTTGTTTCTACCAATTGTTGCGGCTAAAGGATGGGTCATCCATCAGATGGATGTTCACAATGCATTTTAACATAGTGATTTCCTAAAGATGTCTACATGAAGTGTCCCCAAGTCTTCTTACATTTGATGACTCGTTGGTTTGTAAACTCAACAAGCCATTTTATTGACTATGCCAAACTCCTCGGTGTAGGTTTGCAAAACTGACTACCACACTACTTCGCTATGGTTGTCGCTAGTCTTAGCTGAAATATTTAGACCCTCTCAAATATTTTCTTTCCATTGAGATTGCATGGAACTCTAATTGGATGTTTCTCTCCCAACACAAATATGCATTAGACATTGTTGTTGAATGTGGCTTTTTAGGTGCTCGACGGGCCATATTCTTATCCAATAAAAATCACAAACTTTCGACTTCTAATTGCTTACTCTTTCATAATCTAGAGCAATATCGACATTTGGTTAGTTGCCTGATTTATCTCACCATTACTCTCCTCGATCTATCGTATGTGATTCATGTTCTATCTAATTTATGCATTAACCATAGGTAGATCATTGGGAAGCTGCTCTTTGTGTTGTGTGATTTATCAAGGCTTCCCAGATCATGGTCTTTTGCTCCATTTCTGATAGTGACATGCGGTTTTATGGATACTTCAACTTAGATTGGGTCACTTATCTTTAGACTCTTCATTCATTAAGTGGACATATTGTGTTGTTTGGTACATTGCAAATTGATTAGAAGATGAAAAAAGCTACAATTTCCCGATCCTTAGCCAAGGAAAAATATCAATCAATGGATGTTTTGACATGTAATTTGAAGTTGTTGAATCACATACTATTTTCGGATGTATCACATACCATCCTGATGTGTATATCTAGTGGTAATCAAGATGCTCTCCATAAGGCTGTCAATCTAGTTTTTCATGAACGTATGAAGCATATTAAGATTGATTGTCATTATGTTCAAGATGAGATCCACTACTAAAAAATCATGTTAATATCAATGGATTCCAACGGATCAATCCATTAAGATATTTACCAATGGATTATAATGGATTCCTCTTTGAAATATTTACCAATGAATTTCATGGTGAACCGTTTAAAATCCTTCATCTTTATCAACGGATACCCCTTGAAAATTCCAGCGGATGTTCCTTGAAAAAATTAATAATTACAAAATTATACACCTAACAATCTTCGTGTTTTCAACGAGCATCTGTTGGAATTTTCAAGGGTCATCCGTTGTAAATTCCAACGGATTTCCATTGGAACAGTCATAATTACAAAATTTTGCGCTTAACCGTCTTCAAGTTTTCAACGGGTATCCATTAGAATTTTCAAATAACGCCCCTTGAAAAAATAAAAGATTGCGATCAGACATCCTTTAGTTGGACATCGATTTCAATGGATCTAACGGATGCCGTTGAAAATTCGGGTATTCAAGATGTTGACAATTCATCTTCAACACATTCAACAAACTGTCTCAAATCCGATCAAGACCTCTCACAAACCTATTAAACATCATACACTATGATGATTGGAAGATTCATCGGTTAAGAGCATTGTTGGCGAGTTCCGGTGGAGCTCTACCACCATATCCTCTGGCATCATTCATTGTAGGATATAATATTTTTATTTGTATTGTTTGTTTCAACATTAAATTAATTTTTTAAAATTTTGAATTAATATTTTTAAGTTTAAATTTATTAAAATTTTTTATAAATTCGTCATTAACCCAATGAATGCCCGTTGATGATACAATTATAACAATAACAGCCATCCGTTGGTAATTTCAATTTCCTGCGAAAAATTTCAATAGATATTAGTTGATTGTCATTCAAACTACCATCCGTTGAAATTTCCAAAGGGCATAAGATGAAATTTCCAAAGAGCATAAGTTGAAATTTCAATAGATGTCCCTTGAAAATTTCAACAGCTTTATCCATTGATATTTTTTCAACGGATTTTGGTCATTGAAATACCGTTAAAAATTGCAACAGATAAATTTTTTCAACAGTCAATTACCAATTGTCATTTCCAACAAATTTGGCCATTGGAATGATATATTTTTTTATAGTGATCGTTCGCGGGGAAATTTCTACATCTTGTGTGTGTCATGATTAGGTCACTAATATTTTTACGAAGACTTTGGGACAACATCCTTTCTCATATTTGCGTTCCAAGTTAGGCATTTGTGATTTTCATACTCAACATTGAGGGGCATATTAGAAATATTTCCATATATTGTGTGCGTATTTAGTTAAATTTTTTTGGATGTTTTGCAGCTACGTTTTTCAAAAACTCTTTGTATTTATATACGTTGATTAATTGAATGAAAATTAAAGGAGAATTGAAATTTTAGAGAACCCAACATATGTTTTGAAAATAGGAGTGCTAGTCACTAACTTAAAGTATGCTTTGACATGCCTGGAGTAATGAAGATCCCCGCTACAAGAAAATCAGGTTTTAGCGACTGAAAAATCAGTCCCTAATCAGTCCCTAAATATGTTTAGGGACGGATTAGGGACGACCAGCGGTAGTACCCAATCGCGCGACTCTAAATGACATCCGTCCCCAATCCGTTCCTAATTAGGGACGGATTTCTCAGTTCCCAATTGGGGACGGGTGGTTTTCGGTGTCTAAAATTTGGAGACGGGCCACAGAATCTGTCTCCAAATTTCGAGACGGCACTTGCCCGTCTCCAAAGTTTAGAGACTGCACTTGCCCGTCTCCAATTTTGGAGACGGCACTGGCCCGTCTCCAAACTTAGGGACGGCGTTACCCATCGCTAAATATAGAGACAGGCTATTTTTGTCGTCCCTAATTTTAAAACAAAAAAAATAAAAAAATAAAATTTTAAAAAGTTCGATTATATTAAAAGATAAATATTAGTTCATAAAAATTACAAACCATACATATAACCAACATTTCGATTACATATAATACTAAGCCTTTCCGATTAGTCGTGGTCGGAATCACTGTTCTGAACTGCATCCCAATCGATGTAAAACAAATATCGAGAATTAATAACATTTATAAATGGTGAAATTAGATCATAGTAGAATTTCATTATTACCTCAAGATACAACTCGTTGTACTCTTCCTAACTAAGAGTAGTTTGTGAGCCGTCTTCTCTCGGGGAATTTGCGATACTCGCTCCGCTGCCATGTTTTCAATTTCATCGTAAAGGCTTTTCGCCTTAGAATCCACCCACAAACCATCTGACTTCTTAACGTGTGTACGTTCTAACAATTCTATATACGATGGTTCGGATCCCTTCTCTTTCGCCTGAAAAAAATAAAAAAGACATAGTTTAATAAAATGTTAATTTTATATAAATGCATGAAAATTGAATAAAGCTTACCAGATCTTCGTATACTTCCGCTAAAGAACGAGATCCTGTCGTGTGTACGCTTATCCCGTATCCTGCTCTATCAGAACGGCGGGATTTACTTGCTCGCTCGCTCTTTGCCTTAAATTCTGGGGAATCCCAATGTGCGCACATCTGATCCCAAATATCTTCCGACATCCAATTGGGTTTTCCTTTTATATATCGCTGTGCGTGCAATTTACCTACGATAGACTTGAGACGCTTTGCCGCATTTCTTTCAAATTCGGACTTTACTAGTTCGGTAATGGCGGGATTTAAATTACTGATAAAATTAAAAAATGTTTAAAACATACCACAAATGATTTCAACCATCGTTGCTTAATATCTGGATCGGTATGTGTCCAATGTAACAGAACCGATCATAATCAGCTTTTATCGTAGTTGTTATTTGACGATTAAGCTGCTCAAAGCCAAACCTACAAATCACAATGACAGATAAATTAACATTTAGTTAACTATTTATACTTGAGATTTGAAATTGAGTATACGTACCATAGTGCGTCGGTTTTCGATCAAGGTCTATAAAAGGAAGCTTATGTCGCTCTTCATCCTTTGCTAAAATTTCTTCCATTGTTGGTTCCTCGTATATATGTGGATCGTGATGCTGTACTTGATCTGGTGGTGGTTGCATTTGCGGATAATACGGCATATATTGCCCTGATTGTGTCGATCCAGTGTTTCGGAAGAAATTTGGATTCATGTATGCGGATAATAATATTGCCCTGATTATGTCGATCCAGTGTTTCGGAAGAAATTTGGATTCAGGTAATCATCATATCCTGAATTGGAATGTCGGGAATGAGACGAAAGGTTGCCACTTTCCTCGGACTGAGGGCGGTTTCTCGTTTTACCGCCTCTTCCAACGCGGCGCGACATACTGAAATGTGAAATAAAAATATTACGACATTTCTAAATTTCTCAACTTCTAACATCAACACATAAATAAACAGCTAAATTTATTTAACCCATTTCCGCATTTTTTGTTCTAAATTTCAACGATGAATTCTAAAAAA
The DNA here is from genome assembly GCA_036759665.1 of Gynandropsis gynandra. Lineage (NCBI taxonomy): Eukaryota > Viridiplantae > Streptophyta > Magnoliopsida > Brassicales > Cleomaceae > Gynandropsis > Gynandropsis gynandra. Next base: position 23,390,139 of record CM071873.1, read on the forward strand.
AACGAAAAAAATGTAAGATTGAGCATATTCTTTCATATGGGAAACCTAAACTCGAACATGCCGATGAATATCATCATCCTACATATGAATGACCAATGAGTAATATAAATAGAAAAGCTAATCCCTATAATCTTCAATTCTTCCTAAAAGTTCTAAATCTCAACCTGATTCACTAAAAGGTACCACAAACACGATAAAAACTGAGATTCGACGCAGACACAGAGGCAAAAACGGTATGAAATAATCACGTTCCCTTAGAGAATTATCACATTATCACAATAGTGGAAGAAAACGGTAAGAAATGACGACCAAAACAAAATTATCACATTACCTTAGAGAATTCAAAGCAACAACTCGATTCAACATTGTGTTAACTCTAATTCGAAGATAAATATCATTCGTATGGAACAGAATACTCACCTCGACGAGAGGGGAACGCGGCGGCGGCGAGAGGCGACGGGAGGGGAACGCGGCGGGAGGGGAACGCGTGAGGAGGAAGGAGATGGATCTGTCAGGGGAACGCGCGGGAGGGGAACGCGGCGGCGGCGACGCGTTAGGAAGGGGATGAAGTCGAGCGTGAGGAGGAAGGGGATGGATCTGTCGAGCGAGAATTTATAAAAATTTAGGTACGGGATACAAAATCCGTCTCCAATTGGAGACGGGTGGATAAAATCCATATCCAATTGGAGACGGCAAGAAATCATCCGTCTCCAATTGGAGACGGCAAGAAATCATCCGTCTCCAATTGGGAACGGCTCATCCGTTCCCAATTGGGGACGGTTCAACCTTCTGTCCCCAATTCCGGGATCGGTGATTGATCGGGACGATTGACCGGGACCGGGATCGGGACGATTGACCGGGACCAGGATTGGGACGATTGACCGGGGACTGAGCCCGAGACGATAGAATGGGATCGGGACGGTAGAACGGGATCGGGACGATAGAACGGGATCGGGACGATAATCATCAAAAAACGTATTGATAAAAAATGCGTAAACATATAATCATTAAGAAAATAGAAACAATCATTAAAAAGTATATAAAAAACAATCCGTAAACGTTTTATCATGATTCATCATCAGAGTTACACAATTGTTCCGTCGAATCTTTTGTATCTGAATCAAATTCCACATCTTCTTTTTCTTCTATATCTTCATGAAGATCATCTTCATTTCTTTCGATTTCTTCCATTTCACCGTGCGTAAGTTCTTCAATGCGTACATCGTCAATAGCAATAATCTTGGTCATTTGTTGTTGCATTGGCAATTGTTGTTGTTTTGTGTTGTCGATAAATTTGCCCCTCGGAAGTATCTTCATTGCGACACACCAACCTAAAGATCTTCTAATATGCGGATAGGAAACGTAATAAACTTGATCGGCTTATGATGCAAGAATAAAAGGCTCGTATTTTGCATATCTTCGTGTGGAGTTAACTTCTACAACGCCTAGTTTGTTTACTCTTGTTCTGCGACCGATTATTGGATCGATCAATCACATCGAAATAACATCACTTTTAAACCGACATAACCTACAAAAAAATCAAAATCTGAGTCAATATCCAAAATGACATATGTGGTAAGGATAACATTGTTTTAAACTTGTTTTCTATACCTGGATATTCCAATTGCAAAATTTCCTTTAAAATCCCATAAAAATCTGGTTCATCGACCGATGCACAATAGCTTTCACCTTTCACACATACACCATAATTCATCGTCGACTTCAATTTCCCATGTTCGTAAGTATGAAAATTATAACCACGTGTAAAATACATAGGCTAACTCATAACTTTCACAATCGGTCCTTTGACAAGATCTCGTAGCCACAACGGGTGATTGCCCATCTCAACCTGCAGTACATGTACAAACTTAGACCAGCGTCATAATATTATAAAAGTTATTTATGTAAAATTTCACTACTTACATATTGTCTGATCCATGTGGAGAAATCTTTTTCTTTAAGCTCTTGGAGTTGAGAATCATCAATGTTTGTATATGTATTCTTCAATATATCATTAAATGTCCTATAAAAAGAAACAAAATTCTATAAATATTACAAAAATAAACAAAATTATCATTGTGATAACCATAGTTAATTGTGGGATTTTACCCTTCAAAAGGCTGTAGATATTCGCAGTTTAATAAAACATATGTATGTGCGATATGGAGATCTCGTTGTGATAACCATATATCTTTCGCCTTACCAGCAGATCGACCAATTCCGCAAAATATGTCCGGAACATCCGGTACTGGATATGAATACGTCACACAACCATCAAAACATCTGTCTGGATTTTTAGTTCGCGTTTGAACATGTGGCTCGAAGTAGTATGAAGTGAAGAATGATATTTCCTCATTGACGTATTGTTCCACAAGTGAACCCTCCGGTCGAGCTTTTTGTTTGATTTTTTTCTTCAGATGAAACATAAATCGCTCGAACGGATACATCCAACGAAATTCAACTGGACCTCCTAGTGCGGCTTCGTGCGGTAAATGAACTGTCAAGTGCTCCATAACATCGAAGAATGATGGTGGAAAAATCTTCTCCAAGTTACATAGTACAGTAACTATGTTATTTTGCAGTCGACGAACTACATCCATACTCAGTTTCTCGAACATAAATCTCGAAAGAATAGGCCAACACCTGTAACATTAAAGTATTATTAGTGTATTTAACAAATATTCACACTACATATTAATATAAAATCAACCACATACCTCCAATTGCTTCGTGTGCATGTTTGTCCATCAATTCAGAAAAACATATCGGAAGTAGTCTTTGCATGAATACATGACAATCGTGACTTTTCATCCCTAATAACTTTCCTCCTTGAATGTCAACGCACCTTCCAATGTTAGACGCATAGCCATCGGGAAATTTCACATCTTCTTTCAACCATTTCAACGATTTATATTTCGTATCATTTGACAATATGAATATCGGTATTGGCGCTTTGTCGTCGTCACTTATATGTAACTCCTTTCGTGAGCAATATTCTTCTAGATCCTTGCGTGATTTAATATTGTCTCTCGTCTTCCCCGTGATATTCAGTACTGTATTGATGATGTTATCAAAAAAATTCTTCTCTATGTGCATCACATCAAGATTATGTCGAAGTTTCAAATTTTTCCAATACGGCAAATCCCAAAATATGCTCTTCTTGTACCATCACATCAGATTATGTCGAAGTTTCAAATTTTTCCAATACGGCAAATCCCAAAATATGCTCTTCTTGTACCAGTTATGAGTAATTCCATAACCACCAATTCTTGGATGATTGTTCCCTCCGCAATCTATACTCCTCGGAAAACCCAAAGTAAGAAGTCGTTCATACAAAATCTCTTTGCCGGTCAAAATTGGAGGAGGAGATTTCCACACAACTATATTCCTTTTGAAATTTCTCTTGTTGCGCCGTAATGCATCATCAACAGGAAGAAAACGACGATGACAATCAAACCAACTCGTCTTTCTTCCATGTTTCAATTGAAAAGCATTTGTTTCCTCGATGCAATATGGACAAGCCAATCGATCATGCATTGTCCATCCAGATAACATACTATAAGCTGGAAAATCACTTATTGTCCACATGAGAGCACCTCGTAACATAAAATTTTGTCTCCTCGAGACATCGTACGCTTGAACTCCATTCCATAATTCTTTTAATTCTTCAATAAGTGGTTGAAGAAATATACCCAAACTTCTTTTCGGATGATTAGGCCCGAGAATCATTATTGTTAAGAACAAAAATTCCCGTTTCAGGCACATATCCGGTGGTAAATTGTAAGGTGTCACTATAACTGGCCACAATGAATAATTCTTTCCAGACATCCCAAATGGATTAAAACCATCGGTACAAAGACCTAAATAGACATTTCGACTCTCAGCCGCAAAATCAGGGTATACCTTGTTAAAGTGTTTCCACGCCTCACCATCTGAGGGATGACACATCTCTCCTTCCTGACTTGAATGCTCAGCATGACATCTCATGTCGCTTGCGGTCTCCACAGATTGATACAATCTTTTTAATCTGTTTGTAATTGGTAAGTACCACATACGACGATATGGAACCGATTTTCCATTCTTTGATAAATAAAACCGATCTTTTCCACAAAATAAACAATTACTCATCTCCGATGTCTCTCTCCAAAACATCATGCAACTGTCTTGACAAACATCAATCTTTTGATATGGCAATAAACCCAAAGATCGTATCATCTTCTTTGTCTCATAATAGGAGTCTACTGCGTTATTATCTTCTGGCAAATAATCTCTTACTAATTGCAATATCGAATCCATGCAATTCTCAGACAAATTATTTTCAGTCTTCAAATTCATCAAACGTGCAGACAGAGATAACTGTGATAAACCACTCCTACAACCATCATAAAGTGGATTCCTAGCACTTTCTAGCATTTCAAAAAAACTTTTTGCTTCTTCATTCGGATCTTCTTCATGGATTTCGTTTCTTTCACAGAATACATTTTGCACCATTTCCACATAAGGGTTCACTTCTACATCTTGAGAAGACTCAAATTCATCATGATGTATAGTGCCCCTAAAGCTTTCCACAACATTACTAGATCGTGGTGCAAATTTTTCTCCATGACATAACCACATGAAATAATTCGGGGTAAATCCTCATAAATAAAGATGCTTCCAAACAGTTCTCTCATTAACAAATTTTTCATTCTTGCATTTCACACATGGACAAACCAACGTACCCGTTTCTTTGTAAACTTGTTGATTCGTCGCCATTGTCATAAACTGTGTGACGCCTTCTATAAACTCTTTCGATACGCTTTGAGATTCTGGATCAATTCTTCTGTACATCCATTGTCTAGAATCGAAAATGTTCGATCTTGATGAAGATGCCATTATATCGCAAACACTATAGAAGTTATGGGGTGAAAAATATGAGAGTAGCTTATGAAAAACGGATCAATGGTTGAGGGGTTAAATAGATTATTTATACACGGATTAGGAACGGATTAGGGACTAAGAGATTAATTTTCCGAAAAATCATCCCGAAACCGTCCTTAAAACGGTTTTTCAAATCCTAAATTTAGGGACGGTCCCAAATCCGTCCCCAAATTTGGAGACGGATGACCTGTCCATCTCCAAATTTGGAGACGGATGACCTACCCGTCTCCAAAATTGGAGACGGATGATCTGCCCGTCTCCAAATTTGGAGACGGATGATCTGCCGTCTCCAATTTAGGCACGAATTATTTTTCTGTCCCTAATTGGTCCGCATTTAGAAACGGATTAGGCATGACTCTTCTGTACCCAAATTTGGAGACGGATTAGGGACGGATTTCATTTTTCGTCCCTAACCCGTGTATAATCCGTTTCTAAATTTAGGGACGAAAATGTCGGTCCCCAAATTTCGTCCCTAATCTTAAATTTTCTAGTAGTGCCCTTTTATTCTGAAATACTCTGTAATTTTATTTTGCATGACGCTTAAATAGAGATAAAATATTATTTTTTAACATCTTGTTTCTCCAAAAATTATTGAATATTAATATAAAGACCATTAACAAGTGAACTATACCATACGTACTATCATATTGAAAGGAGAAGTTTCATATCGTGTGTGAGCTTCTTCATATTGTCTCGATTACGTGTTTGTTTTGAGTTTCACAAGGAAGTTTGTTGGAAATGACTATGTCTTAAACTATTTTTTTGTCCCACATTGCTTATGAGACGTTTTCATGATTACATATTAAAAGGTACTGTTTTATGATTTTAAAAAAAGCTTATGAGGATTTTAAAACAAAACGGATTTTACAAAAATTACTGAACATACGCATCGTCAACTGGCCCAACCTAGACTAGGAAGATTTTTCAAACATATTAAAAGAGTTGTTCAGCTTGGTCGAAAGGTGGTCCAAAAACAGAACTTCGGAAATACCCTTTTGTTGTTCAACTTCATTCTCTCGAACGCAAATTTACAATTATCCAGGATCATATCTCGGCACAACTTTTATATCGTTTTTTGTCTTAACAAATTTTTCGCTGAATTTACCTAAAAGACTTTCTATATTTATTCCATCTATTTTTCAAATTAAATGTAGTTTTTTATATTTCGTTGTTAAAAAGTATAATTTGAGGGTTTAAATATATTTTTGAAATTTGCCTCTCTGATAAGGAGTGAAGGGTTCGTCTCCCCTCGGCGACCGGACGGCGATGGACGGCCGGGCGACGGCGTTATAGACGGAGGAGAGGCAGCAGCGAAGAGAGGATTTTCGGTTCTAGGGTTTGGGGGAAAACACGATTTGGGGGAAACAAATTCAACCCCTATTCTGAAGATGATTGGTTGTGGGTTGCTGAAGTTGAAGCCCATTCGGGATGAGCCCAAGAAGATTGAAGAAGCCCACGTTCCAGCCCAGTCCACATATTTGAAGAAGCCCATGAGCCCACAACTCAAGATAGTGACCTGAAACTAATTCCAGACATTTTCTGTGAAAATTGCAGATGGTTCTAACGGATTCAAGCACCAATTTTAGGCAGGTTTTATACAAATTATTAGGAAAAGGACATATGCATTATGATCTATGATATCTAGGCTTTTGTAATCAGATGATATATATATGAAAGGTAAAAGGGGGCAAGAGATTAATCACCCAAAAACACCATCTCCACCATTTCTTTTATGCAGTTTGTTCTCTAAATTTCCAGCACTGTTACACCAAAATTTCAGAACGTTTCGATTCACCATTGTTACAACCTAAAACAGAATGTTTTTCTTCATTTTTACAACCATTGTTACAACCTAAAACCATCAATTGGTACCAGAGCGGATAAGATCGGGGAAGATGATTCAAGTGGCACGAGAGGCAAAAAAAAACAGCACCAGCACCAGCACAAGAAGAAGTTTAAAACCAAGGAGAAAAATTAACAAGGAGGGTAAAAGGCAGCACAAAAACAGCACTAAGAACCAGCAAAAATCAGCACCAAATCAGCACCAAAAATCAGCAAAAACAAGAACGATGGATAGAATTCAAGGAGTAACACCGATTCCGGTGTTTGAAGGGAAGAACTACAACTTATGGGTTATTAAGATAAAACCAACCCTAAGATCTAAGGGATTGTGGAGGGTGGTCACGGAAGGACTACCAGAGATGCCTAAAATCGGTGATTTGGTCACCGAGGAAGAGAAAAAACGACTTATGGCAGAATGGGAGGAGGTGGAAGCGAAGGATCAGCGCGCATTAGAGCTGATTTATCATGCTATGACTGAAGAAATCTTCAGCGCACATCTGTCCACGTGCGAGACAGCCAAGGCTGCGTGGGACTTAGTGAAAATTAGGTTCCAAGGGGATCCTAAGGCAGCTCGGATTAAGCTGCAACGTTTGAGGGCCTCATTTTACAACATGAGACAGACCGACAAAGAGAAAATTAAAGAGTATGCAAACAAGATAACGGAGATTGGAAACAAGATTCGAGCCTACGGGGCTAGAATGGAAGAAGACGAGATGGTCTCGAAAATTTTGTGCTCTCTACATGAGAGGTTTGACCCATATGTGGGTGTTTTGGAACAAACCAAAGATTTGGAGACCTTGACAGTTGGGGAACTTGTGATTGCATTGGAATCGCAAGAATTTAGGCTTGAAGACCGGAGTGGTTCAGGTCTAGAGGGAGCCTTCTATTCGAAGGAGAAAAACTATACAAATGCTAAGTTTGGAAAAGGTTACAATACGAATGAGGAAGCAGTGGACAGCACATCGAAAAACAAGAAATTCTGCACTATTTGCAAGAAAGACAACCATGTCGAAGCACAATGTTATTTCCGAAACAAAGGTGAAAAATCCGAAGGTTCTAAAGGCTTTAAAACATCTAAAGAATGCTACAATTGTGGGAAAATGGGGCATTTTTCGAGGGAATGCAGATTTAAGAAATTTTCGTTGAACCAAGCAAGATTAACAAGCGAACAAGAGGAGGAAAACGTGCTGTTTACAGCAGCACACACGACGGCTAAATGGTAAAAACTGAAAAAACAATCAAAGAACTTACCGAGGAGATTCCAGTGAGGGACCAGCGGCTGACCGGTGATGAAGAGCCGCCGCCGGGAGATGTCGAACCGCCGCTGGGTGAAGCTGACCCGCCGCGCAAGAGAGGGGAGAGAGAGCTGATTTAGAAGATAAGCAATCGAAGTGATACTGATTCGAAAGGGATCGTCAAGCCAAGCAAAGCCTTTGACTGACAAAACTACCTCAACCGAAAACTGAATGAAAATATGAAGTGATGTGATTACTGAAGATACCGTCTCCCCTCTGCGACCGACCGGACGGCGATGGACGGCCGGGCGACGGCGTTACAGACGGAGGAGAGGCAGCAGCGAAGAGAGGATTTTCGGTTCTAGGGTTTAGGGGAAAACACGATTTGGGGGAAACAAATTCAACCCCTATTCTGAAGATGATTGGTTGTGGGTTGCTGAAGTTGAAGCCCATTCGGGATGAGCCCAAGAAGATTGAAGAAGCCCACGTTCCAGCCCAGTCCACATATTTGAAGAAGCCCATGAGCCCACAACTCAAGATAGTGACCTGAAACTAATTCCAGACATTTTCTGTGAAAATTGCAGATGGTTCTAACGGATTCAAGCACCAATTTTAGGCAGGTTTTATACAAATTATTAGGAAAAGGACATATGCATTATGATCTATGATATCTAGGCTTTTGTAATCAGATTATATATATATGAAAGGTAAAAGGGGGCAAGAGGAATTATCACCCAAAAACAAAAACCACTATCAATTTTCTTTCTGCAACTTATTCAGATCTATTCACCATTGTTACAACTTAAAACAGAATGTTTTTCTTCATTTTTACAACCATTGTTACAACCTAAAACCATCAAGGAGAAGAGTAAATTTTCAAATCTTTTTTAAATATTTTTCATTTTCCATTTGACTGTATTATATTATATTAAGGTGTTTACATATGTATATTCTGTAATTTGTATTTGGACTCCTAATATCTAATTTGCAATGATTATACAATTCAGCGAATATTTATATTAACTTCGTGGTCGGCTAGACTGCCAAACAAACAATTATCTTCCCTAAAAAAAAGTACATAAGAGCAATATATAATTTTTGCTAAACAGCTAAAATGATAATCACAATGTTGTCTATAAATCAATAATTATAATATAAAAATAAAAAAAAGACTATTATCATTGAAACTAAAATCCAATAAAATAAATATTCGAATCTAGTAACATGTTTATAGAATAAAATATATATTTATGTTTACGGTATTGTTTAAATTGCATTTGAAAAAAATAGTAATAAATAAATAAGCCTTCGGCTGCGAAATTGCAAGTCAAGGAACGATCGTGCACTCCTCATCTTAATCGTTCGTAAACTAACATATCCACGGACAAATTCATACCGACTATACATCGTTAATTTGGTTTATTTTTATTAAATGCAATTATTCTTAGGAAGATAAGATTTGACTTTTTCAGTCAAATCATGTGTAGCAAATACTTATCAAAAGATTTTGTTTTTAAATAATTATCCGTAAGTTCGAGATGGGAGTCATTTACGGTACTATTAATATAACATGCATTAAGTTAATGTGAAATTTATATATATATATATATATCATTATTATATATATGCAAGAGAAAGAAGTTGACACTGTTGTATCTCATTTATAATTGGATGTTAGATACCAACCTCTCGGAATCGCTCATGTGCATTCCATCTGTTCAAAATTATTAAAACAAAAATTTGATGGTTTAAAACTTGCAATTATAAAAAAAACAAATTGCAAGTTGTTTTCAAACGTTTAGCAAAATTGCAAGTTGCAAGTTTTTTTTTATAAATCCGTATATTATCTTTTTTTAAAACGTTAGCAACTGCAATTTTTTAATTGTATTGTATTAACCAACAAGAAGCTTTTAAATCCTATTTTAGATCGGGGCTCTATATCACAAATTAAAGAAAATATCAGACTACAAAACATTAGAATTATCTCTAAGGAAGGAAACAATGAGTAGACAAATCCGATTTTATTATTTTGTAGGCTTACTAGATGCTTTTATTTGTCATATAGAGCCCTTTCTAAAATTCGGATGTAAAGTTTTTTTGTTAGTTAATATAAATGCAATTATAAACAATGCAATTTGCTAACCATGTAAAAAATAAAATACCGAATTAGTTAAATAAATTTGAAATTATCCAAATAATGCATTTTTGAATTCTTAATATTATTTCAAAAGGGTATATACTTTTCTGTTGAAACCCAAAAAAAATAAATTAACATTTGATATTTTATGATTAATAGGAAATTTCACTTACTTTCTTTAAGGCATATACAAATTATATGTTTAATATTTGGACATAAACAAACACATATAATTACTTGATCCATATTTTTAATATTATTCATAAAGTTGTTTTAATACACAAGAGTTTAGTATTCACATGTTGTCTAAGGTGTTTGACCACATGCATGTAACGGTGTTTATTTTGTCTCATTGCATGTTTCTCAAATACACGTGGAAACTCAAGCCGGCTATATCATATTTCTTCTTTACTCCATACATACATACATGAATATATATATATATATATATTATCGAATTGGCTTATAAATACCCTCGTCGAGAACCATGCAAACCACCAACATTGGTTGTATCAATTAACACCAATATCCATCACCATCTATATAATCATGCACGACATGAAACCACGCGCCGCCTTGCTCACCAGCCCCGGAATGGGCCACGTCATCCCCGCCGTCGAGTTCAGCCACCGCCTCGCTGCTCTCAACAGCTTCCATGTCACTGTATTCGTCTTCGAAGCCGACGCAGACTCTGCTCAGTCATGCTTCCTCAGCTCCTCCGTTGCTGCTGATGTGGAAGTCATCACCCTCCCGCTGCCGGAGATCACTGTCAATCCATCGGCCCACATTGTCATTAAGATCGCCGCCATGATGCGTGAGAGCGTGTCAGCCGTCCGATCCAAGATCACGGCGATGCCCAACAAACCAACGGCTCTGATCGTTGACTTGTTCAGCACGGAAGCATTACGGATCGCAGACGAGTTCAATATGTTGAAATATGTCCTCATAGCCTCGAACGCGCGGTTTCTCGCAGTGGTTATGTATTTTCCGACGCTTGACGAAGCTGCTGAAGACGAACACATAAATAGGAAAAAACCACTCGCTATACCGGGATGCGAACCGATTCGGTTCGAGGACAATCTCGATGCATATTGGGATCGTACCGACCCTTTATACCGGGAGTTTTTTCGTATTAGTAAAGCGTTTAAAAGCACTGATGGGATTTTGGTAAATACTTGGGAAGAAATGGAGCCTAAGACATTGAAATCGCTGCAAGACCCAAAGCTCTTGGGACGAGTTGCGCGTGCACCGGTTTACCCAATTGGTCCATTGAATAGACCAGTTAAACCGGTCAAAACCGTTCGAAACTCGGTTCTGGAGTGGTTAGACAAACAACCGGCTGAGTCGGTCCTCTACGTCTCGTTCGGGAGCGGTGGCTCTTTAACAGCTAAGCAGCTGACAGAGTTGGCTCACGGGCTCGAACTGAGTCAACAACGATTCCTGTGGGTGGTTCGGCCTCCAGTTGACGGATCGGCTTTCACAGAATATTTTGCGGCCAACAGCATCGGCGGAGGGGATGGAACACCAGGATATTTGCCTGAAGGATTCGTGTCAAGGACACGGAACCTAGGCCTGGTGGTCCCATCATGGGCTCCACAAGCCGAGGTTCTGGCGCACGGGGCTGTGGGCGGATTCCTTACGCATTGCGGATGGAACTCCACCTTAGAGAGTGTCGTTAGCGGCGTCCCAATGATTGCGTGGCCCCTCTTCGCGGAGCAGAGAATGAATGCTACGCTGCTGAAGGAAGAGCTCGGTGTGGCCATCGGATCGGAGGAGCCATCCAACAGCAGCGATTGCGTCTTAATTAGAAGGACGGAGATCGAAGCAATGGTGAGGAAGTTAATGGTGGATGAGGAAGGGCATGAGATGAGGAAGAAGGTGAAGAAGCTGATGAACTCGGTGGAAAACTCACCGAGCTGTGACTCGCTGTCGAAACTCATCAAGGAGTGCGAGATACATTTGGAGCGTGTGAGGGACATGCAACGAGGTGGCTAGGGCTAGGGACGTGTGGCTACCGTTTCACGTTTCTGTGTTGAGACTGCGTGTTGTGTGTGTGCCTATTGTTTCATGTTTCTGTGTTTAGACTGTGTGCTTTTTTGTGTGTCTAGATGATTGTTGTAAAAAAAATTTATAGAACAATTTTTAGTTGATTTTGAATAAAATAACCAAAAGCACGAAGTAAAATGCATCATTTGGTGAAATTGATTGCGGAACGAATGAATTCAGTTGTGAATATATAATTGATAAAATTAAAAACGAGAACCAAGATTTGATATATTAACGTTATAGCTTTGTATAACTAGATCAATTATATAGTTCATTTATTTTTCAATATAATTATAACAAATTGTCATATTTAATAGGAGCTTAATTAACCTATTCTATTTGAGTTTTATGGGAGAGCTCAATTACAAAAGCTAATAAATACTAGCGCAAGGATTATGGAGGTCTGGTCGACCAAGAATATGATCTTGATCGAGGCAATGGATGTGAAGAACAAATGAGAGAACAGTTTTTGTAGAAGAGAAGGGCTGTTTGTTACTATTTTCCTTTTTTTTCTTTAAAATTTCCTTATTTATTTTAACCTTTGATTCTACGTAAACAAGAGAGAGGAAACAAAATCTATAAATAGACAACATGAGACCCTAATTCTTTATCATTCTCGTAATAACTCTCTTTTTCTAACGATCATGGTTTCATCATCGCTTTCTTTTTCTTCTACAAAGAATCGCAATGATTTTAAAACAAGAACCAATTTCAACAATTTTCCTGATGAATTCATTATCGTGGAAATAATCAACCGCATTGCAGTTTCCTCACTCGTCGGCGTTTTCAATGTGAGACTCATCTCGAAATCTTTTCAAAACCTTGCCAATGATCCCTAGATCTTTAGGAACATTTCAATGGATAAAGTTCCAATCATCTCATGGTCTACAAATCCTAACGCGTTGAGTTTCCATTCGAGTTTCCTCAAGGAGGCTTTGTACTACAAAAACATCAACGAAATCACACCGAGAAGCTATGTACATTCACGGAATGAGAAGCTATGTACATTCACGGAATGATCTCGTTTGTTCCAGAGACGAAGCAAAGCAAAAGGGTCTCGAGATTCTATCCTCATTGGTAAAACCTTTGATGTCAAAAACCATGAGAAGCCTCGAGGAGTTTCGAGAGAAGATTGGGTGTGATATAAGATGATTATGGACAGATGGGTCGTGGATAAGACAACTCAAAGAATCATATAATAATGACAAATGCAACTGCAACGGTGAGACTAGGAGCTTTTTCGTAGTAGTATTTGGGATAGTTACGGTGTAGACAATGACCAAAATTGTATTTGTGAGACATTCCTTTGGGCTCATGAAGTTCGTCATTTCTTTCGTGTCTTAGAGAACACTATTAGGCAATATTAATATTATGTAATATTTACATATACGTATTGGGCAAGTTTACATATGTGTATTTGGCAAGTCCTCTACCTAGGTTTAACTTCCTATTGTATATATATCACTATCAATACATTGCCGTCGACACACAAGCGGCTTTCACAAATTGCAGCTTCTGTGCACTTAGTTTTGTCATGGTATCAGAGCCCGGTTCGTCCCGATTTGAATATACCGATGTTGGGCTTCTCCTTAATGTCATCCCACAAGTCTTTGACGAGGGCAAAATGACCAATTTTTGACCGGACGCTTGGAGCGATGGTGTTGTGAATCCAAGAGGAGATCAATGAGTTATTTGTCCACCAATCGTCGAGGTTCTGTGAAGTATCCTCGGGACGTGGAAGAGAGCCGTCGACGAAACCAAACTTCTTCCTCGACCGTAATGCCATTCTGATGTCCTTTGCCCACTCATCATAATTGGTCTCCCCCTTCAATTGGGTTTGAACAATAATGAGACCGGGATTATCCGCCGAACTTAGGTCATAAGGAGAAATCGTTCTCCGTTGAACAACAGATTCCCCGGTTCCAGATTTGGTCATGTCGGCGTTCGAAGAACGAAACAAGAGCAAAGTTTCGCAGTGGCCGAACTAAGCAAAATCCTTTGTTTCAAAGCACAGAAACAGAGCAAGGCAGAACCGCGAGAGAAAAAATGCAGAGCCGCAAGAGAATCAAAGCGAAAATTGGATCTTCCACCCCTGTCTCGGGTCCTCTTTCGGGTCTTAGCGTCACTCAATGGAATCGCTTGCTTTCTCTTGTTTCAGAACCATCTTCCACCGTTGATGCACTATCGGGTAAGACTTTGTTCTCTAGGTGGATCCTTGATACTGGTGCATCGCGGCATATGACGGGAACTGCATCACTCCTCTCGAACTTATGTCCTATTTCTCCGTGCTCAGTGACTTTACCAAATGGTCACGTTGTCATGGCCACCCAGCAGGGCTCTGTTTCTCTCTCACCTACATTTATACTCACTAACGTTCTATTGGTCACGGGCCTTCATTGCAATTTGGTGTCTATTTCACAGTTTATTGATTCCACCGACTGTTTTGTTCAGTTTAATCATGACGCGTGTGTCATTCAGGACCGCATTTCGAAGAGGACGATTGGTGAGGGTTTTCGGAGCGAGGGACTCTATTTCTTCAAGGACTCTATTGTGGCAGCTTCGACTCAGTGTGTTGATGCAGTTTCCGGAGATCTTTGGCATCGGCGTTTGGGTCATGCCTCGCATTCGGCCTTGATTTCATTACGACAATTGTGGATGATTTTTCACGCTGTCTTTGGATTTATTTCATCACGGACAAAACCGATGCTCCAAAAAACCTCAAGAACTTCATTACTATGGTCGACCGTCAATTCCATCGCCAGATCCAAATCGTCCGCAGTGATAATGGTACGGAATTCACATCACTTGGTTCATATTTTCAAGAGCTCGGAATCTTACATGAAACTTCGTGTGTTGGCACACCACAACAAAATGGTCGTGTCGAGCGCAAACATCGACATCTCCTAAATGTGGCTAGAGCATTACGGTTTCAAGCTCATCTACCAATTGAGTTTTGGGGAGAATGCATTCTTACGGCCAGTTATCTCATCAATCGTACTCCCACACGCATTCTTCAAGGAAAGACACCATTCGAGATTTTGTACGACCGTCCTCCTCCTCTTGGTCATTTGCGGGTTTTCGGGTCCTTATGTTATGCTCACAATAAGGACACTCACGGTGACAAGTTTG